>OY997593.1:5668710-6868710 GCA_963921825.1 Erodium maritimum | reverse complement strand
TGCCCAATTCTAACGACAGGTCACCCTGGTAAAACCGTTCAAGATTCTCAACCTGGAAAAGATGCAACCCCTCAACAAGTATCACGATCCCAAAAGAAGGAGAAAATAACCATTCTCAACCACGGTCGATCACAAAAGTTAACCAAACTTGCTATAATTCTCTTACTGTCGACACCCGTTCACACTTCTGACAAAACCATCTTACAAGTCGCTTCGTATAGATCACTGCATCTGCGAGACTACGGTTCTCAAACCCGGTGCACGGTTCCACACAACCACGAACTCTACCAACCTCTCGTCGGACGAACGACGCACAACAACAAGGGCGGTGGAACCTCGTACTGGCACTCCAGCTGAAAGTGGGTGTACTTCAAGACATCAAAATAAACGTACCATAAACATACTCGACAGTGAACCATAATCCAAGATTCATCGACAAAGTTTATCCCGATCGGTGGTAATCCTTATACCGCTGACACTCGTTCACGAGCTGTCGATCAAAACAACTTAAAACTAACAACGATTAACCTTTAACTTCCTTGTGCCCATACTTGGCACAAAATCCGACCGACCACACAACACTTCGTTCGGTGCCATCTTGTTACTGGCCTGGAAGTTTGTGGTAGTCGCCACCGGCCATCCGTTGTCGGATTCCCACGTGAGGTGCTCTTACTACTAAGGCGTAACCTTATGGTTATGCTTAGTCCTCGCGGGACGTTTGACGTTCGTTCTTCTCTAGCTGGCAAAGGTACACCGTGGTACCTGGTTCTCGTTTTCCGTATCCTTCTCCGCTGGGAAAGTCGTCTGAACAACTCTTGATGTTATTCCCCGATTCCGCGTGAACTGGCGGCAAACCGTTTAGTCCTTCCGGAACGAACGTAAGAAGCACATTCTATCCCAATCTCTTAAGTACGGCACCCACTTGTGCAACTTTTCGCTCGTTAAACGGGAAAATTGAAACAACAATGTTTCGATGGTTCAAAACTTAATACTTAAATCCTTTAACAGGGGTAGATGGAGTTGTCAATTACGACTTCTGTGGGTATGGACCCACCACGCTTCCGCTGCGCTACACTGATCCCATCGTTGCTCGGTCATCTCTGGTGACCGGTCGGACCGTTTACGGGTCAAGGCTGCAGTCTTTCACTGCCCAGCATTCGTTGTTGATGACATTCGATGAACGTCTGTTGTTTCACTAATCGGTTCTTTAAAACTCAATTCTCACTATCGAATAAGGAAAAGAACTTCCCGTACTACTAGGTCTGTTACTCCTTTTTCACACCCAAACTGGCGTTCGAGGTTGAAACAATCCTGAGGTTCTCTACCTCTTAGTATTACGACTCCTTGACGGCCTTAGGAAGCCACTCGGCCTCGGCCTGTTCTTCCGCGCTCTGGCGGTCTCCTGAGGATGCTTCTCAACGGCTAGCGCCTGATCCACTAGTACAGAAAATCCTCATTTTGAAGGTAATAACTCGATCCGCGACAGTCGGGGTGAGTCCTTTCTCGAACGCCGTGGCGGCTCTCCTCGGTTTGCTTATCGCGGCGCAAAGCGGTACAGGAACGTGAACCTCGTTTCATACTTAGAGACGGTCATCCCTCTCTACTGCATATCCAACAACTGCTGGTGTTGGTCCTCTCGAACGGATCGAGGGAAAGGTACTGTTCCAAGAACAATCTAATGAACAGCTAAAAGTCACCTCCAACCCTGAACTGCACAACTGTCATCAGTATCAAGCTTCTCTCTCAAGCTGAACGATCGCGAAAATATTCTCAGGTGACCATCCGAATACTCTTGAATTAACAAAGTTGCGGGTAATCCGCTCCAACCATACTACAGCTGCCTCGGGGTCTGAACCCCCCGGGATTGATTGGCGTGCTCAACCTCCGAAAATTTCTGAGAGCCTGGCTGAGTTGCGGTGCACCTGGCCTGGCCTCTCGATAGTAACGGCGTCGGCCGTAGGCACAACTCTGGTGCCGATACTGCAGTCTCCTGCTGAGCGCTGCTGGCACTGCGCGATTACCTCATCCATAGGGGTCGCCTGAGTCGACTCTGCGACTGAAAGAAAGCTCGCTGGTGACCCTACCGGTCTACCTCCCAACTCTGGTGTCCTGTGGGAGTCGCACCCTGGCGTTTGCTGTCCATGCTAGACCAACGGCTGGTGTCCGGTCCTGCCCCACAGTGGGGTGACTTTTGGTCCCTCTCGGACTGTAAACACAGGATATCTCACGTATTCGTTGCATTCAAAACGTAAGTACTCAACTCAAATTAACTCAAGTGGTTCGATTTATCAAAAAAAAAAGGACGTTCTCACGCGTCTTAAAGGGAGCTCACTTGGATCGCTAGCACGAAGTCTCTTATAGAACAACCGTTTCGATCAAAACACAAGTACGTTCACGCGCGTCCCACCAAGATCATATAATGACCAACCGCCCTAAGGCTCAGTAGAAAAATATATACTTTATATAGGCAGAAAAGGCCGCAACTTAGTGCGTCTCACAAGTACTTTATATAGGCAGAAAAGGCCGCACTTAACTTCTCTAAGATCACAAGTAATACGAGAATTAATAATAACTCAAGGGTGGTTCAAAGAGAGAAATACCCAAACTAACCCCAATTGCTCAACTTGTCAAAATGGGCCCGGAAGACCCATTTTTCCCAGAATAGGGAAAACGTCCCTCGGACTTCGAAAATTTCCCTCTTGTTTCTATCATTCCTAATTAAATTTACTTGTTCCAACGCACTTGACGGAATCAAATTCCGATGTCCAAGTGTTCTAATTTCGCAATTAAAGTTTCTAATCGCATTTTCCGAAATTTCACGAATCACTTCCATAGTTCGTTTCGAGCGTGAAATTATCGACCCGAGGTTCATCCAAGACCACCTGAACATGAAAAACCCGTTTTCCGGCCGAGTGGGCCCCACGGACACACGTGGGCCGTGGGTGGCCGGTCACGGTCCCGTGACTTCCCTCCGCCCATGGCCGGTTATACCCCTTGGGTGACCGGCCGGAGCTCCGGCGAACCTCCGGTCGCCGGAAAATACCCCATTTCTCCAAAAAGTTCCTAACAAGCTCTAGTTTCTCCAAAACTCCATTTTTAAGTTCTAAAACCTCAAAATTAACCTCAACAACTCCAAACCCAAAGTGGGTTTCATCCAATTAACCACAAACCCAATTGATTTCCAGCAACTCTTCCACTTTCTCTCCACAAATCTTCCATTTAACCAACAAAACCCCAAACCCATAAAACCCAAGTCTTGTTCATGCACTTTCTACCAAACCCACAACTGGAAATTTAACAAAAGAGAAGTTAAGTGCTTGAATACCTTAGAGAATAGATAGATGATGAAGAAAATGGAAGAAAATGAGGTTTTTTGGGTAGAAATCAAATGAAAGGAGCCACTTTTCTTCTCTCTTTGCTCCTTTCTTCTTCTTCAAGCTATGGAGTTTTTTTTCTCTTTCTCTCTCTACTAGCTATGGTCTGCCAACAATGAGAAAATGGGCTGAAAATTGCCCAAAAGAGGTCTTATCCTAAAGGTAGAAATGTCCTTTTCGTCCTTTAACCCCTCTCTCTCTCTCTCTCTCTCTTTTGTCCACAAGTGAGGACCAAATGGTCTTTTCTCACCATTTTCTTCCCCTCCAAGCCATCATGGACATGTGTCCATATGGGGTCCAAATCTACCCAATATATCTCAGCTCAAATTAAATTAATTCGTTAAGACCCCTAATTCGACCTAGTTTGACCCGGGTTTGACTTTTTCGCAAAAGTAATCATTTGAAAGGAAACGACCCAACTAAGCTAACCGTAACGACGACTAAGCTTTTTGGGTCCCGAAAAGGTCCCGAATGACTCCCGGAGTCATCGGTTGACTTTTCCAGCGGAAAGTCATCTTTTCCCAAATTTTCCCGGTTCGATCGGGATCGACCGGGGGCTGTTCTTACATACTTGAAAGAGTGGGGCCAATATAATTGGTGGAGAATGGACGAGAGATGTCAATATCTGTTTCATCGGTTAATCGACGATAGTTGGTATCTATAAAGCTATAACTAACAACGCTGCAAATAATGATAAGTTTCCCTTTTTCTTCGCCTATCGTCGTTCATCTCCTTTCCGGTTCTGGTGATTTCGATGTTAGTACATGTTGGCTCCAACTAATTTCTTCAATGCGGTTACCTTTTGGCCACAATACTCACGATCGATATTTTAACTTAAAACAATTTTTTCTTAAATTATATGAATTATTTAGAAAACAGTTTTTACTATAAATCCCACCTTATGATATTATTGGTTGTATCATCATTCATTGGATTTTCATTGATAAACTTATAAATTTTGACAAGTTATTGTTTTTAGTGGAGAGAGGGGGGACTATTGTTTGTAAGTGATAAATAAGATACCTAAACATTTGGTACAAACTTTTATTGGTGAAAACTATCCGAATAATATAAGATGACCAATGTATTCTTCACAATTAAATTATATTTTGACATATGAGTTAGAAGACTATTATAACTTATCCATCGTACTAAATCATGACCCAAACAAAAACTAAAAAGCTCTCTTCTACCTCCTCGTGCGGTCCTCTCTACCCTTTAGGGTTTACTGCCGCCGCTGTCGTCCACCACGTCACCACCACATAGTCGTCCTTCTCACCTTCGTTTTTCCCCACCGTCATTATTTTTCTCAGCCTGCAATCAACCCTCGTCCACCAACGATGCCCCCCTCAATTTCACGACGTCATCAGGGTGAAGCGCGTCCTCGGTCGTCAGGGTCGTCGGAGAATCCTCCCTGGCCTCGCCCCATCATGCTCGGCCCGCCCATGCCGTCTATGGCCACGTACCGCCGGGATGGGTGGCCCATGCAGGGAGAAGCTCCGGATCCGTTGTGGTCGTACCCGCCGCTCTGGATCAGAGCACCTCCAATGGAGCCGGACCGGTTCCTCGAAGCCAGGCATTGGAACCACCGCCCGCGATTGGATTGGCATCAGACGCCCCCTCGCCAGGGCATCCACTACCGGGGTCTGGCCCCCGTCCCCCCACCGGAGTGCCCTACTCCAACGCCTTGTCTGTGGTTCCCGTCGCCTCGGATGCCATGGCCGCCGACACAACCTATGGGCTATGCAAGCCCTAGGGTGCATGCGAACCCAAGGGTGCTTGCAAACCCTAGGGTGCATGCAAACCCTAGGGGAACCGTGGTATCCCGTCTAGGGTTTTGGGCCCAAGTCCAGTGGTAGCCAAACGACATGGAGGGGTGTCAGCACGGCCCAGGCCGCTATGCACTGAGCGACTCACCTTTGGTCTGCCGGGGGATCCTGTGATTCACTACCGCTATTGGGCCCAGACCCAGGAAGATCAAGACTGGACATAAGCCAGCGGCCCCGGAGGTACCAAAGGAGCCCTTGATGCCGCCATACACTATTGAACAGGAACAGGAAAGGGAGTTAAGCCCGGGGGGCTATAATCCCCCGGGGGATGAATGATTCCCTAGGGCCGGAGTGGGAAGGACCGTCTGGGGCCTATACCCACAGACCCGGGACAACTGCAGCCGGGAGGTCTCGGGGAATCCGCAATCAAGGCTAAGTTACAACCTATTTTCATTGCTTTAGGTCGAATACTACTTTGGCTAGTTATGTTTAGTTTTGTGATTTATTTCTCGTTTGAAACGTTGGATCGAGGAACTCTTGAGTTCGGATATGCGAAACAAAGTAGACTAGATGTATGGAACCATGTGCGCCCGACGGGCCACGACCGATTGGGACAGAAAGCTGGTATCCGGGACTGTTATGTCCCTCCTTGTACGCATGTCATGAAATCGTAATACAACTCCTTTCCCTTTAAAAAAAATACCTTATCCATCCTTATAATTTACTTCTCATTTCTTCTTTAATTTCAGTTTTTATTTTTATTTTTATTAAGTTTTTTAATTCTTTTTTTATCATCGTAAGTAATTTTTTATTTTTATTTTTATTTTTCAGTAATCATTATTAATTTTAAAAAATTTATTCTTATTTTTATTTCCCTTCAAACTTAATTAATTTCCATCAAAGTATATGTAATTTTATTTATTAAATAATTTTTTATTAGTTAAAGATTTTATATTTAAGTTAGAAAATTAATTGGGAAAAAAGTCTTAAACTTGTCTTCTCCGGTTCAAAGCTTCGATCTGTTGTTCTGACAAACACTCACTCAGGCTCTAGAACACCCGAGTTCACCCCAGACACAACGAATACGTGGCCGTCTTCCATCATGGATTTTTGAATTCCACCGCCTCACGATTATTGTGTTTTTGAATAGAAATAGAAACAATAATGAATTTCGTTTTTTGTTTGTTGTTTCTCCAGTTTTTTTTATTAAATAAGGATAAAGTCATAATTTATCTATAAAATCTATTTTAAATGAATAAGAACAAAATCATTATTTTATTTTTTATTAAATAGATAAATAAATCGTATGACTAACGTAATAATATATTCTGTTTATTTTTACTAACAGAATTTTGTGATAAAAAAATTTAGATATCAATTTATCATTTTTGAACAATAGATAATCCAGTGTGTAAGCAAACTTTAAATATACGTTAAATGTCTTTTGCTTTTTTGATTTTGATTTTCAAGGTAATAGCTTGAGAAAACCAATAAAAGCAAAAATGAAAAGCACATGAATTTGCATCTGAAATAATCGGAAGTGATTAAAAAGGAGTAAATATATAAACAAAAGGCATTAATATTAGTTTGTTCCTCCCACTCCACCTTCGTCAAAAAAGCAACCTCATTTCCTCACCATCTCTCTCATTTCTGCCATCAATCTAGATCATTCCCTACCCCTTATCTCTCACCTCCCATCCTCCCCATTTAACCCTCTCCTCCCCCATTTTTTACACCTTTGCCCCTTCCTCTGCATCCTCGATCGTCTGTCTAGGGTTCGAATTTTCTCTCCTCCTTGCTTTTTTCCATTTCTCTGGGCTCTGGGGTAGGTAGGCGGAGGAGGGTTTGGGGGGCTTCTATTTATGGATTCGGAGGACGAGACCTACATGATGGACGCCCACGACGAGGAGTCCGACGACTTCTACAGCGGGGGCGGCGACGACGACGGCCCTTACGCCATCGACAGCGACGACGGCGACATCGCGGACTACGAGTTCATCGACAACGATTCCGATGACTCCGACGACCTCACCTTGCACCGCCACCAGGTGGGTTTTCGATTCAACATTGAAAGATGGAGTTTTTATTTATATTCATTTCATTTGATGGAATCGGGAAAAATAAAGAAAAACTTGCGTGGTGAGTCTGTTGATCAGATTGGTATGGGCCCTTTTTGTTTCCCCCTTATTCGTGGGAGGTTTAGATTTTTTTAGATATATTGTTAATATTATTGCCTGTAAAGCTATCCCTTTTTTTTATGTAGACAATTTATTTTTGTGGTTTTGTTGATATTAGTTTGCTGTGATTTGGATAGTGTTCATATTAGGGCAACCTCATGCGGGTTTTGATTGTTTTCTGCATAGATTATTAGAAATTGAAAGACCCTTTTGTTGCACTGAACTCGGTTCTGTTTTTAGATATATGTGTAAAGCTTATTAGTGTAGTTTCAGTTGTGTATTGGTGTTTTCTCTCTGTATAGGGGTTTTGTAGTAATTTATTGAGATTAGGCTCCACTATATGGTTTTCTTACATTTCAAATTATGCTCTTGTAAAATTTCGTCATTTCCCTTAAAATGCCATCTTTGTAGAGCTAAACTGCTATGTTGAATTGAGAAGACCTTATTTAAGTAGCTTGTTTGGTGGTTAATTGAAACTTTACTTATTTATTATACTGTTGCTGTCTCTTTCTTGTTCTATAAATATTGTTCTCATCAACCAGTGCAAGCTGAGCATAACTGTTTCTGCTTTGTCTTTGTAGCAAAACTATACAGTTTTGAGTGAAACAGATATTCAGCAACGTCAAGATGAAGATATTATGCGGATAGCTACTGTCCTATCCATATCAAAGGTTGAGGCTAGCATTCTGCTTCGCTTTTATAACTGGTAAGTTGCAATGGAACTGACATTTCTCCTATTTATTTATTACTTCAAAAACATCATATATTCATATGGAGTTCTGACATAGCCAGAAACTAGATGCTAAAATTAGCTGGGGTTTGTTTTTTTGCATACTATTGGAATGGCTCGACCAGTTTTCTTATTATATACTGCGATTCCTCGGCGTACTAAGGAATTTATGCTTTTTGTATGACACAGGAGTGTTAGTAAGGTCCATGATGAATGGTTTGCAGATGAGGAGAAGGTTCGGAAGGCTGTTGGCTTATTGGATAAACAAGTTGTCGAGTTTCCGAATTCCAGAGAAGTAAGCCCTTCAGACTTGTTTATTATGCCAGCGGTGTTAGCTACTTGTTTTTGATGCTCAGTCAATGTATAATAGAGAGTTCTGATATAAGTTCTTCTTAACAGCCCACATGTGGTATTTGTTTTGAAACATATCCATGTCGTAAGATGCACGCTGCAGCATGCGGTCACCCTTTCTGTGACACCTGTTGGTCAGGTTTGTTCTTGTTCACTTTCATCATATACATTGCTTCCGAACTTTTGCAGAGCTTCGTTACCATAGGTCACTTAATATTTGTTTTATCAACTTCATATGGTTTTATTGATGTGATGCTATTGTTCACCCTTTCTGTGATACCTGCTGGGAAGGTTTGTTCTGGTTCAAGTTATCATATTAATATGCAGGCATATTAAGCAAACTCGATAACAATAATAAAATATAAAATTTGAAACAGATAAAAACAGCTAAAAGGACTTGCAAGGGTGAGGTAGCTTGGGTGAACCTCTACATATCTTGTGTCTAAAATACTTTTTTTCTTCATTGTTACTTCTATGCCCTTCATAGTAGTTCAAAGTAGTGCTAGTAGGTTAATTATGCTATGTGTTGATTCATCTAGAGCATCATTATCTCCACTGTCGATGATTGTCCTACTTCAAAACTAACTCCTAGAATGGAAGAACTAATATGTTCTCCAAATATTAAACCAGAGTTGGTGATATTTGCATCTGAAGCATATTTTTCCTTTTCAATAAAATTCTGTTTTAATTTGGTAATAGTTTGCCTTTCATCTCTATCATGTAATTAGTGCAGTGCAATACGTTCCCTGTCATTATTTCCATTGTTTTAGTGCTGTGGTAGTTTTAGTTCAAAGCTAAATCATAGGAGAGCAATGATAGGTTTTCCCAACTTTAATATAAGAATGAGGGAGTCTTTTTGTCTTAGTTTAAAATTGGATTTGAATGGTAGGTGTAGAATTACAGTGCATTTATCAGGCTAGTAGCACACGTATTTGGTGCTGGTTCCAAAAGTTTCCCATTTTCGGAATTGTACAACAATAAAACCCTGGTATAGTGGATGGTACAGTTGACCAGAGAAGCAAAATAGGAAAAATGGCCCTCGAAAATTAGTTGATTGTTTTGGAAATTTCTAGGCAGAAGAAATATGTGTCTCGAAATGGGTCCAAATTAGCAGATAGATGAAATGGAAACATGAAGATTAAATCAAATTGTAGTTTTCTACTTGAAATTTCTTAACTTTCTGTTGCTGCCAACATATATGCATGTAGCATATATTCATTTGCTATTGAATCTAAATTTTCCGAAGGTCTCAAACTAAGCTTACAACAAATAAACCCTTGTGGTAACGAATTTTAATTTCCCTAGATCTCAAACTATATCTACAGGAAATAAATCCACGTGCCACTGACCAAATCGGACATGTCTCACTTGAGGGTTATCCTGCAATCAAGGAATTAAAAATGTGTATGTATAAAGGTTCTCTGGAGTTGTGGTGCTGGTTTCATTAAACTGAAAATCGTTTTAAAAAAATGTTGCAAGAAATTAGTATATCATATATTTTCTTCAACACCAAGTTATAGCAAAATTTCATCAACTTTATTAAAAAATTGACATCTCAATCTAATGGATAGGGATTCGGAAGAAACTGACACTTAAAAACTAGATATGGCAGTGTATTCAAAATTAAAAGTTCGATACCCAGTATATGATACTACAATATTCAAGCTTTATCTAGGGGTTACTTTTTGGGGGAACTTTTCGTATTTGTACACATAGATTTAACTATTTGGTAGTTACGTTCCTTGACTCATTATCTTGCATTTTGTTGTCTCCATTTAGGCTATATCAGCACATCTATTAATGATGGTCCGGGGTGTCTGATGTTACGGTGTCCTGACCCATCTTGCGGTGCTGCTGTTGGTCAGGACATGGTTAATGATTTGGCTTCTAAAGAAGACAGGGACAAGTATTTTCGTTACTTTATTAGATCATATATTGAAGACAATAGAAAGGTAATCCCACGTTTCAGTGCATGACTCATCTTTGCACTTGAACTAGATGAATAAGTAATTTGGCTAGCCTGTGAAATTCCCATGACAATGAAATTTGCACTATAAATTATCGTTTCAGTTATCCTTTTCAGATGCGGGTTTGTGTGCAGAAGCACTAGAAATATTATGCTTTTTTGGTCTTGTTTAATAGATGCTACAAGACTCGAGAAAGTGATTCATTCATTAATTATAACTGATAATTATTGCGTCAGTTGCACTTTCTTGATACTTCAATTATCTTCTCTAAATTTGCATCTTTCTGCCATCAATATAATTCTGCAAGAATTTTAACAAATACTGTCTCATGCGTGATAATATTAATAACTAATGACTGTATGATGTCTGAACAGGCGTTATATGATAATTTAGAATATTTTGTTTGGCTAGAAAAAGTCAACTAGTCATCTTTCATATTTCAGTTTCTTCCAAAACCTAAATAGGTCCAAAACCTAAATAGGGATTGTGTAGATGTGAAGAAATTGTACTCAATGCATTTTGCATGTCCTCTTACCTTCACAGTAACACAAAAGTGCTCTTCTGTGTAGTCTAATCTACACTTCTTATTGTTATATGTCTGCGTAATTGTTTGAATGTTATTTTCATTGGAGTATATAGGTTTCCTTAAAATTGCCCCACTCCATGCTGTTTACGTTTTAGGATAATTACCATTCATGGCTTCTAGCAACATACCACTGCAAACAATGTGCTTGAAGGATACTTTGCGATTTTTCCTTCTTTAGTAGGTTCAATAATGTACTTGGTTTATTTCAGACTAAATGGTGTCCTGCTCCTGGCTGTGATTATGCTGTTGATTTTATTGTTGGCAGTGGAAGCTTTGATGTCTCTTGTCGCTGTTCATATGGCTTCTGTTGGAATGTAAGCTTCTTTGAGTTAACTTTCTTCCCCACATTATCTATGATGATTTTTTATCTGGGCACATGTTCATGCATTTTCCCTAAGTTCTTAATATCTGAATTTGACTGTGCAGTGTACTGAGGAAGCCCACCGTCCAGTTGATTGCAGCACTGTGGCTAAATGGATATTGAAAAATAGTGCAGAGTCTGAAAACATGAATTGGTAAAGATTGAACAAAGTACATGCAAAGTTATTTCCTATGTCTTAATGAATTACTTTATGGTAAAAAATGGGAACCTACCTAAGAGATGGTTGGCAGTTGACAGCTGTTTTCGTTCATGTTATTGTATGTAACCGTAATAGGTATCAGCTAATGAAGTCGCATTTAAGTGTTGTTTATAGTCCTTATTTGAATTTTTTTACCTCTTTACCAAGTAATTTCTTCTTTGATTATGTTAATTTGTATCCATACTTCGAATTTTCAGGATACTGGCTAATTCCAAGCCTTGTCCCAAGTGCAAGCGGCCAATTGAGAAAAACCAAGGCTGTATGCACATCACTTGCACCCCTCCATGTAAATTTGAGTTTTGCTGGTAAGAAATTCTACATTTGATTGGCAATGAAAATACTAGAAGGAAGAACTTAATGAGTATAGCTCAATTTGTATATGTAAATCTGTAATGAATTCTTTAGTACCCTACATGGGTTCTTTAATCTTAATCTCCTAACAAAGTCGACATGTCATGCAACTCAAATTTCAGATTTTGTTGCATTATCTGATTATTGATGTTTTTGTTTGATAAATTCATTACTGTTATGTGTGTCACTCATCTCCTTACATTATTTTTTAACGGGAACTACTTTTGTTTTTATGCTATTTATTTGTATACACGTGCAGGCTTTGCCTTGGTGCATGGTCAGAACATGGTGAGAGAACAGGTGGTTTTTATGCATGTAATCGTTATGAGACAGCAAAGCAAGAAGGAGTGGTACAACGCTATAGCTAATTCTTTGTGTTGACTTTTTTTTTACCTAATTTACATGTATAAGCTCTGGCCACTGTTTCTCACTGAACTGTACATATTTGTTTGTTTGTTTTTGCCAGTATGACGAGTCCGAGAAGAGAAGAGAGATGGCTAAAAACTCCCTAGAGAGATATACTCATTATTACGAACGATGGGCAACCAATCAATCAGTATGCATATTATAATTTACTTTCCTCTTTGAATGAATGATATGACGTAGCTTTTATTTACTTGATTCATCTTGGTTCAGTGGATTGATAGTTTATATAACCATTATCATTTAACTGGAAAATGTGAGGCTATAGCATCATTAAGTTTTAATCTTGGATAATCTTTTGTTAAAAAATAATACACCTCTCAAGTGTAAGCATGCTTTTGATAATGAACTCTTGTCCAGTTATTTTGATCAGTTACTGATAGCTATAGATAACTCCATGAGTAATTATGATTAGGTATTTATGTTAAACATGTTTTGAAAAACTCAACTGCTAGATGCTCTATTTTACTGGCAAGGCTATATTTTGAACATTTGTGCTGAGAATAATTTACTCAGTTATTTGAAAGCATTTTAAGTTGAGACTTGATGGTTCTCTCAAACCATCACTTGAGAATGATATGCAATTATGGGAACGGGTAGACATCTTTGTTACATTGGAGTGAACATGACGCAATCCAGAGAGTTGCTTAGATATGTAGATTTGCACATACAAAAAGCTAACCGTGCGTGCATTATTGTTTGTAACTTAATTTAATATCCTTAAATATTTTAGATTTGAACATGTTATATTATATGACGCCACGTCCATGTATTATGAATTATATGTACATTGTTGACATTTTTTCCCGCTTGGTCTAAGGTTTTTGCTCATGCATAATATTCTAGGCTAATCACTTGTATTCTTATTACAGTCAAGGCAGAAAGCACTCGCAGACCTGCAGCAAATGCAGAATGTGCATGTAAGGTTTCTTCTTTATTCTTGTATGGTTAATTTTCCCAACTTAAATATATACCAATAACATAATGGCAGTGGTAGAATAATATTTTGAACAGCTCGCCTTGTGTTCAGTTTTAAAATGTATTCACATTGTCTGAATAGGTAAAACATACAATTTCTCATTGTTTTCTATCCTGTAAGAAAACCTTCCAAGAAGTGAAGTTCAAAAAATAATGTCTGAATATTTGACAGAATAGTTTTAGACCGTCATTGCATGGTTGTGCCTTGGCCATGCAAGAGGATTCATTTTGTACAGAAGAAACTGTTTTAATTATTATTCTTCACTTTATTTATATGTCAAAAAGTTTTAATAGTTATGTTGTAATTTCTTTCTTTCTTGTGCTGATTGAATATGGTTAGAGATTGATTTGTCATCGACTTGAGCTATAGTCCCCTGATCATATCTGAGAATCCAGTCAGATCTATTTCCTTTTCAACTTCTGTGATTTATGGGGAATAATTTATGTGATAATGCAGCTTGAAAAGCTGAGTGACATACAATGCCAACCAGAATCACAGCTGAAGTTCATAACAGAGGCGTGGCTACAGGTAAAAGCACAACACAAGTCTTATGCTCATCAATAATACTATCTCTTATTTATAAACGGATCAAATATATTATCAAGAGAAAAAAAATTAATAATATGCTAAACTGTATTTGCCATATGTGCAGATAGTTGAATGCAGGCGAGTCCTGAAGTGGACATACGCTTATGGATATTATTTACCCGAGTATGAGCACGGGAAGAGACAATTCTTTGAGTACTTGCAAGGTATGCAATTTATGCCGTTTATAGCGCATGAAGCAGAAGCTATCTTTTGTTCTCTGGTTCCATAATCTTCCTCTTTCTGTGCAGGTGAAGCTGAGTCTGGGTTGGAACGACTTCATCAATGTGCTGAAAAGGAGCTACAAATTTACCTCAATGCTGAAGGCCCATCAAAAGACTTCAATGAGTTCCGAACAAAACTTGCTGGTCTTACCAGGTATTTCTTATATTTAATCATTTCTTAGGAATATAAAATCTATGAATTCCAGGGTTGTAGAGAATTTCATATACCATGACTTCTAAACTTCGATTTGTGATTGCTTGCTCTGTGTTTTGCTGGGCCTCTAAAAGATGATACTCCAAAGTCTAATTCGAGACAATGAGTCTTTTTTATTTTTATCTATTTCAGTCACTCGAAAAATAAATTTAGATTTGTTTCATACTGGTCAAGACTAGTGTACACATGAAACTGGTTTCCTACACTAAGTGTTGCTGGAAAGTTACATATTGAGAAAGTTCTATTCAATTTCTTTATTTTGCGGTGAGTTAGTTACACCTGAATTCCAAATTCATTTTGCAGCTACCCTAGGCTTAATATATCCCTTTTTTGCCAGAAGACGGCGAAAATGCCCTTGACTTAAAGCTCAAGGACTCCTTAGCTACCCAAAACATTTTGATTGGACGGAAGAAAAAGGTTTGAGTAGATGCAAAAAGATATAAGAGGGCATTTTCGTCATTTTTTGGCAAGAAAGAACTAAGATTTTGTTTTTGAAACGAAAGGTATGCCAAACGAATTTGGAACTTAGGTATAGCTATAGGTGTAATTAACCCTTTCATATGTTATAATGAGTTGCGCTTAGCTCTTGCCTCTCATATATGGTTTAATCATGTGATTCTCGTAACAGTGTGACACGAAACTACTTTGAGAATCTAGTCCGAGCTCTGGAGAACGGTCTATCAGATGTAGACTCTCATGGTGCATGCAGCAGAGCAGTGAGCTCCAAGAACTTTGGAGGTGGGAGCAGCAAGGTTAAAGGCGGGAGAGGCAAAGGCACTGCAGCAAGATCAAGTGGTTCCAATAGAAACATAGATGACTCGACCCATTGGTCATGTGAACACTGTACCTTTGCAAATGTCAAGTCAGCCACCGTCTGTCAGATGTGCCAGCAGCGCCGGTAAAGACTTGTTTTACCATTTGAATTTGTCCACCTCGATCGGAAGGGCTCGGTTCTCTCTCTTGGCTTGAGACATTTCTCTTGCAAGGGAAGGGAAAGAGTTTGATTTGGTGACTTGTGTCTGCAAAAACATCAATCAATGTCTTGAGAAAGCAGAACTGGTTGAATGGAAATCCGAGGGAAACGGGTTGGAGACAGGATATAGAGAAACTTCATGTATTTTCTTATGTATGTGTAATGTGAGTTTGTATATAAATTTTATGTTGTTTGTGTATGTTAACTTATGTGCTGTGTTGGAATTGCATTTGTGTTTTTATGTTTGTGGTGGGTGCTTGAAGCTTTCAAGTGGATTTTAGATACTAAGCAACATTTGGCACTAATAGAATTAAATAATCATGGTGTTTCTTGTGCCTCAGTTCTATGGAAGTGAAATTATTATTTTTCCCTGTTACTGTTGATGTTTATAACAGAACTACTAGGCCTCACCAGAGCCGTCTATCTCATTTCGCCCTGATATCTAAAGAGAGCTACTTTGGATGTGTTGCATACATCTTTTTTTGATCCACAAACTATACTAATTTTATTCCACCTAAATCATAACTATAGAAGAAGCAATACAATGGGAAGAAGAGCAAGGCACAAAGGTCCAAAAAGAAAGACATAGAAGCCCAAAAAATCTTAAGAAGGTAAACCACTATAAATCGGGACACTAAATGACCCCTTGGAGACACATCTCAGCACATCCACCGAACATTTGAAAGGACGGACATAGCCACCGACGGCTAGCACACAGGAGTAAATGGCAGGACTTAAAGATCCAACAGAGCTGTCTAGCGACACCGTCATGAACCACAAAGGAACGGAGGAGACGGTCGGAGTAGCACGATGGGGAGGAGCGGCGGATAAGACGAGTAGGAACACTGCCAAAGACCGGAAACACCACGAAAAGGCAGGGCGAATAATAAGATTCACTCCGGAAGTCAATTGGATTCGTAGAAATGAACCAACGCGATTCAATTTCTAATGAACACAATAACCTGACTATTCAACCACCGATCCGAGGACCTAGTCGATAATTGTAAAATGCCCAATGTGGATAAATACGGAACAATTAATTAAAGTGCAGACAATAAACAGAAAATCCAATTATACGTGGTTCGACAATGTGCCTACATCCACGAGACAACGACGAGATCTTGTATTAAACCAAGAAACAATCCGAGAATTACAACATGATTTTCTATATCCCAATACACGTTAGCAATCTAGTAGAGAAATCCTACTTGAAACTATCACTATACAAGAGCATGACTTGCTCTTAATTTCTTGTGACAACCACTTACTCAAAGGATATAATGCTGCTTGTTCCACCACCCCTAAGAATCTAAAAGAAAAGGAGATTACCAATAAATCTTTCTATCCGTAGCACTAACAAAAACAACACCTGTGAGTTCGTGTTCTTGATTCCGTAGCACCTACAAGATTTGCTCCTCATTTTTACCTTGTTCTATGCCGAAAAGAAGCTGTCGCCCACTCCAAGAACCCAAAAAACCCTACTGTTCCTCATATGTTAGCCAACATGAGACAAAGTGCAAAGTGGGCTTAAGTTATGGGCTCAAGTCCATAGACATATTTAAAGCCAAAAAAACAACAATCTCCATTTTGACAACAAAACCATAAAACTGCACCTGCTCGTCGTTCTCTTTTGGGTTGTAAAGACCTTATCCCGAAGGGTCCCGCCCCTGTGGGGCTTCAACATCGAGAAATCTTGATCAAGCTGAGCCAACGCTCTAACTTGACCAAACGAACCTTCTCGTCCTCACCAACACCACCATAAATATCGGGCTGCGATGTACATATGTCCTCCTCCAAATCTTCATGCAAGAATGCAGTATTGATACCAAGTTGTTCGAGCTCTAAGTCAAACTGTGTTTCTTGTGCTAATAGGACTCGGATATAGTGTTCTTTACCACCGGAGAGAAAACCTCATTATGGTCCACACCTTCTTGTTGTGCATATCCTTTAGCCACCAAAATTGTCTTGTACCTTATACCCGTACGATTATCCTTAGAATTTGGAATCCCGTATCTCTTTGTGGAAACCCACTCGCACCCTATCGATTAATTTTCCTTTGGAAGAGATGAAATCTCCTCATCCATGACATCCTTCCACTCATCTATGTGATCATCACACAAAGCTTGCTTGTATGTGGTAGGAAGGTAACAATCAATAACAGAGAAAGTATAAGCTACACCATCATCGTAGTCAAATCTCCTAGGTGCTCGTCTAACCCTAGGTTCTCTACTTGCTGCCAAAGATGATGTTACAATTTGTTGAACCTATTACTGTGTAAGGTCCTAGTTCCCATCAATAGAACCTTATTAGTTATAACTGCCTCATCAAACACATCTTGAAATAACTACTTCTTAAGAACTAAGAGCTCCAAACTCCACCTGATGATAATCTTCTTTATCTTCATCATATATATCACCTCTCCAAACAAGAGATCGATCCTTTCATCTCTCACACTTTGCCTGAAGCAAAGCCTCCGCATGGAATGTAACTTCCCAGCTAATCACAAACTTCTGAGTTTCCGGGCACCAAAACTTGTACCCTTTCACATTCTCAAGATAACTGAGAAAAATAGTCTTCTTGGCCCTTACTCCAATCTTATCCTCTTTAACTTGATAATAAGATGGACACCCAAATGCTCTAAGGTTAGAATAATTCGAAGGAATGCCAGATCATGCCTCCGTAGGAACCTTGGACTCAATAGTTGATGAAGAAGAGCGGTTAATCAAGTAGCACACCGCATTTACAACTTCAGCCCGCCATTTTCTGCCCAAACCTGTATTAGAGAACATGCGCCGTGCTCTCTCTAACAGTGTACTATTCATCCGCTATGCTACCCCATTTTGTTGTGGTGTCTTTCTCATTGTGAAATGTCTCTTAATGCCATGCTCTGAACTGAAATCCTTAAGGGGATCCTCGGTGTACTCACCGTCGTTGTCAGATCTTAAAACTTTGACCATCCTACCCGTCTATTTCTCAATCATAACCTTCCACTTCTTGAAAATATCTCTGACTTCATTTTTATACTTCTTGTTTTAATAAAATAGCAATTAAGATTATGATCACATAATATTTTATTTATTTATTGAGTTAGGTAATATTTTCTTCGGTATTTAATAAAATATAAAACAATAATCCAGTCAACAGACAAGAGCCATAATAAATCCTCAACAAAAATCCACGATATAAAAAATAATAGATTTTAAATAAAAAATTCACTATGTATATGCTCTTAACATGCTGACAAGTGACAAGAGATACTCGCTCACTACCTGTCGAGAGCCTCTCCCGAGGAAACCCTAACCCTAGCATGCTTATGGAGCTCTCTATATTTGTCAACGCTGCCGACAAGCCTACCTGTCCTGTCGGTCCTATCCCATTGTTGCCGATCACCGTGCAATTTACTACACTCCCCCATCGCCCTTCCTTAGAGATTGACTCTCCTTTAAAGTCGCGATGCCAAAGGATGCCGAAGCAAACCCTAGCCGGGAAAGCTTCTTCGCTTCCTCTTCCCCCACTGTCCGTCGATATACCGACACCACCATCCACGGCTATCATGGCGCTTACTTCGGGCTTCACTACCCCATTAGTAAAGCCATGGCAAGGCCGTCCGGTCAAACTCCCATATGTTACTTCCTCAACAAGCAACCTACCGGTCGTTGCTCTCAGCGACGTTTCATCGCCACCCATTGTTCTCAGCAACGTCTTGCCGCCTCTATTATGTCGGGACCCTCTTCGTAGGATGGCACCCATGGTCGACACAATGTGAGAAGAGTTGGAGGCGCTCATTGACGGGGTTTCGATCCCTAATGTGGCGCAAATTTTCGTGATCCCATCATTGCTTACTACGTCTCCGAGCATGGTTCGTCGTCGCCGGGTGCCCAAGACAAGGGAAGAAGGCTCTGCTCAGGGGGTAGTAGTACCGCCAGACTCTCTCGAGTCTAACCTGGCCAGTCTTCAAGATGTATTCTCTCCTTTTTTGCTGGAGGAAGAGGAGTTGGAGGTCCTGGTTCCATGCTCTCCGGTGAGCCCATCGGTAATTGCACGCCAACGATTCGCCATGATGGTCAAGCTTTGGACTTTGAAGCCTCACCGGAAGGATGTTTTACTCCAGATTATCACCAATGCATGTGGAAGATCCGCGGAGGGCTTGGTGATCAAAGACATAGGCCCCGACGTCTTTGGGTTCTATTTCGAGTTAGAGGAGGCTCGTGCATGGATCTGGGACAACGAGCCTTGGTGATTCGATGGACGTCTGCTCATACTCGGAGATTTGGACCCGATGGCTATGGAACCCCCCCCACTCTGGATCGACTACAACTATGGGTTCACACCCATGGCCTCCCTCCATTTGTGAGGACCTGAGTGATTAGGGGGATGATTGACTCGGCTCTTGGGCTATGTGTCGTTTTCCCGTGTGACCAATGGGGCCTTTACTAGGGAGGAGCGGTAAAAGTGAGGTTCTGGCACCTCGTGGAGCATCCCTTATGCTATCATCTTCTACTGCATTTCAGGGAATTTCTGGACTCGGTTCGAGTCTCGCTCACCTACACAAAGTTGCATTCATTTACTTTAACTGTGGGCTGATCGGACATGTAGTCTAAGAGTGTGACAGGGAGATGGGTGGTACCCCACATTTCGATTAATCTATATCAGAGTATTAAGCCATACACGACCGATTGGGGGAATCAGGCGAGAGCTGGTAAGCAGACTCGTCAGGAGGAATGTTAGGATCCTCTAACTTCAGGGACTGGCTCTGGGAGGGGTCCCTGGTGAAAGTCATGCCTCCTAAAAATGATGCAGTTCAAGTTCGATCGCTTCGCTCCCCAGATGCAGCATTTAAGCACTACCTTGAGCTGGACTTTCAGTTTCGTTTTCCAACCCCCATCTTTCCTTCATGCTTATGTAACGCTTCAATATCGTTTATAACAATAGTATTGTTAAAAGAACTACAAACAATTATGTTTAATATCTATTCTTCTTTAATGATAAGAGAATTATAATCTTGACGTACTCGTTTGTAGTTGATTTCGAATTGTAATAAAATTATACCTTTCGTTGAAAAAATACATGCTGACAAGAATGTTTTCTACTGGCACTTGGGAGATGCAGCGATTATTTTTTTGTTAGTATTTACAAGACGGACGAACACCACAAACGTAAGTCACATCACCATATCACGAAGATTGCGGGTCCAAATTTCATTGGACTTGGTAGGATGAGATATAGATGAGTTATATATAGATTATAAATTTTAACGTAAACATGTAGCAAAAAAATTAACTTATAGCCTTCTCCCCCTTACCATTGAAGACCCCTGCTTTCACCATTGAAGCCCCTGTTTCCAAGCGTTCCGATTATCTAACCAGGGTCATCCATAAGCCCTCAAAGTTGCTTCTCACTGTCGCCGATTCCTGATCGACGTTGGTTCTATTTTTTGCATTAAGCCGGCCACTCATCGCCTTTCCTGAGTCCCGGCCTGCTCCATGTCCCATCATCGTCACCAAACAGATCTCCAAGACCTTAACCCTGCTAGGGCACCGTCGTCACCGACGGATCGTCCCCGGGTCCCTGCTCCCCCCTCCAGCTCGGTACTGCAACACACCAGCGCAGATCAGCGTTGTCGTCCCTGAATCACGGAAAGACGGTTGCAACAGCCCTCGTTGCCGTGGCGTCACCCTCTCCCTGTTCACTTGGTCGGCCTGCATCAACGGGCCGCCGGCGCTCGGCCATTAGGGTTGTTTCATGGACCTGCCCCCGTGCAGCACCTTGACCGGTATCCACAGCCTGCACTGGGACGCCAGTTAGGGCGTTGCTGTCCAAAACCGGCTTGGTGCCCGTTCGAACCATACCGGGGTGATCATCCCTCTTGGTTGAGTCGACGACGGGGAAAAGCTCGTCGCCAGCACCCTAGGCGAAGGGATCTTCCACGAGACGTCGAAATAATGCAACATGAGGACCTCGACATATTTCATGCCGTCGTTCTGGTCTGGGGCCCACAGACGGAGGCATCTCAGCCTCCTTCGGAAGAATGAGAAGACCCGGCGGGGGTGGGAGGATCCGTCTACGGACTATACCCACAGACCCGGGACCACCAGTGTTGAGGAGTCTCGGGAAATCCGCATTTAAGGCACTACGTTCAACTGTTAGGTCTGCTTTGCATTTCTTTTTAGATCGAATAAGTCTTTGGTTAGGTTGGTTTAGGACTTTGATTTTCTTTATGTCTCGTTGTGTTGAGACGTTGGTAAGGGGATATCCTAAGTTTTTGTCTACGATGTCAAGTAGGCTATCTTTATGGGTCCATGAGCGCTGAGCTTGCTACGGTCGGCCTGGACAAACATCTGGAACCTTGGGCGGTTACGCCCTACCTTGTTTGGTTACTTATTTGCAGTAATGCATTTATCCAGTTACCCGTTTTAGAAAAAAAGTTAATTTATTATTGAAGTTGCATTACATAAAGAAGCATTATATAGCAACTGAAATAAACATACAGTTGATATATAGTTGCACAAAGTTAAAATTTGAAACCAGAAGCACCCATCTTTTCCTTAGTGATACGATCGAGCCTCTTAGCCATCTCCGGAGTTAGAACTTCAGCCCAACTCCCGACCTTACCTCCTTGGAAAAACGCTTCATTAGGCATATCGGGCATCACTTTCCCTACTTTGTTCACTTCCAATTTGCTCAAATGATCAAAACTGCACAACCTCGAGATGTCATCAACCATACCCATGCTCTCTTCTTCCTCCGAAAACGGACACCCTAAGAACTCCGCGAGCCTCCTAAGTTGACCAGCGGGTTGCTCCTTAACCTCCTCGTATTTCATGACCAACACCTTGTTAGGGTTCTCCAAGCTCTCGTTCCAAAACCCTAAAACATGATCCCAAACAGGACCGTAGAATGTTTTACCTGTTGGATAAAAATGTGAATTGTATTTTAGAATATATTTAATTTTTTTTGATTTATTTGAATTTTTTTTGATAGGCTAAAGATTTTATTAAGCAAATGTTCTATAAAAATATAGAACATAGCGGGAAAAGATCCAAAAAGATCAATTCCTCAGACCAATACAACTCCGAAGAGAAAACGAAGAATAGGACAAACAAAAATGTCTATTTCCTATCCGTAATCAAACAAGTAAACCGATTAGAAACCGGAACATAGGTTAAAGGGAGAATTGGAGTCGGTTCCACGACGCCCTTGGCCTTTCCATCGTCGGCGTCCTCCTTGAGAGCCAAAGCACAAAAATCAACAGCCTTATGACCAACTTTTGAACTGTACCTCCAGTTGCCCGTGCCGTCTTTTTTGGCAATATCTACCACGTAACGTCCCATTTTAACCCCTTGATCAGCAGAGGTCCTAGCTTGAATTTTCAAGTCATAAATGAGGTATTAAAATTAGAATTGAATTGACAATCAATTTTGATTATGACAATGAATTAGGGACGGAAATCGTTGGATTTGTCTCTCCAACATTTCCCTTTTCCCCTTCCTAAGTATCTATTTACACCTCATTTCCAAGACTTGAAAAACACACCAAAATGCAAAAAATTAAATCAAAATCCGAAAAACTTCCTCCTTTTATCTCTAACTTTCTCTATTCGGTTTAGAGTTCGTTTATGAAATCGTTGTATCTTCGAAAACCCCTGTCAGACGGACATTAAAGGTTTTAAGGAAACTGATAATTCAGGTCTCGATTTATTCCAAAATACATTTTCATATACTACTTGATTTTTCCAATTATGCTAAATTTCCTTATATGCAATTATATTTTGTACATGTTCTTGTTTATCTTATGATCTAATCCCTACGCCTCGCCGTTTGCGGTGTTGACCGTCGGTTTGTTAGGGTTAGTTCTTTTCTTATTAAAAAATCGACGACCTGATGACCCAGGGTTAATCATAATTTTGGTCAGTGGTTTGGGTATTCACAAGCTACTTTGGCACTTAAAGTTTGGAAAATCTAGGTTTCAGACCATTTTTTTTTTCTCGAGTTTCATGGTTATTATATCATGGTTTTAGATCTTCCTTTGTGTTTTATCGGTTAAACTTTTTTTGGATTTATTCCTTTGTTGAGTGTTGTCCCTTGTTGGATTTGGTTTAGTTGTCCCTTGTTGGGCATATGTTTGTTTGGGTTGAGGCTGTGCTATGATAGTCAATGCTCTTGGTTGTATTGTGTTTGTTTGCTTCAGATTTGTATATCTCGGTTTAACATCTGTATTTTCCATCGATTGGGTTTGTTCTTATTTTGAGATGTCTTTCGACATGCTCGGTCAGTATGGGCACTACCCTTGCGCTCCTTTTTTTTTCTAAAAAGATTGGGTTTTCATAAAAAAAAATTTACTGATAAAAAAAACATTACCTTCGCAAAACATATGGAAGATCTCCTCAAGCTTGTCCGCCGCAGGTTCCTCGGACATCATCTTGGTTCAGAAGTGCCAGTACGACACGGCCACGTCCTTGGGATCCCTACACAAGTACACGATCTTGCACGACGAGTCCCTGACGGATCTTGGGAGCAGCCCTAAGGGAGCGTGGCTCGAGAGGATCCGCGGAGAGGGCAAATGCTCCGTGACAGCATGAGGTACCATCTCCAACAGTGGCACGAGGTCGTGAGGGTTGGCGATGAGCAAGGATGGTCGTCGCGATCGAGGTTGAGACATGACCTGTTGAGCAAGGCCAAGGCCATGGCCTTCAACCAGGTGGTGCCTTGGAGGTCGAGATCGGAAGTGGTTGCTATAGGCCAGAGTTCCTTGGAGGACCATAGGTGTGAGCCAAAACCCCTACTCAGCCAGTGTTTCTCTCTTGGAAGGGTTGGGAGCAGTTCTCGGCAGTCGGCACTCGTCGCTGAGGCCATCTTGGTTTGAAGCTGGAGGAGGAGGGGTTTCCATGTGGTATTGCTATCCTTACATTGTTACGTTTTGTGTACCATATAAAGGGATATAATCACACGTAAAACTATTCTTTATGATATAAAGATTAAAAAATTGTTAATGATATAACAGTAAATTTGTAGAATTTTGAATTTATTTTTATATATTAAAATTCCAATTAAATGGTTAAATTACTTGATCCTCCTAGTGTTCGCCAGTAGAACCTCGATTTACCCCCATCTCCTTCCCCTGTATCAGACCCAGACACAGTTCCAGGTCTACTTCTATCTATGTGCACATGCAGGGTCGGGGTATTAGACTTCCAACTACCAGAGAGTTGGCCGACCACCAGATTTTTCCAGCCCGAATCCACCGAGCGGGTCTGAGTGGCGCCCCGAGGACTCGCACCGTTAGGTGCAGTAGTCGAGGATACTATCGGGACTTCCCCCGATACAGTGGTTCCTTATGTGCAGTAGGTGAGGATACCGGTTTCCAATCCGTCGCGTATACCTTGTCGTCCGGATCCCGTTGATACTCTAGCATGGAAGAGTCGAACTGCGGGGTTCCCACCACTTGCAGAGGACACTCCTTGAGGCCATGTCCAATCATCCCACAGTGAAAACAGACTTCAGGTAACTTAGAGTATGTGAGAGATACCTGAATTGGGTCGGGAAATTTCCGAAAGTGGAGCAGGAGATGGCGGCGCAAGGGACGCTCCATCAGGTGCTAGAATCGAATCCGAACGGCTCCTCCCCAGCATGTGCCCCACTTGTCGCACGGAACTTCGACGCTCAACCCCAACACCGAGCCGATCGTCTCCCCCATTGCCTTGGTTCGCACCAAGGGAGGGAGACCGTGAGCATGGAGAGTTGAAGTCGATACAAAGCCGGAGGCTCCCTAGCCATCGGGTCCAAGTCCCCAAGGAGGAGAGGTCGCCTTTCAAAACACAAAGGTTCATTCGTGCGGACCCACGTGCGCGCCTCCTCCGACTCGAAGTAGAAACCGAACACCCCTGGTCTGATGTCCTTGATGACCGGGCCCTCCGTAGCCTTCCCCCATGCCTTAGTGATGACTCGGAGCAGCATTTCCTTCCGAGGTGGTTTGGACGCCCACAATTTGGCTATCATAGAAAATTGTTGACGAGCCAACAAAGAGGGGCTCAATGATGCACACGACATGTGAAGACCACTCCGGTTTAAATCGGTTTAAGTTTTAAGTTTTGTTAGATCGGAACGTTGAGGTCGGAAAACGGGTTGTTTTTGTTGGAACGACTGCAAAAGAGAAAAGAACTTTAAAAAAATATATAAATCAAAAGTTATTATTTATTTTAACAAAAAAAGGGGGTAAGGGCTGACCCGACCAGACCCGCAGGCCAGGCCAGGCCCGACCCTGCTCCCCCTCGTTTGGACCTCAAGCCCGTTCCTCGTCAGAAGCCCAAGGTGCCCGGCCCAAAGCCCGCACTTTATAAGCCATCTTAGGGTTTCAGTTCCAAACGATCTCCTTCATTGTGCGCAGCCTCTCCCTCTTCAACCTCTGCGAAACCGGATCTCACCACCGTCTCCATCCCCCACGGCCGCTCCTCATCCCGAGTCCCCTCGCCTCCATCTCCATCTCCATCTCCGATCTCTCCCGAGCCTCGCCACCATCCCTTTCACCTTCTCCGATTAGATCCAGGCCACCAAAACCAAGCCCGCCGCTCCGGCGAAGAAGCCACAAGCTCCCTTACCGTCCTCTCTCTCTGGTTCTTCCCTGTTCCGGACGCCACCGTCGTCCCCCTCTACGACCCACTCGCCCTCGTCTCGAGCTCCCACCCCTCGTGTTGGGTTCGGACTCGCCGGCGAGGAAGGAGCCACCGAGCACTCTCCCTCACCCGACGCCCTCTCCTTCTTCGTCCCGAGTTCTCAGTCGCCCTCTCACCCACGTCTCCGACCACCGCCGCCGTGCAACACATCTCCGAGCTCCCTTTCTCCCACGCCGCCCCCACCGTCGTCTTCCCCACGGTGAGCTTTGACCGTGAGACCTCGGCCGGTTGTCACCGCCGATGGTCGGCCGAGATCTGACCAAGTCTCTTCTTCCCTTTTCTGTTTTACCGAGCTCGTTTTGGATCTAGAACCTGCTTAAATCAGGAAGTATTGAAAAATAAAAGAAAAGGTTTAAATTGAAAATTTAATTAAATCTAATCAGTTTTAAATTAAAGAAATTTTAACTGGTTTTTAGAACGTTTTAATTAAAGAAATCAAAAGAAATTGAAAAGAACTTTTAATCGAAAGAAAATCTGTTTAATTGGAAAATGGTTTAAAATCAGATTTTTTATTTGAGAATTGTTGAACGTTTTTGGGAAGCGTGGAATGACTAAACTGGATGAGTTTTAATCGGACCTTGAACGGGATAAAAGTGGAACGCTGAATCGGGTGCCTCGAGAATCGTGTACCGGGTTTTGAGTTCGGTGTTCGGGTGCTCGAACCCGATTCATCGTTATCCCGCTTTTAGCCCGCTCGAGTCTAAAAGATAACTTTTGAACTTAAATCGAGACCGTCATAACCTTTTAAATTAAATTGTGAAACCGGTTTTAATTGTAGCTTTCTGTGTAAAGTAGAGTCTGGCTTCGATCGAATAGAAGACCGGAGGTAGCGAGCCAGGACGTCAGTAGCTAGGAGAAGTAGCGGTCGGTTCGTCTTGAGGTAGGGAAGTAGCGGATACCGGTTTAATTGTGGAAAATTATTAGTATGCATGCTAGGATTAATAAAACTGGAAAGTCGTTTATATCAGATAATAACCGGACGAGTCGTAGTAACATGTAGGATGCGAACAACTAGAGTAGTCGATTGAACTGTGAATCTTTACGTTTCTGTCTTGGGAATTGCCGTGCTGGTAGATCGGCCATGTCGAGCCGTAGGTTGTGTGTTGTTGATTGAATTGCCGTTGTCGTTTGAGGTGCTTGGCTTGTGAGTCGTTGTCGTTAGGGTTAATAGACAAGATTAGTATAACCGTTAAGCATCTTGTTGTTATGTATGGGCGAGTGTGCCGCGGTTGTGTTGATGCGAAACCCTTGGTTTTGTGATGGTCGGGTGAGTGATAGATCGATGTGACTGGTGGTGGTAGGATTATAGGGCTGGGTTAGCCGTGCTTAATTAGGACAGTTGTTTTAGTATTCTTGACGCTTTGTCCGAAGGAGTTCCGGGAAAGTTGTCTCACCTTTGCTTCGCCCGAAGGAGTTCCGGGGAAGTAGTCTCACCTTTGCATTGCCCGAAGGAGTTCCGGGAAGGTCGTTTCTATCCGTTGCTTTGCCCGAAGGAGTTCCGGGAATGCCGTTTTCTTCTATCCTTTGCTTCGCCCGAAGGAGTTCCGGGGAAGTTGTCCCACCTTGTTTTATCTATCCTTTGCCCGAAGGAGTTCTAGGAAAGAGATTTAGGCTGTTAGAGATTCTGGTTTGACTATTTTGAGAGCGTCCTGTGGTTAATTTGACTGTTAATAGTTGTGCTGTTTAGGTGGTTGTGAGCATGGGTTGGTCTTGAGTTGAGGATTGTGGATACGAGTTCCATTAGAAATTAGTTATGTGCTGTACTAGTATGCCCTAATTGGACGGTTACCCGTGGTGGTGAGCTCTTGCTTATAACCTTAACTACTTTTCTTACTGAGCGAAAGCTCACCCCTTACTTTGTTGTTTTTCAGGTTCTAAGCGGGAAATGTACTAGCTGGATGCTCGATGCTTGGGAGCTTACGAGGGTCCTAGGCTAGGTAGTCTAGAGACGTACTGTTTTATTTTGAACTGTTTCACCGTTGGTTCTTTTTCCGAGCTGTGACTCGCGTAATGTTTAAAGCTTTAAAAATTTGAGATTAAAACTTATTGGCTTTTTTTTCGTTGAAAATTCATTACTGTTTTAGTTCACGTCTCGAGTCCGGTCCAAACCGGATTTGGGGCGTGTCACGACATCACTACCTCCACCTGCTCTTCTTCTTCCAGCGAGTATGCCGAGAAGCCATCCTGAAGGTTGGTGAGGTTGACCTCCAATGGTGTCCTCTCCGGTGGAGGCTTCGAGGTGGAACTGGTGTCTATGGTTTTGAAGACCCGTCGACGCCGAACAACTCCCGGAGGTAGATTTAGAGCAACAGGAACAATAAGAATACGATCGAAGTTCGGAGTAATCCCTCCCCCACGAAGGTCCAGCAATATTGTCCGTCCCGGTTCCTCCATCGGAGCCTTCCCTCGGATAGGGTCTCAATAGCGTGGAGAGGAGGGAACTGGAACCGATTCTGCGTCAAGCGAGGGTGGCGCAGCAGGAGCAGGTAAGGCTTGGGGAGCGAAACCAGGTGGAACCTCAGGGGTCGGAGCCTTACCCGATTCTACCATGGGTGGAGAGGGGTGAACCCTAGTCGTTGTGTCCACCGGAGTTGTTGTAGGTTGGAAGGGCGGAGCCCTAGTCTTGCTTGCAGAAGACGAAGACCTAGGGTTTTACTTGGACGACCCCGACGAGGTTTGATCAAAGGGGCTGCGTGACCTAGAGAGAAAGTACCCTCCGCTGTGGCCAGAGAAGATTGAAGAGGGATAAGGGGGAGAGCAGAAGACGCCGTGGCCGGACAAGTACCGAAAGCTGCGCTTGGACGAGCGCTGACGGGACAAGGCCATCAAAGATAGACCTGTTGGCGACGACAGTGGCTGGAGCAGAAGAATCCATTAAGGTAGGGTTTCTCGGACATAGGATCTCGACAAACGAGAAAAGATTTGCGTGAGAGCTATAAGATCTCCGTAATTAATATAAATTCATTCTCTCTTAAAAGTCTCTGTATAGATATTTAGTTTATTTATATTATTAAACCCTACCTAACAGATATGCACAATTTTTTTTTATCGGCATTTTTTTTATAAAAACAAAGCCTTCAAAGTGAAGGGCAAGGCTAAGGGTAAACCTTCGAAAGAGGATACATACAAACAAAGGATTCCTTACATGAGGCTCCTAGTTAAACCGAGTATGTATCCTAAACACACCCAACAAGGGGCTTACAAACACAGTCTAGAAACTAGATAGGAAGAATTGTTACAACAGTAGCCAACCAGGGCTAAACAGTAGTAGTAAACAATACGGACAACAATCAAAATAACATAACAACAAAACACATCAGTTCCCTCCGACAAACAATGAAAACCAACCTACCAAACGACCTGAGCGTCAATCATCGGAGGGGAAGGAACCAAACAAAGAAACTCCAAACAACAAGTAAATCCCCCACTCCACAGCAACAACCAGAACAACCCTTCAGAAGCACAATTCCACCCCAGTCTCCCTCCAAACTCACCAGGGAGCGAAATCCCCGGCACACCGATGGCCAACACCAAACCGGTAGAGTACAACCCAAATCGATCTGAGCAAGTCTATAACAGAGGCTCAGAGCCAAACCCTCGACCTTGGAAACGAGTGTCGAGTCTCCACCAAACATGGTCGGAGAAGGAGACCCACCCAAATCGAAAAAGGAAGAAGGGAGACTAAGGTGTAACGAGGAAACCTCGCGTGCAACGACCGGGAGTGACGAGCCTGACCCAATCCACATCAATCTTCACCAGCGAAGTAGAAGAAAGAGTCCCACGACTGAATCAGAAGTCGGCCGTCAAGTTCTAAGAAGTGAAGAAGAAGTAAAAGGCACCACAGTAGCAGGCGAGGCCCAAAAAAGTGATAATCCACACCAAAGTGGGAAAATCGTCCCACAAACAGTTCCGAGAAACACCAACCCTCCAGACCGGAGGGAAATGCCACCGACCACCAGATCTGAATCAGGAGAAGGATCTGGTGGTACTGAAGGAGGAACCAACAAAAGAGAAAGAAGGGAGCGGAAGGGAGGGGAGAGGCGACCCAGAACCGACAGTTTCGACCTCAGATCTGAAAAAACTAGGGTTAGCGACTAAGACAGGCTCCGTTTGCGGCGACCGAATCAACACCGTGCCACTATAAATCGTTGGGGGTCAACACCAAATCCAACGACCTCCGGAGATTGTGAAGCCCGGAGGAGTGGCTCGCGTCGTCGGTGAACCCCAGAATCGTAGATCTGAAGTGAAATGGTCAGAGAAGGCGTGGAGAGAAGGGAAAGGGAAAGAGGGGGGGGGGGGGAAGAAGAGAGGGAAGAAGGAAAGGTCAATCGCCAGAAGCTCTCCGGTCACGAGGACCAGAGAGTCGCCGGCGAGGAAAGGGTAGTGATCGGAGAAGAAGCGAGAGAGGTGAGGTTTTAGAGAGAGAGGCTCTCGTTAAGAGATAGATTCAATATCAAACTTTTTTGTGAATGCACAAATATGGACAGTTAGATACAGTTTTACATTTTGTTGTTTTTATATATTTTATTACGATATGTTCCTTTCAAGTAATGAAAATTTTATTTTCTTTCCGGAAAAGACCGCATAATTACTACTTTTTTGAGCGAAAGGTACAATTTTATAAATGATATATCAAAACATTGATGTGCGCTAGGAAACATGCTCTTTGGCCACTAAGGTCAGATAAAAGACTAATGACTCACTGATCCTTTTTTCACTAGAGCCATCACAGACGGTATTAGGATGCCACTAAAAAACATGCTAGAATACGAGGGATTCAGAAGGTGGTACTGGAATTCCTGCTCCGAAAAATGGCCAAGGACTTCAACAATAGTGGTGGGAGACAAAGCATCGATCAGGACCCCTCCCAGGGCCAATCCCTGTTGCTCAGGTGGTCTAACATCCCTCTTAGCGGGGATGTTTCCCAGCCCTCGCCTGATCATCTCTAGACTCTTCAGCGATAGACCTCTTGATCATCTCTAGTCTTGGACTTGGTGAAATAGTATAATTTCTATCTTAGATAAAGATAAAAATTCCTACGTCCTGCCCTAACTAAATAGAAAACTAATACCGAAAAACTGAAATAAAATGAAATGCAACAAACTAATGCGAAATAAAAAAGAGTGGTGCTTCCTTGCTTCTATGGGACATAAAAGGCAACCCCGGACTCAGATCATGGGGGGTAGGCCACCAACCCTCTACCCCCTATCCTTAGTCCAACTCATGACGCTTGTCAGGCTTGCTTAACGGCCCTCGTCTGATTGATATCGCCCTCTTCGTCATTATCTTCTGACGAAAAGGAGCCGAAATGACCTTGTATATCATCCAACCTACTAAGATCTGAGATGGTGGCTGGGAACGGTGGCCCCGATCATGAGATTGCTCGAGAGAAGGACGGGGAACCCCGAGACACAAAAACCCTTCTTTTGGTCGGGTAGTCGTCTAACGGGCCACCATCGCCTGGTGAGGAGTGGACGGTTTTTAAGACGAGGGTCGGCTATTGAAATGGGGTGAACGGGCCTCTGAAGCAACCAAAGGACTGATGATAGAGGAGGGTCTGATAGTGACGAGGTAGTCAATATGACTATGATAGTGGAGTGTGAAAGAGAGAAACCCTAAAGAACAAATCTCTAAATCTCTTAAACTTCTTTTGTTTCGTGTTTTGTTGTTAGAATTAGAAATTTAGGGATAAATTTTACTTCAAAACATTTGAGATTAACATACTTAGTCAATAAAGTCTGACTTATGCATACAAATAGTAATATAGACTATGTACAAAAGTGTGTGAAATTGAAACACGTGCTAGTGCTATATTTCTTGCAACTCAATCATATATTTCAGTCTTATCTCTTAATTAGTACTTGTTTTAAGAATTGGAAACATATTCCTAAGTGAATATGCAAAACCCTAACTTATAGGAAGATTATATATAGGTGCACGTACTACGTAGCATGCTCTTTCTTCTTCATACATTCATTATGGAGCAAAACCGCCCCATGTTGGCGATACCAGTAGGGTACGTGTTTCGGCCTGAACCGGAGGAGCTGCTAGGGTTTCTGGTGGAGAGCATCAAGCTCCAAGAGCAATGGGTTCGGCCTCCGGAGATCAGAAACCTCGATCTCTACGACAAGAAGAGCAATCCTTGGACACTCTTTGACGGTTCTTCGGATCAGCCATGTTACGTGATGACGAGGTTGGAGAAGGTGGCTCCCGGGAAGTCCAACATAAAGAGGAGGGTCGGCGCCGGGACTTGGAAGTTGCAGAAGAGCACCGAGGTGGCGTTCCGGTGTCAAGACGGCGTGAAGATGAAGGGTTTGAAGAGGTACTTGTCGTTTGTACCGGAGAAGGGTTGTGGTTACTCACGTGAAGAGCACGGTCAGTGGATCATGAACGAGTACTCTCTCCTCCAACACGGCTTCGAAGACTACGTCATTTGCGAGATCCACAAGAAATCCTCCAAAAGAAAGCTACTCGTCGACCATAGTAGTGATGATACACATAACCAAGTTGCCATGAAGAAGATGCGATGCACTCCTTGTGCTACTAGTGCTCACGATGATGGTGATCAATATTTGGAGGAACTTGCTAATCTTCTCGTGAAACCAACTACTCCCGGTCATCTTGCGGATGGAATGGAAGGAGTGACAAGATCAAGTGATGTTTGTGATGATGAAGACCAAGAACTGATCGATTTGATTGAAAGCAATGTGGAAGAAGAAGTTGCATGTGATTCTCTGGTTCAGAATGTTGATTCTGATCAGGATCGTCAAGGGATGACATGGATCCAGTCAGTTGATCCGTTTGAATGTCGTGATCATCAATATTCATCATCATCATCAGGTGATCGTGATTCGGTTGCGAAGACTAGTTCTTGTATTCCAGCAGAACAACCTTATTGTCCACCATTACCTGATTTTCCAGATGAGTTCTGGGATGGGTTAGGGTTTAGTTTTAGTAGCCTTGATTGTTTTTTGATCAGCAAGACAAATTTAGATTAAAATCTCCAACGAGAGAAAAGAGGAGTACAGTGCCGATCTTTCACTACAGATCAAGGCACAAAAAAGAACACCATGAAACCGGAGAATGAATGAAAACCCCACCCCCTAGAAGGACGCAGTCTTCATTTTCGAGCGGTACCACAAATGAAAGTAGGACGCAGCCTACAGATGACAAGTTCTAAAAACTAGAATAAACTTCCCTGAAGTCCTGAAAAACCAAACATAGTTGAAGTACTCCCAAAAAGGATGAAGGTCTGAAAACCGGAAGTAGCTACCGAGGATGTCTGAATGTGAACCAAGGGGCCCTGGGGGAGTAAAATCCAACCGACGAACCTGACCGGAGAAATCCATACCTTATCCTTGGATTGCTGAACCGACTCCCATCTCAATAGTAATGGCCATCTAATGGCAATAACTAAAATGCCGGTGGTCAACACCACTAACGGTTGAGACAGATCCGAATTACCCTACCAACGCTAGCATAAGGCTTCTATGAATGAAGCGAAACCGAATACTAAGTTAGCAAGAACGAATAGAAGAGGCTTAGCATACCAATGGAGAAGAACGGATATAACTTCAGGACTGAACATCATGCCATGTACCCGTGCCGGTCCGGTACTCGAAAGCGATCAACATCGAGATTCGATTGTAGGGGACCCGATATTTCTACCGAGCACCTGACATGCCATGCATTCAGACCTTGGCTACCACCGGTGAGATCCAAACACCTCAACCACATCTAAGGACTCCGGAGCCGAGAGCCACCCAAAGCTTAATCCAAGAACCGAGAGCTTTTCCTAGCAACAAACCAAGTTGCCACCACACGATCTCACACGCCCCTACTTTCGCCGGAGAGTCCCTTCAATGAGAACCTCGCTCAAAGCATGCCGACATGGTGCAAGTGAAGGACTTCAGTGGAAAAGCGTGACAACAGACTCGGGCGCCTTCGAACTCGCGGAGGGTCCTCTTAACGCTTCGGCCATCACCGTGAACGCAAGAATAGAACCAGAATTTCTTCCAACCGGAGCCGAGAGAGGGGAGCAGCGATTCTGCCCCTGGGAAGCCTGAGGAGGCCGGGATAACCCCTCGCACTACCAGGGAGGATCAAGGCCAAAGGGTGGTGTCTCCATTGAATCCAGAAGAGACCCGATAAGGTTGAAGTATACTCCAAGCAGATAGATCCCGATCAGACTGCAAAACCGACCCTCATAGATCCAACCACCTGACACGTCCAACCGAACTGCTCCAATCTCACGGGAGAAAGGAGTCCCACAGACAGAACGATCGGGATGCACCGGTAAAACTGGGACACCGGCACCGTGACGAGGGAAAGAGCCAAGGGACGACCAGCTCCCGGAGAAGCAGAGGGAAGTACCACTTCGAGCAGATCCGCACCGAGCATCCAACAACAGCAACACGACCAGATCTGGAGGAGCAGCTCCGACCACAACCCGGAGACGACACGCCGGAGCAGCCAAATCTGCGACGTTCGCGCCGGAGAAGCAGAGGGGAGAAGAGAACCAGATCTGACGGAAGAGGAGATCCCCGCCGTTCACCGTCAGGACTCGAGACCAGCGCTGGCTGAGGACGCCGGAGAAGAGGAAGACAGTAACCCGAAGTCGCCGGAGCAGAAGACAGACGAGAGAAAACTCGAACGAAACCGGCCCAGATTTGCCGGAATAGCCGCGTCGCTCAGTGTGCAGACAAGAGACGAGATCGATGCAGGTTGAGGGCGCCGGAGAAGAGCTTGGTCAGGGACGGAGAGCCGATGTCGCCGGAGAAACAACCCGACGTCGGAGACCCGTGCGAGACCAGCAGCTAGGGAACAGATAATCAGATGGAGAGAAGGAGAAGCTGTAAGGGAGGAGGAGAGAAGAAGGGTCCTCGCCGGCAACAGCCGTGGCCGTCACCGGCGAGGACAAAGGGGCGGCGGGCTAGAGATGAAGAGAGGGGGGCACGGGTTTCAAGTCAGAGACTTTTAGGGTTTTTTTGAGAGTTGTTTATAATGTTTTAGTAGCCTTGATGAAGACCTACCATCTGTTGATTTTGATTTTACAGAAGGGTATTGGGATTGGTTACCTCCATCTGTAGCTTGACCACTGTTTTATATTAGTACATAGCTATTTCATTTATTAATTGATTCACAACATTTATTAATATTCATCAGCTAATCATTAGCTACTTACCATGTTTAGTATCTATGTGTAACCCTTTTTTGGGTTGGTTGGTTCTATAGTTGCTTTTCCTTGTTTTATTTGGCACTTAGATCATTTTTAGATTTTTTTTCTGGGATTGTTTCGATACTGGTTTGATACCAGAGTTTTTGTATTGTTTACTTAGTTGAATAATTGATTATAAAATTATTAGACCCATCTTTATTGATTGGACTGTATGTTCTTAGTGTATTGTTGAAAGTTTATTTTGTCAAACTGTTTTTGTTTGTACTGAGAACTAATTCGTCAATATTTTAATCTTTCAGTTCATTTCAAAAGATTGGACGTTAAAAAAATTTGATAAAAAAAATTAGCTTTTTTTTTATCAACAAATAAATTGAAAGGTTCAAGCCTTTTAAATTAAAAGCAAAACCAATAAAATGATCCCTCACATATACAGAAGAGAGAGAAAAAATCATTAGCTACTTAAGGTGATCTATTCATTCGTTACGCTAGTACTTTTGTTCTGATATGAATGTGATGAAATGTTCAATCTATGATCACGTTCATTAGCTAAAATCTATGATCATGATTATAAACTCACTGTTATATACTCAACGTTATATTGTATGGAACAAGACCATGTTCAATAACTACAGTTTAGCTGCATTAACGCTTGCTTATACAAAATATCGGATGTCCAGAGAAGCTCTCGCTTCTCTCTACTTCAAACCCTAGCCGCGCCGAATTCTTTCCTCTTCGACCTTCGGTTCCCGGCGGTGACCATGGCTTTCAGCCATGGCCATCGTCGGGTCCCCCTCCCTCCTCCCTCCTCTTCCTTCCTTGCTCTTTAGCTCCGTTCTCCCTTCGCTCTCACCGCGTCCTCGCCCCTCCTTCACGTCTCCGGTCGACTTGGTGGTAGATCTGGATGTGGGAAGCACTTCGCCTCCATTTTTGGAGGTGTTGGCTCCAGATCTACCATTTTTGTTGGTCGGTGGCGTCTCTTCCTTCGCCTCCTAGCCCTTGTTCTTCTCCCCCTCTTTCTCTTCGGTACCGTCCTCCTTCGTCGTCGCGGTGACACTTCTTCTTCGGCGATGGCTGTCCCTGCTGTGTGGGGCGTTTTTCTACCCTTTGGTAGATGACGAGTCTCGGGTCTTGCTTGCAGACTCTACTCTTTGTCTTCTCCGGCTCTTGCTAGCCCATGGTGGGTTGCTTGCTCCAGATCCGGTACCTTCACTTCTGTTCCCGGGTGATTCCGGGCCTCGTGGGAGTGGCGAGGGGTTTGGGTCATGGTTTTTGGCCTTTTAGTGGTTGTATCGGAGCTGTTGGTGGGTTTCTTCGCTTCGGGTCGACAGATCTGGTGATGCAGAAGTGGCTTCTCACCTCCCCTTCACTCGTTGCTCCTCGGTAAGAGCCGCTACTCCACTCTTCATATTTACTCCTTCCTAGTCAGGTCTGATAACCTCGTTCTCTTAAACGTGGCCTCTCCCCATTGGGTCGTCGGTATGGTGTTGGCCACCGTCGGGATCTCGTCAGAGATCTGAGAGTATAGATCTGACTTGCTTTCTTCCTCTTTTCCTGCTCGATTAAGTTCAACGTTTCCTATTTCTTCTTGCTCATGTTTCATCCCCTCGTCCTCACTTTTGTGGACGAGGCCCAACAAATGGTGTTGGCCTTTGTTGGGTTGTTGCCTAACGGCGTGATGAAGATAGATGGGTAGGGGGTTTTGGGGGCTTGAACTGAGTCTTAAGGATAAGGGGTAGTTGTCCTGGGAAACCCATTTAGGGGCTCCGGGTAATTGGTTGGTGTAATTGTGGAGAGAGTTTGAACTCTGTCCTAGTCGGGTGTGGTTTGGGGAGGAGTTTTGGACGCGGAAGAATCGCTATGGTGCTGTTGTGGTGTGTTCGGACCTGACTTGGTCGTCTTCTTCGCTGGCTCGGTCTTGGTTTGGTGTTTTGGTTTGACTGGTGGTGGTCGGATTAGTTGCGGAGCGTGGTGCTTGAAGATCTGCCGGGGCCGGTCCTGTGCACGTTTGGCATCGTGGGGCTCGAGGTCGGGTTTTGGTTAGTGCTTATTATTAGTTATGTCTAGGTTTTAAGACCTGTTGTTGTTTTGTTACTTGGTTGGGACTGTTGTTTGCTTCTTGATTGTTAGTTCCTTTGGGTATGAGTCCCCTGTTTTCTTCCCTTGCGTGGGATTGGTTTCTGTTAGGAGTTTGTTTCTGGTTCCTGTTGTGCGCTTTGTGAGTTTATCTGGGTTTTAGACCTGCTGTTTACCCAGTTTTGGGTTAGTTTGTTTCTGGTTTTGAGGTGTCCTCGAAGGCATGCTCTTGTTTGTAACTGTTGTTGAGGGTTCGCCCTTGGGACTTTGTTTTCACTTTGAAAACATAGTTCTCTTATAAAAAAAAATTGCTGATAAAAAAAGAAGACCATGTTCAATATGGTTCAGACTTTTGCCACGAAGATTTGGTTTCAACTTTCACATATACACTTGTGCAAATCATGAACTAAATCTGATGAAGTCCTAAATTAGCTCTATTTAAGAATTTGATGATCTAGCTGACCAATTTTGGATTGGAACACTTAGTTTGACAAATGATATAGTAACTTCATCATTTTCGCAGCAAATGATTATTTCATCTATTGTTAAACACAGTAAAATAATAAGAATTAAAATCAAAATAGTTATGTACGCGCTCTCGATTATTAGCATAGCAACTGCATCGTAACCCTTATCAACAACCATATTGCACGATGCAACACTTGTAACAAACATCACGTGTGAAAAATTATGCTACATATAAGTCAGAAGAAGAAAGACTAGAATGATTCTAAATCTTGTTCACTGCATGATTAAGCAACGTACTACGTTATTGAGCTCTCAAGCCTAAACTATATGCATGCATGCAATTGTTGTTTTATATGTCTACTTGTCATTACTTGTCATTTTCATAACTATTAAATAGACTGAGTTGATATTCCAATTTGATATTCTTTCCACTGTATTTCTTAATCATAGACCAATATAGTACTCTTACTAGAGTCTCAAATGAACGTGCAAAAATTACTACACTATTATAACCACAAACTCAAATATACTGGCTTTAACCTGTTTCAAATTACACATGGTAGCCAATAAAGATATTTGAGCTTTCACGTGAAGTTTGTGTCTACATCTTCAAATGTCATTATGTTTTACACTAGTTCTAAGACTATGTCATTCTGTATTAGACTATAGTTTTGAGACTATCAGGTTGCAACGGAACTTTCTTCTTTCTAGTCGCTCTCTTCTCGAGAAAGGTTGTGACCGAGCCGTTGCCTTTCACCCCCGAGTCTGGTCGGATCCCCGCTGCTCTCCAGAAGATCTTCTCCGGCCAACCTACGTTCTCTATCCGATTTTGCTCCGCCTCCGCCCCCTCCGACGTGTCTCCACATCTCTGCCTTAGTTTTGCTGTCCGTAAGCCTTTCCTCCACCTCGGTGCCCAGATGTGTCGGCCCAACACCTTAGCGGGTTTGATCTGGTTGCAAATCACGCCCCCACTTTGCTTTCAGCCACCATGTCGACCACGATCATCTCGACGACGAACACGATCGACCGAAGCCCCATCCTCTGGCGTCGCCACCCGACAACGATGAACCGAGCTCCACCGGTTGAGCCTCTCCGCCATGTTGGCAATTAACCAGATCGTCTTCAAGCTATAGAGGTAAATTATATGAAAAGCCCCGAGATGATGATTCTCGTTTGGGGTTATTGCCTTTATTTATAATTGAAACTAAAGAGCAACAGAATAAGCCTAAAAACTAGGCTAGAATCAGCTAATACAATCTCAACTAAAATACTTATTCAAACTAGCTAAAAACCAGTAACAGATAAGCTGAAACAACAAACTTGCGTGAGAGGCAAGATTGTCCCAATAATTTCCCCCCAATCTTGACTTCTTCAAATCTCTGTAACTCCAATTCGTGTCCTCAGCTCCAGGAAGCGATTCTTTGCCAAGGCTTTTGTAAGAATGTCTGCATCCTGTGCATCGGACGCAATATGCTCAACCTGTACTTCGTTCTTCTCAATACATTCACGAATGAAGTAATAGCGTGTATCTATGTGTTTGCTTCTCTCGTGATAAACAGGGTTCTTGCTAAGCATGATAGCAGACTTGTTATTTACATACAACTTCATCTTTTCCGGCTCTAAGTTCAGCATATTCGAAATTAGGTTCTTGAGCCACAAACCTTGACACGTAGCTGCCGCTGCTGCTATGTATTCTGCCTCACAGGTGGAAAGCGCCACAATTTTCTGTTTTTGGGGACAGCCAGGTAACAGGGCACGATCCAACATAGAACAGGACTCCGGTGGTGCTTCTCCGGTCATCAGTATCGTCGGCCAGATCACTGTCGCTAAACCCTGTTAAGCTTTTGTGCACTTCTCCCTTCTCGTATTTGATTCCAAAATTCATTGTGCCCTTAATATAGCGCAGAATATGTTTCACTGCTGCAAGATGTTCAGAGCACAGAGCCTTCATGTATCGGCTCACAATTCCAACTGAGAACGTCAGATCCGGCCGAGTGTTCACGAGGTACCTCAGACCTCCAATCATGCTCCTGTAATGAGTTGGATCAACAAGCTCCCCTTCCATCTTCTTCCTCAGCTTCAACTTGTAATCCATGGGTGTTACACATGAATTGCAATCATCAAGCCCTGCGATTGTTAGCAACTTTTGGGCATAACCCTTTTGACTGAGGGTTACATTATCCTTAGTTTGGTCGACCTCAATACCCAAATATTAAGTAAGAAGGCCCAAATCGCTCATATCGAAAATTTGCTTCATCTGAGATTTAAACAGAGCAATTTCACTTACAGGAGCTCCTGTGATGAGCAAGTCGTCGACGTACACCCTAATCACCAGCAGCGAATCCTTCTTCTTCTTCTTCTTCTTTGTATAAACAGCATGCTCATACGGGCTCTTGTTAAAACCAAGCTTCCTTAACTTCTCATCTAGCTTCGAATTCCAAGCTCTGGGAGCTTGTTTTAAGCCATACAGGGCTTTCTTGAGCTTCAACACAAAGAAGGGGTTAGTTTTGCTAACAAAACCAAATGGTTGGGACACATATACCTTCTCTGATAAATCTCCATTCAAAAATGCCGACTTCACATCCATGTGATGTATTTCCCAGTTACTTTGAGCTGCAATTGCGATGATGAGCCTAACAGTTTCAAGACGAGCTACAGGTGCAAAAACTTCTTCAAAATCAATCCCTTCTCGTTGCACATAGCCCTTTGCAACGAGACGGGCTTTGTACCTGGTTATGTTTCCTTCAACATCCCTTTTGGCTTTGAAGATCCATTTCAAACCGATTTCTTTTTCACCATGAGGAAGTTCAGTCAATTCCCAAGTGTTATTGAGCTGAATTGACTTGATCTCTTCCTCCATTGCCTGCTTCCAGTTCTGATCCTTCAACGCCTCCTCGGGATTCTTTGGTTCCTCTGAGGTTAGAAAACATTGTTCATCTAACTCGACTTCGGGAGAATCTTCATAGATCTCCTTGAGTGTTCAGAAGCGTGGAGGCGGGTCTGAATCAGGACTTGATTGTCCACCTTCTTCTCGAAATGTTGCTGGCATTGTAGGATGTATCTCACCTTCAGGTGTCTTTGGCTCAGTCTCAGGTACAAGATCTTGTGAATTTTTTGAACCTTGCCAGTTTACTTCAAAGTTGCTTGAAGAAGTAAATTCAGGAGCACTTGGTTTTGTTGGCCATTCCCATTTCCTCCCTTCTACAAACTTGGCGTCTCTACTTACGATCAACTTCTAGGATACCGTATCAATGAAACGATACGCTTTAGAACCTGTCTCATATCCAACAAACACCACGAGTTTACTGCGATCATCAAGTTTATTCAAATTAGAGTCTGTTACCTTAACATGGGCCACGCAACCGAACACACGAAGGTGACCAATGCTCGGTTTTCTGGCATGCCACGCCTCGTACGTCGTCATGTGCTTCACACTCTTCGTGACAACTCGGTTCAACAAGTAGACTGTCGTAGTCACGGCTTCTCCCCAATATTCCCCTGGCACATTCATACTTTTTAGCAAACTCCGAGCCGTGCCAGCAATTGTAAGGTTTCTTCTTTCAGCAACGCCGTTCTGTTGGGGCGAGTGAGGGGCCGTGAAGTAGTGTTTGATGTCATAGCTGTTGCAATAGGCTTCAAACTCACTAGATTTAAATTCCCCACCTCTGTCATTCCTTATAGCTTTCAGCTTCCTTTTAGATTCAACTTCTGCTCTGTTCATCGTGGCCTCAAACATAGAAAACGCTTGATCTTTCGTTTTTAATAATTTCACCCACATGTATCTTGAAAAGTCATCCACAATTAACAGAAAGTAGCGATTACCTCCCAGCGTTGCTGGTGTGATCGGGCCACAAAAATCTGTGTGTACCAGTTCTAAAGGTTGTTGTGCTAGGTAGGTTGCTTCCTTTGGGAATGGAGTGCGCCTTTGTTTTCCAACCAAACACCCATCACACAATTGCTCGGGGTGGTTGATGTGTGGGAGTCCTTCAACGAGCCCTTCACTTGACATTTTCCCAAGTGTTTGGAAACTGACATGACCACATCTGGCGTGCCACAACCAACTCTCGTCCTCTACGTTGGACATCAAGCAAATTGGTGAAGTACAATTGAGCTTTTGCTTGTATAGACGATTTTGGGAACGTTTTACCTTGAATAGAGTCCCCCGCTGATGATCAAATACTCTCAGTAGACCACCTTCAATTTCTACTTTGCAGCCGGTCTCATCGAGTTGCCCCATGCTTACTATATTGCTTCTGAGCTTTGGAATATAGTAAACTCCGGTTAGAGACCATAGTAAACTCCGGTTAGAGACCGATGTTCGTTGTTGGTTCCTGTGAACCACTCGAGATCCATCTCCAAATTTCACTAGTCCCTGCACCCTAGTATCAAGATTAGAGAACATCTCCTTCTTTCCAGTCATATGGTTGCTAGCCCCGGAGTCGAGGTACCACATGTTCTGGTCATTCCCATTGCTTCGACTTGGGAAGACGTTTTCTTCATTCAGCATTATAAACCCGTCTTTCTCAAGGCTGATGTCGGCCATGAGTAAGGCAGGCTCATCGTCCTCATCGAACTCTTTTTCTGCAAGGTTAGCTTCATGCCCTTTCACCTGTTTACACTCATAAGCAAAATGGCCAAATTCGTTGCAATTATAGCATTTTAGTTTGCTACGAGCGTACCTTTAGCTCGGAGATGAGTAGCCCTGTCCTCGACCCCGTCCCTTCACCGGACTTTCAGCTCGGTTGGAGCTGATTTCAGCTCTGTTTCCTCTTTTTGACATTGACTCCCACTGTGCTTTAGTTAGCAGCAGTTTCTCATGTCCTTGATCTCCCTTTCGACCTTTGAGTGTATGCTCAAAAGCTTTCAGACGTCCAACGGCCTCGGCTACCATCATTTCTTCCAGATCCGTCCATTGGGTAATTGTCCCAACTATGGGCATGTACCTCTCAGGTACAGAGCAAAAGATCTTCTCGACTAGTTGCTCCTCAGGAAAATTTCCTCCAAGCCCATTTATCTCATTCACAATCTTGGACAACCTCAGATAGAAAACATGTATGCTCTCATTTTCGTCCATCGTCATATCATTGAGCTCTCTCTTCAAGATCAGGATGTGGCCGACTTCACCTTCTTCTGACCAACATACATTACTTCCAAAGCCTTCCAGGCTTCCTTTGCTGTTTTTGCATGAGAGATTGCCATCAAAGTAGATTCAGGCACAGCTTGCATAAGTACTGCAAGTGCACTTTGATCGCGTTTCTCTCCAACATTCTCATCGCTTCCAATTGCCGCCCATACACCGAGCGCCTTCATCATAGTGGTCATTTTATAGACCCATATGCCGTAGTTGGTCTCGGTCAGAACCGGGTAATTGAGGGACAATCCTCCTTTATCATTATCCAATCCCGAGCTCGACCCTGCTCCGCTTGTCACCACTGCTCCAGTCTTTACGGGGGAACCATATGCCATGTTGATCCTTGAGAGCTTGAAGCCGACTCTGATACCAAATGTTGGCAATTAACCGGATCGTCTTCAAGCTATAGAGGTAAGGAACAACACAGAGAATGATATGAGAAGGCCCGAGATGATGATTCTCGTTTGGGGTTATTGCCTTTATTTATAATTGAAACTAAAGAGCAACAGAATAAGCCTAAAAACTAGGCTAGAATCAGCAAATACAATCTCACACAGCGGTTATAACGTGCATCATGCATCTCAATCTGCACGCAACTTTAAGGCTCGACATGGCCATTCTAACAGCACGACAATATCCCAAGTATTGAAAGCAAGTATTCTAGTGAATCACATCCTACATGTTACTAAGACTCGTCCGGTTATTTAATAATCGAAAGCGGCTATTCTAGTGAATCACATCCTATATGCCAACTAGGACCTTTCTGTTTATTATTATTTCCTAATCATGCATGCTAGTAACTTTTCGTAATTGAACCGGTATTCGCTACGTTCCCTACCTCAAGACGATCACAACAGTTGCATCTCCTAGTTACTGATGTTCGGGCCTATCTCCGATCTTCTCGGGCGAAGTCCAAGCCTGAGGTCAACAGGTAAAGTTCCAATCAGTCTTGGTAGTCCAAAAGTCCTCTGATTGTCCAATTAGTCCACTAAAAGTCCATTTTTAGATTAATTAAATTAATTAATTAAATTATTAAATCTGTCCGACCCGGATCCGAGAACTAGACCCGAATCCGACCCGGTCCAAAAACCATACCCGACCGGACCCAGAACCAACCCGGACCCGGCTCCAGACCCGACCCAGACCCGAGTCCAGACCCGGACCTTAGATCTGGGCCTGGCCCAAGGCCTGCCTGATCCAGGGCCCGTGTCCTGGCCCAACTCCGTCAAGGCCCAAGTCCATCCTGGCTCGGTCTGAGCTATAAACGAAGACACGAGCTAGGGTTTTGCTCCGACCACTTCCTGACGGCGGCGACGGCGCCAAGGAATCCTGTGACGCGCTGGCGATGCTAGGGAAATGACGGAGGAGCTCGGAGCGTAGCTGGACGAGGACGGTGGTCGCAGGCGCGGCACCAGAAACCTCCTCCGTCTCAGATCTGGCGAAGGCGAAGGTTCTCCGCCGCCGTTCCGGTCGAATCTGCTCGAATCGAGCTCGGGAAGACGCGTTTTCAGGCGAGGCGAGCTCGGGGAAGAAGGGAAAGGGGCGAGGGAGCACGAACCCTCGTCGTTCCTCCGTCGCCGTCACTGATTCGAGTTCAGCGTCGAACCAGAGAGGTTTTCTCCTGCGAAGCGTCTCAACTCCGTGCGTGGGTGGTTCGGTTGGTACTAAGAAGGGAAGAAGATGCGAGGTGAGGGTGGTTCTGGTTGCGAGAGGGAGAGAGAAGAAGCGAGGAAGGAGAAGAATCGAGAGAGAAGAATGAGGGAGGCATTGCGTTTCTGTCTCAGGACGCGTGCACGCGCGAGGAAGAAGAAGACGCAGAATAGGGTTTTGGCTCGGGCTCGCGTGGGTTGGGCCTGGGCGCGCGTGCTGGGCCTGGCCCGTGTCATCGAGCTGGGCCCGATTCTCTGACCGGTCCAGTCCAGCCCAAAAGCTCTTTTTTCTTTTTTTTCCTTTTCTTTTTATTTCGTACTCGTTCCAATTTTTCGACCCGTTTTCCTACCACGATGTTCCAACGAATAAATTTAATTATTTAATTCTTTTAAACCGGGGCGCTCTTTACAACGAAGGTCCAACAATACTGTCCATCCCGGTTCCTCTATCGGAGCCTTTCCTCGGATAGGGCCTCAATAGCGTGGAGAGGAGGGAACTGGAACCGATTCTGCGTCAGGTGACGGTGGCGCAGCAGGAGTAGGTAAGGCTTGGGGAGCGAAACCAGGTGGAACCTCAGGGGTCGGAGCCTTACCCGATTCTACCATGGGTGGAGAGGGGTGAACCCTAGCCGTTGCATCCACCGGAGTTGTTGTAGGTTGGAAGGGCGGAGCCTTAGTCTTGCTTGCATAAGACGAAGACCTAGGGTTTTACTTGGACGACCCTGACGAGGTTTGATCAAAGGGGCTGCGTGACCTAGAGAGAAAGTACCCTCCGCCGTGGCCGGAGAAGATGGAAGAGGGATGATGGAGAGAGCAGAAGACGCCGTGGCCGGACAAGTACCGAAATATGCGCTTGGACGAGCGGCGACGGGACAAGGCCATCAAAGACAGACCTGTAGGCGGCGACAGTGGCTAGAACAGAAGAATCCATTTAAGGTAGGGTTTCTCGGACAGAGAATCTCGACAAACGAGAAACGATTTGCGTGAGAGCTATAAGATCTCCGTAATTAATATAAATTCATTCTCTCTTAAAAGTCTCTGTATAGATATTTAGTTTATTTATGTTATTAAACCCTACCTAACAGATATGGACGGTTAGATACAGTTTTACATTTTGTTGTTTTTATATATTTTATTACGATATGTTCCTTTCAAGTAATGAAAATTTTATTTTCTTTCCGGAAAAGACCGTATGTATAACTACTACTTTTTTGAGCGAAAGGTAATATTTTATAAATTATATATCAAAACATTGATGTGCGCCAGGAAGCATGCTCTCTGGCCACTAAGGTCAGATAAAAGAGTAATGACTCACTGATCCTTTTTTTACTAGAACCATCACAGACGGTATTTAGATACTACTAAAAAAATGCTAGAATACAAGGGATTCAGAAGGTGGTACTGAAATTCTTGCTCCGAAAAATGGCCAAGTACTTCAACAATAGTGGTGGGAGACAAAGCATCGATCAGGACCCCTCCCAGGGCCAATCCCTGTTGCTCAGGTGGTCTAACATCCCTCTTAGCGGGGATGTTTCCCAGCCCTCGCCTGATCATCTCTAGACTCTTCAGCGATAGACCTCTTGATCATCTCTAGTCTTGGACTTGGTGAAATAGTATAATTTCTATCTTAGATAAAGATAAAAATTCCTACGTCCTGCCCTAACTAAATAGAAAACTAATACCGAAAAACTGAAATAAAATGAAATGCAACAAACTAATGCGAAATAAAAAAGAGTGGTGCTTCCTTGCTTCTATGGGACATAAAAGGCAACCCCGGACTCAGATCATGGGGGGTAGGCCACCAACCCTCTACCCCCTATCCTTAGTCCAACTCATGACGCTTGTCAGGCTTGCTTAACGGCCCTCGTCTGATTGATATCGCCCTCTTCGTCATTATCTTCTGACGAAAAGGAGCCGAAATGACCTTGTATATCATCCAACCTACTAAGATCTGAGATGGTGGCTGGGAACGGTGGCCCCGATCATGAGATTGCTCGAGAGAAGGACGGGGAACCCCGAGACACAAAAACCCTTCTTTTGGTCGGGTAGTCGTCTAACGGGCCACCATCGCCTGGTGAGGAGTGGACGGTTTTTAAGACGAGGGTCGGCTATTGAAATGGGGTGAACGGGCCTCTGAAGCAACCAAAGGACTGATGATAGAGGAGGGTCTGATAGTGACGAGGTAGTCAATATGACTATGATAGTGGAGTGTGAAAGAGAGAAACCCTAAAGAACAAATCTCTAAATCTCTTAAACTTCTTTTGTTTCGTGTTTTGTTGTTAGAATTAGAAATTTAGGGATAAATTTTACTTCAAAACATTTGAGATTAACATACTTAGTCAATAAAGTCTGACTTATGCATACAAATAGTAATATAGACTATGTACAAAAGTGTGTGAAATTGAAACACGTGCTAGTGCTATATTTCTTGCAACTCAATCATATATTTCAGTCTTATCTCTTAATTAGTACTTGTTTTAAGAATTGGAAACATATTCCTAAGTGAATATGCAAAACCCTAACTTATAGGAAGATTATATATAGGTGCACGTACTACGTAGCATGCTCTTTCTTCTTCATACATTCATTATGGAGCAAAACCGCCCCATGTTGGCGATACCAGTAGGGTACGTGTTTCGGCCTGAACCGGAGGAGCTGCTAGGGTTTCTGGTGGAGAGCATCAAGCTCCAAGAGCAATGGGTTCGGCCTCCGGAGATCAGAAACCTCGATCTCTACGACAAGAAGAGCAATCCTTGGACACTCTTTGACGGTTCTTCGGATCAGCCATGTTACGTGATGACGAGGTTGGAGAAGGTGGCTCCCGGGAAGTCCAACATAAAGAGGAGGGTCGGCGCCGGGACTTGGAAGTTGCAGAAGAGCACCGAGGTGGCGTTCCGGTGTCAAGACGGCGTGAAGATGAAGGGTTTGAAGAGGTACTTGTCGTTTGTACCGGAGAAGGGTTGTGGTTACTCACGTGAAGAGCACGGTCAGTGGATCATGAACGAGTACTCTCTCCTCCAACACGGCTTCGAAGACTACGTCATTTGCGAGATCCACAAGAAATCCTCCAAAAGAAAGCTACTCGTCGACCATAGTAGTGATGATACACATAACCAAGTTGCCATGAAGAAGATGCGATGCACTCCTTGTGCTACTAGTGCTCACGATGATGGTGATCAATATTTGGAGGAACTTGCTAATCTTCTCGTGAAACCAACTACTCCCGGTCATCTTGCGGATGGAATGGAAGGAGTGACAAGATCAAGTGATGTTTGTGATGATGAAGACCAAGAACTGATCGATTTGATTGAAAGCAATGTGGAAGAAGAAGTTGCATGTGATTCTCTGGTTCAGAATGTTGATTCTGATCAGGATCGTCAAGGGATGACATGGATCCAGTCAGTTGATCCGTTTGAATGTCGTGATCATCAATATTCATCATCATCATCAGGTGATCGTGATTCGGTTGCGAAGACTAGTTCTTGTATTCCAGCAGAACAACCTTGTTGTCCACCATTACCTGATTTTCCAGATGGGTTCTGGGATGGATTAGAGTTTAGTTTTAGTGGCCTTGATGAAGACCCACCATCTGTTGGTTTTGATACTACAGAAGGGTTTTGGGACTGGTTACCTCCATCTATAGGTTGACCACTGTATTATATTAGTACATAGCTATTTCATTTATTAATTGATTCACAACATTTATTAATATTCATCAGCTAATCATTAGCTACTTACCATGTTTAGTATCTATATGTAACCCTTTATTGGGTTGGTTGGCTCTATAGTTGTTTTTCCTTGTTTTATTAGGCATTTACATCATTTCAGAATTTTTTATAGAATTGTTTCGAGACTTGTTTGATGTCAGAGTTTTGTATTGTTTACTTAATTGAATATTTAGATATATGATTGTTAGACTCATTTTTATTGGTTTGACTATACGTTTGTAGTGTACTTAATTTTGAGGATTTGTTTTGTCAAACTGTTTTTTTTTGTATTTAGGACTAATTCGTCAGGACTTTAGATTTTTCGTTCATTTCAAAAGATTGGACGTTTACAAAAATACTGATAAAAAAACCATTAGCCTTCTTTTATTAACAAATAAATTGAAAGGTTCAAGCCTAAATGCAAGACCAAGGGAATGATCCCTCACATAAAGAAGAGAGATAAAAAAATTATTAGCTAGTACTTGTGTTCTGATATGCACGTGATGATATGCAATGATCATGTTCATTAGCTAAACTCTATGATGATGTTTATGAACTCACTGCTATATACTCAACATTGTATTGTATGGAACAAGACCATGTTCAATATGGTTCAGACGTTTGCACACAAAGATTTGGTTTCAACTTTCACACATACACTTGTGCAAATTATGAACTAAATCTATTAAAGTCCCAAATAAGCTCTATTTAACAATTTGATGACCAATTTTGGATTGGAACACTTAGTTTGACAACCGGACAAACTTTCCAGTTTGGGCTCAACTCATGGTGCTAGTGCTGATCTCATCATTCACGGTTTAGGGTATAGAATTTGAGAGTCATAACTTAGATGTTTATGAAAATTTATGGATTCTTTTCTTAAAATAAACATAAATTATCTTTATCTAGATAATAAACGACAAAATGTAAGTATGTATTTAAAAAAGGAATAAAGGTAACAAGTTTGTGTTGTAAAAATGCGTATTCCAATAAAATATATAGTAATATAACTTCGTTATTTTAATAGAAAATGATTCTTTTGTATATTGTTAAAGACAGAGACATAATTAGAATTAAAAATCAAATATTTATTTAAAAAAAATATTTAAAAAATCACTGAGGGCATTTTCATCATTTTAACTGCAGCTCAGACTGTTTGTTATATAATTAAACATCTAAGTAGACATCAGTTAAAAAATACTTTAGGGTAAGTATCAGTTAAACAATATAAGTTTAGAATATGTATTTGTAGTTTACTCATAAAACAACGCACTCAATTATATAAACAGTTTTATCGCAAACCCTTATCAACAACCATGTAGCCCGATGCAACACTTTTATCGGACATCACGTGTGAAAAACTATGCTACACAAGTCAAAAGGAGAAAGACCGAAATGTTTCTAAATCTTGTTTGATGCGCGATTACCCATGTGTTGCCATTTATGAAAAGGAACGTACACACTCTTTAACTGGATCTATTTGATAATTGAGTTTGAGATTGTTATTCAAAGTATCTAAATTAAAGACAAACATTACTATACTTACTAGAATCCCAAATGTGTATGCAAAAATCACTACTCTACTATAACACCAACTCAACTAAAGTGATTATCGTTTTTTATACCGTTTAAAATGACATATTATATGGTAAGTGACTTGGACTTCAACACGACACCGTGTTTAGTTTCATATTCAGTCCAACTTCCATGTAAGTAATGTCACACTTAATCCAATCAGAATGTATGTATAATTAGAGTCTCATATACAAAAAAAATGTATTACTTAACGTAACCTTGCTTTTAAGTGGGTCTGATTGTAACGCTTTTACTGAGTGTACAACGCTTTTAACAAAAATAATTGAAACCAAGCAGGTAGGGACACTCAGGTTTTAAAGTGACCAAACTTCTTCACAAAAACAATAAAATAAGTAGACTTTGAATGGAGACCAGCAGCACCATTATTGACCCAACCCAGAACTTTCCTCAAAGCAGTGAGCACAATGGAAGCTGCACCATTTTTCTCTTCATAAATTAACACAACTCAAGATCACTCAACCTCAAGATCACAAGACAACAACAAAACTAGTAAAGAAGGTACTAACCAAACTCTTCCATGGCAGAAGATCCAATGGTTTATGTAGAGGTTCATGAACATGACACTAAAAGGGTTAGTGAAATCAAATTGATGTTTCAGGTAGCTTTTCATAAGTTTTTTTTTGGAAATATAACTAATTTTACTTTGTTTTTTTGTGATTGTATAGGATTTTCGGTTGAATCGGTCGTCCCCGAACCTTAATCTATCCGCGGATAAATGTCCATCGAAAGTTTGCTATGAAAGATTGGTGCGGTCGGAGCCTTATCCTAATGATCGCCGGAGGTGTGATTCCGGCGACCGGTTGGAGGAGCAATGTAAACTCCGAGAGTTTGCAGAAAGGTTGAACGAGCTGGCTGAAGCTGGAAGGATTCCCCTTCTCCACTGCTCCTCAAACTCGAGTCGAATATATCATGACAAGTCACCTTTCGAGGTTAGTACGTATGTACATATTTTATCTTCAATCGTTAGAGCATGTACAATACAACACACAAGATAACGAATATAAACCGTGATTCGTTATTCAACGGTTTGTACGTTGTAGAAGATGATTTCTGCGAACCGCAAACTGCTAAATCACGATCGCGTTCTTTTGTAACAACAGATGACTGTGTACTATCAATAAGATAATCACATAAATTAAATATTCCTTTTACATGTTGCAGGGCACTCTAGAATGGATCTTTATACCAACAAACCTTATATTAGAGATACTTTCTGGATTTTTCGACCAGCTCTCGTCTCCGAAAAGACCTCATTATGCTTTTGTTGCGATGTTGATGTCAATCGTCGCGGTTCTATTTTGCGTAGTGGATTTTGTTCACAAGGTACGTCGAAAAGAAGAAGTTGATGCGAAGAAAGGTCGGTTTTGGAGTTGGCTCTACTATGGAAGCTTTGTGGACAACTTTGGGATGCTTTGTTCTGTGGCGCAATGTGTTTTCTCCATCGTTCAGTTTGTTTTCTTCTGTGGACATGCGGATAATCCCATCAAGCTCTCCTTTTTCCCAATCTTATTTGCTCTCTCCGTGGCATTTGCAAACCTAAGATCCAAATGTTGTGATTGTTCTGCGGATTGAGTTGAGCTACTTCAAGGATTTATGTGGCATGCTTACCGGGGCTAAAGCGATTTTCGGAAGGACTAATCGTTAAAGAAAGATCGATTTGATTTCCCAGCTTTTGCTTTTCTTGTACACTAAGTATGATGTCGCTGGTTTCAATCCTTATACTTGAGATTATTGTCAAATGTCATTAAATTAGGACTAATTGTGGACAAGGGATCAAATTCATGCCTACGAAGTATAATGTTGCTAGCTTCAAATTACTTTACTTATTGTTGATCGAAAAAAATGTCATTTGAGCATGAAAAGTGTATTGACTCACAGTTTGTAATGGCTGGGCAATTATTGTAAAACCCCACTTATTACTAAGGAGTAATCACTCGCAAACTTGAAACGTCAGAGTAGATTTTTGCAACGAGTGGAATTTGAGAAGAAAATTGAAAAAAAAAGAGAAGGGAAAGGCTTAAGGTTGGGCTGGGTCAGACCAGACCCACGTTTTGGGCTGGTGTTGACCAGGTCTTGATTCGCGAACTCAGGCCCAGTACCAGTGCGGCCCAACCCTAGAGACCAAACCCACGTAGCGCCGTCCTGTTCACGATTCAGCGCACAGTTCCCGAGGGTCATCGTCTGCCTCGAGCTCCCTCTCTCTCTCACGCCACCGAACCAGATCCGTCGCGCCTTCTTCTTCTCCGGCGTCAACCCATCGCCTCCACCTGCTACTCCTCTCTTCTCCATCTCCCTTACTCACCCACGACAAAAACAACCCCAGACACGCTTTCCCCTCCCTCCTCCGTCGTTTTCTTCTCCGATTTAGCGACACCTCGCTGCCGTTCAAGCCTCGCCGTCCCTAAATCGAGTGCCACCAGCGACGGTGAGCTCGAATCCTCACCAGATCTACCTCCCCGCCACTTCCCGCCGGAAACCCGCGAGATTTCGAGCTGGGTTTAGGGTTTGACGCGACTGGTGGACGTCGCCGGAACTCCTGAGCGTCAGATCTGAGGTTCTAGCTCCGGGGAACGCCTCCAGTGGTCAGATCCGGGCGTAAGGGTCCGTCCATTGCCCTAACGACGTTCCCTTCCCTAGCCTTGCCTTCCCTCGCCTCCTGACGCTGTCCCTCCGCCTCTCTGCTCCGTGTGCGAGCTCGCCGGACACTAGCGACGGTGGTCGGAGCTCCGAGCGTCGACGGGAACTCCTACGGCTCAGACGAGTCAAGAGTGGCTGGGCCTTGGGCCGTTCATCACCCATTTGGGCCGGACGGATCTCAGGCCTTGGGCCCAGCGGGCTCGGGCCCAATACACCTCGCGGGTCAGACCGTAAGCAGTGGGTCTGGATCCGGACCGGATCTGGATCCGGGTTTGGACCGGGTCCGGGTCAACCCAGCTTCAATTAAAAAGAGTTTTTAAAATCAGGTTTGATTAACTGGTTTAATTTAATTCAAGGTGAGAATTTAAAAGATAATTTTGGTTAAATCAGTGGACCTTCGGACTTTTACTGGTTTTGACTCGGACATTTTATTTGTCAAATCCAGACGGGACTTCGCCCGAGATCAAGGGCTTGGACCCGAGCTAGAAGAACGAAGATCACGCCGGAACCCGTGTGAAGAACGGAGTTGTTATCACTCGAGCTTTTCATCAGAGTATTATTAGAGGAAGACCACAAGGTAGGGAAAGTCTTAATTTCTTAATTAACGCTTAGTATGCATGATTAAGATAATAAAATCGGAAAGGTCCTAGAATTGCCTATAGGATGCGAATAACTAGAATAATCGTACTTCAATTACTAATAAATGGATGAGTCTAGTATGCATGCTTAGGATGATGACGATCAGTGAAGCTTGCTTTCAATAATTGGGATTGATTTACTGGTAGAGAGGCTGTGAAGAGCTCTCGGATTAGTTGTGTGCTAGGTTCACATGCTTGATTGCTAGTTACTAGGTTAACTTAAGAGTCTAATGAAACTAGATTAGCTTGTATGATTGAATACTTAATTGATCGTTCACACGATGATTGATTTGTTGAATGCTTACTTGGTTGATTGAGTGTTTGTGTTGATATAATTATTGATTGAACGGATGATCGAGTATGACTGGTTGTGCCACGGGGTACAATCAGGTGATCGATGTACCGCTGGTTTGTGACAGGTAAGTATACGGTAAGTGTGGAACGGTATTGGATGTCTTCGCTGTGATGAAAGTGTGTTTCGATGAGTGTTGATTGATGGATGAATGTTTATGCTTGTTCCCTTTATTCTTATTCTTGAAATGTATGTTTGGTTCGGTACTACACCGGGGGGGGGGGGGGGGGGGGGGGGGTAATCCGGTGCCGTTGTGGTGGTTGGAGTTTGACGGAGGAGTGGTTATTGAGTGATGTGAGGGGCCTAAGGGCTCGGCAGATCCTACGGGATATTGAGTGGTTATTGAGTGATGTGAGGGGCCTAAGGGCTCGGCAGATCCTACGGGATATTGAGTGGTTATTGAGTGATGTGAGGGGCCTAAGGGCTCGGCAGATCCTGCGGGATATTGAGTGGTTATTGAGTGATGTGAGGGGCCTAAGGGCTCGGCAGATCCTGCGGGATATTGAGTGGATTACTTCATGAGAAATGGTTACAACGGTTTCACCCAACTGTGTGGTTGTCGTGATATAAATTACTCTCATTTTAATGAGTTATGATTCGTTATAGGATTTCCATGGAATCTTTTAAATCAATGTTATCGTTGAAAAAACGATGTTATTTCATTACACTGATTCCATAGTTTTTTATCGATTATCAGTGTTTACGCGTTTCCAGTTGTGATGGTTTTCTATTTTATTATCATGTTTTCTAATTGTTCTCTGGGAAGTTATCGTTATCCTTGAGAACGCGCCATTATTCTCGTTACTTTTAGTTGTTTATTATTAGCTTTTAGTCTAAGGGTTTTAAGTACTTGTGGCAACAAACTAAAGCCGTTTTATTATATAACACTGGAGGTTAAAGTTGTTTATGATTTTCCCTACTGAGCGTAAGCTCACCCCTATTTTTTTTATCTGTTGTGTGTACAGGTGTACTTGAGATCTGGGGAATTCGAGGCTCGGGAGCTTCCGGATGTTTCGAGGGTTGTATTGGGGATGTGTTGGTGCACATTGTTGAACTTTATTTACCTTTTGTTACTTGTCAAGTTTTGACACTATATTAGAATTTTGGATTATATTATTGATTCGCTTTCAGCTTTAAAAGAATTTATTACAGTTTTACCGCTTTGCCTCGATTGTTTCAGGTCACGTCTCGAGTCCGGCCAAAACTGGATTTGGGGCGTGACAATTTGGTATCAGAGCCTGGTTTCATTTGAAACAGGTTGTAAATTTTGAACTTGTTTTCAAAACCTCGGACCAACGTCAATTAGGTGGGTAGAGTTAAGAAGTCTAAGTCGTGTGCTCAGTGACGCAAGTGAAAATATTTGATGCGTAGAGTGGGAACGACACGAATCTTGATTGTCTCAATGGTTGTTTCAATTTGAACCTCTTTATTATGATGATTACATCGCTTGATTGGCATCCTTACCCTATTGACTGTAAAGTACAGTGATCGGTGAAGCCGAATGGTCGAGATCGGTATTGGGTTCACGAGCGGTTATCGAGTCGTTGTAAATTGGTTGTTGAGTAAATCATTCGTTCAGAACGATCGTTAATTTGAGTCTTATAGTTTGGTGGGAATGGTATGAGTGGCTAAGCTAAGAGTGTACTACGACGGTTGTGATTTTATGAGTGATTTTGTTGAGGTGTACCCACCTTCCGGCTAGAAGTCGGTAAAGTGTGCAACGATTCTGAGATTTTGGGGCACGATGAGTGATTTTGTTGAGGTGTACCCACCTTCCGGCTAGAAGTCGGTAAAGTGTGCAACGATTCTGAGATTTTGGGGCACGAGAACCCCGTGGTATTTTGAGGCATGAGAACCCGTGGTATTTTGGGGAGCACGAGAACTCCGTACACTGAGAACTTCGAGGAACATGGGAACTTCAGTTATTGGTTGATTGTGTTGTATACCTTGAAGAGTATGAGAACTCTGTGCATTGATTGGGTTGTGTACCTTGTGCATTGATTGTGTTGTGTACCTTGTGTATTGATTGTGTTGTGCACTTTGCGGAGCGTGATAACTCTAAGTATTGAATGCCTTGCGAAAGTTTAATTGGTAATTGTCGACTTGTTTAAGTGCCCACCGTTGTTTAAGAATTAAAGTTGAAACTAATATTGAATTTGAAATGAACCTTGAGTTTGAAGCTGAGGCTTAAGTTAAATTTGAAATTGATTTTGAAACGGGAAGTAAGTCGAGACAGAGATTAAGATTGAAACTAAGATCGGGTTTAGATCGGGTGAACGAACGATGCTCAGGTCGATAGTGACACGCTGGTTAAATAATTATTGAAGGAATTGTCGTTTGGGCCGGCCGTTAATTGTTAAGTAAAACCTGAAGGGTTAAATTGACCGGGTAATAATGAGTTATTTGCTAAAACCCGCATGGGTTATTTATGGTGTTTAAGAGGTTGTGTATTTGAGATGTTTTGTGTGCACCTTATGGGTAGGACTCTGTGTACAGGTTATTATATAATGTCCCGCTTAAGCGGATGGTTAGAGAAAAATACAAACGGGTCATGCCGAATTTTCGGTAGAAACTGAAGTGTTTGCACTATCACGGGCTGACTCAGGGGCGCCACTGTAGTCGAGCGTGATAGAGGGATGCCAAGTGGTTACGACGAGATTCGGGGACGCCTGAATCGGGTTGTAACGACGTGAGATCGACATGAATGTTATAAGGAAAAAGTAAGGGATGAAGATTATGGAAAAGAGTCGAGGACATAAATTATGAGATTTACCGTGTTACGATTCTAGACCCTAGGGTTGGGAAGCTACCCAATCGAGGGGTATGCATGTTGCTTGGTGATTTGTGTGAATTGATTGAGATTGTTCCTCCTGTGGGAGTGATTGATTTGTTTGAACACCGTTGATTGCTGTTGTGAGACGCACTAAGTTGCGGTCTTTTCTGCCTGTATATAAAGTATTATATATGTATATCTTCTGAGCCAAGTGCGGTTGTTTTTTTTTTATATTATTATTGTGGGACACGCGTGAACGTCCTTGTGTTTTGATCGAACCGGTTGTTCTAAACGAGACTTCGTACTATCGATCCAAGCGGGATCCCTTTTAAGACGCTTGAGAACGTCCCTTTATGATAATTCGAATCACTTGAGCTAAATTGAGTTATGAGTATTTACGTTTAAATGCAACGAGTACACGAGAGGTACCGTGATTACGGTCTGAGAGGGACCAGGAGCCACCCAGCTGTGGGACAGAGCCAGACACCAGCTGTTGAGCACGCAAGGGCAGCGAGTGCCCAGGTTACTACTCCTTTAGAGCACCGGAGTTTGAGTGTGGACCATCAGGGTTACCAGCTAGAGTTCCTCCAGTCGCAGAGTCGACTCAGGCGACCCCCCCCATGAATGAGGTGGTTCGCACAGTACCAGCAGTGCCATGCGCTCAACAGGAGACTACAGTACCGGCACCAAAGTCTGTGCCTACGGCCGACGCCGTCCCTATCGAGAGGCCATGCCAGATGCACAGCAACACGGCCAGGCTCTCAGAAACTTTCGGAGGTTGAGTACGCCAATGAATCCCGGGGGTTTAGACACCGAGGCAGCTGTAGCATGGTTGGAGTGGAGGACCCGCAACTTGGTTACTTCGAGAGTATTCATATAGTCATCTGAGAATATTTTTGCGACCGTTCAGCTTGAGAGAGAAGCATGATACTGGTGGCAGCATGAACAGATCAGGGTTGGAGGTGACTTTTAGTTGTTCATTAGATTGTTCCTGGAACGGTATCTTTCCATCGATCCGTTCGAGAGGACCAACACCAGCGGTTGTTTGATTTGCAACAGAGAGGGATGACCGTCTCTAAGTATGAGATGAGGTTTACGTTCCTGTACCGCCTCGCGCCGAGATGGTGCAAACCGAGGAGAGCCGCCATAGGCGTTCGAGATAGAACTCACCCGTCTGTCGCAGATCGAGTTATTACCTTCAGGATGAGGATTGAGAAGCATCTTCGGGAGACCGCTAGAGCGCGGAGGACCAGGCCGAAGCCGAGTGACTTCCTAAGGGTGTCAAGGGGTCGCAATACTAAGAGGCAGAGGATATCAGGATTGTTTCAACCACAGACCCAGTCCGGTGGGACACGACGGGTTGGGGCAACAGCGTCGGTTGGATCTGCCCTGGTCGGCCTACGAGAGCCGATAAGAGGACATGCTTTCTCAGCAGCAGATTCCTTAACCACCACCGAGAGAAGGACTCCTGTTTCAGCAGGGCCGAGCATACGCGATTGCCGGGCTCCGATCTGAGGGATTTAATACCGATCTGAGATCGCTTAGAGTACCCGTTTACGTTTTACCGTTTGTCGTATTGTTAGCGTGGTTATTTTCTGTTGGGTCGAGTTTTGAACTGGTAAGCCCACTCGTTTCTTAGACACACCCACCAGGGTACGATAATGCCAACAAACGCCAGTCGGGTTTGAAAGAGGAGCAACGAACCTAGTAGTAGGGGAAGTTCTTTTCCTTCTTCGATAGTGAGGATCGAGTTTTAGGAACCGATTGGTGAAACATCAGACGTTCGTCGAACGCTATCGTCAGCGAATGCCCGTGCAGTGAAAGGCTGCGGCCTTGACCAGTAAACGGTCCGAACGGTCACAAGAGATGACAGAGCAACGATGAGATCAGAGTAGCGCAGCGGAAGCGTGGTGGACCCATAACCAACAGGAGTAGTAATCTCCATTTCCTTCTACCTCCGCTAGAAGGTTTGGGTCATAAGATTCGTACCGTCAAAACTTTTTTGTTTCAAAATCCCGTTTAACGAGCGAAAAGTTGCACAAGTGTGTGCCGTACTTAAGAGATTGGATTAGAATGTGCTCCATACGTTCGTCCCGGAGGGACTAAGCGGTCTGCCGCCAGTTCACGCAGAACAGGTGAATAACATCGAGAGTTGTTCAAATGACTTCCCCAGCGGAGAAGAATACGGAAGACGAGAACCGGGTACCAAGATGTACCTTCACCAGCAAGAGAAGGACGAACGCCAAACGTCCCGCGAGGACTCAGCATAACCATAAGACTGCGCCATAGAAGTGAGAGCACCTCACGTTGAAACCCGGCAACAGATGACCGAGGGCGACTACCACAAGCTTCCAGGCCAGTAACAAGATGGCACCGAACGAAGCTTGGTGTGGTGGGTTGGATTTAGTGCCATGCATGGGCACAAGGAAAGTTAAAGGTTAATCGTTGTTGGTTTTAAGTTGTTCGAGTAACGATGGAAGAACCGTGCCAGTTTCTGAACCGTTCAAATTATCGAGATCTCAGTGCAGTGATTTATACGAAGCGACTTGTAAGATGGTTTTGTCAGAAGTGTGAACTGGTATCGATAGTAAGAGAATTATAGCAAGTTGGTTAACTTTTGTGATCGACCGTGGTTGAGAATGGTTATTTTCTCCTTATTTTGGGATCGTGATACTTGTTGAGGGGTTGCATCTTTATCAGGTTGAGAATCTTGAACGGTTTTACCAGGTGTGACCTGTCGTTAGATTTGGGCAAGTATGCCGCACATCGGATAACGTGAGCTTCTAGTGGTAGTACGTTTCGAGGTGTGCCGACTTCCGACTAGAGGTCGGTGCTTCGTTTTATTCACTTGTTTGAGGTACGCCTACCTTTCCACGATATGTGATCAAACGAACGATTGTTCCAGATTCTTCGGTGTTCGTGAGGTATTTTGTTTGTTGTTTGGAGTACGTATTACTCCCTTGGAAGTTGCTTGTAGTCGGTCTTGACTTGTTAGTACTTGAGTCCCGTTGGGTTTGATCCTGTGACGATCACTAAGGAGAAATTGGTTGAGTTACGTTATGTGTGGTTTCGACTTGGTCTGACTGTAAAGAGTTCCAGCAGGAAACCTTGACGACGGAAATTTCGGGTGTGAGATATCGAGGTCTTCACCTTAGTTTTCTTAAGTGTTTAGATGTTTTCTCGACTTGTGTTTTTACTCTGTATTCTTGGGTGGGTGAAAAGTTGCGCGTGTTCTCGTAAAGATGGTTGCGACGGTTTTGTACCGCCAAGTATGCCGTCTGAGAAAGTAGCGTGTTCTAGTGAAGCGCGATTAAGCGATTATTGCGTAAATTCGGAAATGGTTAATAACCGTGCGGAGCAAACAAAAGAGTTATACAGTTAGAAGGCGCAGACCTCTGGAGGTTACAGTCGGTAAACGCGTATTACTGAAAGTGAGCCTAAGAAGGACTTTTAGCGGTTCGACCACGTCGGTGGCAAGTTGGCCCCGCAGCTTATCGAACATTTTGAGATCTTCAAGCAAGACTAGAGCCATTGCCTAGAAGCTCCCGCGCATTCCCAACCCGCGGGAGTACACCGCGGATCCCTCGCTTATGAGTTTTGAGCGGACGTTCCCTGAGATAGGAGAAAGAGGAGTGCGTACGTGTAAATTTCGAGGACGAAATTCTTTTAAGGGGGGTAGACTGTAAAACCCCACTTATTACTAAAGAGTAATCTCTCGCAAACTTGAAACGTCGGAGTAGATTTTTGCAACGAGTGGAATTTGAGAAGAAAATTATTAAAAAAAATGGAAAGGCTTAAGGTTGGGCTGGGTCATACCAGACCCACGTTTTGGGCTGGTGCTGACCAGGCCTTGATTCGCGAACTCAGGCCCAGTACCAGTGCGACCCAACCCTAGAGACCAAAACCACGCAGCGCCGTCCTGTTCATGATTTAGCGCACAGTTCTTGAGGGTCATCGTCTCCCTCGAGCTCCCTCTCTCTCTCACGCCACCGAACCAGATCCGTCGCGCCTTCTTCTTCTCCGGCGTCAACCCATCGCCTCCACCTGCTACTCCTCTCTTCTCCATCTCCCTTACTCACCCACGATAAAAACAACCCCAGACACGCTTTCCCCTCTCTCCTCCGTCGTCTTCTTCTCCGATTCAGCGACACCTCGCTGCCGTTCAAGCCCCGCCGTTCCTAAATCGAGTGCCACCAGCGACGGTGAGCTCGAATCCTCACCAGATCTACCTCCCCGTCACTTCCTGCCGGAAACCCGCGAGATTTCGAGCTGGGTTTAGGGTTTGACGCGACTGGTGGACGTCGCCGGAACTCCTGAGCGTCAGATGTAAAACCCGCTTCGAAAAAAAAAAAAAAAAAAAAAAAAAAAAAAAAAAAAAAAAACTTTTGGGTCGGACCGGACCCGACCAGAACCCGGCCAGACCAGCAACCCGCCCAGCAGGCCCGGTCAGACCCGGCCTTCTTGTTGGGCCGTGGAAGCTCAGGCCCACCTTGGCCAGGCCCGTGTGCCAGGCCCGTTTGAGGGTTCGGGTATAAAAGACCAGATTAGGGTCTGAAACCCTAATCTGTCTTCGTCTTCTTCGCACCGCCTCCTCCCGACCCTTCCTCTCTCTCGGTTCTTCGATCCCGTCCGACCACCATCTCCCTCACCGAGTTCCGGCCACCTCACCTCCCACGCCGACCACCATCTCCCTCACCGAGTTCCGGCCACCTCACCTCCCACGTCCGACCACCATCTCCCTCACCGAGTTCCGGCCGCCACACCTCCAAACCCCGACCTCCTCTCCCGTCCCTCGACCCTCTCCCTCCTCTGGTTCGAAACCCCCTCCCCACGGCCACGCCACCGTCCGCCCCACGGCCACGCCACCGTCTGATCCACAGCCACGCCACCGTCCGTTTCACGACCACGCCACCGCCCCGAGCCCCTCTTCTCCGGCCAACATCGACCATCACCGTCCCTCTCGACTCCACGCCGTCCTCACCGCGCCACCACCGAGCCGCCGCCCTACTCCGCCCCTCACGCTCGCCTCCGTCCAGATCCGGCCACCACTCGACCTCCCTCTCCAGATCTCCGGCGAGACAAGCTCGCCTGGGACACGACCGAGCCCGAGCTCGTCTCGCCTTCGTCCCGAGGCAGCCGTCGTGCACCGCCGCCGTGCCCGCCGCCGCCCTGCCGTCCCTTCTCTACGGTTAGGCCCCGGCCGACGCCGCCCTCGCCGGCGGCCGACCGGTTCGAAACCGAACCTCAATTATTTCCCGTCTTCGAACTACTGTAAATCGGGTTTGTTGTAACAAACAAAGAAAATGAAATAAAACCTTTTTCAATTTAGTTTGGATCTGTTTAGGGTTAAAATTGTTAATGAGATCGTTTAATATTTGATTAAACCTGCTAATGGATTTGAGTAATATTTGGAATGGTTTTTGAATCGAAAAGGGAAACAATTAAATCATATTGGAGTAAAAGATGGATTTTGGATCGGTTGAAATCGAAATCACAGTTTTGGAAAGAAAAGGTCGTAAAACGGAAAATCGAACTTAAGGAAGAAGGTTCTAAAATGAAAAGGAATTTAAAAGCGTTTCGGTTTTAAAAACGGTTTAAATCGAGGAGTTGCGAATCTAAGTCGTAAACGGGATTTAGGGACGGTTGTTCAAAAACCGAACCTAATTCATTTTGGGCTCAAAGATCGGAATAGAATCAGATTTGAAATAAAAAGGGAATTCGTTTTAAAATAAAAAACTGTTCTGTTGTGAAAAAGGGTTATTAATCGGTTTTGGGAACGACTCTGGAACTCTGGGTAAAATGGACTGCTTTTCGGGTGTAAAAAGGAACAAGAGCGGACCGCTGAATCGGACCTCGGGATTCGTGCGTTGGGACCGTGCCTCGCATGCACCAGTTTCGGTGCTCGGGTACTCAAACCTGATTCGCTGTGACCCCGTTTTTATCCCGCTCGAGTTTAAGGGACAACTGTCGGTTCTAAACTAGACTAATCGTAACCTTTAGTTTAACGGTGTAACCGTTATTAATCTATGGCTTTCGTGTTCTCTTTAGAGTCCGGCTTCGATCGAAGTGAAGCTCGGTGGTAGCGAGCCAGAACGTCAGCAGCTAGGAAGCGTAGCGGTTGCTCTTCAGTTGAGGTAGGGAAAAGTAGCCGGATCTCGGCCCTGACTAGGGAAAGTTAACAGTAGATTTGCATGTGACACCGGGGTGTCGTGGGTTGAGTAGGTTTATTTTAAATACTAGAAAAGCATGATGCGGGGTTTGTAGCGTTTATCAGAAAAGCATGATACGGGAACGTAGTGATTACTGGAAATGCATGTGACACTTAGTAGTGTCGTAGGAGCAGAGAACTTAGCGTTAGCTGATTTACTGGAGGCATATGACCATGCCCGGGGGTTGTTTGTGGAACTAGTTATCTTAGGACTGTTGGAGGCATCGTTTATGCCGGAGGTTGTTGTGTGTTATTTACGGTTGAGTAGGGTGGCCTTGAGAGCCCGTGTTGTTTATTATCGAGTTTGAGTGGCCTTGAGAGCCCGTATTATTATTGTCGAGTCTTGGGTGGCCATGAGAGCCCGTGTTATTATTCGTGTTTGGGTGGCCACGAGAGCCGTACTTTACTGTTGGTGTTTTAGCTGGCTTACGAGTTAGAGTCTCGGTAAGTTGCAAGCGTGTCTCATGGTTGGTGTCTTGGGAGGCCGTGAGTGCCCGTGGGGCTGTTGAGTCCGAGTTTTACTGGTAGTGTCTTGGTGGCCATGAGTGCCTATGAGTGTTGAACCTGTGTTGTTACTGGTTGTGAACTTGCTTGTGATTGTGTTTGTGGTTACCGGAGGTTGGGGGCCCGCTTCCTGAAACGGGGGTCCACGAGCACACGCGTCTGCATGTTCAGACGGGGTAGGGGGCCCGCCCGCCAATAAAGGGGTCCTGGCCGCGCGTGTGTGGTTTGGGTTCGTGAGCGTACCTTGGCTGGCTTATGGGTTAGAGTCCCAGTAAGTTGCAGCATTTTCCGGCTGGCTTATGGGTTAGAGTCCCAGTAAGTTGCAGCATTTTCCGGCTGGCTTATGGGTTAGAGTCCCAGTAAGTTGCAGTATTTTCCGGCTGGCTTATGGGTTAGAGTCCCGGTAAGTTGCAGCATTCTTGGGTTGGCCTGACCGGGTTAGAGTCCCGGGAGGGCGTTCTTGGCAGCTGGTTTGCGATCCTTTGCGATCTTGTGTGGTATTGCGTGGTTGTCAGTCGTGTCTTTGGAGGAGGTCGTCAATCGTAGTGTGAGGTCTACATCACGTGTCCGAATGTTGAGTCAGTTGAGGAAGGTACTGGTCGTGTGTGTGTCTTTTGGGTCGTGGTTGGTGTCACCGGCTTCGTCCGCTAAGTATGCCGTAGTCAGTCTGTTATTCGTGGTGGTGAGCGAACGCTCACCCCTAGCTGCTTTTCCTACAGGTATCGTTCGTGGGACGGACTAGGTGAGCTCTCGAAGCTTGTGGAGCTAGGAGCGGAGTCCGGGTTTTGTCTTTTTAGTCTAGCGACGGATACCTCGCCTTTTTGTCCGCTTGTGGGACGTTTATGTTGATTTGTAATTATCCTTTGTTGAACTAAATGGTTATTGTAAATTGTTTTAATGGAAGTGTTTGCAAAGTGTTTTCTTATTCTAAACGTTCGCGTCCCGAGTTCGGTTTACTGAAATTGGGGCGTGACAGCTTGGTATCAGAGCTCGAGGTTTCACACCTCGTACTGTCCGTCAATTAGGTGGGGAGAGTCGAGTCAGTGAAGTCCCGCCGTGCGTTGGGTACGTAGGTCGGGAACCGTGTGTAAACCCTTAATGTCTCGAGTCTTGTTTTGTCTTTGTGTATGTACAGTACGGGGCTACTGGCATATTGTTTGTGTGTGCTGCGTGAAATGTTTTTAAGCTGTCGCGGGTCGACTCAGGAGCGCTCCTGTAGTCGAACGTGACGGTGCTGATGTCAAGTCGGTACAACGTAGTTCGGGGACGCCTGGACCGGGTTGTAACCACCTGATGTCAAGATTTGAGGTTTTAATGAAGTGGAGAAAACTTTAAAAGAAATCCGATTGTTTTGATGTTGTTTGACGCCGTGGGCGTTCGTGTTTGATTTTGGTTGGCCCAGTGGGCGAGTGTTGTTGTGTTGTCTTTTGGCCGTGTCGGCTCGTGTTTTGGTTGGGGTTGAATGCCTTTCTTGGTCTGTAAATCGTGGTGCGTGTGTTTGCTGATTTGGTAGTCAAGCGTGTGTGTCGTTTAAGGCAAATTTTGGGGTTAAAACGGGTTAAGGTCCGAGTTAGAACCGAGTTTGGAAAACAGGTCTGCGCGAGTGTCACGGATCCTGTCACGGATCCGTGACGGACCAGAGAGTTCTGGCAAATTTTAGATCTTCTTCACGACTCCGTGACCCCAACCGTGACGGGGTCTGTCACGAGTCAGTGATCCCTGTCCTTCTCACCGTCTTGTTTGTGCAAGTTGAGTGTTGGCTTTGCGTGGCGACGTTCGCGGTTGTGTTGGGGTAGTGAGGTTGTAAGCAATAGTAGTCGCTGATTTGAAAATCCCCTTTTCGATGTTTCCCTTACGTAAAAGAGTGTTTGAGGTGTTAATGACTGGAGTAGTGTGACGTGTTGGCAGTAGGCTTGGTGTCGGTGTTTTTCCCCGACTAGAGTGGTAAGTCTTTGGTGCGTTACTAGTATGCCATAACCGAGCGGGTGTCCGTGGAGGTGAGCTTAACGCTCATCCCCTTTACTACTTTTCCCGCAAGGGACGAGTAGCGAACACTGGCTTGGTTGCGGAAAGTTATAAGTAAATGCATAAAGGACTGGATGAGGGCTTAGTGTACGTTTGTGTGGTCAAAAATTGAGGCTTCGCTTACACGTTATTATAATTAAAGGATGTTTAGCGTGAACGGTGTGACGTTAGTAACAAGTACGTTGGGGTAGATGTAGACCGTGTGAACGTTAGTGTCTTCAAGCTTGTCGTCTTTTTTGGAGTCCGCAAACTGAACGTTTGCGTGTATCCGTGCAGAGGATATTGTTTATGGCTCGCGGAAGGCGCGGACGAGCATCAGGAACACGGGGTCAAGCACCCACGCGAGGCCGACGGGGGCGGTCAGCAGGGGCACCAGGGAGGGTGCCAGCCGTCGAGCCCGCCGACTACGCGGAGGCACAGGGCACTCCCGTCGGAGAAGACGGGAGAAGTGATGCGGGGCCATCTGCAGGCACCCCCAGTGTTCCGCCAGTCACGGACCCTCCAGTGATGACTGCCCTGGATGAGCTTACCAGGACCGTTCAGAGTTTGGTGGCGGTCATCGCCAGCCGAGAGTCGGTTTCGCCAGCACCAGAGGCAGCCGCAGTCCCGGTGAGGGCCGCTCAGACAGAGGATCTTACCTCCCGAGCGCTACTCCACTTCCTGAAGCTCGGGATACCTGTTTTTGTCGGGGAGCCAAATCCCGACCTAGCCGAGCGATGGATAGAGCAGGTCACACGAGACCTGGACACTTTGGGTGTCGAGGAAGGTCGTCGGAGAGTGTCCTTCGCGGTCCATCAGCTGAGAGACAGCGCCTACCACTGGTGGGGGCGAGTGAAGGACACAGTCGGATACGACTACAGCGTATTCCAGGAGGTGTTCATGGCACAGTACTTTCCCGAGTCGGCTCGGCTGGAGCGACATCGGAAATTCTTAGACCTGGAGCAGGGAGAGATGACAGTGGCACAGTACGAGGCCAGGTTCACAGCCTTGGCCAGATTCGCGCCAGAGATGGTGATGACCGAGAAGAACCGTTGCTTGCGGTTCCAGGGAGGACTGAGTCTGGGGATTCGGAACCAGATTCTCGCCTTGAGACTGAGGAAGTACACAGATCTCGTGGACACCGCAGCGACGGTGGAGCAGGGTATCCGGGATGCGGACAGGACCCGTGAGGTCCGACAGCGGCCGACCAGCTTTGCAGGGCCGTCCGAGTCACGAGACCCTCGAAGACAGAGGACCACGGGATCCTTCCGACCACAGGCCCATCAGGATGAACCGAGACAGCAGGGATCGATGGCGTCAGTGGGGCCAGTCGCTTCGAGGAGACAGCTGGGATGCTTTAACTGCGGGCAGCTAGACCACATGCAGCGAGAGTGTCCGATGAACACCGGGCCGAGGGCCGACGAGACCAGGTGTCACCGGTGCGGCCGCGTTGGGCACACTATCGGCCAGTGCTATGAGCCGTTGGGGGCAACGACAGTGCGACAATCCCAGCAGTCGCGCCCTCGTCAGAGCCAACGGTCGAGGTTTTCGCAGCCGTCGACGAGCGGGCCAGCTCCGAGACAGGAGCGGAGCTACGGATATCCAGTAGTTAGTGCGCCGAGCCAGAGGCAGCAGGCGCCAGCGGGGAGAATGTACGCGGTTACCGATTCCCGGACACCGGGAACCCCTACCTACCGCGAGACCTTTAAGGGTACGTGTTTTATCGTATCTTATTTGGGCGCTGCTCTAAATTTCGCGGACGAAATTCCTTTAAGGGGGGTAGATTGTAAAACCCGCTTCGAAAAAAAAAAAAAAAAAAAAAAAAAAAAAAAAAAACTTTTGGGTCGAACCGGGTCGGACCGGACCCGACCAGAACCCGGCCAGACCAGCAACCCGCCCAGCAGGCCCGGTCAGACCCGGCCTTCTTGTTGGGCCGTGGAAGCTCAGGCCCACCTTGGCCAGGCCCGTGTGCCAGGCCCGTTTGAGGGTTCGGGTATAAAAGACCAGATTAGGGTCTGAAACCCTAATCTGTCTTCGTCTTCTTCGCACCGCCTCCTCCCGACCCTTCCTCTCTCTCGGTTCTTCGATCCCGTCCGACCACCATCTCCCTCACCGAGTTCCGGCCACCTCACCTCCCACGCCGACCACCATCTCCCTCACCGAGTTCCGGCCACCTCACCTCCCACGTCCGACCACCATCTCCCTCACCGAGTTCCGGCCGCCACACCTCCAAACCCCGACCTCCTCTCCCGTCCCTCGACCCTCTCCCTCCTCTGGTTCGAAACCCCCTCCCCACGGCCACGCCACCGTCCGCCCCACGGCCACGCCACCGTCTGATCCACAGCCACGCCACCGTCCGTTTCACGACCACGCCACCGCCCCGAGCCCCTCTTCTCCGGCCAGCATCGACCATCACCGTCCCTCTCGACTCCACGCCGTCCTCACCGCGCCACCACCGAGCCGCCGCCCTACTCCGCCCCTCACGCTCGCCTCCGTCCAGATCCGGCCACCACCCGACCTCCCTCTCCAGATCTCCGGCGAGACAAGCTCGCCTGGGACACGACCGAGCCCGAGCTCGTCTCGCCTTCGTCCCGAGGCAGCCGTCGTGCACCGCCGCCGTGCCCGCCGCCGCCCTGCCGTCCCTTCTCTACGGTTAGGCCCCGGCCGACGCCGCCCTCGCCGGCGGCCGACCGGTTCGAAACCGAACCTCAATTATTTCCCGTCTTCGAACTACTGTAAATCGGGTTTGTTGTAACAAACAAAGAAAATGAAATAAAACCTTTTTCAATTTAGTTTGGATCTGTTTAGGGTTAAAATTGTTAATGAGATCGTTTAATATTTGATTAAACCTGCTAATGGATTTGAGTAATATTTGGAATGGTTTTTGAATCGAAAAGGGAAACAATTAAATCATATTGGAGTAAAAGATGGATTTTGGATCGGTTGAAATCGAAATCACAGTTTTGGAAAGAAAAGGTCGTAAAACGGAAAATCGAACTTAAGGAAGAAGGTTCTAAAATGAAAAGGAATTTAAAAGCGTTTCGGTTTTAAAAACGGTTTAAATCGAGGAGTTGCGAATCTAAGTCGTAAACGGGATTTAGGGACGGTTGTTCAAAAACCGAACCTAATTCATTTTGGGCTCAAAGATCGGAATAGAATCAGATTTGAAATAAAAAGGGAATTCGTTTTAAAATAAAAAACTGTTCTGTTGTGAAAAAGGGTTATTAATCGGTTTTGGGAACGACTCTGGAACTCTGGGTAAAATGGACTGCTTTTCGGGTGTAAAAAGGAACAAGAGCGGACCGCTGAATCGGACCTCGGGATTCGTGCGTTGGGACCGTGCCTCGCATGCACCAGTTTCGGTGCTCGGGTACTCAAACCTGATTCGCTGTGACCCCGTTTTTATCCCGCTCGAGTTTAAGGGACAACTGTCGGTTCTAAACTAGACTAATCGTAACCTTTAGTTTAACGGTGTAACCGTTATTAATCTATGGCTTTCGTGTTCTCTTTAGAGTCCGGCTTCGATCGAAGTGAAGCTCGGTGGTAGCGAGCCAGAACGTCAGCAGCTAGGAAGCGTAGCGGTTGCTCTTCAGTTGAGGTAGGGAAAAGTAGCCGGATCTCGGCCCTGACTAGGGAAAGTTAACAGTAGATTTGCATGTGACACCGGGGTGTCGTGGGTTGAGTAGGTTTATTTTAAATACTAGAAAAGCATGATGCGGGGTTTGTAGCGTTTATCAGAAAAGCATGATACGGGAACGTAGTGATTACTGGAAATGCATGTGACACTTAGTAGTGTCGTAGGAGCAGAGAACTTAGCGTTAGCTGATTTACTGGAGGCATATGACCATGCCCGGGGGTTGTTTGTGGAACTAGTTATCTTAGGACTGTTGGAGGCATCGTTTATGCCGGAGGTTGTTGTGTGTTATTTACGGTTGAGTAGGGTGGCCTTGAGAGCCCGTGTTGTTTATTATCGAGTTTGAGTGGCCTTGAGAGCCCGTATTATTATTGTCGAGTCTTGGGTGGCCATGAGAGCCCGTGTTATTATTCGTGTTTGGGTGGCCACGAGAGCCGTACTTTACTGTTGGTGTTTTAGCTGGCTTACGAGTTAGAGTCTCGGTAAGTTGCAAGCGTGTCTCATGGTTGGTGTCTTGGGAGGCCGTGAGTGCCCGTGGGGCTGTTGAGTCCGAGTTTTACTGGTAGTGTCTTGGTGGCCATGAGTGCCTATGAGTGTTGAACCTGTGTTGTTACTGGTTGTGAACTTGCTTGTGATTGTGTTTGTGGTTACCGGAGGTTGGGGGCCCGCTTCCTGAAACGGGGGTCCACGAGCACACGCGTCTGCATGTTCAGACGGGGTAGGGGGCCCGCCCGCCAATAAAGGGGTCCTGGCCGCGCGTGTGTGGTTTGGGTTCGTGAGCGTACCTTGGCTGGCTTATGGGTTAGAGTCCCAGTAAGTTGCAGCATTTTCCGGCTGGCTTATGGGTTAGAGTCCCAGTAAGTTGCAGCATTTTCCGGCTGGCTTATGGGTTAGAGTCCCAGTAAGTTGCAGTATTTTCCGGCTGGCTTATGGGTTAGAGTCCCGGTAAGTTGCAGCATTCTTGGGTTGGCCTGACCGGGTTAGAGTCCCGGGAGGGCGTTCTTGGCAGCTGGTTTGCGATCCTTTGCGATCTTGTGTGGTATTGCGTGGTTGTCAGTCGTGTCTTTGGAGGAGGTCGTCAATCGTAGTGTGAGGTCTACATCACGTGTCCGAATGTTGAGTCAGTTGAGGAAGGTACTGGTCGTGTGTGTGTCTTTTGGGTCGTGGTTGGTGTCACCGGCTTCGTCCGCTAAGTATGCCGTAGTCAGTCTGTTATTCGTGGTGGTGAGCGAACGCTCACCCCTAGCTGCTTTTCCTACAGGTATCGTTCGTGGGACGGACTAGGTGAGCTCTCGAAGCTTGTGGAGCTAGGAGCGGAGTCCGGGTTTTGTCTTTTTAGTCTAGCGACGGATACCTCGCCTTTTTGTCCGCTTGTGGGACGTTTATGTTGATTTGTAATTATCCTTTGTTGAACTAAATGGTTATTGTAAATTGTTTTAATGGAAGTGTTTGCAAAGTGTTTTCTTATTCTAAACGTTCGCGTCCCGAGTTCGGTTTACTGAAATTGGGGCGTGACATCAGATATGAGGTTCTAGCTCCGGCGAACGCCTCCAGGGGTCAGATCCGGGCGTAAGGGTCCGTCCAGTACCCTAACGACGTTCCCTTCCCTAGCCTTGCCTTCCCTCGCCTCCTGACGCTGTCCCTCCGCCTCTCTGCTCCGTGTGCGAGCTCGCCGGACACCAGCGACGGTGGTCGGAGCTCCGAGCGTCGACGGGAACTCCTACGGCTCAGACGAGTCAAGAGTGGCTGGGCCTTGGGCCGTTCATCACCCATTTGGGCCGGACGGATCTCAGGCCTTGGGCCCAGCGGGCTCGGGCCCAATACACCTCGCGGGTCAGACCGTCAGCAGTGGGTCTGGATCCGGACCGGATCTGGATCCGGGTTTGGACCGGGTCCTGGTCAACCCAGCTTCAATTAAAAAGAGTTTTTAAAATCAGGTTTGATTAACTGGTTTAATTAATTCAAGGTGAGAATTTAAAAGATAATTTTGGTTAAATCAGTGGACCTTCGGACTTTTACTGGTTTTGACTCGGACATTTTATTTGTCAAATCTATACGGGACTTCGCCCGAGATCAAGGGCTTGGACCCGAGCTAGAAGAACGAAGATCACGCCGGAACCCGTGTGAAGAACGGAGTTGTTACCACTCGAGCTTTTCATCAGAGTATTATTAGAGGAAGACCACAAGGTAGGGAAAGTCTTAATTTCTTAATTAACGCTTAGTATTCATGATTAGGATAATAAAATCGGAAAGGTCCTAGAATTGACTATAGGATGCGAATAACTAGAATACTCGTACTTCAATTACTAATAAATGGATGAGTCTAGTATGCATGCTTAGGATGATGACGATCAGTGAAGCTTGCTTTCAATACTTGGGATTGATTTACTGGTAGAGAGGCTGTGAAGAGCTCTCGGATTAGTTGTGTGCTAGGTTCACATGCTTGATTGCTAGTTACTAGGTTAACTTAAGAGTCTAATGAAACTAGATTAGCTTGTATGATTGAATACTTAATTGATCGTTCACACGATGATTGATTTGTTGAATGCTTACTTGGTTGATTGAGTGTTTGTGTTGATATAATTATTGATTGAATGGATGATCGAGTATGACTGGTTGTGCCACGGGGTACAATCGGGTGATCGATGTACCGCTGGTTTGTGACATGTAAGTATACGGTAAGTGTGGAACGGTATTGGATGTATTCGCTGTGATGAAAGTGTGTTTCGATGAGTGTTGATTGATGGATGAATGTTTATGCTTGTTCCCTTTATTCTTATTCTTGAAATGTATGTTTGGTTGTTTGTTTGTGTGTTTGGTTCGGTACTACACCGGGGGGTGGGGTAATCCGGTGCCGTTGTGGTGGTTGGAGTTTGACAGAGGAGTGGTTATTGAGTGATGTGAGGGGCCTAAGGGCTCGGCAGATCATACGGGATATTGAGTGGTTATTGAGTGATGTGAGGGGCCTAAGGGCTCGGCAGATCCTACAGGATATTGAGTGGTTATTGAGTGATGTGAGGGGCCTAAGGGCTCGGCAGATCCTGCGGGATATTGAGTGGTTATTGAGTGATGTGAGGGGCCTAAGGGCTCGACAGATCCTGCGGGATATTGAGTGGATTACTTCATGAGAAATGGTTACAACGGTTTCACCCAAGTGTGTGCGTCCTACGGAAGCACTACTTGGTTCCCTAGAACTTATGGTTCTTTGGAGGCATTTCTGGGAATCCCGACGATAAGCGCCCATTTGGGATTGTTTCCGGTGCCCCGACGCATGTGCCTCCTCTGGACCGAGGGAAAATCTGATATGATATGGGTACTCTGGTGGATCGGGATATGGGAACCGATGTGATCCCAGTATCTATCCATGGATCAGAGGCTTGAGAAAGCGAGTGGTTGTCGTGATATTTATTACTCCCATTTTAATGAGTTATGATTCGTTATAGGATTTCCATGAAATCTTTTAAATCAATGTTATCGTTGAAAAAGCGATGCTATTTCATTACACTGATTCCATAGTTTTTCATCGATTATCAGTGTTTACGCGTTTCCAGTTGTGATGGTTTTCTATTTTATTATCATGTTTTCTAATTGTTCTCTGGGAAGTTATCGTTATCCTTGAGAACGCGCCATTATTCTCGTTACTTTTAGTTGTTTATTATAAGCTTTTAGTCTAAGGGTTTTAAGTACTTGTGGCAACAAACTAAAGCCGTTTTATTATATAACACTGGAGGTTAAAGTTGTTTATGATTTTCCCTACTGAGCGTAAGCTCACCCCTATTTTTTTATCTGTTGTGTGTACAGGTGTACTTGAGATCTGGGGAATTCGAGGCTCGGGAGCTTCCGGATGTTTCGAGGGTTGTATTGGGGATGTGTTGGTCCACATTGATGAACTTTATTTACCTTTTGTTACTTGTCAAGTTTTGACACTATATTAGAATTTTGGATTGAACTATTGATTCGCTTTCAGCTTTAAAAGAATTTATTACAGTTTTACCGCTTTGCCTCGATTGTTTCAGGTCACGTCTCGAGTCCGGCCAAAACTGGATTTGGGGCGTGACAATTATGCTTTATCGAACGATGTAACATTTTCACAGCCGCCAAGCCAAATTATACTACATAAGTCAAAAAGGAGAAGAGTGGGTCATTGACGGGTGATTTTGTGTTTCTTTTCTTTGTTTCGGGTTTTGTTCTCGCAGCTCCTTTCGAGAGCTTCTTTGTATTGGTTGCTTTTGGTTAGATCCTGCTTGGATCTAATTTCTTCAAATAAAATTTTTCGAGCTTATAAAAAAAAAGTCAAAAAAGAGAAAGACGAGTTTGATGCATGATTACGTATGTATTGCAATCACCAAAAGGAACGTAGTACCTAGTTAGTTATTTATGAAGTCGTGAACATAAGATCATGTACAACGCATCAATTTATATTCAGATTTATGACTCACGACCTGTTATTTAATAAGTCAAAACCGTGAGTCGTATGTGGTGCCGTGCGGATTTTGCGGTTCGATCAATTAAATAGTGGGTCGGGTTTGTGGTTCGGGATCCGTGATTCACTAACGTGGATCGCTGGTTTGTGATTCACGGGTTCGGGGCCAGCTAATGGCTGGCTGCCATGTGGCCATGCCGGAAAAAAATGATCGTTGGCCCCCAACGATCATAAACGGATATATATTTTTTTTTTAAAAATCGAATTTTAAGCTAAGGTAATAATAAAAAATCTCCATCTATAAATACACAATTACACACCCTCCCATTCATCCAACCACCAACATTTCTGTCAACTTTTTCTCTCAAAATCCCAAATTCTCTCAATTTTGTCTCTTGAAATCCTAATTTCTCTCACAACTTATGTTCAAAAATGTCCGACGACGAGTGTCCATCTATGGAAGAGTTGGAAGCCAACATTTGTACAGTGGAGCAACGAACTCGGCGAAGGGCGGACATAATGATGGAGAGACAAATGATAAGGATCAACGCACCGAGGCAAATGATCGAAAGTGGGGAACTTTCCCGACGAGAGATTAACAGAGGTCGTCTCGAAACCCACGATCGATTGATGCATGATTATTTTGTCCACAACCTTTCATATGGGCCCAACATGATTAGGCGTCGATTACATATGTTGACTTGTGCATTATTAGTGGAAACTTTACCCATATCCACAATATGTTACTATATAGGCCATTGAAGACCGATCTTTAGACATGATTCGGTTATACTTTTTTTTAGCATATAACCGAGAACTTTATTCAAATTAACGATTGACATAAATATAATGATTAACTAGACATAAAAGAAAGAGACATTGCTCCATAAAAAACCCGGAGTACTGGCCCTTTAACAAAGATATTGGGCTAATCCAAGAGAAATGGAAGGGGGTGGATCCTTATGTTTAGTCTGTAATGTCAATACTAAACGTATTTATAAGTTAGCTGCAATTAGATTATGTTTTAGTTTTTTTTTATCATAATAAGTCATTTTATTATTAAAAAAAAGTCAGCGTACAGACACTAAATCAAGAATGACATTAGAAATATAAAAGGCAAACTCTAAAAGAAAAGAAGTGAAAGAGGAAAGACTGGAGTCCTGACCCGTAGGCGATAAACCAAGGGCATGTAGCTAAGAACTCGTAGATATTGGGGTGGCTACTAGGAGTAGCATAGGAAGCCCAGTATTTGACTCGACCTGAAGTTGTGTGTATCGATAGCGATCCTCTTGAGGGGATAACGGGAGAACACCAGATACTGGGGGGAGGGGTTATCAAGGACACACCGAAGATGGTAGGGCGAATCGTACATCCCCATGCACGGTTCATTGCGAGTTGACCCGATCATATTCCTAGGTGGGACTGCGGTGCAGTCTTCACTTGGAGTATGGCCGAGTAAATTAAAAGCTTAGCCGTCGTTACGGTTAGCTTAATTGGGCCGACTCCTTTCAAATGACTGTAATTTTGGAAAAGTCAACATTCGGTCAAACAGAGACTTTTTATCGGCTAAAACGAATTAAATTGGAATTGCTGGATTTTCCTAAGAGCTAAGTGGTCCCCACTAGGACACTTGTCCTTAGTGGCTTGGAGGAGAAGAAATGGGTCTCTAAAGACCCATTTACCCTCACATAAGCCAAAATGGATGACTTGGACCTAAGGGGCACTATGGTCTTTAACTAAATTAGGTCTTTAATGTTATAAAACGATAGGCAATAAAACGAAATAGAGATCAAAACCAAAAACGGAGAACACAACGATATAACGTGGAAAACCCCTCCAAACAACGGAGAGGAAAAAACCACGAGCGCCAACCAGCAAAACTTCACTATAGGGAGAATGTTTACACAACGCAGGGGATTTACACTGATTCAACTTATCCCTCATGGCAGCTTACAGGTGGTATTTATAGGAGTGGTGTAGAGATACTTCATACAAAACAGGGAAATAAAAATCTCTACACAATTAAGACCCAATTTGGGAAACTGGACATAAATTCCCTAAATTGATTACTTGCTAATCAGGCCAAGACAATTCCCTAAATTTGGTTGCTTGGGAACCAAGCCACAAACTAGCTTGAATTTGGATCAACTTTTAACAAACTCCACCTTGAGACAAATTCCTCCTTGTAGCATAAAGCGGTAGACATCTTCCTGAACAAACAAAAAAATACTTTCGGCGCCAAACAGCCACTAGGGCTAAACAGTTATACCAACTAAGCTTGAGCAAAGCTCAAACTTAGCAACAAGAACTGACTTCATCATATCACCAGTACTATCATAATCATGCTCCCCCTGTTCAACACAACTCAAAGCATAATGAACAACATTACAATGTTCAATTAAACGAGGGCGAGGACCTTTGTTTCTCCTCGGTCTATCAGCAGCAATGGAATTATTTGTTTGCTGCAAAACGGGTGGTGTAAGCTGAACATCATCATTTTCATTATTTTCAACAACCTCATTTAATTTTTCGTCCAGGTGCTCCACCTGCACGCTTATCCTCTGTTGCTCATCATCAGAAAAATTAGTCACATCAAAAACATCAGAGGCATCCACAGAGGAACTATCATTGAACATGACAGCCTCATTAAAAACAACATTTCTGCTCAGCAAAATTCTTTTAGTTTCAGGATTCCATAACTTATATGTCTTTACTCCTGAGCCATAACCAAGAAACACACACTTGACAGCTCTAGGCTCTAACTTTCCATTATCAACGTGTGCATAAGCAGTGCAACCAAAAACTCTCAATAGTGAATAATCAGCAGGTGAACCAGACCATACCTCAATGGGAGTTTTCTTATCAAGTGGAATGCTTGGAGACCTGTTTATTAAGTAGCAGGCGGTGGAGGCTGCTTCAGCCCAAAAACGTCTGCTCATGCGAGCATTAGAAAGCATGCACCGAGCCTTAGAGATGATGGTTCGGTTCATGCGCTCAGCCACACCATTCTGTTGAGGCGTGGACGGGATGGTGTAGTACCTTGAAATGCCTTCATTGCTACAATAGTTGTCAAAATCATTTAAACAAAACTTCATGCCATTGTCAGTACGAAGCACTTTTACCTTCTTCTCGGTTTGCTTCTCCACCATAACTCTCCACTTCTTAAAAGTATCAAACACATCAGATTTATGTTTTAGAAAATAAGGTCACACTTTTCTAGAGTAATCATCAATAATAGTAAGCATGTAATTTGCACCACCAAGAGAAGTTTTACGGGAAGGACCCCAAATATCAGCATGCACATAGTCTAATATCCCTTTAGTGGTATGAACGGAAGCATTGAATTTAACTCTCTTGTGCTTACCAAAAATGAAGTGCTCACAAAACTCCAACTTACTCATGTTGCAGCCATCAAGTAAATCTCTCTTGATCAACTTTGCCATGCCTTGTTCACTCATATGTCCAAGGCGCTTGTGCCACAAATTTGTTTTACTAGGTTCATTAGAAATAACAGCAGTAGTAGCAGAACCATTTAAAGTGCTACCTCTAAGAACATATAACCTTGCAGAATTCATATCACCTATCATGTGAACGAGAGAGCCTTTTGATACCTTTAGAATTTTCTGTGAACCAGAGTACTTGTACCCTTCATCGTCAAGAGTACTGAGAGAGATGAGATTTCTCGCCATGGTTGGTACGTGTCTCACATCTGTCAATGTGCGTATCATGTCGTCATGCATCTTGAACTTAACGGAGCCTATGCCCACAATCTCACGTGGGTTGTCATCTCCCATACGCACCACATCTCCACTCTGCAAAGACTTATAAGAACTGAACCAGTCTTTGTTACAGCAGATATGAAATGAACAGGCAGTATCAAGAATCCATTCATCATAAGCAGAAACACAGCCAGCAAACACAACTAAGCAATCACTATCAGAATTATCGTTGGAAACAACGGAGGCCTTACCATCACCATCAGAATTGTTTTTCAGTTTGTACGTACCGTTTCTTTTCTCCTTATTCTGAAGCTTATAACAATCTTCAATGGTGTGATTTGTTTTCTTACAATACTTGTAGAACTTGTCGCCTCCTTTGGACTTAGAACGGCCTCTCCCGTTATTGCTCTTATTTTTATTTCCATAGTTGTTGTTCTTCTGCTCGGTCCTCCCACGTACCTGCAGAGCTTCTCCCTTGGAGGATGATGATCTTTCTCCCTATACCATAAGTTTCATCTTTTCCCTCTGTTGAAGGGCCTCATAAACCTCCGCAAGAGTTAGTTCATCGCGGCTCAATAATATGGTATCTCGGAAATTTGCAAAAGAACTAGGCAATGAACATAAGAGTAATAGACCTAGATCTTCATCATCATACTTTACCTCCATGGACTGCAAATCAGAAACGATCTCCTTAAAGACCGCTAGGTGATCGAGTAGAGAACCACCATCTTGCAGCTTGTGCGTGAACAACTTCATCTTCACGTGCAACTTACTGGTCAGATCCTTGGACATGCAAATCGATTCCAGTTTGAGCCAAAGCGCTGCTGCAGTTTTCTCCAGCAATATTTCCTGCAAAATATTATTTGATAGATGAAGATGAATCAGAGATAGAGCTTTACGATCCTTACGCTTCTCCTCATCGGTCCACGTCTTCGGATCCTTCTTGTTGAATCCATCTAGCGCATCATCAAGGTCAGGATGAGCTAGAACGGCCCGCATCTTTACTTGCCACAGAGAAAATCGTGTGGTGTAGTCCAGCAACGGTAGATCGAATTTCAATGATGTCATATCGTCAGAAAACCTAGATTGAACAACCAGGCTCTGATACCACTTGTTATAAAACGATAGGCAATAAAACGAAATAGAGATCAAAACCAAAAATGGAGAACAAAACGATATAACGTGGAAAACCCCTCCAAACAACGGAGAGGAAAAAACCACGGGCGCCAACCATCAAAACTTCACTATAAGGAGAATGTTTACACAACGCCGGGGATTTACACTGATTCAACTTATCCCTCATGGCAGCTTACATGTGGTATTTATAGGAGTGGTGTAGAGATACTTCATACAAAACAGGGAAATAAAAATCTCTACACAATTAAGACCCAATTTGGGAAACAGGACATAAATTCCCTAAATTGATTACTTGCTAATCAAGCCAAGACAATTCCCTAAATTTGGTTGCTTGGGAACCAAGCCACAAACTAGCTTGAATTTGGATCAACTTTTAACATTTAAAGCATTTGGAAGCACAATTCAGCCACTCCATTTGTGCTGGCCGAAATTTACAAGGAAGAGAGAGGAGGAAGAACACCTTGCTTGGAGAAGAAGATAGTGGAGAAAGAAGGCTACTTGAAGGGCTTTTCTTCACCAATTCACCTCAAAATTAGTGCATCTTCATCATCTACTCATCCTCAAGGTAAGTAAACTCTTAAATCCTTCTTTCAATCATATTTGGGTTGTGGGTTTTTATGGGTTTTGCTTCCATGGTTGTTTGTTGTGCTTTTTGTTGAAAAATAGTGAAGTTTAGGTTGGTTTTCATTGGTTTAGGTTGGTTTTTATGGGTTTTGCTTGAACTAGGCCGACGGTTAGTGTTTTGGCACGAGGTGTCGTATTTATGCCCCGAGGGATTTCCGGGAAGACCGACAGTGCATTCCGGTGTAGTCTTTACCCCGATGTGTGTTCCGGGAAGACCGAGGTGCATTCCGGTATATTGTATTATGTGTTTGACCCGATGATATGTGTTCCCGCGGGGACATTTCCGGGAGGACATCTTGCTTCACCCCGATGAGTTGTGTCTCTTTGGAGACATTTCCGGGAGCCCCGGTGATATGTGTTCCTTGTGGGGACATTTCCGAGAGCCCTGATGATATGTGTCCCATCGCGACCGAGGAGCATCCCGGTATGATGTGTTGGTCTGTGTGTGGATCGGGGTCTAGTGGTTTCAATTATCTATATTTCAGTACTCGTGTGTTTCCTTAATTTGTTCTATTGGTGAATAAAATGTTTCCCCGTTGATCCCCTAGAGTTACTATTTCATTAAGTGTTGCATTTCTTGTTGATCTCTAATTATGGTGTCTTTTGGTTAATCGTACTAATCGGGATTTTGTTGTCAAAGCGGGGGTTCTTTTTACTTTACTACTTTTTCCTACTGAGCGTAAGCTCACCCCCTTCGTGTTTACTGTTTTCACAGGTTTCATTGATGAGTATACCTAGAGTTGGTCTCAGGGCTCGAGAGCTTCTTGAGGATTCAGGTGATTTCATATATTAGAGACGTACTGCCCTTTTGTATCAAACTATATTTTCCTTACCTGTTTTAGTTTGAGCGTTTGACTCTTAACTTTGAATTTTAGTTATGTTTTACTCGGAGATTGCATTATTAAATTCCTTTTATTTATTATTTATTTTTTACCCTAGTTCACATCTCGAGTCCGGTCAAAACCGGATTTGGGGCGTGACACTTCTCCCCTAGTTGGACAGAGATGTAGTACCGAGCAGAGGCACATGTGCTTTCAGCACCGAGGATGTGCTCTTGGGATAGGAAAGAGGTCTTGTGTCTCCGCTTCGTTTCCCAGCACCAGGGAGATGTGTAATTTCGGATTCGGGGGAGGGGGGTCGAGGTGGTCCAATGGGTACTCATGACCAGCCTCCCCGATGACACTCGCAGCCTTGTGATCCTTTGCATTGCTTGCTCTCGAGAAACTTGTTGCCTCGTGTCGTATTTCTGTTGGGGGTTTCAGAGTCGGGCACTCGAAAGGATCGTTGCTCATGTCGTCGATTAGGCATGTGGTGGATCGCTGACGGGGGCCAGGCCGCGAGCTCCACCAAGGGGTTCGTTGCTAACATGATGAGGGCTAAGAAAGATGCCATGTTACTACCGCCCTTGCGAAAAGAGTGTCTTGGTCCGCAAGTAGTCTCGTAGGGTGGGAGCGTGCTAGTTCGCTACGGTATGCGGGTGTGTTGGTCAGATCAGTTTGGGGGATCCCCTCAGGATCAGTTATCTTAGTTATTTCCATAGGATGATCAACATCCATGGTATTGGTGTAAGCCAGATGGGGTCGACCCGGTTCATCCCATCATGCCCTGTCAGGTCGAGGTGTACCTGGTCGGTAGGGTGGAGTCTGATGGAGTGATGATGGTAGCGATTTGGATTTAGGAAAGGGGGGATCAGGGATGGTCCAGTGGTATCCCGGGTTTGTCTAGTGGTGCGTCTCGTAGGCCTCCCGGCCTAGCATGTAGAATCGTGGCGGTGGTCCCCTTCCGTCCCTCGCATGAGGTGTTGGGCTCAGATTCCGGATAGAAAGGGGGTGAGGAGAAAGATTGACCGATCATGATGATTACTTGGATCGTACTTGAGGGGAGAAGAGCGAGCTGAATTTGTCGTTTCTTTATCAGAACTGGTTTAGTAAATTCTCTCGATGGGGCTGGGGGCATGATTCGAGGTGGAGGTGAAAGTAGGAAAGAACATAGGTGGTGGGTGCAAAAGTGCCGACAGGAACCACGTGGTAGAGTAGTATCAGCGTCGTAACATCTGGGGTTGACATGATGAGACGTAACACAATGACGGTGTGGGCAAGATCTACGATGACAACCGACAGACGACGGATGAGAGAGAAAAGAACCCTGTGGAACAATTTTCTTGTATCCCTTGGAATTGGCGTAAGTTGATCGCAGAAATTCAAATATTATATTATGTTTTAATTGATTAGCCCCATATATAATCTCAATACGGATCGTGTGTAATTAATTTACTAAATATAAATTCATGTAACCAACAAATTACCAAAAAAAAACAGTCTCAAAGAACAATTTTACCACAGTGGGCAAATTAACAGACAAAAACAACATAAACAAGGGGCTGACAACCGTAGATATTCTAAAAGAAATCACACCAAGCAACTGGGGACACTGACACTTTAAAGTGAGCCAAACTTCTTTACAAAACACATGAAGATAAGGAAGACTTTGAATGGAGACCAGCAGCACCATTATTGAACCAACCCAGAACTTTCCTCAAAGCAGTGAGCACAACGGAAGCTGCACCATTTTTCTCTTCAATCTTGGGATTGACTGAACCAAATTAACACCATAAATACCATACCGAAACCATTCATAAATTATCGAATTCAGACCAGTCGGCCTCAAGATCACAAGACAACAACAAAACTAGTACTAAACAAGGTACTGACCAAGTTCTTCCATGGCAGACGATCCACCCTCTACGACGGGCTATCCAATGGGTTATCCGGAGGTTCTTGAACAAGAAACTAAAAGGGTTAGTTGAACCAGATCGAAGTTTCATGCAGCTTTTCATAAATATTTTTAAAAATTACTAATTTTACTTTTTTTATGTGATTCTATAGGATTTTTGGTTGAATTGGTTGTCCCTGAACATTAATCTATCCGGGGAGTGTCCATCGAATGTTTGCTGTGAAAGATCGGTGTGCTCGGAGCCTTGTGCTGATAATCTCCGGTGGCATGATTCCGATGACTGGTTGGAGGAGCAGCGTAAACACCGAGCGTTCGATGAAAGGTTGGACGAGCTGGCTATGGTGGAATCTGAAGCTCGAACTCTTCCCCTTCTCTACTGCTCCTCGAACTCGGGCCAAAGATATCAGGACAAGGCACCTTTCGAGGTACATATACATTTATCATAAACGCTAATATATGTACAAACACTCACATTTATTCTTTTTTTTATAGGGTAGAATTTATTTCAGATACTAAAAATCAAAGTACAAGAATATATAGTTAGAGAACATCAACTCAATCCTAAAAAAATAATAAAAACTTTTTTATTACGCAAGTGTAACAAAACATTGAAAAACAGACACATTTATTCAATTGGGAAAGTATAAAAATATACTCGTGAGTGTCTCTTTATCTCACAAACATACTTGGATAAACTACAAATGCATACCCTGAAGTTGTCACGTTTAATCGACGATTACCCTGAAGTTTAAAGTTAACTGATGCATACTCTAAAATTACAACTTGTAACTAAAAACCCCTTATGTCAGCTAAAATGACGAAAATACCCTCAATGATTTTTTTAAATAATTCTTTTAAAATACAAATGAAGTGATTTTTTAAATAAAAATAAAGTCATTTAATAAGTAAATATATAAATATAACAAAAGTAATTTTTAAATAGTTTTTTTAACATAATTATTGAAGTGTAGTTGAGGGTATTTTCGTCATTTTAACTGACGGAGGGGCTTTGAGTTACAACTCGTAATTTCAGGGTATGCATCAGTTAACTTTAAACTTCAAAGTAATCATCGATTAAACGTGACAACTTCAGGGTATGTATTTGTAGTTTACCCAACATACTTACTGGCATTTTTATTACCAAATACATAACTAAGTTGAGAATCTTGAGTTAAAGCCCATGTTCTCATTGATTCAACTCATTCTTTGTAAGTAAATTCGATTTCAAATGTAGTTGTCTTCCATGTGTGAATTTTTCGTGATATTTGAAAAGATAATTTTTCTGGTTTTCAATCATTTTTGAGAAACGTTGTTTCCTAACAATCTGTGACTTATCACTACCTAACTAAGGACGACCTATCGAGACATTTCCTAACTTAAAAGGTCGCACAATTTATATGAACCAACATAAAGATGGTACTTTATTACAAAAAATAGCATAAAGGTGGTATTTTTTACAAGGAAAACCACTTTTTTCATGCTTAGTTTACACGTGATTGGTATTTTTTGTAAACGTGTACCACCTTTGTGGTAGGATCTGTCACAAAAGGTCGACCTCAGTTAAGAATTGCAAATAACCTTTCTGATGGGTTAGGAATCGACATTACTTCATTTTATTATGGATAGTTAGTTTTTGATCATTTTTTCATTCGAAAATTCGGATGAAACCGAATTTTAGATTTTAAAATAATAAAAACGACATACGGAATCGGTCGTTGTTTCACCTCTGTCATTAGCCTTGTTCCTATATAGAGAGGACTTTCTACTATCAATAAGATACTCAAATAGATTAAAATTTTCTTGTATATGTTGCAGGGTACTCTATCAATAAGATACTCAAATAGATTAAAAATTTCTTGTATATGTTGCAGGGTACTCTAGAATGGATCTTTATACCAACAAACCTTATATTGGAGACACTTTCAGGATTTTTCGACCAGCTCTCATCTCCGAAAAGACCTCATTATGCTCTTATTGCGATGCTAATGTCAATCGTGGCGGTCCTATTTTGCGTAGTCGAGTTTGCTCACAAGGTACGTCGAAAAGAAGAAGTTTGTTCAAGTAAGGGTCGGTTTTGGAGTTGGTTGTACTATGGAAGCTTTGTGGACAACTTTGGGATGCTTTGTTCTGTGGCGCAATGTGTATTCTCCATTGTTCAGTATGTTTTCTTTTGTGGACATGCGGATAATCCCATCAAGCTCTCCTTTTTTCCTATCTTGTTTGCTCTCTCCGTGGCATTTGCAAACCTAAGATCCAAATGTTGTGCTTGTTTTGGGGACTGAGTTGAGCTATTTCAAGGATTAATATGGCATGCTTATCGGGGGCTAAAGCGATTTTCAGAAGGACTAATCGAGTTGAAGAAAGATCGATTTGATTTTCCAGCTTTTGCCTTCCTTGTATACCAAGTATGACGTAAAATGTCATTACAGTTTGTAAATTAGATTAAGAATCGAAAAATGCAAATGAGAGATTTAGTGAACATTTAACTAGTTCGAACGAATACCTATTTCTTTTCTGTCAAATGAATCTTAGTTTTCATAATATAACCAATATTATGTATCACATAGACGATTTTGATTTTTTTTAATGTGCAATATGACGTTTTACATACTTAAGGATTTTGTATTTTATCGGCTTTGTCATATAAGACATTACATCTTTTTAATTTAAAACAGACAACGAGGAAAATGCATTAATGTCAAACTTCAGATACAATGGTAGGACTATAGGCCTTGGGCTCCAGAATATATCTGGGGGCCCCCGTAGGTGATCCAACGCTCTTGGACCAGTAAAAAGAGTCTAGTTTTCATCTTAAACAAGTACGAAAAAATCCAACGTTCTACCCTCAAAACAAACAAAGTCCAAAGTAACAAAAATGAAACTAATACAACAAACTGAAACTAGAACAAAAGTAATAAAGTTGCATTGCTTCCAAACTCCTCCTGGGAGGGCCAAACAAGACCCTTCCTGGGTCTTGGGGGATAGGACACCTGGGCCCACCACCTCAACCTTAGGTCCGATCATGGATCCTGGCGAGGTTGTTTGGTAGCCCTCGCATCCTGGTCATCGTTGTCCTCCTCGTCCCCTAGCTGACGGATCGGGGCGTTAACCACCTCTCTCTTGTCGTCCTGTTCTTCCTCGAGAAAGAACGCCCATGTGTGGTGTTAGATCTTTGTAATGGAGCCTGATGCAGAAATAAGGCCTCCCGCCGATGCATGAGGCTGACGGAGTCGGGGCCATGCCAAACTTCGTTTGTGGGGGAGTGTTTGGATCACAAGGACCGACAAGAGGAGTCCTGGTGGCATAAGCGGCGGTCGAGATGGTTAGGGTTCCCTTAGTTCGGGCTCCCTGGACGTGTCGTAGACGGAGTGGATGGGGTTCCCGTAACAACACAGCGGACACGATCGTGGTTGGCGTCTATTAGTCAGTGTGGACAAGGCAAGCGAAATGGTCGTGTTTGGAATGAGTGATGTGTGGGTGCTCGACAGATCAGTCATGGGAGGAGCGACGATATCTTCGTGGTGGAGAGAAAAAGATAAGAAGAATAGAAGGCTGAACCCAAATATTCAATCTTTTAGCCTCTTTAGTTACGTATAAAACGTTACATCTAATTGTTTGGATAAATTATAATATCTTGTATTAAAACACATATATGTGCAACTATATGGTATAAGTAGGCCTGTTCCTCCCGCTCCTTCACACAGAGTCGAGTGGATAAGCATTTAGGTGCTTTCTGAGATCTAGCCACATCTTCTTTTCTAACAGGATGAGAGCGTCCGACAAGGGAGGATCGGGACTTAGAGTCAGAAGGCTCTACACATTCCGAGGGGCTCATCGAACAACGGAGGGGGCTTCAAGCACCCTTGCCTCAGTCAATGGGTCGACAGCAACACCGCCTCAGTAGACATATAATGATAATAGTCCTACCAAATTATGACACGGTACTCTCATACCACCTCGGGGACAGAAAAATCGCATTCTTGGATCCCTATCCCTATATTATCATTTCAAGGAGGACGACACATGTTGGTTCCTTGGGGGAGTATACAGTCCGCCTTAGCGCCACTCTGGAAATAGGCATGTCCTTGCTTCCCTTCTGGATTTGTTGTACTGGTTTCTTTAGACGCTATCGCGGTATCATTTTCTAAACATCTCAATAAAGCATATCGATAATTGAGAATTTATATTCTGTTATTTAATACTCTGTCACTTGGTCCCATATTGTTAGGACCAGCTTTGCAGTTTTCTTGTGGTTTAACTCTTTTTTTGAAACGGGTAACGGGGGAAGTGCATTAATGCAAACAAAAAAACCATACAGTGTAGTGCGTAACCGCTCTGGGTTCCAGATATGTGTCTAGGCCGACCGTAGCAAGCCCATCGCTCATGAACTCGTAGAAATAGTCTACTTTTTATCGTAGAGAATGCCTCACGACATCCCCTTACCAACGTCTCAAAAGAACGAGACATAATCAAAAGTTTCCAACACAAAACATAAACCAAAGAGTTCCAGCAAAAAACGAAATAAAAATAAATCGACCAAATATAGAGATCTGTGACTACGGGTTTCCCGAGACCTCTCATCACTGGTTGTCCCGGGTCTGTGGATATAGGCCAGCAACGGCCAGCCCCACCCCCCCCCCCCCCGGGTCCTCTCATTCCTGCATAAGAGGCTGCCCTGGCTCCGCTTGGGTAGTCTGTTCCTCCTCGGCCTTGTCCGTCTTGTGCTCTTTTGGTATGATGCCAGCCAGCTCCAATAGTTTCTTTGTTCCGGTAGCTCTAGCGTACAGTTGTCCGCTCCTTGTCTTCATACTGGTCTTCATCGACTTAGCTCTGATGGGACTTGCATTTCCGGGGAGAACTTGGGGATCTTTCTCCTTCCCAGCTTGTGAACCCAGGGCACCTGCATATATGTCCGGGGAAAGAGCACCCCCAGCATTGTAGACGTTAGCCAGGTTGTCAGACTTTGTGAAACCCGGCGGCCCCCTAAATGCTCTCGAGGATCCTTCTCGCATTGTGTTGATTGCCCCTCCCGGAGCAGTCTTAGCCATGTTGTCAGACTTCGGGTGATAGTCCTCCCTTGTGGAGGCCTCCTGAGGTCTCATGACTGGTAGTGCTGAGAAGGAACCGCTTCCCCCAAGAATTCCTCCCTGGATCTGCCAGTCGGATTCAGAGAGAGACATGTCAGGAGATCATCCACTTCCGCTTCCTCGATGTGTCTCGGGTGTTGCCAGACCGTCTTTAGCAGGCGATCCACATCTAATTGTATTGGCACCTGTATGGAATTATCATAACGGGCCTCCTCCTGACCAATACCCGACAGGTGAGTCGTACATTCAGGTAGTCGATGTGTCAGCCTACCACACCGGCGACAGAACTCCGGCAACCTCTCATATTGCAGCTCAATCAATGAGGGTTGGGTGTTACCTAGGAAACGAAGACGAATACGCCTTCGTAACGGCTGGTTCACATCTAGTCGGACCCTCATCCACAGGAAGTGGTCCTCTCGCCTAACAAAGGGTATAGGGGCCGAGGTTACTTGGGTGCCCATGGAGGAAGCTATCAGGTCGCGAACACTTGGGTTCTGGGCGCCCCTCGGGACGTTCATAGCCCGAACCCCAATCTCCATGTGGATGAAGACGATATTGTTGGGGTGCATGTAAGGACGGAGTGGCGTCAGGAGCATCGGGTACCCTTTGAATCCCCACGGCCCACGATGGCGGATGTTCTCCATAATTTCCTGGGACGGGAAATGGAACCCGATAATATCCGGTGTTAGGTATTCAACCTGGAGGTCATCCACCTTCCATTTTTGTAGCATCAATCCACATACAACATTCTGGTTGTGGGTTTTCCCCCGACGATCCGACCTACCAGCGAGAACAGTTATTTGCCATTTTTAGTCGTTGGGACGGCCTCGACCGCTACAACCAGTACCTCGTCTTCATCCTCCCAATCTAGCACCAGTGTGATGCATTCCGGATGAGTCATACCCTGTCGAGGAGCAGATATGAGGTGAGACAATGACCGGCCCACCGGATCTAGTGCATGCACGCACGGAGAACGATTTCTCGGTTGATATTCCGGCAGAGGAGTATTGCGGTTCTGCAAGGGCTCAGTTGGGTCGCGGCGGTAGGGAAGGTTGCTGTCAATCTCTGCATGTGGACGACGGGGGGGTGGGGGGTGCATCCACTCAGGAGTTGTTGCTTTCTCCGAGGGTTGGGGCTCGTAGAGGACAACCTCCGGACAACCGCACCCGTGTTTGGCAAGAGCGGACTGTCCTCCGGCGGCGGGTGTGCGTTGCGGCCGGGTGTTGGTAGTCCGGGCGGCGGGAGAGACATCGTCCGGTGACGGGAAAGTGACGCCGTGGAGGAAGCCTGGAGGAGTTGACGTCTCTTCAACGGACTGGGCTGGGAATGGACGGAATCCATGGAAATGGAACAGGGAGAAGGGACCGACGGTTAGAAATGATGAGAAGGCAAAGGATGAACGCTACGAGAGAGATGAAGCTCGAAGGTGAGGTCGTCAACAATGAAAAACGAGGGAGGAGGGCGGCGGAAATGGCTAGAATGCAACCGTAGAAGGGTTAGTATGTGCAACCCAAAGGGTTCTCCGAAAGCAATTTTCGAAAAAAAACCCTCTTGTGGTTTAACCTTGATTTGTCCATTGTTGACAAAAAAAAAAAATTGTTTGGAGCTTAAAAGGTGTATTTTAACATTAGAAATTTGTATTAAGGTATGATAAGTTTTTTTTTTCTTTTCAAAAAACAAATTGTGAGCCCATGTCTATACAAATTTGTCAACTCACTCTCGGATTGTTACGCTTATTTATGGGCCAAGGAGCATTGAAATGATATTGAAAGCCCAAACATTGAAGATGCAATCCAAATGGAGGAAGTAAATGATGAACAGTGAGAAGCCAATCTTTCTTCTTCCCCTGTCAGCCACTACCCGCCACTACTTTTTCCTCAGTTCCTGCTTCTCTCCACTGTTTTGCTCCCAAAATTAACCTCTCTCTCATGTCTACTTCTACTAATTGCTATCAGGGTTATAAGCCATCACGGTAACTCAACAATCATACGCCTGCCCTCTTGCTTCTCCGAGCATTTCAACTTGATTCAGGGTCAGTGCATTTGTTTTCTTCAGTCTAATTTGAAAATTTGTGCCCTTTTCTTTAATTCATCATCTGGGTCTTCTTCAATTCTTCATGTAACTTGCAATTACCGGTTTATTGCTTGATTTTTGAGGTTTAGGTTTATATCCAGAACCAGTTGTTTCTAGGGCTGCAACTGCAAGCTCTGTCCAAATTTGTTTTTAAATTTCTGGGTTGAATTTATCACATTTAAATTAAATGGGTATTGTGGTATTATAAGCTTCTAAAATGTTATGTTGAAACTTCTGTTCATAGAGCTTCCTAGATCTTACATGTTTTGGTACTGTTGTATTTGATAAGAGAGATACTGATTGAACTGTAATGAAAGGGATCAACAATTATGGATTTTGGTAGCTATTCTGATCAAATTATCAGAATGGGGGTGGGAATATTGTCCATTGGATTACTGATTACTCGTATGTTAGATTTGTAATTTACTTGGATATCTCTGTCAGAGGACACTGCTCTTCAAGGGCCTATTTGTTTTACATGCATAAAGGGCATTGATGATTCACATACTTACTCAAATATGGCCAGTTACTTCTGAGATGGGAATTTGTACATTTCATTTTGAAACAGTGAGGTGTTTAATGTCAATTCTTCATTTGTAGGCTATGGCCTCTCAAATGGGAGCACTGAGGCTAACTCCGGGATTGTTAATGGAGAATGTGAACTCTGAAAGATCATGTATGTCCCTTGCAACTACTGGAATCCACAATGACCCAAGTTTCAGTGGCGGGATATCAAAGATTCGCATAAAGTTCACACATTTACAAAGTAGGAGGTGCATACTGAACCTTATAAGCATTCAATTGTTTAAAGCTTGAGCCTATCATGATGAGGTAGTCTTGTTGTTGCTTTTGCAATTCTATTAGCAATTTCTTAGTTATGGACCTGAGTTTGGTGTCATAACTTTATTCAAGTCATTCATGCTGATGCAGTAATCGAATTGTTCTGAACAGTGATGTTATGTTATTGGTTTATTATACACTTCTGTTTTAACAATCTTAGATGTTATGTTATTGGTTCTCCTGAAATGATTCTTGGATTGATATCTTAGTTGTTTTGTACACTACTGAATCCTAACTAATTAGAAAATTTTAGTATGTAGGATAAATTTTAGAGTACGGTGCCAAATTATGTAGAGCCTGTGTTTTTGCTTAAGGGGGTAGGCAAGCATAGCATAGCATACGATCAAGGGGTAAGTACAGTTCATTACCTTGTACTTTGAGATATTTTCAATTCACTACCTTGTACTTAAGTCGTAACAATTCACCCCGATAAACTTTGTTTTTGTTTCAAATTACCCTGATCTGAGGTTGAATGTCGAAAATTCCCTTTAACTAAAAAAAAGCTAATTATCTTATATAAAAATGAAGATTTTAAATTAAGAAGATTGGTTTTAGTCATTTATCATTTGTTTACTTTTTAATTAAATTTGTTCTTATATACATAAGAGCCATTTTCGTCATTAAACCTCAAATTAGGATAAATTGGACTCTAAGTACATGTGGTGAATTGAAAACCACTCAAAATACAAGATAGTGAACTGTAATCACCCCTATGACTAATGAGCTTCGGTTATTTGGATTATCATGCATAAATAAGTCACTAAACATTCTCGGTTATCTGCACTTGAAAGAAATGATCAGGTCCAATCTGGGCCTCAACGACACCTTCATTGCATTTCTGGAACTTACTGAACCGTGTTCTGCATTCATTTTATGAATATGTACTCATTTATCTCTTCAATAACCAAACATGCTTTAATTTCAATGTGTCTTGCAAACAGCACTCAGAGTCAAAGACATGGTTGGAGAATAGCCTTTGCCCTAGACACAGGCGGCGTACCTGGCAATGGTGGGCCAGAGAACCTCAATGGTAACAACACTGATCTCGGCCGAACTCGATTGGGCCGGATAGTAAGTGCGGGTGGCAGACAGCTATTGGAGAAGCTGAACTCAGCTAGAAAAAACTTGCCAATGAAGATATTTCTCCTCTTATTGGGCTTTTACACTGCAAATGCATTGGCTACGATTCTCGGGCAGACGGGCGACTGGGATGTACTTGTTGCAGGAGTTGTAGTCGCTGCCATTGAAGGTATCGGCGTGCTCATGTACAAAAGACCTCTGCCCTCCAGGAGGTTGCAATCTTTCGTGACCATGATGAACTACTGGAAAGCTGGTGTGTGCTTAGGCCTCTTTGTGGATGCTTTCAAGTTAGGTAGTTGAGTCCAAGTAATTTCTTTGTTTCTTGTAACTTTTTGGTACAGGTATATGAAGAGTGCAACTTTTTTTTCAGACAACCTTGTTATCTTCTAATAGCATACTTCACATTCATGTTGATGATATGCATGATTCAGTTTCTTCAAAAGAAACTAGACTTTTAGTTTGCTATGCAACAGATTGAATGATAACATTGTAAAAAAGTACCATGTACTATCGATTTTTTGCATAGTGTGGGCTTTTATCTTCTAACGGTGGCAGGTTGTGATCCTCAACTTGAATTTTGTTGCACTTTCTGTCAACTGATTCTAATATGACGCTTGTCATTGAAATTTTAAATTAAAAAAATAAAGAGTAGAGGAAAAAAAAGTACACAAAACCGATTTTATAGATAATGCTATCATAATCAACAAAATTCATTCTACAAACCTAACTGAATTAATCAAATTATTTTGATTTGATTTGGTTATTAATCAATTCTAAATTGATTAGTGGAGATAATTGATTTTTTCCATAGAAAATGGATAAAAAAAAATACACAACAATTGTTGGTTAAATGATTTTTTTATTGTAGTAGTAAAATTTGATAAACAATAAATTTGATTATGTTAAAAAACCTTAATAGTCTTAAGTTAAGTAGGAAGAAAATTTAGGTGATGAAAATTCTGGATTTTGTGTTTTATACTTTTAAATTTCAAGAGAAAAAACTGTTATTTGGGAACAAATTTAGACAAAATACAAGTTCAGGTTACAAACAGCAACAAAACAATTTACGGATAAGGTCACCAACCTGCAGAAAAAAAATTGCAATCATCCACACATTTTATGAACTATCTTTTCCCAGAAAATGGCAAGAACTAAGCCCAACCAAGGCAATAATTTCTAACTTATCCTCAGCTTATTGCAATTTGATGTTGAAGCAATAATAGTTGTACAATGTACATGAATTGCACGATGAGTTTATATACAAGAACAAATATTTGACAAAACGAAGCAAAACTAGAAAGCCAGAAGAAACTAGCTAAGATCAACATTCATGTATGCAATGCAGAATAAATAATCCCTTACAAATCTAATGTTTACAATGTCAACGCTATCTGAGTTTTTGGCACTCTCTTCCTTCAGATTCTATTTCTTTCACTCGATCCACTACGTACTGAATCTTTTTTGAGAGGTCTTGTGTATGCTCCTCGATATGGCTGAATAGTAAGTCTATTATTTTCCTTAGTGAAGCTGACCTCTTTTTCTCTACCAGCAGTTGCTGAGTTAGTTCTTTAACTCTCATGTCTTCTTTCTACAAAAAGGAGTGAAATTGTAAATAACACATAAATGGAACTTACTTCATACAAGTGCTATGCGATGCATCATGAACACTTTTAAATCCTACAAACATGGCATGTATCAAGAATGATTTAAATGTATCAAGAGTTTGTGAGAAATCAAAGAGATCCAACTGAAGTTGGAGAGAGAAGCCCAAAAAGAGGCCCAACCGAAGTTGGAGAGAAATAAGGCTTCAGAGATACCACTCTGCTGGGACTTAAACCCTGTTCTCATGGACTCAAGTTCAAGTGCTTGACCAGCTGGACAAGCATGCGTTAATGATGTGTCACATAATTAGTTAATAGTAAAACATCTATGTATTTCAAAGTTTGTATGTCATCACACATCTTGCATCCATTGCATGATGCTACCACCACAAAAATGGCAATCTAGGATAATATTTGAAAAGTTGCATACATCTATGTGAAACTAATGCATAAGGAAATTGGAGGTTATTATAAATAGTTGCATACATAAGACCAATCATTAAGGAGAGAGACAAACATACCGAATTTTGATTAGAAACCAACCCTCCTTGGTTGTTACAAGCAAGCAGCGCATGAGTGTGCTCTTTCACAAACCGGGTTATGATCCATCTTCCCGTACTCAGTTTCCTTATGTAGATCATTGCTTTGCAATCAACTCTAGTGGGTGCCCGTTGCTTTACCTTGTTCATAAGCTTATAAGACTTTTTGTGACCCTCTTTATTACACACAAGTGCTTGTGAGATCACAGATCCATCATGTTTAGATCGATTTGCGTAGTTTATTCGGGTTATAAAACCCATGCGCATGCCATATGCACTGTAAAATGCCTGAGCAGCTGCTTCTGATTCAAACTCTTGACCAACATAAGGTTCGGTTCCTTCAAAAACAGCCAACTCATCCTCTGGTGAACTTTTTATTACTTTATTATCTTGTCCAAGCAGAGAGACCTCTTCGACAGAATCTTCAACCATATCATTGTAATCAAGTTGAAGCCCGGTATTAGCTGAAATACCTGACAGCCCTGCATGAATATGTCTGTAAAGTTCAGGGTCCACTGCAACATACAAATTCGGTCAACTATCTTCCATCATTATCAACAAAAATCATGCCAATATAATAATCAAATAAAAGTTAATCTACCTTTAGCGGTCAAAAAACATAGATAATGAATTTTCTTGCATGCATTGGCTACAGATACATGTCGAATTAAGCTTATTAAAGGCCCAATAAAATATGCTTATGCTAGCTTTGAATTGAACCAAAAGAGCTGAATTTTCGCGATGCAATATCATTCCCAAATCTTGCTGTCCATATTTACTTTCAAGAACGAGTATTAGTTTGGCATTTATTAAATGCGAACTCATTGAAGGGCCACAGAAATAAATTATACATATTTTGATGAAACATCGCTGCATTATCTACTTCGAATTCTCAATGAAAACCGTTGGAGGGTCTACTTGCCAATCTCAAGAGAACACAGATCAAAGACCATTTCTTCATTCTAGTTTTATAACTTCCAACCATCATTGAGCCCCAACAAAACCCAACTAAAAGACTTCTTTTTTTATCACCTTTCCCCCCAAATCCTACAGATATCTAACCGTAACTGTTACCCGGGCATGGAAACAAATCGAAACAATTTGATCCTTGCTTAAGATTATGTAAGCGCAACTATTTGTTTCCTTGGTAGCATCAACACATGCATTAACACCTGGTTTCTAATTTCATAATTGGCAATTTCTTCCTAATACACGCACAAAACACATGCATTAACACATAATTCTAATTTAAAAAATTGGTAATTTCTTGCCAATAATCTGCTAAAAATTCGATTCATACTATATACACACAGTATTCAACATTAGATTGAAAAGACCCGAATTGGGTTTTTTTCAGTTAACTGCTAATGCCACTACTCTGTCTCTGTGACCCAAATTCCATCGAGTTTCTGATCCAATCAGTGTCACGATGCACAAACCCAGAAGAATACGAAGAACGAACTCGCATAAATACATATGCTCTGCCAAACAAACAATGCAAAGCTTCTCCGAAATTGAGTTCCAATGTATCAGAAAAGACACGAAAAATATCACTGAAGAGTTCGAACGGAGAGAGACTTACTGGGTTGTCGGCGATTTAATGGAAGAAGCTCCGGAGCAAAGCAAAATCGATAGAGAGAAAGAGGTTTTGGGTTCGGTTACTGGAGCCTGAGAGCGCATAGAGGAGTGGAGGGATTGCGAAGGAGCAGGACGGTCCATGGAACAATCGGTGCTCCACGTTGTGTACTAGCGTGAGCATCAATCGCTTGACTTAAAAAAATAAAGACTCTGCCCTAACCAAAAATGAAAATGAGGTTAGAGGAAGGAGAGTGAGTTATCGTATTGACCTTAAAATGTTTTTTTTTTTTGAGCGAAAGGTACGGATTTTTGTTAATCGAATTGTATAATTACAATAAAGTACATCAGTGACTCTCTGACTACGAAGAACAGGGTAAAAACATTTAAGAATGTTTGCTATTCTTTTCACAGTAGAACCGTCTTCGACGGTTTTGAATTGGTACCCCTTGGACAAGGACAAAATATGAATATCATAACCGACACTACGGTATTTTGTGATGCCACGAGGGTAGGTGAAATAGGCGGAGATGTAATAAGTACCGGAGATCTAGAGGGACTTTCGAGGGTAAAAGTGATGGGGGAGGCAGCGCATCGTCGGGCCAGTCCCGATGCTCCCCTCTCTGGAGAATTTCATGATACTCTGAGCGGTAGACAGTGATCCTGCAAAGACAAACTAATGCAACATGAACGAGACCCTTTCGATTAACTAGAGTCATAATCGTGAAAGGGGACAAGGCGGATGCGGCGGTGGAGGTCATGGGGAAGGACACGCCAGCTGCGGCAGAGTCGACTGCTGCAACACCTGGGACATCTCTAGGGATGGTTGTGGCAGAGCCGGCTACTGCAACACCTGGGACGTCTCTAGGGATGGCTGCGGCATCAGAGACGGCGGCAGCATCCGAGGCGGTGACAGCAACATGGGCGATATCGGCTTCATGGACGGCGGCGACAACATCAAGGACGGCGGATGTAGAGACAGAAACCCCTAAGGTAGATGTGAGACCGAATTAGATCGGGAGGTACTCCGTTGGTCGTAGGAGACGGCCAACGTCGCGGTGGATAAGGACGGATTGAGAGAAGCCCTAACAGGAAAAAGCTTCGCAGGATCTAGAGGGAAAGTGCAAAGGGGGGGTTGAGAAGAAGAGAGGAGAAAAATCATGGCATAGGCTATGGCAATTTCCATAGCCAAAGTCATGGAGGGTAGACGGCGGCAGACTCCCAAAACCCTAGCAGAAAAGAGCCTCTCTTCCAAAAAATAGGAATGTTTCTTTCTTGTTAAATAACATTTTCTGAAAAAAGTTTTGTTGGTATCTGTTAGTTTAGGGTAAATTACGTTGATATATTCCGTACTATATGTGTTTAACGGATAAATATCTTAAAGTTATTTCGTAAAAAAAAACATACCCTCTTCCATCCATTTTAGGGTTAGATTTAGGTTTGGAGAGGGATTTAGGGTTGAAGTTGGTTTTAGGATTCTAACACTACGGATAATTTCGGAATTTCTAAAAAAATGAACAATAAATAGTCGAAAAAATGGATGAAATGAGGGATGTTGTTACTAAGTATTAGTTCGGGGTATGTTTTCGTCATGAAATAACTTTAGGGTATTTATCCGTTAAATGCATATAGTACGAGGTATGTCAACGTAATTTACCCTTTAGTTTAATATATCACATACATCTTTTTGAAAATTTTATTCCATTTCTTTGTTTATTAACCAATTTTCAGCACAACACCTCCCTCTTTCGCGCTTGCACACCAACGACGAACCACCACTAGTATCGTTTCTGTACTAGCCACCACCAACAACGTTGTTTTACCGTCGTTTTCTCGTTGTTGGATGTCCTACCGATCTCATATTCATCCCCCAAGTACGCGTGTTTTGCTTTGTAGATCCCGGCCTAGATATAGATGTATTATTAAAATTCGAATACCTTATATTTCAGTACTAATACTTATAGAAGATGTTTGATGAAGTATGTGTCCTCATTTATGAAGATTTGTATCGCGATTTACAGTCTTTCTTTGTAAAATCTAGGTTCTGCACGGAAATTTCGGTCGGGATAGATATAAGTCTCGATCAGCAGTATATGGCAATTGCTCACATTCTCAATCGCCTAAACAATATACGAAGAACAACTTCTGATCGAGAAGTGGTAATATTCGACTCTGGTCGATTGTTTGACACATGGCGATCAAGACTAATGAATCATGAAACCAAATCGCGATCGAGATACAGAGGTCTCGATCGGCTTATTGTTTGTTGATGTAACATGTTTTTTACGAGCTTAATATTTGCAGGGATGGTTCGAGTGGTAATTCATGATGTATATTGTAGGGAATATAAAGAAGAGCAGGGGAAATATAAATGGATACCAACTAATAATAAAGATATTGTTTTTATTGTTGATGATTCCAAAACAACTTTGAAGAATTTGAAGGTGAAATTGTATCAAAATATAGGAGTAGACGAAGAGAATATAGAATTGAATCTCATTTACATACCTTTCATGCATGCTAGTGTTTATGAAGTAGTAAGCCCATTAAAGATAGAAGACAATGATGGTGTTATGGCATTTATTATGAAACACGGGGGGTACAAGTTGTAAAAACTATTTACGAGTACATCTAGCGAAGAAAGATACATGTGGTGGGGTAGCCAAAACGGTTGTAGGTGAACGGGTTGGACATGATGAATACTTTGACATTGATATTTTGAGTTTTGCAAGGAGGGAAAATGTTCCTCTTCGAAGTGATCTTATTTCACATATGTTAGAACCATCATTAGATGTATGTTATGAGTACGTTGAAATGAACAATGAAATGTATGTTGGTGAGGATTATGAGACTATTACTGTAAACCAAGTGCTTCTGTTAGACGTTGTTGATGCAGAAGCATTCCTGATCGGTTTCACGGATGAATTTGGTATGAAAATTGGTGATAACTTTCAAAACAAAGCATATGCGTAGTCCGCGATCAAGAAGATAGCAGTGAAGGCACACTTTAAGATCTAGACTTAAAAATCTTCCAAGTTATTGTAGTTTGTGAAATGTGTTGGTAAGAGTTGTAGATGGACAATACCTGTGGCAAAGAAGAAGGGTTGCAATATTCATACTTACTCGGTAAGTGAACGAAGGGTAGAACAATGTGAAGTAAGTGCCGATGCGATTGTTGATATTTTGATTTCAAGTTTTGGAGATCAATATCATACAATGAAGCCAAGAAAAATTCAAACTCACATGAATAAAGAGCATCGATATGTCATAACATACTGGAAAGCTTGCAATGCAAGAGCAATTGCGAACGAAAAATTCAGAGGTTCGCATGAATTAAGTTATAGACTTCTTCCGTTAAAGGTGGATTCTGAGTCTAGATTCAAATATGTTTTTATAGCATATTTTCCATGCATTGAAGGATTTAGATTCGACAAGAGAAAGGTCATTGTAGTAGATGGTACTTGGTTGAAAATAATGTACAAAGGTGTAATGCTAATTGAAGCATCAAAAGATGGAAATAATCAACAATATCATATTGCTTGGGTTGTGGTAGACTCATAAAATGATGTTTCTTGATGCTGGTTCTTTGAGAAGTTAAAAAAAATGTGTATATCAAATAAGAGTGACTTAGTTATCGTTTCTGATAGATGTTAGAGTATCATTAAAGTAGTGGCAACTGTCTACCTAGAGGCACAACATGGACATGATAGGTGGCATATGTCCCAAAATATAAAACTTCGTACGGAAGATAAGAAAATGTTGTTGATATGTTATGGTGAATGGCTGAGGCATACACATTTGTCGATTTCAACAATAAGTATGCAGATTTCGGCAGAACATATCCATTAGTGGTCAAATATCTTGAAGAAACAAATATACATGAACGTTAATGAGCTAGATGCCACTTCATAGGTACTCGCTACAACATTATGAAAACAAAAGATGTGGAGTCTATAAACAGAGCATTAAGAGAACCTAGGGAGTGGCCTATCATTCCATTGTTAAATGTTATGCATGCGAAAATCGCTCAATGGTACTACGAACATACCAAGCACATAGGTTTTATACCTGTAACGCCAAACACTTTGACTCCAAGAGTAGAGAGAATTATTCGATACAGGTACATTAAGGCTTTGAAAACCACTGCAATACCATTGAACAAAAGCGAGTTTCATGTCTATGGTGAACACTATAAAGCCTTAGTTGATTTATATGGGAAGAAATCTGAATGTTGAGTTTTCGACATTGATAGACTTGCTTGTGTTCATGCATTAGCAGCACAGAGAAGATTGGGAATCAGATAAAGCTTCATGATTTATGTGAACTTATACACGGTAAAGAAGAACTTATACACGCACTTAAAGGCCACCATTTATGACGTTTTCAAATACTTTCTTAAACTATCAGTAGAAGAGCTGTAAAATAGTAAACAGATAGTGGCCATATACTTTTGGTAAGGGGGAACCTGAGCTCACCTCAACAGTCATCTTTTTGCAAGAAGAAATCATCGAACTGTACCACGCCTTCCATAATTTTCATAAAAAAAACAACCTTCGACATATGAAGCCTCAGATGGAATATTTGAGGTTCGTTCAACGGGTTGTAATGCAATAATCGTTCATGAACCGCCCATGAGCTTTGACACTATCACTTGGAACATACCTCCTAATATTCTTTATCGGAGTTGGGTTCATCACCTAATCCTCGCCTTCCAAAACAACATTCCTTAACGAGTCGTACAATTCATTTTCAGATTCCCAAGTCATTTCCCGTAACGTCGCATAATTGATATGTGTCGGGTCAAACTTGTCAAAATTGAACGCATCCATGAAGGAAGAGATAAGAATATTATCGATGTGGTGAATGTATCGAGAGAGCACTGAAAAAATTGGTGGTGTGAAAAAAATGAAGCTTTGATGCCTATTTATAGCAAAAATTAGATAACAAATCGAATGGCTTAATTATTTTAATTAAAAAATTATGCTAAATCAATAGCTAGGTGGAGAATTCTCTTTTGACTTGCAGTTTCCTCGCGTAGAAACCGACCACATGGCAGTAGTGTATTAGCAGGTTCGTCGTTGAATATCACCAAGATATCAGTGTCAAAAGAATTGTACTTTTTTACGATTCACGCTACAATACACTATTATAAAAGACCGGTTTCAACAGATGTGACCGGTCGTTTCGACTTTTGAGGGACGAATCAACTCTCCGAAAAGACCCACACCTCTTGCTCTTAGACCATATGAAAGAAAATATTTGTATTATATGAATATTAAAATATATTATATTTATAGTTTATAATTCGTAATCATATCGGGGCGGGGAGTGTTCCCCCCGTCCCGGCCACATGTATGATGGTTGCCTTGTAGCTCGCTATGATCGCGTCGGGAACATCGTATCCTAGTCTAGGACGAGGTGCTTTGTCATCTTTATGCAAGTTGGACCTTTATGTTCTAAACAAGTGTCTCATTCTAGTTATGAAGAATATCGCACTACAAGAACCATGGAGTGGTGTCAATTTGTCACGCCCCAAATTCAGTAGAACCGAACCCGGAACGCGAACGTTTAAGACAATAAAACATTTTAAAACCTTTTTAAATAAATCTCTTTAAAACCACTATTTAGTTAAACAAAATAATAATTTACAACTCAAAAGTATGTCCCAAAAAAAGAACAAAATACAAGGCGTACGTCGCTAGACTCAAAAGGAAACCCGGACTCCCGCTCCCAGCCCTTCAAGCTTCGAGAGCTCACCTAGTCCAACCCGCGGCCGGTACCTGTAGGAAAAGCAGCTAGGGGTGAGCGTTCGCTCACCACCACGGATACCAGACTGACTACGGCATACTTAGCAGAACATGCCGGAAACAACAACAACAACCCCAAACACCGGGGAATACTATCCCCAAACTTAAGTAACCCGACTGACACACGACTATTACTTTCCTCAACCGACTCAACACTCGGACACGTAATGTAAGACCCGACACAACGATTACGACTTCCTCCAAGGACACGAAAGATAACCACGCCACACCCAAGATCACAAATGATCGCACACCAAACAAGATCGCAAAGGATCGCACTCCAGCTACTCAGTCCCCACGCACTTTTCCCAACACGACGGTTGGATCAGGCGGTCGACCTGTCACCACCACGCACGCGTTGCCAGAACCCCTTTTACTCTCAGGCGGGCCTCCTACCTCGTCTGAACATGCATACGCACGCGATCACGGGACCCCCTTTATTATGAGGCAGGCCCCCAACCTTAGGTAACCACAATCACACCCACAAGCAAAGTTCAACCGACAGCAACAACACAGGCTTAACACTTCACAGCACTCATGGCCACCCAAGACACCAACGGTAAAACACGAGTTCAACAACCCCACGGGCACTCATGGCCACCCACGACACCAACGGTAAAACACGGGTTCAACAACCCCACGGCCACTCATGGCCACCCAAGACACCAACGGTAAAACACGGGTTCAACAACCCCACGGGCACTCATGGCCACCCAAGACACACCAACAGTAAAGACACGGGCTCAACAACCCCACGGGCACTCATGGCCACCTAAGACACACCAACAGTAAAGACACGGACTCAACAACCCCACGGGCACTCATGGCCACCCAAGACACACCAACAGTAAGACACGGGCTCCACAACCCCACGGGCACTCATGGCCACCCAAGACACACCAATAGTAAGACACGGGCTCCACAACCCCACGGGCACTCATGGCCACCCAAGACACACCAACTGTAAAGACACAGGCTCAACAACCCAACGGGCACTCATGGCCACCCAAGACACAAACTAAACAATCAACCTCCGGGCATAACCAAATGCCTCCAGTAATTCTAATATTGATACGTTCATTGCTCCTACGACACTACTAAGTGTCACATGCATTTCTATTGTTCGATACGCTCACGTATCATACGACACCACCCGATGTCGCCTGTCTTTCTAATGTTCGATAACTTACTTAACCCACGACACCCAAGTGTCACATGCATTTCTACTATTAACTTTCCCTAGTCAGGTCCGAGATCCGGCTACTTTTCCCTACCTCGTATGCTTTCCCAAAAGCTCACAACCAAGCTCAGGCATTATCACGATCACTCGCCTAGCTTTCCCTTTCCTCTGTCGGTGGCACGATCTAATAAGAACACAATTTAAAGCACCTTTAAGTTCGTAGGCATAAACTGAATTTTAATACACTTGACGCCCAAATGCAACCCCGACAATGTCGATCACTCCCAAACTTCCCCATTTACTCGACATTGTCGATAATGGACCCAGAAAGGCCTGTTTCGCCCGATCCGGCGCATCTCCCCGAGATTGGAAAACGTCCTTCCGGGGCTCCGAAAATTCCCGTTTTCGATTCTACGGTCTTAGAATAATTCAAGGGTTCCAACGCAATCGACGGAATCGATTTCCGACTTCCGAGCAATTTAATTCGCTTTAAAGTTTCTAAACCCGTCATTTACAACTTTTACAATTTAATTCCAAAATTCGTTCCGGGTGTGGATTAACGACTTGTGGAACGTCCTAAACCACCCGAACACGAAAACCCGATACCCGAGCATGTGGGCCCCACCCGGCCCTTAAGACCCGAGGGTGGTTGGGCCGGTTTTGGGCCGGTTCACCATGGTGGTGGCCGGTCCTAGCTCCGGCCAGCCACCACCCCAACTCTGGCAGCCACCATACACGGTGGCCAGAGCTTCCCCGAGCCTCCGTTCACCGGAAAACGATCATCTTTCGCTCCAAAACGTATCCAACGAACCCCACACCTCAACACACTCATAGTTTACTCGTTTTAACCCAAACCCTAAACTTTAAATGTAACAAAACGAAAATCGAAAGGGTACTCACCGTAGGGAATGACGGTGGGAGCTCGATTCCTTGATCGTTGAGACGATCCGTCGGTTGGATCGTCGGTAAACCTCAAAACCCTAAACTTTCTTCTCCTTTTCTCTCCACCTTCTCTCCTCTTTCTATCCCCTTTCTCTCTCTTCAAACTCACCCTTTTCTTTTCTAAATGGCCGAGACCTACACTTCCTTTCCCTTTTAAATTTGTTTCAAACACACCACTTTTCCATATTTACAAAACTACCATCAAAGTCTCATCTTTTGTTTTGTTCAAAAAACCTAACACCACCACATAATTGACATGTGGCAAGTGGGTCCCACACCTTTTGGAAAATATCTTCTAGATATTTTTCAGTCAGATTCGCTAAATTCGGCCGTCTCGGGCCGCGAACGGGCACTTTTCCAAGAAATTACGAAACTTCACGGGCTGCAAGGAAACGGCTCAACTAAGACCGTTGTGACGACGGCTAAGCTTTTTGGATTCAATACGGACCTCGAACGGACCAAAACGTTGCTCGGTTGACTTTTCCGGCGAAAAGTCAACATTTCCCAAATTGGTCAGAAAGTTGCCCTGAGTCCCCCGGAACTCACTTTGGTCGATATCGGGGTCAACTTAAGTCCGATATGACCCTCGGGGTCAAATTTAGGTTCATTTAAGTGTCTGTCCAAAAATTTTAAATTTTCCTGTTTTTCACCGATTTGACTGGCGTTGACCGGGAGCGGTTCTTACACAATCCCCCGTAGATTTCTAATCTGAGGTTGTGTGACGCACACACATACCATAAGAGATAAGGTAAATTTGATTATGAAAGTTTTCTGTGTATTTTCTTTGAAGTCAACAACGAGTCGAACATGGGCGGATCCAGGATTTTATATTAGGATATGTCGTCGATAATGGGTAAACATAGGAAAAAAATCAACGTTACCAAAATATATGAACAGTTGCGATAAATCTTTCTACGACAATTATACGCATCATATATACATATACATGATTTGCCAATATAAATTAAGTAGTAAAATAAAATTATGGTTTCCTAGAAAAAAAATACCTCTTATACCGGGTGGGTAGGGTAATACCCGACCCAATCGGGACACAAACGGACCATTATCAGGTACCAGACGGGCTTGGGGCGCAAATAAAAAATTCAGACCGGGATATCACAAAACCCGGTCTAAACCTAGCCCATTGTCATCCCTAACAATAAACCGTCTATCATCAATAAAACTCACAACAAAAGTCATTTGGTTTTTACTAGTGCAACTCATTCGTCCACGAGTACATAAAAAACGTCACCTCCAATTTCTCCTTTCTCATTTTCATATTACTCTCAAACCAATATGCTTTCTTCATAATTAGAAAAACATCCTCATGACCATATGTATTTAAAGGTTACAGTTTTATATGAGATTTCCGTATTAATTGTTCTCTGCACTTGAACAAATTATAGAGATATGTTTTTATACAACCAAATGTCCATGTTTTGGACATAAAAGAGGTAAATATGTATTCTTTTATTGAGTTGATTTTATATTTTTGTTGGTTTTAATCTAATAGTCAACAAAAGAGCATGTCTAATACATATTTTCTTGGTAGATTGCACTTAGGACTGTCTCACCTTAGCTTACTCATAAAAGAATAATGAGTTATACTGGGACAGTAACTTCAATGAGCAAAGTATTAGAAATGTGCAAGATAATCTTTTTGGTCAGCAAATGAAGTTACAGTTAAAACTCCCTTAGATTAAGGGAGAATATGAATAGATTACAGGTATCTTAGTTTAATTAGTTGAGTGTCAGTCAATGTGATCCCCAATGACATAAGAATTAGTTGTTGATTACTAACTCTACACGTTATGACCTGACTTTGTGTTTAGATATTGCACTTTAATATTCAACCATAAACATGAAGGAACTCAGAAGAAACTCATCTACACATCAAATTAAGGTGATACCAAAAAAAAATACAAACTCAGGTACAAAATAATAATTATATATAAGACATTCCGAGGATCTAACATCAAAACTAAAGTTCCCAAAATTCATAGCATTCGATGAACATGCTCATCAAAATGCTATGGAATGAACTTCAGCCACAATAATCAAGACCCTTAACTATAATGCAAGTTAGCACATAAAAAAAACCTAAACTACATCCCATCTTCCTCAATTCAATCCCATTACATATCACAGGAAGAAGAACAAGAACACAAACCAATAATTAGAAAACAAATTTAAAAAAAAGGTGTATACATCTATCCTTCAATTTTCTCCACCGTAGACCTGGTCATATCATCGTCATCTTCATCGTCATCATGTTCCTGAATCAGAATAAAGAAAAATAATAGCACCGAACCTTACAGAACTCCAAGTCCATGTTATGCTATGTGTCGTTCCAAACGGTGAAGGTCTGAGCACCGTGGCACACCGCCATGTTGTTAGTCCTCGCCGGAGCAAGCGTTGGAACCGCCGTCGGGACCCAGTTGTTGCACGCCGACCCTTGGTCGTACGCCGCTGCCTTGGCTCCGTTTGACTGCTGTGAGAGGTAGTAAAGATTTCTTGCCTGATACGGATCATTGGCGCCGCCGTACACGGCGGCGTGATCGTAACCTAGAGGCTTCACCTCCCCTCCGTCACCGAAACCGTTGTTATGATGCTGATGGTCGGTGGCCACGACCGAGCTCATCGGGATCATGTAATTAACATTACCGTTGTTGCCACCGTACTGATCGGCTCCTCCGCCGTAGATGACGGAGTTGTTGGAGCCGGAGCTGTGTTCCATGGAGGAGTTGTCGGGGATCATGAGGTTGTTGTTCTGGAAGAAGTTGTGGGTGCTTCCGAGCTGGAGGTGGTGATAATCTTGGAAAGAATCCTGTTCTTGCTTGCACCACCCCGGGGCGGCGGCGGCGGCGCGGTGGTGGCCGGAGCTGTAAGGCGAGTAGTGGACGCTGAAGGGCGGCGGAGGAGGGTTCTGGAAGGCGATGGTGGGCCAGCCTCCGGCGTAGTTGCTGATCCCGTCGGTTAGATGGCTTGTCATGCTGTCGTCGTCGGCGACGGTGGCTCGGTGCGACGAGGCGGCGTCGACGACGGTTAGGTCGGCTTGCTCGGCGTCTTTGAGGCGCTTGGCGGCGCCGCCGATGGGGAGGGTGCTGCTCTCGAGGATGCTCTTGACGTCGTAGCGGCTCATGTCGAAGTTGGTCACTGCATTGAGTCCTCGGAACTTTATTGCTGCGATGTCGTAGGCTTCTGCTGCTTCCTCTTGTGTGCCTATATATTTTATCAACAACATTAATCCTTATTAATGCATATATAAGGAATGTATACAAACAACCGTTTTAAAAATTAATACGTATTTTTTCGGGATAATTTTTCGTTGAAGAAATGTATAAACAGCGAGTTCAAGAATTACAAAAAGTTAAAGAAATGTGACTATACGGGATGATACTTTCAAATTTATTATAGTTATTTAAGTTTTTTGAGCAATTACAATATTTGTATTTGATACTCTAGCTAATGGTTTAGTAAATTAGGGTTAGAGAAAATAATCAAATGGTACATATATTAGGGCACTTACTGAAAGTTCCCAAGTAAAGGTCTTTGTTGCCTGCCACCCTTCCAATCCTTGCTTGCCATCTTCCATGTTGGTGGTGTCTATATTGAAACAATGTAAACACTTTTTTATATTTGAGAAAATTTGAATCACACATTTCTATTGTAATGACATATTATGATAATTAGGGTTTCAAACAAAATCTTTCCCACCAATCCTAATTTGTAGATTAACGATGATTTCTATAATTTTGTAGTAAAGTGAAACCATAGGTATCTCGTTGAGTTATCTTCTTGAAAATCACACAGTTTTATCTGTCAGTACTACATATTCAACTGAGTCTTGATGATATCAAATTTATGTCATCATTATTACAAAAATATTTTATGATAATTGATATGAAATAGTGACCAAATTCCAACTATAGTTTTAAAATTTTACTTGAAAATCACATTAGTTTTATTTTTAATATTTTGTTATAAATCTTTTTGAAACGTATTTTGTTATAAATCTAATGTTTAATACAAAAATCAACAGATTAATGATGATTTCTATAATCTTGTAGTAAACTAAAACCATAGGTATCTGGTTAAGTTATCTTCTTGAAAACCACAAGGCTTAACCAGTCAATACCACATATTTAACTTAGTATTAATGATATCAAATTTAGGTCATCATTATTATAAAAATAATGTGATAATTGGTATAAAATAGTGACCAAATTACAATTATAGTTTTGAAATTTTACTTGAAAATCTCATTATTATTATTTTGAATATTTTGTTATAAATCTAATGTTTAATACTCGAATCTATTACTACATTACTTATGAATACTCGAATACAATAGTATAACTTATAAGTATTATAATTACCTCGTCACCCCTCGATAGATAGAAGCGCCACGAGAAAACCCACTACTCTTCCTGAATAAACAGAAAGAGATCACTTTCATGAAATGTTTCATCAAGAAAATCTAACAAATCTATCGATGTCCGTTCAGGATTTCAAGTAGCTATACCTTCGTAAAGACGCAACATACTCTTGTCGGGTCATGTGCTTCATTTCTTCCAACTCTTTTTCGTAGGTGGTAATCTGCATTATTACCATTATTAAAAAAACATTAATAAATGTACAGTGCATTATTAACAAATCCCAGGAAATGTGAAATGAGATGCTTTTCAAGGACACTAGACACACAAACAAACCATTTAATAATTCAAATACTTCCCCCCATTAAGCACAAAATTAACTGAAAATGCACGTCAATAGGAGAAATTAATTAATTAAGCTATTAATTAACTTACTGGGAAATTGGTCGTGGTAGTGGTTCCCCAGTATTTTAACGCTGCTAAATCATAAGCCCTTGCTGCCTTATCTTCTTTGTCATATCCACCTGAAATTATTCAAAAACAAAAAGAACATTAATACTTGGTATTTATAAATAGCTAAAAAAGGAAATTACAAATTTATATATATAAAAAACAGGTAGATTATACAAAGGCTTACCCAAATAAACTGCAAGAAGAGGATTTGAAGAACCCACATCAAGTTTGAGATCAAACAAATAGAAAAGTCAGTATCATTTCTAATAAATATATTTAGAAATCAATTCTTTTTAATTTGAAACTTTGAGCAAAAAAAAAAAGATAAGGTGATGAATTGATTACCTTGTCTTCCTTTGCGAGTTTGTCCTTCTCTTCGACAACTATTATCCCATAAATGTGCCTCGTACCTACCGGTCCATCTATGTCTGTAAAAAATATAATATTTTTGTAAAAAAAATAGCAAAAAATCCATATATATACATATATATTATTAAAAATGAAAAATGATTTTAGGTTATGGGAAAAAAGATCTATGAAAAGCCTTCTCTACATCTGCAAAAGATCATAAATTCAAATTCACAGTGTTTCAAAAATAATAATTTTAAAAAAGAAAGAAAAGTTTATTGATTTGTGTACCTTGTTACACCACGGTAAATAGAGGTTCTTTGACCGAAAGTGTCGATGGACTTCCTCGGAACCGCCTCCGCCGCAGCACCACCACCAGCGGCCGCGGCCTGGCTATCAACGGCTGCGCCACCACCCGTCGTTGCCTTGTTCTGCTTATTCGTATCGGACGACGAGCTCTCAGCCGCACCGCCGGTGCTCATGGAGAGAGAAAGTGTTTGTGTGCTCGTTAGGGTTCCGTTCGCGGCCGCGCCGCTGCCGTCAGCCTTTCCTTCCGCCGGTGGGGGCGGCTGGTTCCTCAGCCACGTCTTGATCATGGACAACCCAATGGATGAGTTGCTGTTCCCCCCTCCGTCGCCGTTGGATCGGGTTTGATCGTCGGAAGGAAGGTGGAGTGATGATGAGTACATATTGTAATGGTCTCCGTCGTAGGCGGCGGCGATGTTGGAGTTGTTGGCGTTGCAGCTTCCTTGAATCTTGCTGTGGTCGTGGTCGGAGAAGGAGTGTCCGCCGAGGAAGTTCTCGAGCTTTGGCTCTTGGTTTTCGAGGTTTTGGCCACTGCATGAACCGCCGGCCGCCATGAGCATGTCGGAGCTCAGGCCAAGACCCGTCATGTTCCAATCTGTATAAACAAGGCCCATAAACCCATCAAAAAGAGAGAGAAACAACTAAATCTTCTTCATTTCTAGGGTTTTAAGGGTTATTGTCTTCAAAGCCCTAGGAAGAGATTTGATTAGGCAAGTGTTTCTCATTTTCTTGAGGAAAATCATAGTCTAATCTAATCTATCTTCCACTCAAAGCTAACAGGCAGGGGCGGAATCAGGAAAAAAATTTAGGGGTAACTAAGATAGAAGCAAAAAAAAACTCAAGGCGTTCCCGTGGTGAATCAATATCAAAGAGCCTTATCATTACACCAAGTTTTCATATGTTTGGATGTTAGTACTAAATGGTTCCACCTCTACTATTCACTGGGATTTAAACATGTAACCTTAAAGAGAGGTGAAATCGTGTGAACTCGTTACCATCAGACTAACCCAAATAGACAATAAGTTCTTTTCATTACGATAGGGGTTCCATTCTTTGTCTGTCTTAAAACATGAAGAAAGAAAAATTACATCTTAATAAAACAAATGGTAATGGAGAAGCAAACCATGAGATTGGTGATGATGGTTCCTCTGGAAAGCTTCAAGTATGCCAAAAGGGGGAGGAAGGGTAGTGGAGTCGGAGGGGAGATGGTAGCACCCACCGGAGACATCAGTGCCGGAGATTTCATCGGAGTTGAAGGCAAGCCGAGAAACGGAGCTTTGGGTGTGATCTTGATGCTCATGTTGAGAGGGAAGCTCTTGAGGAGAAAGAGAAAAAGCCAACCAGTTGTTCATGGAAGCCATGTACAAACCGATAGAAGAAGAAGGACTATATATATGTTGGTGAAGATGGAGAGAGTGAAAAAGATTATAAGTTCATGCATGAACTTGGAGTTGTGGTGGAGAGAGCCATTAGTGGGAAAAGGGAGGAGGAAGAAGAGGAAGTGTCAAAAAAATTGAACAGAGGTCATTTCTCGGAAGACAAGTATTTATCGAGGATTTATTTATTATATAAAATAAGTGTGTCTCTCTCCTCTCCTGGTTCAAAGAATCATCGATGCACGAGGGGGTGAGGGTGTTTTAGATATTTTGACTACAATCTTGCTCTATTATTAACCATATCAACACCATGTGGTGTGGCTGGTGTAAGGGTGTTTTGGTAATATAATTGTGTTCATGTGTAGTTCTTTTTTTTTCACTCCGATATGTCGGCGTTAAAAACACAAAATTAATCCACACAATGTATATGTTGTGTTTAAGTTTCAAATATGTTAAGACTATTTATAATGGGATCTTTTCATTTAGTGGAGTAGGACGAAATAAAGAGAATTTGAAGGAAAATTTTGTTTCTCTCCTATGGGGTGTCTCCTAAGAGTGAGTACTGTATCGGCCCGTCTGTTGTCATGCGATACGCGATCCATTATTTAACGGTTTGACGTCGCGAGTGGGTGTTGTGAAACGCGTTATTTGTGGCGTCGAGCCGCTAAATAACGGGTCGGTTTTGTTGTGTGCGGCCCGTGAATTGTTGTAGCGGTTCGTTGGTGAACGCATCGGGCGCCGACCACTCACAAGACGACATGTGGCATGTGGAGGAAGAAAAAAATTCCAAGGAAACGATAAGATTTTTTTTCTTTTTTATTTAAATTAAATTCAAAATTAACAAATGACAACAACTATTCGACAAATATTTGCTGCTTCAGAACAAATGGCAACAACTATTCGACAAATACGAGGTCATCCAGGAAAAGAACATCTCCAACAACGATGATCGGCAACGTGGCGTGGAAAGTAATTATTAAAAAATAAAAATTGATTTAATACGAAAAAAAACATTCTTCGTTGGTATATACTCCTTTAAGAAATATTTGTAACTACACTTCTTCAAATTTCATCATATTCCAACAAATAATCTCAACGCTATATGTACCAATTTCGATCGATATGTTCCACCTTGATAAATTCGACAAATATTTGCTGCTTCAGAACAAATGGCAACAACTATTCGACAAATACGAGGCCATCCAGGAAAAGAACATCTCCAACAACGATAATCGGCAACGTGGCATGGAATGTAATTATTAAAAAATAAAAATTGACTTAATACGGAAAAAAAAAAAACATTCTTCCTTGGTATATACTCCTTTAAGAAATATTTGTAACTACACTTCTTCAAATTTCATCATATTCCAACAAATAATCCCAACGCCATATGTACCAATTTTGATCGATCTGTTCCACCTTGATAAATTCGACAAATATTTGCTGCTTCAGAACAAATGGCAACAACTATTCGACAAATACGAGGCCATCCAGGAAAAGAACATCTCCAACAACGATGATCGGCAACGTGGCGTGGAAAGTAATTATTAAAAAAAAATTGATTTAATATGAAAAAAAAAACATTCTTCCTTGGTATATACTCCTTTAAGAAATATTTGTAACTACATTTCTTCAAATTTCATCATACTCCAACAAATAATCCCAACGCCATATGTACCAATTTCGATCGATCTGTTCCACCTTGATAAGTTTAACATGATAAACATTGACTATGCTATGATACGAGCAATGACTCGCGAGTACGAGCATGAAATCCGTGAGTCGTTGTTGGCAGTTGTGAGGAAAGCCAAGAAGGAGATGTTGAACCCTACTATAATGAAGAAACCAAAGCGAATATATAATGACGTCGTGCTGAAACGCATGCACAACTTATGGATGACTATTTTGATGACCGTACATAGCCTGTCTTCATTGTATTTCGTAGTTCCATTTACCGTATGCATGTTTTTATGTATTTCCATATTCTTGTTTTGATTTAATCATGTATCGTCTTCCCGTCGTTTAATAAATTAGTTTCATGACCTATTTTTCTTGTAATTTATGCACATAACGAGGGGTTCGACTGATGAGTGCTCATATGTATGTGTTAACAAATGACACTCCATGTTTTTGTCTATTTTTATTCCCATTTTGGCATATATTACACATATTTATTTCTCTTTTTTCCCGTCTCCTTGCTCCTTTCTGTCCTCCGTTGCATGTAGCTTGAGGTAGAGGTCTATGAGCGGAAAAGTTTGAGTCGAGCCAAGTAAAAGCCGAAGAAAACAACTGATTTAGCATGACCTGTATCTACACATCGTGGAACTAACAACCTCAGCGCCGTGTATATGATGAGGACACGTGGTAGCATCCTGACGAAGGACGCATTAGGGTTTCATTGGGATTAGGGTGACACCGGCTACAAGCCGTGTACGCCCAACTTCACACTGTAAAGTCCCTTGAATTCACTCCACACCGTGGAAGATTCACCTACACGTCGTGGATTTTACGCATTATACAAGGCGTGAAGAAACCAAGACGAATATATACCGACGTCGTGCTGAAACGCATGCACAACTTATGGATGACTACTTTGATGACCGTACATGGTCTGTCTTCATTGTATTTCGTCGTTTCATTATCGTATGCATGTTTTATGTATTTCCGCTTTTTTTGTGTTTATCATGTATTGTCTTCCCGTCATTTAATAAATTAGTATAGACCATAGAACGTATGGAGAACGTACAGAGAGTGTACAAACGAGATAGAAAGCAACAAAAAACCGGAGTTCGGGCCGTACCCAACTTCATACACCGTATAGTTGGAGTATGTTTTGTACCCCATACCGCACGAAATTCAAAAATTATTTATTTATTTTTAAATGTCGGTGTCATGTGGTCAAATCTGATAGATTGGTTAAAGTCGTCGTTGATAGGTTCGAGTCAAGTGCGGAATCTATTAGTACGAGAGATTCCTCGACGCACTCATCTAGACCCTCATTTTCGACGTCACGACCTACCCGGATTCGTTAATTGATGGACACTCTTACAATAAACCACTAAATTAAAACAATTTATTTTTCAAATATATTTATGCATACGCAAGAGTCTAAACAGCACGTATATTTTTTCAAAAATGAACAAAATCACGTTCATGATTCGTGTCAATCCATAATGACACAGGTGTAAGCTCAAAGGGGAATTATATAGAAAATAAAAGAGTCACCAATTGCTTGGGAGATCATTCTTTATTTGGGCAGCTTGTGACCTGGGACTTCTTTTACATGGCAGAATCTGAATAGGATACGCCCCCAAAAGGAACCTACGGAATGGTACACCAAAAAAGATTGTCAAAAACCGAACACTAATTTATTGGGATTTCATCATCAACAGTATGGATAGGGTTGGAGTTAAGCCCCCCTTTTGTTTTTAATTTCTAACATGAATTCAAATAGTAGTGTTCACTCATTCTCTTTTATATGATAACAAAGTAATAATAATCTCCATTTTTTCCCCTGTAAATAGCATCCGGTCTTAACCTTTTTTTTTCGTTGCTCTATTACGGTAACTTCTTTTTTCTCCACCTCCTCTCCTCTACCTTTTGCTTTTGTTATTATCGTGTTGACATTTTCTGTCTCCACTGATTCATCCTTTGGATCCACCCTCCCTATCCACGTAGTCTCTACTGGAGTGAGGGAATGGAATGTTAGGATTTGGGGAGAGATGAAATTCTCTTGTTAACCTCTTGTAGTCCCTTGTGGACCGGTGCCACCTCCGCGCGTCGTCTGCAACACTGTTTTTCCCAACGTCATCGTCCCAAAAATCCGTCGCTCCCTATGCCGCCAAAGTCGCCGCCTCCAACACCATCACATCATCCTCACCCGTCTCAATATACTCTCACGTCTTGTCTCTAGAGCCCCACTCAAAACGTCCGGGGGAAGAAATCACAGGAAATCTGCTACCCCACCACCACTTGTGGTAGCCTCACTACGCCCCTCATGCCTCCTACCTCGCTTCACGGACCACCAGTTTTATCGCGAGGACGGGAAAGGCTCCAACAACAAGATAGGTACGATTCTGCTCACTAGAGATCTTCGCGCGAGGTTCCCCCCCCCCCCCCCCCCCCCCGACGTGAATCATGACGATTGGGAGCAGTGGATGGATTTGCAAGTGTGGTCGACGCTGAAAAATGATGGTGCCCCCCCCAGTGTGTCGACAACAACATGTGGAAAATCGACAATGGTCTTAAGTTGTCGTGGACCACGAACAAGAGATCTCGTTGACCCCAACAACCAGGCGAGGTCTGTTACGCAGCCTCGCCATGCCCAATGTGTCGAAGGAAAAGCAGTGGGGTGAGTGTGGGAACGCATGCCTCGCCCTGCAAAGGTCGGCGCAAATCCGACAACATGGTTCCCCATTTCCTTATGTTTTCCCTAAATACTCGTTATCCCCGCAAATGCCCCCGATCTCTTACCATGAGCATTTTCAGGCCGAGACAGAAAATGATCATCGTCTACCAATCTTACACAACCACCAGTCTGGAGATCGCCTCTCACTGTTTGTCTTGGTATAGCCAGATATTTCGTTATAGGGTTAGCGTTCGATACCTACGAAATAGAACTGAGTCTTACCCTTTTCCTTTTCATCATTTCCATATTATATATCGTTTGATTTTTATGATTAACAAAATTAATATACTCCAAAAATATAATACAGCATATATCATTACACTTTATCCGATCATACTATAAGTATTTGAAGGTCGGATTTTGAATCACGACTATTGAATACAAAAATGTTATTTCATATTGATTTTATTTCAACTCAGTTGGGGTGATACATGTGAATTGAATTAAATTTTGATTAAGAATAAACCAAATAAAAACTTACCTATATATAATGAACATTGTAATTTCATAGAAATGACTATATTTATGAGCAAGTGGAGAGGGTCGAGCTTATCTTGATGTCGTTCTTTGAAAGTGAAAGTAAATATATTTTAAGAGAAGAAAGGAATTATGAGGGGATAGGTAGGTTAGAGAAGGGTGGGTAGGCCTAAACACATGGGTACTTCCTTAATGGATGAGAGCATGTGATTTCGTAATCTTAAAACAGACTTAATTGAATTTCAAATAATTAACACTCACTTGTTGATAGAGGTTTTCGCATGCAAGCTGCTACACTCAGTCTACGACATTTCATTCATTGGTTCATTAGTTAGAAAGTTTGTGATCCATATCTTTCCTGTGTGACATTCAAAGTTTATTTTTGATTATTTTTTTAGATAAGTTCGAAAATTTATTAATAAGACCGATTCCTGAAAGAAACGGAATGCCTGCATCAAGAAAATACAGGAGAAAAGTCAACAATTACAAAGGGACTCCACTAGGGGAGTCAAAAGGCCTAGCCTTTTCCGAAATAGCGAAACAGAGAAACGAAAAAAAGAAAAAGGAAAACAAACAACAGAAAGGTTAGCCGCCAATCTCGCCTCTCGAAATCAGAGACGAGTCTTCGACTTGGCAGCTAATTCACGAACTGTAGTCCAAGCATCTTTTTCGCCCTGAATTTTTCCTTGTTCAACCTGTTTCCCAATGTCGGGGGGACGAACGCGTCTTTCCCGTTCTAAAGAATGATTCCGTGATTTCCCCTGAATGGTATAAAACTTTGAAAAGTGTTTGGGAGGTTTGCTCACCCATTTCTGAGGTTTGAGTAAGACCTCCTTCCACAGACTAACCCCCGAAACAACCTCACACGTGCCCGAACCCAAATCAACACTTGACTTAATTGGGGCATGAGTCGGGTGGGTTGAATCTAGAACCGGGTCAGCTGGGTCGCGGGTCGGAATTGGCTGGACTAGGTCGCGGGTCATAATTGCTGGGTCGCGAACAGCTTCTTCCTCACCCGACTGGAATTGGTTCGAGCAGTTTTGGCCGACGATCACGGACGAATCCACCTTCTTAATTTCAAGAACAACGAAATCAATGGGATTCAAAATTAAAACTCGATCCCCCAAAGATCTCTCCTCAGAACTCGCGGTCAACTCTCTGGACAGAGAAATCGGCGACTGAAGCTCGGCCAAGCTGGAGGAAGACGACGGAGACACAGCCTCCGACGACTGTCCCACAACCTCAGACGATCGGTTTACAGTTTAGACCCCATTCACAAGTGCTCGATCCAAGCTCTGTTCTGGCGCTGCAACAAAGACAGCGTCACCGGAGCTCCGGAACGCTTGAGAGCTTGCGTCCTTTTCGACAAAGAGTGTCGCCATTAATGGGAAACTATCCTTCGAAGGATCAGACGCAATTAACTCACCTTCGATCACCTCGCCATCGCCTCCGAGCACACTCTGTTTTCTGCTTGACTTCCGGCGCCTAGCGATGGCTACGAACATACGATATCCGTTCACTTTTAGCCCATTAATACTTGCTAGGCCTGAGAAGCTGCTTCCTTCGTTTCAAAACGGACGAAACCATACAACTGGTGGTTGTGATTCGGTCGGCTTAACGCAAACACAGTTGAAATTTCTCTGAATGGGCTGAAGGTGTGTCGAAGCCAAACCGCCGTGGTTCCATATGGTACGTTATAAACGAAAATCTCCTCGTCTATAAGGTTTGATTTCCGTCGTCTCCTGCGCTTGGACACGACAGCAAGCCCATCCATACCTGCAACGGAACTCTTCTCGACAGCCACAACAGGAGCTTCCACCTGAGTGGCTGGAGCATTACCTTCCTCCCCATGTGGATGATGAGATCGTTGAGACCGATGACAACCAGATCAATCTTCAAACTTTGAGGATTTCCGAGCACGATCATCCCGTCTCTGCTTTGATGTTGTCGTCAATTTGGAGATTATCTGAGAGTAAACCGCATACGAGGACAATAAACTGGAACAAAACTTAGGGAAGGAGAGGGGTTACAACATAGTTGTTTCACTCACATTATCTTTTAATGCGGTTCATTTCATTTTTTTAGGCGGCTTGATTAGGTTTCAGAGATGGAATAGAAAACTAACTTAATAGGTAGAGAGAGTATACTACCCATTAAGTTATTTTGATTATGTTTCTCATTTTATTTTGATTTCATGAGTTTGTTGTTTGTTGGGGAAATTACACCCCTTATTATGTACTGCAATTCATAATTTTGTACTTTAAATCATATTAATTCATCCCAATTGATACCTAACTCAATCAAATTTGTCTCTCTCCCTAAGAGTTTTGTCAGGTTTTTTTCTATAAGCTCTATTAGGGTCTCCTTCAAGCCGTTTCTAGCCACAGTAATGTGAGTTCTCTCCCGCCACCAACGACGTGTCTTCCGGGTTTGTTCGGTCCCCCATACGCAACCCTAGTGGTTGACATTTGGCTTACCTCTACATCAATCGTTCTCGCTGTCTTTGAGCCCCTCGAACTCCATGTATCGGGTCATATTTCCTGAGCAACACCTCTTCCCACGTCTCTAAAGCCGCCCTGGCTGGAACTAGCTCTAAGAGAACTTGGGAAGCGGGATTTTGCAAACACATGAGACTAAGAGGGACAATTCACCCTCGATCCTGTAATAGGTGGGCTAGGACATTATCCCAAACAAGACGAGAGATGCTAAGTAGCCTTGTCGGAAACATGAGACCCCGTGCTTGGATCAAGTGGGATGGGGTGCTTCCACTTAATTGACCTAAAGCGGGACTGTTCCCTACTCTAATATCTTTCACATGTATAGGAATTTGATATTATTCGAAGCCCTTATTGCCTTTTTTGGAATACGATGAAAGTTTTGCTATCCACTTTTGTGTTGTAGGCTGTAATATGATTTTTGGTTGGTGTTCTACACATTGTGCCATCATCTTTACTTATTTTGTCTTAACAACACAGGAATTTCAAACTCGAATTTCAAAAGAAACCAATCGATCGGACGATCTTGACTACACCAAAGGCGCCCAGCTTCCCATATGTATGCTCATATCCTATCCTATCTTATCTTTATTACCTGGTTTACTTCTAATGAACTATTATATATTCCCGTAAAAAAACAAACAAACCGGAACTAGATTAAACCAAAGATGAAACCGGATGTCAATTAGAATCCAAATTGGGTTCGCGACTCACGGTTTACGTTTTTGAACTGTTAATCGCCGATACAACCTGTAGTTTAGTAAATCAAAACTACACACATCGCATGATAAGTGTACGAGTCACGAACCGTGATTCTCGTAGTTAATCTGATCGTTATAGGTGCTCTAATGAACTATTATATATTCTCATATAAAAAAAAAACAAACCGGACCTCGACTAAACCAAAAGCTAAACCGGTTGTGAGTTAGAATCCAAAGTGGACAAATACTAGCAAGTGAGAGAGAGAGAGACAGAAAAGTAGAAGGGGGATGAGATGAGACCACCTTTGTAATTGTAGAGTGATAAATCTGACAAGAATGACAACAAGGTGTGACCAAAACAAAAAGGCACCATGCACACACAACAACACATGTATTAATTGAGGCAACGAAGCCTTAGTTGGACACAAGTCACGTCATGTCAGCGACCAATACCTAGCTCTTACTCGAACCAGAACCACACATGACCTCAAATCGAACCCATAACTTTTCCACATTCCATCAACAACAATAATCCAACTCGGCATGCATTTCTATGTATACACTATATATCTCCTTCTTGTCTCTCCTAATCACCTGCTCTGCTCCCCCGCTTCAAACGGGAGTTCCATGTCTTAACTCAATAACTCTCTCTCTCTCTCCTCTTTGTTTTGCAGTGCAGTCCAATAATTCATGCAGTGCTGCAGCTGCGCGCATGAGTGTAGCGTAGAGAGACTGCTGACAATTATTATTATTATTTTATCATTTTTAGGGTTTTAATAATTATTACAACTACAAATTAATAGAAGAATCGTAAGATTTGTTGATTAAATTTTCAAGTTGGCTTACGAAAGGCTACCTTCTTAAAAGATCTCTCCCTCTGTCGAGAGCAATTCCTAAAAATTATGTGCTCTCGTATCGCAGTCATTATTGCACGTCAGTTGCGCCCCCGTCTTGAGGAGGACGTCACTGTAGCTCCTCCAATACAATTGTTGCCGTCTGACCACGCTATAACCTTACGTACTGTATCCCTACCATAACTGTCTGCCCTTGTCCCCTTACTGCCTGAACGACCATCCATGGTGATGACATGTGTCCCTCCTCTGTGCCCTTCACGCCTTCTGATCAGTCCTTTAAAGGAAAAAACACTCATATAGCCTCTTCAATGTTCTCTCTTTTGCTGCAACCACAACCACTTCTTCCACCGGCTCTTGTGATGGTATCGTATGAGCCAGGAATGACGTCCCCTACATAGTCACGACCAAGGGCACGGCGAGGCCGCCCGCCTAAATCCTCCGGAGTACCTACGGTACCAAATGGACTACGTCGGGTGTCCCCTCCGTCGATTTCCTGTGAGAATATGGAAACCCTTTTCGTGGACCCCACATCACCGATTGTTGGGGACAACCAATCGGGTCTATTGTTGGCCTGCCTTGACCAAGTGACGCTCAAGGTCCCGGACTTCCTGACTCTTCTGTTGTCGAATGCGGACAAGTTCCCTTTCATCCCTATCCAGGGATTCTTGTTTCGTAAGGAAGGACTAATGTCGCCGCCTCCCCTGTACCGATGCGGGCTCTAATGCCAGTACAACCTTATTCTCATATTCAGGCTCTTCAGAAGAGTTTATCGGGTTGCTCCCTAGGTTACGAGCAACCCCTTCAGGTTCTCATCACTAATGCGGTTGTCGACCCAAGAGCTTTGGATCGACAACAATTCAGTATGCTCGGACGGCTTCTGACGGATCGCCTTCTTCGCAAGGAAACCCTACTGAGGATCATCACCAAAGCATGGGGTGCCTCGACGATGGGGTTGGTGATTAAAGACGCCGAGCTTGGTGTCTTTGGTTTCTAATTTGCCACTAAGGGCGCCCGGGTGTGGGTTTGGGGCCCGAACCTTGGTGCTTTGATGGGCACCCTTTGCTTCTTAGGGAGATTGATCCAGCAGCTCGAGCTCTCCCGTCCTTAGACCGGCTCCAATTATGGGCTCATGCACATGGCCTCCCGGCATGCGTTCGAACCAGGACAATGAGGGAGAAAATTGAAGTTACGCTGGGGACCACGGTTGAGGTCCCGTGTGATGACTATGGCTAATGCTGGCGGTGGGCAGTCCGTGTGCGTTATTGGCATTCCTTGGACCGCCCTATCTACCGGAATCTGCTACTTTGATTTCCGTAGTTTCGGGATCCGGTAACCTACGCCCTTACCTACACGAAGTTACCTACTTTTGTCAAAATTATGGGCGGATTGGTCACACGCCACCAGCATGTGACAAGGAGATAACGGGGATCCACATGTTCGACAAGTCCCTCCTGGAGAATCCAAAGGAGAGAACGACCAAGGGCTATGCCACCTACTTGAAGAAGCCGGGTAGTGTACCGCTGGGTTTTTCCCCTCTGACTCAGAACATTGCACCTAATCCTACTTCACATCGGGGAAGGGGACCAATCGTAACCCACAACACTGCACCTAACGAGAGTGTATGTGGGGCGATCTTCCAGGTTGGAAAAACTTGGTAGGGGTCCAGTCCCCGGTCAGTGGAATGGAGGCGCCTTCGAGGATGACGCCTGGAACAAAGAGGGATTTTGCTGGGGAACCCTGGGATGATCGGGTGAGGGCTGGGAAGTAGCCTCGCCAAGGAAAATGAGTACCACCTAAGGCTTCAGGGACGATTGCTGAAAGGGATCCTTGAGACAAGCAAGTCCTTCATGCACTACTGCAACACACACGTTCGGTTTTTAACCATACTATATGGGTCATCTTCAAGGGAATAAGCGGGAATTCGGCCACACTTTGAACAGTATTTTACAGTCCCTTTTTATTCCAATCATTTACTTTCATCAAGACTGTTATCAACGTTTTATTGTTGCTGAGTTATTATTAGACTTGATGTAGGATTAGACATATAATAGTTCTTTTTTGTGATAATAAAAGTGTTTTTTTATTTAAAAAAAATCCTAAATTGTTCTCTCATGGAAAGTGAAGTTTAATGAATAAATTATAGTATATAAGTGGAGATGAGCTCGCTTCTTTGCACCCTTATTTGTAGACACTAACCCTTGTCTTCCGGGTCCTCTCATCACCCTAATTAATTCCTTACACAGAGACAATTCGGATGGAAATCAAATCTTTTCTCAAACTCTTATTAATTATTCTCACTCATTTTGTATTTCAGCTTTTTCATCATTGCATTCTCCTGGTACTACTAATAATATTTTAATATGTAATTTTTTAAAACATAATATCAAACTTTTATATATGAACAAAAAAATACATATATATATTTGATGAACTAGTTTGACCAATAATAACATCACACATTCTAAACTTGTTAAATAATAATATTATGAACTTTTAAAACAACACGCTATGCAACCTACAACCTATCTATAATGCAGTTTTTAATTTTTATTATCTTTTGCTTCCATATTTACATCAAAGCCATTTTTGATGTCATATAGATTTCAATCAGTTTTAACGAGTGATTATATATTTAATAAATTGTCGTTTGCTAAACATTATTTTGAGACGTCAATCATAAACAGTTTTGATAACTTGAATATTTATTAGTCCTACTAAAAACTATTTTGTAATGAGACCACCATATGATATTTTTTCAAGAGAGTCAATATAACTAATTTAAATACAGTAATAATAAGATATTACACTACAAAAGGGCACATATGTACATTTATTGATGATTCATAGCATATAGATATAGTAATAAAATTAGATAGAAACAATGGTGCATGTTGCAGAGAGAGATGGTAATAATATATAGTATTGTGGTTCTCGAAGGGTGCAAAAACCTTACTGTGTAAGTTTGACCGTCAAGAAAGGAATCAAAGAGGGTAAAACACATGGCCCTCAATCTCCTTTTTACACAAAATTATCAATAATTACTTATAATAATATGATTAAAGAACCTCCAACTGTAAGAAAAATATTTGTAAAAATTAATAAAATATAAAATTTTGGTATCCTAGTCTCTGCTAGCTTTCTATCTCGGTAATCTAATAAATAAATAATCATAATTGCCCAACCAAAGCTCAAACTTTACCCTCTCTTTTTTCACTTTTCCTTAGGATGATTTTGATATGACTTTTGACCTAACATCGACCACACCTCTCTCTCTACCTGATTGGCCAAATGTGATCACCACTCTTAAACCTTGACCCTAGTGTGTGTGAGAGAGAGGTAGTGTGAAATGAAGGTGTTTTGATTTCTGTTCAAATGTTATTGTTTTTTCGAACTAATCTAAAGTATAAAATTTGATGGTATATAATTTTTTATTCTAAATCAAATGAATAAGAATTATTCTGAATCGTCCCTCTCGGCATGATACATGTTTCACATGGTACTGCGTGTAAAGTTATACACAGTATTGGTCGGGTGGTTTTTTCCACTTTGGATTTTTAAAAACCAGAAGCCAACCATTATGCAATCGGTTTGAAACTTCCACCACCGACGGTTTTGTCAAAAATTTCGGTTCCGAATTTTCTGATAGTGGTTCTGGTCGATAGTGGTCGGTTTTAATGGTTTCGATTTTTTTTCCTCACCCCTAGTGTGAAATAAAGGTGTTTTGATTCTGTTCAAATTTTACTGCTTTAGCTTCTTCTCTTTTTACTGCCAAACCTAACTTTTGGACTATAATGTGTGTATGTATATAAAAATTACATGCACCTGAAGCATCAAAAGGGAGCACTGTACATGTCCTCTGCATCATCATTGTGTTACATGGTTTTAATATTGTTGTTAATCTGTATGGTCGACAGGTGTTGCTATGGATATCTTGCCACCCAAAAATGGCATGCCATGTGTTTCTCATTCTTTGCATCTCCTAAATATAATATTTTTGTATTGCTTCCATTTATTAGGACATGTAGGTGTTAATCAAAAGCAAATCTTCGTTGATCTTTTATTAGGTATGTTCGAGATTTTGTTTCTGAGCATGAGTGTGCAATTTTTTCATCATATCAGCTGAAAATGCACGTACCAAGTATGAACACTAACTATATATCTTATTACTTTTTTTGTTGTCATTATGTTAGGAGAGATGTAAACTATGTATGAAAATGTTAGCACAACATTATGTGAGTGAAGGTACAATTTAAATCTCATCGCAATCATATTTTTGAACATATGATCCATTAAGATGTAAAGTCTAAAAATATTTAACTGCAATGGGACAAAACTCATTTTAGTTAATCAAAAAGTTGTAACCTTGAGATCGGTAATAACATGTGTGACATGGGAATAAGGATGAAGCATGAAATATGATTCAAGAGGTTTCATCGATATTTGTTATATACAATAGACAAAACTGGAAATGTAATGTCTACTTTAAGTGGTCAATAACTTACGAAATGACGTGTTTGGTTCAGAGAGGGAGTACAAGAACTAATAGAGGAAGACGATCAGCAGTATCCGATTATGACGGGGGAGGGACGCTTCTCCTCCCTAACACCCCGCTTCCCCGCAGTTTCCTCATTGGACCTGGCAAGGCTACATAGAAAACTTCACCTGATTTCTCTCGTTATGGTTGTGCGTCGCTCCTAGTGTGGGACGCTAACACGGAGAGAGCGGTAGAGTAGACATCATCCTTCTAATATAACATCATTGAAGTGTGGAGGCGTAGAGGAGAACAACAACAAGGTTGTATGAAAGAGACTCACAAGCAGTCTCTTGGTGATGAAGCTCTTACACGATAGCAACATCCTAAGTATTAGTTTTTGGAAATTAGGGTTGAGAGCTCTCAACCCTAACAAAGATTTACCCCCATTTGGCCCGAAGATGATCAGGCCCCCATCAACAGGGAGCTCGGCCTGGCCGATGTACCCTTCAGCCTGCCCGAGAAGCCAACAACCCCTCTTCATCGTCATCCCCATGCCCAACTCACCAGTTCGAAAAGCCATGGAACCTCCTACGACATCTGATGACACACCCCAGAGAAGGATCGTGAGGAGGGCTCGCCTCTTTCCTCGTCCGAAAAATCCACTAGAGGCTGCCCATTGAAACAGATAATCAAGTTAGTTACTCAAGATTTTATGCCTACCATAACGGCGTTCCCCTAAAAAACGGAAGAATGTGTTCTCAAACCTGAGGGAAGAAGAACCAACCGAAGCGGGGGTGACACAAGATCTCCTGCCTAACCGTGAGAGTCTTGTTGACGGACCCCAATACCGACATGCCTCGAGGGTAAAGGATTCCCCTCCCGATTGCATCGGCTTACCAAGAGGTCCCAAATGAGAGGTCTACACGGCAGCCTCGCACGGGACAATGAGTGTGATATCGAGCAACGAGGCATGTATGGGGATACACGCCTCGCCCTGCCAAGGTCGAAGCACACCCGACACATTGCTTCCCCTATTCCCTAGTGTTTCCCTTGATGCCCTTTATCCCCTCAAATGTCACACTCCATTTTACACGGGCATTTACAGATCGAGTCAAGAAATAATCATTGTGATCTACAGCTGACCTTTCAAATGGTTACAATTCGACTGTCAATTCTTATCCCTGGTCTATCTGGATACCTAGTTATAGGACTAGCGTCTATAACTTTCGAGTTAGGACCTTTATCTCGTCCTTTTATAATTTTTCCACATCCACATTTGTAATTTCCTCTATTTTGATTAATAAAATGATTATATGTTTTTTTAAAACACATAACAGTTTAAACCCTTCCTAATCATCCCCCTACCCCCGTATACAGAATTTGTCTTCTTCTTCTTTTGAACGAAAGAGGTTGATTTTATTAAATTATAATAAAAGTCATTACAATGGTCAAAGCCCCATAAGGTCTTTGTCCGAAAAAGTCTAAGATAAGATGACTGTTAACCCTTATGATGGGAAACGGTGTTAAAAAAGCATGAAAGCTGAATGAAACTGAATCTAATGTGCTAAAACTAACGAGGGCGCTCAAAATAGAGCCTAAACGCTGCTTGATCCCTTTACAATGACTCTTTTCGTCGTGAGGAGGTCGACCGAACTTGAACTCGATAGTTTGGACGGGAGGTGAGGCTTGAGTCAGGGACCCCTCCCTATATAGGTCCCCGAAGCCATTGGCTCCTATCATTACTCTTGGCGGGGTTATTTTTTCCAGCACTCACCAGATCTTAGCGCAGCTCGCTCGTGGTACCTCTATTTTGGCCCAAACTGGCAGATCGGCCCGACATCATCCTAGATGGGACAAGTAGCTTCGTAGATAGGACAAACCAAGGAAAGCTTATCTTTGAAGTATAACTGACCTCTCGGGGATGTGGACTGACCGCGATACAGTCGTTTCCCCTTAGCTGAGGGTTAGGTACCGTGTTTGAGGTTACAAGTATCCCCCTTCCCCGAGGTGGCGAGGCCTTAGGTAGCGTATCCGAGGTCAGTGGTGCGAACCCCAAGGGTTGTGGTGGTGCTCCCGTACCCAAGTCTGTGGCGTACACCTTCTCCATCTTTCCCGATTTGAACTCCAAGATCGATTCGTCGAACCTCGGGGACCTCGGTACCTCCCATTCACAATCACGAAACATGACATCAGTTGAAGCAAAAGGACATGAGGCATTCATAGGTTAGAGTACCCCTCACCGACTCGAAAATTCCTTGAACCTCATGATCATATGGTTCGACAGAGGGGTCGATGAAGTTCTATCCAGAATCGGATTTTGACTATCCCGCCTCAGCTCAGACCACATTGGTCACAACGGGCGTCCACACATTCCACTAGCGTAGCACCGATGACCTCTAAAGTAGCCTTGGTTTGGAAAGAGGGCTGGATTCCCCGAGCATGCACCCATAGCTGGATCCAATCCAACCTAGGAAGGTCCCGAGCCCACGGGTCCAAGATTTCCCCAAGCATCAACGAATACCCACTAAAGCACCAAGGTTCGTTATTACAAACTCAACAACTCACCTCTTGAGACGTGAAGCAGAAACCACGGGTCCTTGGCTCTAGGTCTTTGACCACTAAACCTGAGGCATGTCTTCCTCATGCTCGCGTGATGATCGTGAACATGAAATCCTTTCGGGGAGGGTTGGGCGATATAAGACGTCCCACCATGCCAAATTTTTGAGCAAGGACCATAGGGTTTGTTAGAGTGTGCGACACCAAAGCCTCCATCTCTTCTTCCTCGGTGAGGGAGCATGCAAAGAAGCCAGCCTAGAGTACACCCATCGACGACGGCGAGAGCGATGAAACTACAAGAGACATCGGGACTGGATGGGATGGAATCCTAGCCGTCACCTTAACCACAGAAACAGGACCATCTATGGTTGGGGACGGTGTGCAGACAGAGATGACAGCTCATTGAGTAGAGCTTAGCAGGAAAACCCCGTTTCGGCTTAGCCGACACAGTCTCCGGCGTTGCAAGCCCTGTAGAGAAATCCACCACAGCTGTGTCGTTTACCGACGGAAGGCCAGATGGGAGGAGCAATGTCGATTGTGGTGTGATCGGGGAACTAGGTGAAGGCGCCTTAGGATTGCACTTCTTCCTGATCAATTTTGGACGGATGAACTCCGTTGGAGATCGTAGTAGAATTATGAGGAGGATTGGGTAAGCTTTCTTGACAGGTGATGGAGGGGACATGACAATAGCGGTCAGCGATGACGTAATAATCAAGGCGAAGGTAGGCGATGATACAATTGGCATGATAGAAATAAAGCTAAGGTTAAAACACGTTCTAAAGAGACATAGGACTGAGAGAGAGCTTGGATAACTATTACATAATTTGTTTTCATCCTCTATGTTTTGTTCAACCATGTAGTATATACAATAGACTGCACTGTGCATGAATGTGTAAAATTTACAGTTTAACCCAATGCATTATTTTCATAGACATTGAAATGTGTTCTATGGACAACACTTACTAATTTTTTATTTTGAAAATAGCAATTCAGTAGGTATTATAAAGTAGACAATATATGATGAATTCTTCCATTTTCCAATTAGCCTATGCTCAAAAGACTTTATATAGTATCAAAGAGATGTATTCAAACCGTTTAACACACAAAACACCATAATACTTAACCTACTTCATTCCATAGCAAACACAATGCAGTATAATGCACATAAAGAGTTAGGATATGTAGTTTAAAATTTTAACTAGTACTGATTAATCAAATAAATAATTAAAATGAGGGAGAATAGAAGAATGTTATCGGGCCTATATGTAGGGTTCACATGGGCTCATCATGTATGTGGTTCGGTTCATGAATGATTTTATTGACGTCCAATCAGGAAAATTCATGCAGCCCATGCAGATCGAGGATTAACCCATGCTAGTCCAATCTTTCACTTTGTGGGGTCATTTAGGGTTCCACTCCACACCTAATGAATTTTCAATTTAGAGAATAAATAGTATCATTGAGCAGGTAAAATGGTAGAAAATATATTGTGATTTAGAGATTTGCTTTGATATAAGAAGAGAATTAGTATAAATATGTTTGATATCAATCAAGTCAAACATCTATTTCTATTTATAAATAAACATTCACATGACTTAATTCTTTAGAACTGATCTGATCTCTCTTTATGAGTGTTTTAGGGAGGGGATAACTTTAGTTCCTAAGCTTTTAACCTTTGGTTTTTAAATTTTTACGTTTTTATTTTTTGGTTTCAATTCTTACATATGACTTCTCAAAAGTTGATAGTTCCTATAGTATAAAAGTGACATTACTTTTTAGTAACTAACGTTTTTTTACGCAAGTTTCTAAAAAATTATCATCACCTTTACGTTAGAAACAAATAATTTTTGAAAAATCATAAATAAGAATTGAAACAAAAGGTTAGAATTGTTAGGATTTAACCTTTGGGGTATAATAAAATACTAGGAACTATAATTTCCCCCATCGAGAAGGAAATAACAAGTGATTGGGGTGAATCCTTCACCTGTTGTTTGTCTAATGATATTAATTCACAAAATTCCCACTATCAGGTCTTAAATCAACAACTCTATTCACACTCGGGTTACTAATTCAGTAGGGCACTTCATCGTAAAACTTATTGTTAAAAGAAAACTATGCACTCGAGATCATGACGACGAAAGCTAATATAAAGGTGGTATGCACAGTTCTTCACTCATCATTTAAAAACTGCCATGACATATCCATCTAGTAACCTCTGTTGACTAATTCTTAGTTAGTAGTCTGTCTCAAATACTTTGGGTCAGGTTATCTAATGAAATTATATCTAGGTTTGAAGTTTATGTTCTTGAGAATGTAAGAAAACTATGCTCGAAAAGTGTATATTATACACAAATTTCCGTGCTACAGATATAATATATCTATATGCATTGAGGATGAATGTACACAAAATTAATATATGTCTTTTTGTTTTCAGTCCGAAGACAAGCATTTCGATGTGCATCAAAAACTAGCAACCATAAAAATTAGCGAAAAATTAATGGTTGTGTGCGATAAATCAATGACCAACCCATACACATTTTGATTTATCTTTAAATGCATGTCGTGGTTAGTTATTTGAACTATTTTAATACATGTATCAGTGCATAAACAACAAGTCTTTTCAGTGGATGAAGCACCAACCAAACAATCCAGTATATAAGTCAAATCATATTTGATTACTGTATGACTTAAGGGTTTTTTTTTATCTTGATGATGAACACAATTATAACAAACAGAGCTTGTTTTCAGTTATAGTCATAAGATCGGAGAGTAGGAGTTTTCTATGAAAAATATTTATGTTTGTCCTTTGCTTATGTACTTCTTTATTCAGAAATAATAAAATGCCAGTTTTTTCATTAAAATGAATTACGGATTATAAACTTTAATTAGCTGTTTCAAGTGGCTCCGTGTTTGGGAGATAACTTGAACCACACAAATTAATTATTTTTCTTGTTTCGTTTACTTTCCATGTATTCTACTTATACTTATAGGGAGTGAACTTGGTTTTACGCTGTGAACTTTGAATAAAATGGATACAGTTTGAGGTGAATATTCTCAAACAAAATTTCTTCAAACTTGGAACGCTATTTTTACAATCTGGAATGCTATATTTTTCTCAAACTAAAAAGATGTATTCTCAAACTATTTTTTTAAACATGAAGCTGTTTTACTCAAACTATGTAGCGATATTCTTAAACTACATTTGAGTTTTCCCTTTGATTGTGTCCCTATATTTAAATTATAAATAAATTTTCTTTTGCTAAAAAAAACTGTTGAGAGCAGGCCATTTCGTGATAAATGTTTTGTGATAATAATGTCCACTCAACATGTTTTTGTTATCAATTTGAGCTTGAATCTAGCCGTTTAAATCTAGAACACATATGCTAGGGTTTGGTTTCATTCTATTACAATGTGCTAAAATCTAGCTATATACATATAGGGTTCTAATTATGAGCCATGCATGAAAAGATGAGAGACACATATGCGGGTAACAAGTAGGAGGAAAAGATGCATGGAAGAAAGGGAAGGAATTGGAGAGGTAGGGGATGACCCAGCGGCGGCGCACGTGGCGGTCGGCCGGTCGGTGCAGATCATCAGAGAGGTCTCACGTAAAATATGGAGGTAAGAGGTGGTAGTGGCCAACCATTGTGTCTCGGAGAGAACAACGTTGCCTCCTCACTCACTCCAGGTTTGAGTAAACAACAAGCACTTATCTTACTTTTATGCACTAATAGGAACTAATTATATATGTGTATTAGTGTAGTACCGTTGATTATTTATGTTGCATGTCGTTAATTTATTCACCTTTCTTCTAGCTCTACCGCTAGACTTGTCGAGAGCTAACATTATTATTTATGTTTGGAATTCAAATGTTTGTTTTGATGTGTGTTACGTTAATTAGGGGTCGTTTGTAAGAAATATTATCTTGGCGACCGTCAAAAGACTATCTTGTAGAGCTAAAAATTTAGCATTATATAGGCTTTAGTCGTTTGACTGTATAACCAACAGGAAAAGAAAAAAATACCTAATCTCTACAACATGAATGGTAGAGAAGTTTACGGTGGGTATTAAAATAAAATTAATGAAAGTTTATGGTAATGAGGTGACACAAAAAAGATTTAGGGTACTCTAAATGAATTAATAAAAATTTATGCTACTGAGATGACACAAAAAATATTTAGGGTACTATAAAAGAAATACGCGATTTAGGGTACTGAAGTGGAATTATCCCTACAACTTTTGATACATTAAAAAACGTTTACATAGGTGAAAAATTTAGTGTAAAGTCGTGATGTTCGTTTCACGACCAGGTGATACCCTTTTTTTATCAACTCAAAATATTTATTAAGGAAAAACAAGTCTAAGCATGACACGTAACTCTCATAATAGAGCTAAGGGCCACATCCCAGAAAGGGGGGGGAACAAAAACCCGGTCAATGAAAAATTTCTTAAGAGACCATTAACAGGCATCCCACTTGACTCGATAAATAATACCTCAGGGTGATTAGGGTGAACCCCCTAGTTCCATAAGAATTGAGTGATTCGTGCCCCTCCGTGCAAAGCGGATTGGCCCTAAGACATACCTTGGATGAGTACTCACCAAACATAAGTGGGAACAAGCGAAACATGAAAATGACACCTGAACAGAAACTCACCGAACCATACTGACCTAAACAAGTTCACACGCCAACAGAATCCCAACCCCGCCTCTTCGTAGATTGAATAAACCAACTCGGTCGGCGCTGCAATCAACAAAAGACATACTCGCTCGTAAAGAGCCGGCCTGCCACAACTTTCTAAAAGAATGGTTTTGGATTCTTCCAAATACCAAATCCCCACTTTCCATAACGTTATTAAAGACAACTCCATTTCTCAATATCCAGATGTGCCAAAAAGTCAAATAACAAATCCGAATCCAAGAATTCCACCAATAAAACTAGCTCATACCTCTTCACAGGCCCAAAACCTCACCAATGGTCTTAGGAATCATCCAGACCACACCCCGCCAGACAGAGAGACGTCCTCACAACCACCAAGAAACAAGACAATGCAGAAGGAGATGTTCATAAGTCTCCATACCAGACTTGCATAAAGAACAAAACATATGATTTAAAGTCAAAGGCACTCCACTTCTTTCTAAAAACAATGTAGTAGGCAAAGCATTCTGGACCGTCATCCATACCAGTAAACAATGATAACTTTTTATACATTAGAGACTTTCGTCGCCATAGGTAAATTTTAGTTTATTGTGGTGATAAAACTATAGTGATTTTAATAAATTTCTTCCGCTAGATAACTTCTTTGAGGATACAAAAGTAATCCTCACGAAAACCTCAGAACGTTCGTATGCAGTTACGGCTCAGGGAGATGATTAAGCTACCAACAATGAGGGATACTTTGTATAATGGTTTTTTCTCCAGCGCGAGATGGAACATTTAAGGGATCACATCGTTTAGATGGAGGTGCAACACCTATAAAGGAAGGAAGCTATGTCTAAGGAAATGGAGGCACAAATAGCAGCACAAGTAGAAGCACAAGTCCAAGCTACCATACAAGCCAATCAAGTTATCTGGGAACAATGAAGGCATGCTTGGAAACAATGATGCTCTCCCAATCATCTACTGTCCCACCGACCATACTCCCGTCATCCAACCCACCCCCCCTCCCCACCCCACGTCGTAAAGCCTTCAAACTTATATTCATTATATTTGCTGAACAAAAACTATATGGGCAACTTTGTGAGGCTGTTGTATACGGTGAATAATAATTAATTGTTTGTGCGTGTAGTAAATAAGTATTTCACTGCTTCTATGTTGATTGACAACAAGATTATATCACAAGGTATATATGCAGGTGAAATGCACGTTCAGATGCAACTTTTTTTTTGAATTTGACACATCACTTGAACGATGGGTACACAGTCCATTCACCAATAGATATTAATCCTTCGGCCAAGTGATGAAGTTAATCAACATATACATATTTGTCAGTATGGTCCAACACTATACCAACGTAAAGGATTCGACAAACTATTGGAAAAGTTTACCAACAAATGTCAACTGTTGCCCATGACAAACACTTCACCCACGGATAGGTTATGTTGGCCATGTGGGATAGTTCACCAACGTTTACTATCTGCGGGTAAGGTGAAAAAGCTAACCAACGGATACTATTTGTGGGCCATGTCAGACACTTCAATAACGAATGTTATACGTGGGCCATGTGGAAAGTATAACCAACTAATAATATTTGTTGGTCATGTGAGACACTTTACCGACGAATCATATCTGTGGGTGAGGTTATCTCTTACCCAACGGATAGGACCAGACATCGGCCAAATACTTACGCTACAGTACTTTGACAATTGGTCTTACCCGACGTATGCTTTTGTTGGTCAAGTATTTGACCGACATATAGCATATCCTAAGAAACGGATATGGTCCGTTTCCAAGAGTAATCCAACAGTAGTGATGTCTCCATATGCAGATCCATGAGTCAATCACATGGAAGCTCTCAAACAAATTATTTGTTATCTTTGGCAACCTGCCATCTTGTATTTCATGTACTTTCTTCCTCCGTCTTTGACCTAGTCTCTTACATAGATGTTGATTGGTCATGTTGCCCAATACGCGTCGCTCTACCTTTAGCTATTGTGTGTTCTTGGGCGACAACCTGATCTCTTAGCCCTCTAAATGTCAATCGACTCTTTTTCGCTCCAGCACAGAAACCAAATATCATGGAGTGGCTAATGTTGTATCGGAATCATGCTGGATTCGCAATCTCCTTCTTGAGCTTCACTTCGGTCTCCCGTGTGACTCTGGTATACTATGACAATATCAACACCATCTACATATCTGGTAGCCTCGTGCAACATCAACGCACCAAGCATATCGAACTAATTGACATCCACTTCGTTCGAGAAAAGGTTGCCAAAGGCCAGATTGGCTTGCTTCATGTCCGTCTCGCTCTCATATTGCGGACATCTTCACCAAAGACTTGCCACATGTCTTATTCCGCTCAGACTACAAGAGCGAGTTAATACTTAATAATAATGTTATCCATATGTATAACATTATTAGATACTTATTAATAATAATAATAATAATAATAATAATAATAATAATAATAATAATAATAAGAATTTGTATTCAAACTCTTAGATATTAATATATAAAAGGTCAAACTACCTTTTTGATATCTATAATTAATCTATATATTAATACTCGGATCATCAATAAAAAATACAAGAGATTAAACTCTAATAGAATCAACCTCATATAAATCACCAACATATGCAAGCTTTGAGAAGGATCTCAAACTTTTTTTTTTCTTTCTGAAGAATCTGAAACTATTTGATTGCAGAGAAAAAGGAACGATCATTTAATACCAACAAATATGTTTTCAAAAAAAAAACACCAACAAATAGAACATGTACATGTAAACTGGTAGATAGAAGACAAAACCAAGAAATTAAAGAGTAATAATAAATTAATAATAATACTTGAAGCTTGTGGAAAGTGGGAACTGGGATTTCTCTCTGCATTGGAGAAATCAGCGGAGCACCCGTGCCTCCTCGGTAAGATTACACTATTGCAATAATATAACCAATAAACAAATATAAGAATACTTAATTAATATTAATAATACATTACTTGCTATATGTACATGTGAATATATAATTAGGTGTTAATGATAATTAATGATGTTTCCAATTGCTCTTGCACCCTTATCCATGCAAACCCTAGCAAGAGATTTCCAAGAAAGTTTATCTTTCTTTATTAAAGTTGTTATATAATAAATCCAATTATATAAAAGGAGGCATAAACCCATTCCCTCTCTGGCTGCTCCGATCCCTTTTTCCCCGTTCCTCCATACACAAAAATATCTTATTTCTTCATTGTATGTTTTTTTAGTCTCAAAAAAAAAATCGGTGTTTTACAAAAATTTACGATATATTATCTATGTTCTGTAAGTCCATTAATATGGTAATTATTTTATATAGAAAGTTGAATATATCTCTATAAATATGCATATATAAAGAATTTAAATTACAAAACATTTATACATGGTAGTTATAAATGACGAGACACATATATTGTGAAAAGATATAACTATCGTTTTAAAAAAAAAATATGTCATGTGATTGTTATGACATAACTAAATTTCGTTAAAAAACTGATTTACATGCAAAAAACAATTTATCGTGAGTTTTTGTAAAAAAAAAAGTTCATCGTTACAAAACATACATAACTTATCCCAAAAATCAGTGATATTTGATCTGGTTGAATACTTTTTTTTCCTCTTCTCCAAACTATATCACAACAAGTGTGTGTATTATAATCCCTAGCTTATAATATACATGAGAAATAATTTAAATTTCTATATTTACGGTTAGTACCTCTAAACAAATTTGTAAATAAGGTTAGGACGATTATGAAGATTGTTTGTTTGATAACATGAACCAAGAGATTGTTTTATTTGTTAATTGAATACAAATGTTGTTGAAAATAATGTCAATTTGATGTGTTTGGGAGATTCAATGATGACAAATACAAATCGATTTAATGGTTTAAATGTTCATTAGATTTGACTTGTTAGTCAAGGCTAGTATCACTATTTTCTCTCATAAAATTTAGTGTTTCAATATTGCAGATGTTAGAGAACAAATATACAAAAATATTAGGTTAAGACTAAAATAATTAAAAAATTATCAGTAAGAGGGCTATATTATATTAAGAACTTTGGTACAGCCATTTAATGGGAAGAAGAGCTTTCTTATATCCAATGCATGAGCCAGCCTTGTACGGCGAGAACTAATTATTTGATTAAGCATTTCCATAAGGAGTTCAGTCAAACCGACATTTATGTGATAAAAGTTATTTTTATGGATTTTTGGAAGTATTAATTCACACTCAAAACATTGTTTATGAGATTGGTTCTTGGTACTCAAATACCATTAATTTGGTTTGATTCAATTGCATGTTTCTTGTTTTCTGGTAAGCAAAAAATCAATCTATAATCATCAATACTAAGATTAGTTATCCCTAATGCAAGGAAGCATTGTAACTACATTTTCCATTTGAAAATAAGACAATGAAAAAAAGATAACTTTTGAATAGTCTAATTTAGTAAATATTGATCCTGAATTTTATTTTGATTCAATATTTAAGGAAGATTATGTCTCTGACCATGATCTATAAGTACTAACTTCCTTTCAAGGAAGGATTAATTTTGTCTCATGTCGAGCAACACGACGTGTAATCCAATTAGTGGAGTGTTGTTAATTAAATCTTTTTTTATGAACTTTGCATTGAATTGAATTAATTTAAGTTCATGGGGCATGAAAGATTAAAACAAATATAACGGATAAAAATGTATAAGGGAAAAATGTTCAAGAGTCAGAACAATTTCATTGGTTTTTAACTTTTTAACATGCATGCAACAACACCGCAGCTGGTATATGCATATCGTCTCTAGAGACGTCTCAACCATCAAATACAGCGTTACTGACACCCGAAGACGTGGAGGAGAGAACCACTGCAACAAGTAGTCATGGATTGTCTCTAGAGATGCCTCATCCTTCAAACACAACGTGGTTGAGACTCAGATGTGTGGGGGAAAGACGAAAAAACCACCACAACAAGTAACCACAAATCGTCTCTGGAGATAACCCGTCCTTCGAGTACAACAACATTAAGACTTGGATGCGCGAGAAAGAAGAGCATGACTTCTAGTAGGAGCCAAACCATGAAACACACGAACATCGTGTGTGCTGGCTTGGCTTTGCACGACATCAATGCCGGAGAAGAGAGCATGCACCCAGGGTTTTCTAGATATAATGTTATGTTTATTTTTCTTTGTTCTCATCACCATTTTCTCAATTCCGAGTAGATTGAGAGTTTTGAATGGATAAGTGATATCTCACTCATATTTAGATGATGGACTCGCTTTCTTAATGTAGCTCATTTCATATTTATCGGTAATCTTTTTTTTGAAACGAGTAGAAAGGTATTGTATTACTGTAAAACGTCAATTTTACAGGGTAGGACATAACTGTCCAGGATTCCAGATATGTGTCCTGATCGACCGTAGTCCATTAGGCGCTCATGGATCCATAAATGTAGTATGATTTGAATCGCAGATCCGAACTTAGGAGTTCTTGTTAACGACATTTCAAAATAACTAAAACCCAAAGTCCTAAACCTAGCTAGCCAAAAATTTATTCGACCTAAAACAGAATAACAATCAGGAAGTAATGCTATTGGTGCGGATTTCCCGAGACTCCCCGGCAGTAGTAGCCCCGAGTATGTGGATATAGGTCCCAGTGTGACCTATCCAACCCCCCGAGTCGTATAATTCGTCCTGCGGAGGGTCAAGTCCCTCCAACTGCATTCCAGTTGCTCCTGCACGGACCCTTATCCCTGATACTTGACCCTTTGTCGGTCCCAGCGGGACCCACTTCTCTTCGTCCAGAGGTGACGCCAACGGCGGCAATATACAACTGGGAACCCTAATAGGATTCCCTTGTTCAACAGAAATCCAGAGCATCAGCAGCGGCGGCACATGGGATCCCATGACGTCCACCCCCGCCCCCAGTTGGGCTCCGATCGTGCCCGGCCCTGCCTGTCCGAAGACTTCGTCGCCACCCGGATGCGAAGGGGAGATCGGCCGATCTCCATATCGGTATGGCTCGGGCATATGCCAACCCGGCATCGGATGGAGACGTCATAGTGGCCCTCGTAGATGGTCAGGCCGAGGGCGTTGCAAACGGATGGGGAAGACGTCTGACGATGATGAGAAAAGGACGTCAGGAGGGAAGTTCGACGCGAGTGGCTGGGCAGCATCGGACCAGAATTGGTGAACTGGATCCATGGTGCAGAAGTGGCAGAGGTCTCGACGGGGGGGATGACGAGCAAGAGAAGTACGACGTTTGGAGACGACGCAAGGGCGAACTGTTGCGTAACCAACCGAACCCAGCTATGTAGTGCCGGAGGAACGAGGACAGAAGGACGGTAGTGGTCGTGGTGGAGGGACGATGGATAACCGGAGAGTGGTGGCGCCGGATCTGGTTGGAGATGGAGGCGTGAGTAGAGAAAACCCTAGCTAAGGTGAAAGAGAACCTCAAAGAGGTAGCCGAGAGCTGTTTTATTTATCAGTAATCTATTTCATTATCTGGTTAAAAACAATAATAAAACTTGTCAAAACATAAAATAGTTATATAAGAATGCATGGTGATATCAAGATTAAGTGACTTAACTAAGATTACGACAATCAGAATATCCAATTGTTACCTATTAACAAGGTTCTAAAAATCGTTAAGCGTTAGTCGGATAATTAGAGTCTTTTGAGGACTGATCAGGAACTAAATGGGGGTTAATCGAAATTTAATCAAATTAATCGGGAATTAATCAGGTCGGTCAACAAGGAAATGGGACCTAGTTATGTTCCTCTGTGACGCTATTCGATGATGTCGTAGTAGGTTGGTCACCTCTACGACGTCATCTTATGCCGTCGTAGAAGTTATGTTCCTATACGACACCGTTAGATGGCGTCGTAGAGGCTGTAATTACTGCGACGTAATCCAATGGTGTCGCAGAAGAACATGCGACGTTATAAAAAAGATCTCATCGCAGAAGATGAAAATTGGTGTAGTGGGCAGGGCCTGATTGGAATCCTTAGAACACTGCTTATTAATCAGGCTGAATACAATATTAGAAAGTAATTATTCGATACACAGTCCATTCGTCTTAAAATATTTTTTTATACAAATACGAATAGATAAATTTAAATATAAAAAATACCATTGCACCTTTCGCCCAGAAAAATATAAAAAATACCACCAAATTTTAATATCATGCTAGGGCTTGACTCTCTTGAGAACAAGTTTGGACAACACATTGGTTCTTTCATTACACTATTTAACTCGATCACTGAAATAGATTGTTCAGGTTTAGAGATTGAATAGGTATCTCATCTACAATATAGTCTTTATTAATGAACGATCATTCATGCCCATGAACTGGACAAAAGCTAATGCAGCCATGGCACAAGACCTAATAATAAACATGTGTGAGAGCCGAGCCGAGCCTTGCATTGGAAATAATGAGAAATTAGAGAGATGGGATTTGGGCTAATTTGTGGGAATCGAGTAAAAGAAGAACCATGTCATGCGTGTCTGAGAGTAAATTCCAAATAGAATCATCTCATAAGCCAACAACCCATGGGAATGCTCACAACTCTACATTTTTCTCTTTTCTAGGGCTTTCCCCTCTTCTCCTATTTTAATAGTTACACACTAAACCCTAGTGATTAAGGTTCCTACCATCCTTGTTTGGGATTCAAACCTTTTTGACTTTGACCATACCTTCTTTTCTTTGCTTCAAATATGTTATTATATAAAATTGATCTTGATTGATTAAAGCCAACATTATCCTACAAAAATAATTGATGAATTGTGAAAAATTATTTAGACACGTGTGAAAGGATGTGAGTTGTGTTAAGTCGGACCAATGAATCCCTTGAATCATGGTAAAGATCGGACTAGAGTGGTCTAATTTGTAAAACGTATTCTTCGTGTAAAATGTTAGTGTTTAGTCGGTTGTAAAGTATGAACCACTTCAAAGCTCATGTTATTAAGTGGAGGTTTTGAGAGCATGTACGTCGGGCAATTGATTCCTCGATAGAGAGGAGTAAGATGAAGGGTCGATCGTCTAAACTGGTAAAATTAGACGGTTGATTTGGGTTTTGGTATAATCGGACGGCTCGTGGGAGCGGTGCCCCTTTCTTAGTACCTGGAGATGCCGAGACTCCACCACTCAAATCCCTGATTGTGGCGTCATGCTCACCTACGAAACTCACCTTTGTGGTTTTGACCGTAGGAACCTTGACTGCTCCATTGTCGGCCCTCTTCCAATCCTTCTTCCGGGCCTTAACAGCACCCGAGGACGAAGAAGCTGTGACAATGGAGCAATAGTCCTTGTATAAAGCAAGCAAACATGTATAGAAAGAGAGAAAAAAAATAGGAGCTCCCCACCCTTTTCTTTCCGACTAGCCAATGCTCTATTCCGGTGAACATGGCGAACGTGAGCCATCTCCACGGGGCCTCAACGAACAAATATGTTACTTTATTTTGTTTCTGGTTCTTGTTTGTGTCTTCTTTGATTGTAATCCATTCTTGTTGGTTTCTATGGCGCCCTGTTCGAAAGTTGCGTTATATTTTGAGCATTTAGAGTTTGTAGTTGGACTTTCTTGTTGTACTCATTTCTCTTTTCGTAAGAGGTTTAATCCCCGAGTACCCTCGAAATTCGGACTCACCGGGTCCTCCGACCCGAGAACCCGCGAGCCCCGCCCCGGCTCCACCGGGTCACCCCGCAGCAGGGTCCGACCCAGCTCCAACCCTACGGGTTCGGCCCGAGCTCGGACCCCATCCCGGTTCCTATCAGCCCCCGTCCCGTATCGGGCCGCCCAGGCGGCTATATCGCTCGGCCCACCTTGGGTCCACTCTGGGTGGCCCACCTCCTCACGCGCAGCCCGGTCCATCCCCGCTCTTGGGACTCAACCGTTCCGTCTTTCATCCAGCATCAGCCCATCACCTCAGCCCAAAGCCCCTCCACCTTGGCCCAGGCCCAGTTCAGCAACCCTAGAGGGTTCCCGCGCCACTTCCTTCCCCTTCCTTCTCCTCCACGCCAACGCCGTCGGCGACTCCGGCGGCGTGGTTGCTGTGTCCGACGAAACGAGCACGGGCATCGTGCTCTTCTCCCCCGTAGCCGGCTCCCCGACCTGCTCCTGTGGCAGCGTCACATCCGCAGCCTCCGGCGAGCCTCGCTGCGCGCGAGCCCCCTTTGGTCGTGGACCCCTCGCCGGCGTCCGGCATACCCGAATGGTCGCCGAGTTCATCCATCCTCCACCCACCGGATTACCCCCAATGGGTCTCTGAGCCGAGAACCTCATCGACGAAGCACCTTCGTCCCACGACGACAGGGGGTTCCAGATCAGTGAACCCGTCTCCGTCCCCCACCGCCTCGAACGCCGCCGCCTCCTGCAACTCCTCCCCCGAACCCGTCTCCTGCGGCTCGAGTTCGACGTCTCCCTCCACCTGCGAGACCAGTTCCTCCCCTTCCTCGCCCCCGCTCCCTTCCACGTCCGGCTCTACAAGCCATGCCGAAGGATCGCCGGAAATACTAGACTGTTTGGCCGCCGAATATGCCATAGATTGCCCAGAAAAGCACAAAACCTAACCCTAGCAGAGAGAGAGGCTGTGACCTTAAAACCCGTTTGAACGGAGCCTCGGGTAAGGGATCTTGGGTCTAGGCTATCGTCCATCTGCATCAAGGAGGTGGTCATCCCTATGGGTGATATTGTCCGAGCTGGGGGCAATTTCGGTTTGCAATGGCGGCTAAGGTGCTGACATCGAAGAAATTCTTCTGGAAGTCACTAGTGGCTAGAATGGAAGATCTGTGGGGTATGAAAGTGGAAGCGAAGCCACTAGAAGGAGGTCTGGTGGCTTTCTTCTTCAGATCAGCCAAGAAAAGGGCGAGAGTGCTGGCAGGAGAGCCATGGGCACTTTGGGAGTCCATTGTGCTTTTTACAGATCTCAGGGCCCACATGCAGGTGGGAGATCTTAGCTTCCACCACTTTTCAGTGTGGGCACGGGTGTCTAATCTGTCGGTGGGTGCGTGGTACAAGGAGGTGGGCTTCAGAGTGGGGAATGCTCTTGGGGTATGTCAGGCGGTCGATGTGGATAGGTCGGGCTGCTGCTGGGGAGATTTGATGAAGATTTGGATCCGGGCTGACATCCGTGTCCCTCTTCAGAGTCAGATATGGTTCCGATTGTCGGAATCACAGGTACGAACTCTTCTCCAGGTCTCATATGAACACCTGACAGATCATTGCTTTGGGTGCAGCTGTGCGGGACATTTGTTTCCGGCTTGTCCTATAGCTGGAGGAACCAAGGGTCATTCCCTACGTGCCCCGGGTGACCCGAGGTCAGCCCTAGAGAAGGAAAAACATGGGAAGACGGCACTAGGGACTAACTGGGCCAACCTTAATGGGGGAGCAAGCGGGGTCCCTGGGAACCGCGAACGCCTCCCCCCCACCAGGAGCTAGGACAGGGGGGACTAGGTCCTATGAGACAGGGACTGAGGACATCCCTTCGGAGTGGCTAGCAAAGGAAGCGGGGCCATCTCTGTTTGGGAAGAAAAGACATGACAGAGAGGAGGAGCCGGAGGAATCTGAGGGTTCAACGACGTCAGATGGAGGTTCACACGTAGCAGCGGGGGGGGGGGGGGGGGGGGGGGGGGGGGGGGGGGGCTGGGGCGCAAGCACCCCCGCCTCTAGGAATGAATCCGAGGAGACCTAGGAAGGGGGTGGCCGACTGTAACCCCTTCTTGGCTGTTAGATGGTGAGGGTTCCATCTCCAATTGACATCTGTCTCCCCTACCAGTCCGGTGTCAGCAATCCCGCGTTCAGGAGCCCTAAAATTATCAGTCAAGGGAGGACGACGCACGCTGACTCACCGGTGGAGATGGCAGTCCACCAGTATTCCCCTCTCACTTGGTTGGCTCGACCAATGCCTTTTGGTAGAAGGATGCTGTATCGGTATCTCAGGATGCTACCGCATATATCCCCTTCAACCGCCCCTATGTCAAGAGCAAAATTTACTTTCCTGTTATTGCTTTATGTTCGCTAGTTGGTTTATGCTTTGTAAGATGAGTACAACTATGTGCTCATCGCCCTACTTTATTTTCCAGTAATAAGAGAACATGTTCTTCTAAAAAAAAGAGGTTTAATTTTAATTTATTTTGCCGATACAAAAATATATGTCCCTCTAGTTTTATATAGCCATTGACTCATCATCAGGCAGGCCCACATGGTGTCACCGCAACGTTTAAGCCCATTCATGAGTCAATGTCGATGGATTTAAACAACATTTAAGATGGGCTAACCCTAGTTCCAGCCCATAACCAAGATTTTGCAAAGCTCCATCACAACATATATAGAAGATAAGTACGTGATTTTTATTTTTATATGGAGGTTTCAGATTGTTCACTGACATCTATGTTTGTGAATTTCATATACCTGGGCATTATATTATGCAGCTCAGTTGTTCATATATTTGTCTACATATTGTTGAATCTATTTCACCCAGAAAAATGGTTCATGCAGCTCGTTGGTTGAGACATGTAAACTTCAGTTTCAGCTTCCAGATTTGGTCATTTGTGATGTGGTATTAAAAGTGCCACATCGGTAGAGTAGAAGCATGAGAAAGGAAGGAGAGGATATAAAAAGAGAGGGAATGGGTTGTAAAAGTCACTTACCTGGACGGGGTCAATGGGAGATCAATGAGACCCATGGCCTAGGGCTGTGGCCTCCATTGCACATTGGAGGGGTGCTGCCCTAAGGTCTGCCCAAGTGGCAGCTCCTACGTCATAATTTGTGTCAGCGGGGGCCTGCGTTCGCGCAGCTCCTGACCCAATCTCGATAATTTAAATTTCGGATAACGTCGACTAACTGTGGTCGAACTTTTTGTGACAAATCTTAACACAAAAGGGCGTTTTTTTTACTGAACTTGTATAATTATTTATGAAAAATGAGTTAGGATTTGTGTCAAAGAAAGTCCTAATAAAAAGTTACAGAAGGCTAGGAAACACCGTTTTCCTTTTAAATTTTTGTAATTTATTAGTGTATGTGAGGTTCTCATGTGTCTTAGAACTTGGAGAATTGATTTATACTTTGGACCTATGCTCTTTGTTCTAATCTATAATTTATGTTTATGTTTTCTGTCATCTTCTGTTTGTATTCAATCTTGTATTTGGATGAAATCTTAAGGATCTTGGGTGATTGAGAAAAAACCACATAGGTTTTGAGTGACCAAGAAAAGAAGTTGTATGTAGAACAGTTGTGGATGCAAATAAAGGAGGAAAAATGGCTTAAACTTTAATGTACAAGTATATGATACAAAATGTAGTAAACATTTACCATCATTATCTGTTAGGGGTTTTAAACTGATATCTATTGTGTTTTCAGTATTTAGTTTCATAATGCATTCAGATACAATAGGGTTATAGAATTAACTGTGAAAGACTAACTTTTAAATTTAGTAATGGTTGGACTATCTACAGGCTGAGTTTGAGAGGATCACCTCACCCTTGAAGTTGTTAGAAAAGAAAAGTTAAACTAGCTGTAAATCGTACAGCAACAAAACAACATGTTTTTTTGGTGTGGGTAGGTGGTGGACGGTGGTCAACACCACCTTAGTTACTTTTCAAATTTTGCTCTTATTTGTACATTGTTTGTGCTATAAATACAACCAATTCTGGGGCATCAAAGCGTGCACTCGGCACACTTCAATTGAAAGTCAAACCAATTGTCTTTTGTAATTTTCTCTTCTTTAATTCCCAATATTAGCTTGAGAACCAACAAGTGGTATCAGAGCCACGATTCATCATGGACGATTCCGTCAGTACGATCAAGGCGAGCAACACCGGGAGTACCTCTACCGCAGTCGGCTATGGGCGCGAGCTGACGGTGACGAGGTCGTACCCTACGATGGTCAGCACGACCAACTTTCCCATCCTTTCACGTACCAACTACGGAGAATGGGCAATCCTCATGGAGGTCGGGTTACAAGTGAGAGGCTTATGGACGACAATCCAAGGCGAGGAAGATCTCACTGACGAAATCGGATATCGCAACGATCGCTCCGCAATGGAGGTGATCCTGCGCTTGGTTACGACCGAGATGATCTCAACAATTGGGAAGAAGAAGACGGCACACGAGGCATGGGAGGCTATCAAAACCATCTGTATGGGCTCAAGCCGAGTCCGCGACGCGAAGGCTCAAACACTCCGGCGCGAGTTCGAGCGCTTCACACACCAGGACGGCGAAACCGTCGACGAGTTGGCAATACGACTTACTGGCATCGTGGCAAATCTCGGTGTTCTCGGTGATGAGATACCGAAGAAGCAGGTGATGCAGAAGTTCCTTCGCATAGTTCCAAGGCGTTATTCGCAGCTCGCTTTATCGATCGATAGCCTCGTCGACCTCGATACAATCAACATGGAGGAATTGACGGGACGCTTCAAAGCAGCGGAAGAACGAATGGAGTTGAACGAAGAAGAGGAGGGGGCACGAGGCTCCTCCTCACGGAGGAAGAATGGCGTAACCGCATGGGACGGCGGGAACATGGCGGCACGAACGCCTCACCCAAAACACGGGGGAAACACCGCAACGGTGGCAACAAATACGGTGCTGACAGCACCAGGAAGCCAGGGAAGTGTCACTACTGCAACATTGAAGGACATTGGATCCGTGACTGCCGGAAGAAGAAGAAGGATGAGGCTGATGACGAAGCTCACCTTGTTCAGGCAGATGACGAAGAACCTGAACTACTCATGGCTCAGGTGACGTCAGTTGCAACTACACTTGCCAAGGCGGAGAACGCCAAGCAGGAGCGGGACATCCAACAAGACCGTTCACTAAGGAGGACTCAACAAGCTCATGATGACATATCAAAGACCCAAGCTGACTCAAGTGCAAGTCAGGTCAGGAACGAGGGAGCGACTGGGGTACCGGTCCAAAGGATAGTATGGACGCCTTGCTGGAGGCGAAACCAGGACGAGGAAACGTCCGAGGTACTTACCCAAAGATCTAGGTGGACACCAACATGGGCGAAGGAGTTCCTGGAGCGTGGGAAACCTAGTGTCATGCTTAAGGACAAGAAAGTGTCGGATGAGCATGTCAATATGGGAAGTTCTTCCCTCGATGTAGGGGAAAAGAAGATGGCCAACCACATCGTGGAGAAGGGAAGAGTGGAACAAGGAAGGATTGATCCTGCTACTCACGACGAGGTGCACACTGAGGTCAACGTTGGGGCGATGGACAACCAGAAGGATCTGGTGTGGTACATGAACACGGGATGGAAGTTTGCTTCTAAATCATCGACTACCCACCTCACTGGAGCATACCAGAAGGTGGCTGAGGCGGACGAGGCAGCGGACTTGGGCGCAGCCTGCGGCATGACAGGACAGCCGTTTTGGACTGAGGGAGCAGGCGCTGCAGAGCAGAAATCGTTCTCAGTCGAGAACACCATGGTGGAGTTCTCTCCAACACCAGTACGAGCTCCATCCTTAGGGGGAGAAGCCTCTGGGACATCCCCAAAGAAAGAAGTACTACCAGAACGAGTTGAAGTAGAGTATATTTTTCCGGCAACACCACGTGACGTTGGTACGGCGGATCAGCCAAGTCAAGGAGGAGTGGGATCGGTCTTTGTGTCCTCACCGACAAACTCCACTCTGGATGCAGAGTTAGTAGGCGAGGAGGCTCCTCGCCACTATCGCAAGCTTAACGATATCGATTCAACAACAAGAGAGAGAAATGCAGTGGCGATGACGAAGACCGTCGATCACAACTTACCATCTTGGGCAACCACCGATTCATACCCATTCAGGTTCGATGAGCTGCAGAAACTCCTCAGTTTGATTGAGAAATCCATGGACGTATCCAAGGCCTTGATGAGTGTTATCAAGCCGAAGCACATGCTTGAGCATCTCTGCTGGAAAATGTGCAATTGTGGCCTTGCGATCCATCTCGAGTCTATGGCCTTTCATCACAAGGTCTGTGTAGGGGTGAACGGTTGCACCGTTCATGTAGCCGAGTTCTGGGAACGGGAACAGGTTCGGGAAGCTCTGAAGCTTGCCCCAGACCCTGCGGATCTCGCCTACGAGTCCAGTAATTATGAGGAGGCAGAACCATACGAAGAATGGCGTAAGGAAATCCTCAAAGAATGCATATACAATGTAGGTGGGAGGTCCCCACGGAAGAGAAGGAACGATATGGAAGTGGTTGTTCATGCCGGTTACACGAGTCCTACTCTAGCTAGCTACCGAGAGTCTAGGCTAGATGGGATCGTTGGTTTAGCACGACAATCGTTGGTGCACCAATCTATGGTGGCACCCCGTCCGTTAAATGAGGCTAAAACCTACTTGGGATGTCGTGTTCCCCGAGCAAGGACTAGTCATTCCCGTAGTGTTTGTTCGATAGCACGTGTTCGAGTATTTGTCCGAGAGAAGACTCGCCCTCCGCCGCGACCGCCTAAAGATGGTGAGTGGCTTCTACTCGACGACCTACTCGGAAAGGGGGCTGATGTCGTCACACTTTACGTGGACAATAAATCAGCAATTCAGTTATGCAAGAATCCGGTCTTTCACGACCGAAGTAAGCACATTGAGGTACGTTACCATCTCATCAGGGAATGCGTCGACGACGGTAAAATAATCGTCGAGTACATCAAAACCGATGGTCAACTGGCAAACATAATGACGAAATCACTTGGTAGAGTGAAGTTTCAAGACCTACGCTCAAAGACCGGCATCGTTAATATACACGTCTAGTTTAGGGGGGAGATTGTTAGAAAAGAAAAGTTAAACTAGCCGTAAATCGTACAACAACAAAACAACATGTTTTTCTGGTGTGGGTAGGTGGTGGACGGTGGTCAACACCACCTTAGTTACTTGTCAAATTTTGCTCTTATTTGTACATTGTTTGTGCTATAAATACAACCAATTCTGGGGCATCAAAGCATGCACTCGGCACACTTCAATTGAAAGCCAAACCAATTGTCTTTTGTAATTTTCTCTTCTTTAATTCCCAATATTAGCTTGAGAACCAACAGAAGTATGATGTTCATTTAAAGAGCGGAGTTTTTAATGTAATGTTTGTAAACCTGTGAAGTATGATTGTTCGTTTAAAGAGCAGAGTTTATAATATAATGTTTGTAATAAAGAATATGTTATTACTATGAGAAACAGATAGGTCTGGCGGTTCTTTGAAATCACGCAGGTTCCGCTCGGTGAAAAAAGGGAAAAAGACTCCTTCGATGGTATTGCCTTTCTTGCAGCGCAAGCTTCATCATTATGACTAGTCCATATTGTCTATGGAGATCTACGGGTGTCTGGCCATTGATTTGGTGGCTGGTATTGACGCTTCTGATGGTGGGAAACTCGGAAGGCAAGATTGGATTGGAGGCGGAGGAACAAGAAATCCAACCGCATGATCCAGGGTTGCCAAAGATGACATTTAGATGGGCAGGGCGTCTAGATCACCCTTCGTCGATGATCTCTACGATTGGGGACTGCTGGCTCTCAGTGGTGTGGGAATTCAATGGAGGCGAGAGGCGTGAGGATCTAACGGCTCGCAGGCCGTGAAAAGCGATAAATAATTAAATCGAGCTTGGGGCTATTATGTACACCATGCCAACATCACATCACACATCGTGTTATCAAACAATCATGTTATCAAAGATCATGTGATTTTCCGGTTTTATTTAATAGTCAAGTTTCGAAATTTTTTGATGCTCGGTTTATCGAAACCGTTCAAAAATGAAACTTTTGAACATTTGATCTTCGAGTTCATTATGACGGTTCCATCCAATGGTAATGCTTGGCCTAGCTCCGTCCAACGGAGCCCCGTTCGGTCCCAGTTTCGGCTCCCCGAGAGTCCCTCTCTCGAGACCCGAAAAATCAAGTTTTTTTCAAAATTTACAGATTTGAAATAAGTTTCAAAAATTCATTTTACATGCATTAAATCCATAAACAGGAATTTAAAACATGTTATCAAACAATTTAGCAAAACAACATGCCAAAAACGAAACTTTCAAGCAAAACCGAAACTTTGAACACCGTCTTGTGAATCCCGAAGGTAGCACGGCTCTGATACCACTGTTGGGTCTCAAGGTAGGGTTGGAGATGAACCAACTGCAGCGGAAAATCAAGGAAAACCAAGAGACGATTAAAACCATGAAACAACTAACAAAAAATAGATTCACAAGAGAAAAGTTCAGCACTATTTCTTACCAAAACAAGAACACCGGTTAACGAATGATTGGCTTGAGTCTCCAAGACGCCTACGTATCCACATGGGAATCAAAGCCACGTAGTTCTTCTCTTTGAGGACTCAAGAACACAAAAATGGAGGTGGGAACTAGCCAAACCCGAAATTGCTGTGGAGAGGAGGGAGAAGTTGTGTTTCATATTCTTGTCTTGTGTTTGTTATGTTAAAAAAAGATGACTTAAACATGACAAAACACATACTTGTCCAACTAAAGGCATGAGACAAGTATGGTGACAAGTAAGGTGTAAATAAGACAAAGTATGGCAAGACAAGATTGGGTTAGGTGGTGAATCACCAATACCTTAATCCTTGTCTTGCTTACTTAGTACTAATTAATCAAGACTTGATTAATTAGTTCTATGGGCCTTGGTTGCATGGGCCTTTCATGGGCCTCTTGGAACATGGCTCGTGGCCATTTCCAACGAGGTCCCGTGATTCGCTCATCGCCTCCAAGCCTTCCATACCGGAAATGTCCAACATTATCCGACACGATCAATCCCAAGACTCCAAGCCTTGTCTCGATCCGGAAAGTCCTATTCACTTACGGGCACATGACCCAAAACCCAGTTTTGGTCATGTCCCGAGACAACTCCCTTTTGGCCATTCTCCATAAATGTGTCCATGAGTTTCATCCTCCGGTGTGACCCTTAGGTTTATGCATGTCAATAGATCAACGTAAAATCTCATTTTACTTGATCCTATTTAAGTGGAAATTAACGAGACTTTAGTATTGCCTGACACTGCATAACGAATCAACCCTGTCGATTCTAACCTTTCCGTCGTCCCTGTCATTATCCTTTTATCTCCGATATCCTGATTGAGATAAGGCATAGAGCTGTCATCCTTATTATTCTCAATCTCTGTTCCTTGATATGTGAGATGACTGAATATATGATACCTAGTATCATGTGCATGGCCATGTTATTCTTTCAGTCATTCTCGATCAAGCGGCCGAGAACCGATATCTTTCCTATACCTCAGTATGAGGGATAAATCCCTTAGCCGTCTTTCGTGTCACTCATGTAGCTCGTCCACAAGCCAATCCTGGCCGTTATGGAAGCCCTGTTACGGACAACGTTAGGCTCAGGTCAAACTCAGTTGTTGGCTACATAGCGATCACAAAGACTCCTTGGTCTAAGGATACATGACAAGCTACAACAATGAATATGTTCATGACTTGATCTATGGCACATATTCATGTCGGGTCGTCCAATATCATGTCCCACATGATATCTATGATCAGACTCCGGAATCTCATTCCAATGACTAACAGAACGTAAGCCATAAAGAGCCATCTTTCATACTAGTCGCTTCTAGTGAAGCTTTGTTTACTAGGGACCCATCGAGTGTGATCTATCTCGATCTATTGTTCTATTCGCATTGTGGGCATAAATCAGAGCACACATCGATATATTACTCCAACACATAAGTAATATAAATCCGCTTTAATTTTATTGCTAACGATGATATATACATTTGGACATTTAGGATTGAACTACGGGCACTAAGTCTAACATCATAGTCCAATTGAGTCATCCTAGTCCTTGGTTACAAGACTGTCTATACTGTCACTCTCGAACTTCAGCGACTCTTTTGGTGTCTCGACCGCTAATGCAATATTCTCCTGGAGCATTTTCCAGAGTCTCGGTCTTAATCATTCGGAAAAGGACCCGCTCTACCCTATCTTCCGTTTGGATTCGCTGTACCGTTTTTTCAAACGCTATTGCAGTATCACCTTCTAGACATCCTAGTGAAACATTTCCTTTATGAAATTTTATTTTACTATCTGGTTTTTTTGCTTCATGATATTAGGACTTGTTTTTCAAGTTGTTATTTCTCTTATAATTTGTAATATATTACTTCGTATTCCTCTAAACAAATGAGAAACATATATAAGATATTTTGTTAATTTTTCAATCAGATTATACAATTGTTCCTAAATTATGAGAAATACGTATTATTTTTATATTGATATCATCTAATAACGTTTGTTTCTTAATAAAATTACAATGGATATTAACTATCCGATTAATTTTTTTGAAACACCAATGGTCAATCGTGCATACGCCTTGCCTCTTTGTTGGTGGGACGTAGTTTAGGGATTGTTGTTTGTGTTGATTTTAGGATGTGTGAAGTGAAAAGGATTATTTTGTCGACAACCCCAAGTATGGCTCTGAGATGTTTGGGCGTCGATATCGTATGAGCCGACCACTTTTTATTTGGTGATGAAAAAGGTAGGAGAGCATGAAGATTACTTCGTTTGAAAGCCTGACTCTTTCGGACGTATGGGGCTATCAACGCACCAAAAATGCGTTGTCACGATATGAATGCTAGCATACGTCTGCTCGACCGATTCGTTGGACGAATCCCTACGACTTGGGGTAAGTACCATACTTAAATGTGTATGACGGTTTCGCAAGGCCGGTGTTGAGGTTTTTATGGAGGAGTATGAGAGAGCACCAAATGCGGAGGACTTGACCCGATTACTGGAATCGATATACAAGCGAGGGTTCCCCGGCATTATAAGGAGTTTTTACTACATGCATTAGCAGTGGACGAATTGGCCAACCACAATGCTAGAAGTTGTAGCGTCCCAAGGCCCACGTTCGTGAAATGGAGGCACGAATCTATCAAAGGGCGGAGTATGAACGAGCAAAAATGCAGCCGCAGTTCGACACAATGAGGGGGAGGCTCGAAAGCGGAGAGCCTTCCCAAAGAGAGATGAACAGAGGTCGTGTTGAAGGCCACGAATGACTAATGCATGATTATTTTGTTAACAACCCCACCTATGGCCTCGAGATGTTTAGGCGTCGATGTCGTATGAGCCGACCACTTTTTATTCGGTGATTAAAAAGGTAGGGGAGCATGACGATTACTTTGTTTAAAAGCCTGACTCTTTCGGACGCATGAGGTTGTCAACGCACCAAAAATGCACTGTCGTGATATGAATGCTAGCATACGGGTGCTCAACTGATTCGCTGGACGAATCCCTACGACTTGGGGTAAGTACCATACTCAAATGTGTATGACGGTTTCGCAAGGCCGATGTTGAGGTTTTTATGGAGGAGTATGAGAGAGCACCAAATGCGGAGGACTTGACCCGATTATTGGAATCGGTATACAAGCGAGGGTTCCCCGACATGATAGGGAGTTTTGACTGCATGCATTGGCAGTGGGCGAATTGGCCAACCTCGTTGCAAAGAGCCTTTGGCCGGGGAGATCACCACGGTCGTCCAACCACAATGCTAGAAGTTGTAGCGTCTTTGCATGCATTTTTCAGATTGTCTGGCTTGAAGAATGACATCAACGTGCTAAATGTCGGACACTTATTCAAAAACGTTCTTGTCGGTCGCGACTATGCCATGGAGTACGAGATCAAAGGGACTCGATACGACCGACCTTATTATTTGATTGACAAGATTCACCCAACATGAAGTTGGTTTGTGAAGTCGATTCGACATATCCCACCCAACACAAACACAATTTTTTTTGTTAAAGTCCAAGAAGGTGCTTGGAAAGATATTAAACGATCTTTTGGATTCCTTCAAGCATAGTGGCACATAATTTCCCGACCCGCTCGTGTTTGGTACTAGAGGATGTTGGCTGATATCATGCACACTTGTATCATTCTATACAATATGATTGTAGAGGATGAACACGATAGATACGAACAAAGAGTTGAAGAATGGTATTATGAGACCCCTCCGAACATACCTGATTGTCCACCACATGAACAATATCATTGGGAAGGGCCTTTACCCTACCAACGATACTTGGACGTTCGAAACGAGGTTAGAAATGATAACACTCACTGGAAACTCCAACTTAACCTCATTGAACACATATAGGATCACTTTGAAGCAAATTACGAATTAGACGATTAACTTTATATACTTCTTTTTTAATCAAATAATAATTAAATTTATGCACCAGTACTATACTAGTCAATATTTAGCATTGTGTATTGTTTAATCTGATATTTATTAAATTTAGAAAAATAAAATTAATTATATAGTTAGCATCCAGTAAATAGACAAGAGTCTTCAATGAATCCTTGCATAGAAACTCACGATATGAAAATCAGTTCAAAGGTTCATCAATGATGTACATGCTCTGAGTAGTTAGAAGGTACTCGGTTCGGGTTTTATTAGTTGGGGAGTAAGATGGTGGTTGCGACGGTAGATTTGACGGCAAAACCGTCTATTTGGCTCTAACGAAGGGCAATGAAGGAGGATAGTGAGTAACGCGTAGAACATTTTGAAACATATAGGATTGTAAGGTACGCGATCAACACGTAAAGGTACGACAAACATTTAATTCATAATAAAACTAAAATTATAACTTAAAATATTTATAAACTAAAAGTTACAACATTATTTTCGTCCTGAATGTAGTATAGTAACAAACAATATTTTCTACAAAAATTAACATATTCCATAAATCATCCAAGGTATGGAAAGAAGCTTTAATGAGGTAAAAAGGACAGGAAAAATCGTGAAAGTTCCAAGTACTCTTTTCTTGAAATTGGAATTACATATTCATCCAATTTCTTAGTAGTTAAGAACTTGGATGGTACAGCTATGGCTAAAGGAAAGTATGTTCACATGTGAATGACCTTGTTGATTCCTTCGCATTCAAATGATACACTACAATTTTTTTTTGCATATATGTTACTCAAGAACCAATCATCTTAAGTGTGGGGACGCACATTCATCTTGTCAAATTCGATACAAATTCAATTTCCTGATCCTCTTATTTCTTGGTATTCTCCTTGATTACCCGTGTCATCTAGCACTATCTCTAAGCTATTTCTATAGGTATCAGGTCCAGTCAAAAAATATGTGGTCTCTCTTTAATATTGACCCAACAATAGAAGATCATCTCCTTTTATTACCTCTGATATAACCGGATATTTCGTTATAGAGTTTAATGTTCAATACCTACGAGTTAAAACAAAATCTCGTCCTCCTGATTTTCCTATCTTCCATTAATGTTTGCATGCTTTTAGCTCTACTATTTAGTATCAATAAAAGTTTCTACTATGCGGGTCATGATCATGGTCATCTTTTCCAACATAAGGTATATCCCATTGCGGGTCAATTTTTATCTGCTCAATCCTTTCATTTTTTCACTTATAACCACCCAATAACCGAACCTCAACTACTTATAATTGGTTTTCATAGAAGAGATAAAATTTAAAAATCGTAGTAGTAATATTTTTCTCAAAATTAAGAGCTTCTTTAGTTGTTCCCAAGCTAAAGAAGTTTTGTGTGTAACAACACTTCATTCTGGTCCCTGTTAGAAACTTCAACACCTCATCCATTTATGATATGGTTCATTTTTCTTGACAGTAAATCTTTCTGGTCTTCTATGTGCTTTTATGAACTTCTAATTGTGATTGTGGAACGAAAGTTATCCCACAATGGGCAAGAAGCAGATGTAAGCCCCGATTTTGGGCCCATTAAACATCCTTACAATCTTCAGGACAGATGAACGATGCTATTGTAATTTGTTTTATTTGTGTGTTGATGTGATCTCTGGTGATAATTCTAGTCTTCTTCATTTTACATTTCCTTTCAATTTTGGCTAGGTTGAATTCATGATTAAAGTTAGTTTGAGGTTGGACCGTCGTTTAGGTGGTTTAGTCATTAATAGCGAAAATTTTCCATTCGATATCTTGAAGTAAGAAAACGATCAAACTTTAAGGTGATTGATTATTTCAGGACTCATCTAAAGCATAAACTTAATCTTTTTTTGTATTATTAAAAGCTTGGATAGGGAGATCTTAGTGAATGATATGATCTTGACATCTCGAGTCAATTGAGAGTTGGAAATATTATTTCAATCTCCAAATCAACCCAAGACCGAGTGTAGATGCTATCTGCGGACCAAACCACCTTGTGAACCAAAGTTGTGACTTTTGTTCAATAGGCTCCCTAGAATAGTCACTATAATAAGGCGAGGTAAATTCTGAGGTGACGCTACAAACCAAGATGCATACCTGGAATGTGTCATAATCATAGCTTGGGGACTGAAAGAGGTTGTCCCGTGCTGGGGGGATAATTAATTTGTTTTTAGCATCGGATAGACGATTATTGGAGTTCTACGATCAACGCTAATGCCTATGAACGATTACGCCTTTTAAAATGTGTAGAGCGTTTCACCCTTATTCAAGTATGAGATATGTCCCTAACTTATGATCACATCCTTTGTTCCTCTTTCATGGTAATCTTAAGGATTCTTAGCATTCAAGAAATATGCAATTGTTAGGATCAAGAAAATTTGATGGGATGGTCGCCGTGGTTAAGGTGTAATGACCCGATTACACCCTAGCTCAAACCTCCAAGCATGCAACAACAAGACACCTCTCCCGAAAATCCAAAGGTAGAACTCGAGCTGAGCACTCCGAAACCGTGAGCGGTTATTCCACACCAGCTAAAACCAAGCGAGGACCCAAAAGGGAAGTCCTGTAATGATACCGAGCCCGAGCCAACCCAAACCCGGAGAGATCTGACACCACAACAAGCAAAGAAGTAGAACGCCACACCAAAGGCCGTACTTGTTCCGACTCAAAAACCCGACACCAACGAAGACCCAAAATACGACAAACGATCACCTCAACCGATGGACCCAACAACTTGCTACCTGAAAAACGAATATGGAGCTCCGATCTGTCCAGATCCGACCCGGTACGCCTGGACCTGACCCGGACCGTCTAGGCCCGACCCATGTCCAAACAACACTTTCCCGACCCAGGTCCAAGCAGCCTAAAAACGACTAACAAAGCCGACCAAGACCAGTCGCAACTCCAGCAATCGAGGCAAAGGGGCTGAGGACTCTGGCGACCACACGTCCACTCCCCTGTTTGACCAAGCTCCTACAGGCTCGGAACCAGAACATGAAAAACCCCGGGAAGACAGCCACCAACAAGGACAAGTGAACGTGAAGTCCGCGGTAAGCCAAACACAGCTCCGGCAGCCAACTCCCTACACACATCCGGCAAGGTACAATACACCACTCACAACACCAGAACAAATATGGCACAAAAAGCACCAGCTCAGCTCCCAAACCACCAGCTACGACAACTACCAAGTGTAGGAGATCGGATCTGCAGTTGGCCGGTTCAAACTCGTCGACGCCGGGAAAATAACACGAAGGACGAAAGGGAAGGGGATGAGAAAACAAAAAGGGGGAAAGGGAAGAAGACAAAGGAGGAGGAGAAGGGGTCACCACCAGCAACGACGATGGCCAGGGACCATAACGTCGCCAGCGATGGGAAGAAGAATAAGGGTTGGGTGAGGTTGGCGGCTAGTGTTTTGGGAAGATAGAGAGGTTCTTGCATTATGACTACATGTACATGTGATTATATCTTAGATCAATATTCCATCTTTATCAGGATTGTATCTTTACCCATCATGCTCAATATATATTACCGATTATGATCAATAAACCCTAAGAGAAAATTCACAACTTTGATTATCGTCATTCGATTCACCCACCTACACCAATTCATCCAAACATCTATGTCAAAAACGCTATTAGCCACTCAATGAAGATGTTCTCCATGAAATTACAAACTCTTCGCGTTGAAGGGTAAATATATCAACCAACACGAAATAAGTATTTAAATGCCATATATGAGAGCCCTCGTGCGTCGTGATATATTCCGTAATCAAATAAATATCCAAAACGTATACATATCCAGTAATAATTCCAGAGAAGAATCAAATGAACAATAAAAGTTCTGTTCTTTAGTACTAGACGACAAAGAGTGTGAGTAAAAGCGACGGTCATTCACGATTAGGCAGACTCACCAATTGAATGCAATCAACGCTTTCGCTTTTTTTTGCAGTGTCACCAATTGTACACTTCCTTCCCTACGAAGTTTCAAATTTTAGTTTAGTACTATAAAATAATTCCTCCATTAATGTTCTAAATATGCCGCTTTCTCTACCCTCGACCGAATCACAGAGCCATTGTCGAGACCCACGAAGCTCTCCTGGAAAAAGTTGAAGACTTGCTCGCCTTCCCTTGGTGGGTCTCTGATCGTTTCTCGTTTTGTTGCTTGTTTGCGTTTTTGGGTCTGGATTTATGTTCCCAGACGATCGTTTTTTGTTGTTGGAATTTTCAGTTTCGTTTTGTTGATTTGGAGTTGAAAAATTGTGGTTTAATGGATATTTGTGCGAAGAGAAAAAGGGGAGCGGTGATGGAACCGGTAACCGTGCAATCCCCACCGACCCAGCAACTGTCTGCTGATTCTCTCCCCTTTGCGAGATGGTAAGCCCTCTTCTGCTTTCTGTTTTGGGTGTTTGGTTGGTGAGAAAATGCGGGAAAAAGGAAGAAGGGGGAAATGATAAAGTTCCCACCTTTACCTTGTCAGTGTATTATTTCTGTTCTGGGTTTGATGTTTGGTTTGTTGGGGATGGCTGATGTAGTTACCAGCTTGAGGCATTGGAGAAAGCTATGAAACAGAACACTATAGTGTACTTGGAGACTGGCTCTGGCAAGACCCTCATAGCCATTATGCTTCTGAGGAGCTATGGTTATTTGATCCGCAAGCCTTCACCTTATATTGCTGTTTTCTTGGTTCCTCAGGTTGTTTTGGTTAGACAGGCATGTTAACTATCTTTTCTCTCTCTACATATTATACCCATTTTGAGGCTCAGATTTAGAAATCTAGTTGTTTATGAACATTGATTGCATTGAAAACTGGTAAGAACATTTTGAATGGTCCAACTTGAACTTGAACTGTTTTATATGTTTTTGTTAGAGTTTCAGTGCATAAAAAATGGAATCATTGTCTGTGTTATGCTGCTGTTTTAACTAATTTATCTGCTTTTTATATTGCAATATTCAGCAAGCTGAAGCTGTGAAAATGCTTACTGATTTAAAAGTGGGGATGTATTGGGGTAATATGGGTGTTGATTACTGGGATGCTGCTACATGGAAAGAACAAATAGACGAACACGAGGTATGACATTCTACATTATTATTGTTTACTTCAATAGAAGGATGATTTAGGGGTGAGCAACAGTAGGTTTTCTTACCATTTTTTCAATATTATGGGAAAATATCACTCATGTAATACAACTTAAGTAAGTCCTAAACAAATTAAACAAATGAGATTGAACTTCATTAAAAACAGATTTAACTTAAAAGAAATGGGGCTTAAACAAACTTGGGCTTAACACAAAAGAAATGGGCTTTACTCAAAATCCCTAAATAGAGGTCCAAATTAGAGAATGGTCGGTTTTCCGAAGGAAAAAAACGACCGGAAGACGGCGGTTTTTTATTTTTCGGTTTTGTATTGGTTTGTTTTTTCATTCTGTTTAGTGTTTTTTTGCTCACCCCTATGATGTTTTTGTGTGTATTTTAGAACCTACTCCACTCGGCCCATCTGAATTTGCCTTTTGTATTCCACTACATTTTTATTTTATTTTAAAAGTTCGATACGATTTGCTTCATTTATTTATTCAATCTTGTTCTTTCCACTTATGTATTGTTCTTCTTTTTCAAATTTCTGTGTTTGCATTTCTGATCACACTTGTGATGAAACAGGCACAGTTTGCTTCAAAACTGATTAGCAGTGCAGCAAATGTTTGTTTTGGTGGCTTACAAACACTTTTAAAAGCCTTTTTACATACATATGTTGTTGTTTAAAATTATTAATATGCGATTTTGGACTGTACTTCACGTGTTTTTGGTTTTATTTTAACTTTTACAACTTGTTAGGACCAAATATTCCTTTTGGATTTTCTATTCCGTAAAAAGAGTTGAAGTGATGATCAAAAACTGTCCCATCCATTATAGATTTAAAACAACTACTTGCTGTTACTACTCTTCTATCTTACTGTTGGTTCTAAGTTAACCCTTAGCTGCTAGACAAGTTGCTTCTTTTATCAATAAATTTGATTGCTTATAAACATGTGAACTTATATTTAATAATCTTCTTTTATGTTTACAGGTGCTTGTGATGACACCGGCTATTTTACTCGATGGTTTGAGACATAGTTTTTTCAGTCTCAATATGATAAAGGTTTTAGTAGTCGATGAGTGCCACCATGCCAGGGGTAGACACCCTTATGCTTGCATTATGACGGTGAATCCTCTTTCCCTTTCATTGAATGCAATCAACACATTACAAACAAAGTAGTAGTGTCATCGCAGCTTATGAAATGTCGTTTGAATACATCTTCAGGAATTCTATCACCAACAGTTGCAGTCCGGTGCTTCTGATCTTCCTAGGATTTTTGGGATGACTGCATCCCCTATTAAGTCTAAAGGTATTTGAGCCGAAGTCATAATTATTTTTTTAGCATATTGAGTACTAAATAATAGTAGCAATCAACCTTATGTAGAAGTAAGGGGCTACTACACATTAGAGAACTAACTCAACTAAAACCTTAAGCTGGTAGTTGAAAGCCCAGTTATAGTTTTTTTATTCGAACGTGCGCTCTCACGGATAAGCCTGTTGATAAGGGTTGAGGCCCGTTAAGAGCAACATAGAAATAATGATTTCTTTTTTTTGTAGACAGTGGGATTCAAACCGTGTCCGTGAGGAGCTTGACTCTGATACCATATTAGGACCAACTCAACTAAAAGTTTAAGCTGGTAGTTGAAGGCTCAAATATAGTTTTATATTCTAACAATTCTTAATTATTACGATTGATGTATAGATGGCTTAAGACCCACCTTTATGTAGAAAGGATCTCTATATATTGCCACTTGACCCCATATTTTAATAGAGAAGCTCAACATGAGTTGCAAGTGTGAGAGACCCAACATTAGTTGGAGGAGAGCTTAACAAGGGTTGAAAGAGAGAGAGGGCCGACAAGAGTTGGAGAGGTAATAAAAGTGAGTGAGTATACCGTTCCTGGGACTTGAACTCTGGTCTCTAGGACCTAAGTTTAGGTGTGGAACCAGTTGGACAAGCAAGCTTTGGTGCCCAAGTCATAATTTGTGATTTCATGTTTTACTTTATTTTCTTTGGTAACTGTATTAATGTTTCTATAAATACATATCGTAATATCTAACCTGTCGCCATCCCTTTCTGTTGATTTAGTTTCTGACTCAGTGGTCAACTACTGGAAACAGATTCAAGAGCTTGAGACTCTTATGAATTCAAAGGTTGCTAGTCTTCTTTATGTTATGTCTAGTTCTTTATTTATAAGAATATTACTCGTTATACAGCTTTTGTTTCTTATCCATTTATTCTTAAATACCACCATTAGTATATTTTGATTCACTTCATCAACCTGTTTTATATTTTGGGGTTCCAGGTGTATACATGCACTGATGAATCTGTGCTTGCTCAATATATACCATTGTCATCTCCCAAGTTCAAGTTCTTTAAGCACGCAAAAATTCCTTCTACTTTACATGCACACATAGTGGCGTCACTGAAAAATCTCAAGCAGAAGGTATGTGTTCATGAAAAATGTTACTTCCCCTGTTTTCACCATCTTCGAATAAGGCTTGCGGAATGAAGTGAATTTATTCTTTTGTAGTGATGGGAACATTATTTTTTTAAAAATATTTCCATCATTGTGTTCCTTTGATATTGATGGAAAATACTGGTTTTCAGCATCAATGCTCATTGGAAACATTTGATCTCGAAGAATCCAAAGCAGGCTCGATAAAAAAGAGAATGACAAAGATACATTCCAATTTGCTATTCTGTTTGGATGAACTTGGGGTTTGGTTAGCTTTTAAGGTATTAGTGAACCAACATATTTTATTCAAGTTTTACATGCAGCATATTTTGTTCAATGTGTCCTTGTGTAACAGGCTGCACAGTCTTTTTCCTGCAACGAAGATGAAACAGACTTCTATACATGGGGCCAATTGGATGCTTTTGGTGAACAAACTGTTAAGAAGTTTAGCATGGATGCTTCAACTTTATTAGCGGATTACATGCCTTCTGGTACTTTTTTGTTGGGCATATCATTATTAGGGATAACCTCACTTAGCTAACCTTAAGTGTGCACCTTTCTTGATCAATTGCCTCAAAGTTTAAAAAGTTTTTGATAACCCCTTAAGTGATTTAGTCTCAATTTACTCCAATTCTGTCAACTTTTGGGGTGTGAAATTACTGGTCATTTCTGCTCTTTCACACAAGGGTATTTTTGTCATTTTAACCCAAAAGTTGATTGAATTGGGGTAAAATGAAACCAAAAAAGCTTAAGGTGCTTGGCGATAACTTTTTAAACCTAGGTGTAGTTGAATGAGATTAGCCCTCAATTAATATGCTTCTTTTGATTTAGTTCTTCCTTGCATATATATTTCTTAAGCAATTGCCTCTTAATTTCAAAAGTTTTTTAGCCTCAATATACTCCCATTCTGTCAACTTTCCGATGTGAAATGACAGGTCATTTTTGTCATTTCAAACCCCATAGTTGATTGAACGGGGGTAATATAAGCCAAAAAAACTGAAGGGGTAGTCAAAACCTTTTAAACTTAGGCGTAGCTGAGTGAGACTATCCCTCAATTAATATGCTTCTTTTGATTCAGTTCTTCTTTACATATATTTTTCTCAAACATGCATTTTAGGTTCAACTTGGTCCATTAGTGGTGATGTCCAAGCCAATATGGATGCTGGGTTTCTCACATCCAAAATTGACTGTCTCATTAAGATTCTTCTTGAATACAGGTTTGATTATGAATACGAAGCCCGTTCATTGAAATTTGAGAAATACGAAGCCCGTTCATTGAAATTTGAGAAATATAATGTGCATTGTACATGTATATACTTATTCATAATCTCTTGACTATTTCCTTCAAAAACCACAGGCATTTAAGGGAAATAAGGTGTATAATATTTGTGGAAAGGGTCATTGGAGCCATTGTTCTGCAATGTCTCTTGAGTGAGTTTCTTCCAAAGCATAATAGCTGGAAGACAAAGTATATAGCAGGAAACAATTCTATGCTGCAGTCACAGACTAGGAAAAAACAGAATGAAATTGTAGAAGAATTTCGTAAAGGCATGGTATGTTTATTTTTTATTTATAATATTCCAAAGAATAATTTTTAAATTCGTTATCATATATTGAAGTGTGATGTCATGTAGGTGAACATCATTGTTGCTACATCAATTTTGGAGGAGGGTTTAGATGTACAATCTTGCAACTTGGTGATTAGATTCGATCCTTCAGCCACGGTCTGCAGCTTCATACAGTCAAGAGGCCGCGCTAGAATGCAGAATTCAGCTTATGTCTTAATGCTAAAGAGGTGAATGTCTAATTTCTTTTTAGGGAAAATCTCACTTAGTTACCCCCCAATTATGCAGATCACTTAGTTTAAAAAGTTCCTGACAACCCTCTTAAGTTTTTCGTAGTCTCAATTTACCCCATTTCCGTCAAATTTTGGACGTGGAATGACGAAAATGCCCTCACAAAATTAATAGTAAGGGTAATTTTCACACCCAAAAGTTGACAGAATTGGGGTAAAATGAGACTAAAAAACTTAGGGTAGTTGATTGAGAAAGGTTCTGATTGAAGGGTAACTGAGTGAGATTTTATCTTTTTATTTCACATTAAGAAAAGTCTGTTACATTTTTATGGAAGTTACTTGATTTTTGTTCATTCGTAGCTCAAACAACTTTTTGTGATATTTCTTTAGTGGGGATTTACTCACTCGCTCTCGGCTGGAGAAATATCTTTCTAGTGGCGACATCATGAGAAAGGAGTCCCTAGAACACGCTTCCCTTCCCTGTGCACCTCTTAAAAGTGAGCTGTTTGATGAGCAATATTATCGAGTTGAAAGCACCGGAGCTATTGTTACTCTTAGTTCTAGTGTTAGCTTGATATACTTCTATTGCGCACGCCTCCCCTCTGATGGGTTAGTTTACACACCCAATAGTTTTTCTGTCTTATTAATTCATTTCATTTTATATCTCTTTTAAATCCTTTTTGGCTTTATTCTACCTATAGATACTTCAAACCGACTCCGCGGTGTGATATAGATAAGGAGAGAGGCGTTGGCATTCTGCATCTCCCTAAGAGTTGTCCAATCCGAACTGTGTGTTCGCATGGAGAGCCAAAAAATCTCAAGCAAATTGTTTGCCTCGAAGCATGCAAGAAACTTCATGAGGTTGGCGCTTTAACTGACCATCTTGTGCCTGATATTGTTGAGGAAGAAGCTGCTGCTCAAGCATTTGGTAATTGTCTGCTATCTCACATTTTCTTTTTGTAGTATGGTAGTTTTCATTCAAACGAATTCTTTAAAACTACTTTAATAATTCGCCCACGAATGTAAAACTACCCTACAGAAATTATGAACATCAAACTGCCATTTGCTTGAAACACTATACACTCAAGGAAGATTCCATTAAAATGGATGGATGTTTTAGAAAGACAAAATTGCCCTTGAAATGGAAAATAAATAAATAATGTTTTTAACTATTTATTTTATTATATCCAAATTGACAGAATTGTACTTGAAATTTAAAAATAAGTATTTATTTCAACTGTTAAATTGTTATCTTTCAAAATGTCTAGGGTTAAAATAGTCATTTTGTTTAGAAACTGGCATAAATCAAACAACGTACAATTTTGTAAACTAAAGGTAGTTTAAAGCTCATATTTTTTTCAATAGTTTTCCTTTTTTTGACAATTCGTACAAGTAGTTTTGAGGAAATTCCCCCTTTCATTTTACAAATTCATTTAAAGGGTTCATCACATCTGGTCTTTCTCATTTGTTTTTTTTTTTTTTGTATTTTTCTATGTGCAGCTACTGATTCTTTTAACAATGAGCAGCCTACGTACTTCCCACCCGAATTGGTTAATCATTGTCCAGACAAAGCCGGGGCAATTTACCATAGCTACTTAATTGAGTTAAAACGAAATTTCGATTACGAAATTTCAGTTGATGATGTCGTGCTGATCACAAGAAGGGAACTCGAAATTGATTGTGCGAGTTTTGGTTTAGACTTAGAAGTTGATAGAGGTTGCTTGAGCGTAAACCTGAAGTATAATGGAGTAATTAATCTCAGCGTTGATCAGGTACCACATCCACTTGTTTTAAAAATTGTGAATTGTAATGTAAAATATCTAGTGATTTATTCTTACAAACTTGTTTTTCAGGTTTGTATGTGTAGGAAGTTTCAGGTCACTCTTTTCAGAGTACTCATGGATCGCAGCATAGATAAGTTACTGGATGCTTTAAATGGGCTTTATGTAGAGAATAATCTCGATATTGATTATCTTTTGCTTCCATCGGGTAACAAACTTAAGGACGCCATGACAATCAATTGGTTATCGGTTTACTCATCATCATTTCCTTATAACAAGGATCAAAATGATTGCTTGAACCATTCTCCAAATGGTCATCTTCAAATCCAAACCAAGAACGGTTTAGTATGCTCGTGCAAGTTCTTGAATTCTCTAGTTTACACTCCTCACAATGGTCACATATATTGCATCACCGGTGTGTTCAACAAGTTAGATGGAAACTCGCTTTTGAGGCAGAGGGACGGAGCGGTAATTTCTTACAAGGAGTATTATCGAACACGGTATGTAATACCTATCAGTCTCTGAGTGCATACACGCACAGGTGATCAAAAATCATGCTAGTAACTTTATTGTCCTTATTGCAGCTATGGCATCAAGTTGTGTTTTGAACAGCAATCATTGTTCAGAGGAAGACACATTCATAAGGTGAAGAATTACCTTAGTCACTGCAGACCGCCAAAGGAGAAAGGTTCGATCTTTTTTTGGTGTAGTTGTTTGAATGTGGATGAAAAAATATATATTTAAACCTTTATTTATTTGATTGCAGAACCAAGTAACGCGACTGTTGAATTACCGGCTGAACTATGTTCAATAATCATGCCACAAATATCAATCTCTACGGTTTATACTTTCTCATTTGTTCCGTCAATCATGCATCGGATTGAGTCTTTACTAGTTGCTATAAACTTGGCGAAGGCGCATTCGGATCATTGCATGCAAAATGTTAAAATCCCAACCATGAAGGTAATCTTACTTTGAGATTTGCATTTTCAATTGTAACTTCAACTCCAATCATTGTGTTCTTGATATATGTTCACTATTTAATCTGCATATAGGTCTTGGAAGCAATAACCACCAAAGAGTGTCAAGAGAAATTTCGTCTGGAATCTCTTGAGACTTTGGGTGACAGTTTTCTCAAATATGCTGTAACCCAACAGCTTTTCCAAACATATCCAAATCATCATGAAGGCCTTCTTAGTATCATGAGAGAAAAGATAATTTCGAATGTTGCTCTTTGCAGCCGAGGATGTGACCGCAAACTTCCGGTAAATATTTCCTCTTTCTATGTATAATAATTCATATACTTATTATCATAAATTTGGTGTGCCCTTTTATGGGCGTGTTTCTATCTGAGGTTGTCATCCTATTTTCATATATTGTTTGTACATTTGAAAAGTGGGTGAAGGAATAAGTAATTTCTTATTTGATGTCAAATGATGAAAATACCGTCATGAAAAATAAAATGGGTATTTTTGCCATTCCACACCCAAAAGTTGACGTAATTGGGTTAACTTGAGACTGAAAAACTTGGAATTTTCCTAACTCTGATACACATTTTCATTCCATTAAAACTGTAGGGCTTCATTCGCAACGAATGTTTTGATCCTAAACGGTGGATCATTCCCGGTGATAAATCTGAGAAATATGAAGTAATTGAAGAGTTGATTTCCGGTGAGAAAAAAATGTATATCACGGGGAAGAAAACCTTGAAAAGTAAGACAGTTGCGGATGTTGTCGAGGCATTAATTGGTGCATATCTGAGCTCTGGTGGTGAAATCGCTGCATTACTGTTCATGAAATGGCTTGGCATAGAGGTCGATCTTCTCATATTACCATATGAGATTTTCCAAGTGCCATCAGAGAGGCTCTTGAATGTCAAACATCTTGAGTCCTTATTGAACTACACGTTCCGCAATCCTTCAACATTAGTCGAAGCGCTGACTCATGGTTCTTACATGCTTCCTGAGATTCCAAGATGCTATCAGGTATTATTATTATTATTCAATCATTTCTTTATCTGAAATGATCCATTTTTTAGTTGAGGACTTGTTTGTGTTTGCTTCTGATTTTGATTTTAGGGGTAATTGCGAATAGAAGTACCATATACTGTCCAATTTTTCTAGGTTTGTCCCTTTGCTGGTTGTGACCCTGAACTTGTATTTTGTTACAGTGTCAATTTGTTCCAAAATGACAACTTCACCCTTGAATTTATTTTCTTCAAAATATGAGAAAAAGTACCATGTACTATCTATTTTTTTGTTTAATTTTTGAATAAATTGACACAGTGCAGTAAAATACAAGTTCAGGGTCACAACCCACAGCGGATTAAAGATAAAGGGCATTAATATGTAAAAAGTCGATAGTGCATGGTATTTTTTGTTGCAGAACTCTTGTTTTTTCATGAACTCAATGTGTAGAAGAATCTTTATTATTGTGATTCTCTGTATTTCATTGCTCTTAATTGTGTTCCCTCTATTGTGCAGCGACTTGAATTCCTTGGTGACTCTGTGTTGGATTATCTAATCACCGTACATTTGTACAATACGTATCCCGGGTTGTCTCCAGGATTGTTAACAGACCTGAGATCCGCTTCTGTGAACAACGATTGCTACGCGCAGTCCGCTATAAAGGCGGGACTTCACAAGCACATCCTCCACGCCTCACATGCTCTCCACAAACACATACAAGCAACTGTCACTGATTTCAATTGCAGTTCTTCACAATCGACTTTTGGATGGGAATGTGAGATATCATTTCCAAAGGTTTGCTACTCAGCCAGTGTTGGAGTCATCATTTTATAACAACATAGGATGTTTTCATAGCATGTTTTTTTTACAGGTACTAGGAGACGTAATAGAATCTCTAGCGGGCGCGATACTTGTTGATTCTGGGTATGACAAGGGAAAAGTGTTTGAGAGCATTAGGCCGCTTTTGGAACCTCTGGTGACTCCTGGGACGTTGAAGCTCCAACCGATCAGAGAATTGAAAGAGTTGTGCCAGACAAACGGGTTTACTCTGAGGAAGCCTATGTTGTGTGTTAATGATGGTGTGGCGGCGATTACTGTGGAAGTTGAGGCTAACGGGGTGACACATAAACATACTTCGACAGCTGTGGATAAGAAGACGGCGAAGAAAGTTGCGTTCAAGCAGGTTTTGCAGTCCTTGAAAGCAAGCCTGAACATCATTTAGGAACAAAGTTGTTTGGTGAAGGCTATGGTTGTGGTTTTCTGCTTGGATGGTGAAAGAAAAGCTCGGACTGTCACTGATATATGTTTGGGATAATTGTCCAAAATTATCTTAAAGTTTCGTCTACGGACGGATTGGTGCACAAAGTTTTGTCCACGTTGTGTTACTATACTACAGTTTCGTCCACACACTTCGGGAATCTGAAATGACTATTTTACCCTTATAGATTTGAATTGAATTTTAAGAATGAGTTTGTATTGTGTTAATCTATCCAAACCTTCTGATGTAAAGAGAAGATAATTGCAAAAAAGTACCTTTCATGTATTCATTTATGTAACATCTTCGTGTTGGCCTTTTCTTCTCGATGATTGTAAAAGGTTCAAAATGGTGATTTTATCATCTGAGTTTAAAAATCCCAAAATTAAACAGGTAATGTGAAAGCAATAAAAGCTTGATGTGTTAAACTTAAAGGTATAACCGTTTTGGAGTGTATTTAATTGTATAGTCTGGATCATCTCAATATTGAAAATTGGTGTCCATATCCAGTTTGAATGATGGGATATTGTCCATTTTTTATCATTCGGATACGGATTTTACTAGGACCAATGTGAAATGAGAAACAAGGGACAAAAAAAAATCTAACTTTTTTTACTAGAATACGATTTCCTTGAAAACTTGAATAAGACCCGCAATATAGTTAGCCCACTAAAAAAATACAATAAATCAAACTTGGAAGAATATCAAAACTTAGGGATGTTTTTTTTTATAAATAATTGATGAGGAGTTACTTTTTCTTCTAAGCGATGTTACACTTTTAATTTTTTTTTCCATTCCTAGAGCGAAGTTAACACGGTATATATAAATTTAAAACAAGTACAGAATAACAAGATGTTAATAGTCATAACTCAATTGATAAGGGCGTGCTTCTACCATCAGATCCAGGTTTTGTCTATTTTCATAAGAAAACATATAAAATAAAACAGATTGGATTCGAATATAGATTTTTTTCTCCAAAATAAATTTTTCAAGGTGTTGTTGACAACTTTTATACATTTATGTGACCATTAAAGTGTACCCTACTTCTATATTAGTTTGATTTCGGTGAAATATATGACATAAGCCTTCCAAAATAAATCATTTGATACTGAAATAATATGGGTGACATGGCATCGTGTATGGTGACGTGGCAATGCCAAGATGCTGACATGTCATGTTATCTTTACCGATACATCTTCGTGTGGGTTAGTTCTGTCGTCTCCATAGCCATGGAGGGTCTGCTTCGCCTTCGACCTCTGTTCTGGTCACCCATAGCAGCGTCGCCACCACCTTCACCTCCACAGCTCCGACCACATCTACATCAAAACCCTGCTCTCTCCTCCGCTACTCTCGTCACCTTCTCTTCAGCTCTCTCGCCCCCTTCTCGACCCCTTTCTTCTGGTACGCCAATTCGGAGTGTTTTTTTTGTTTTTTTTTTGCAATTTTGACATAAGTCGTTTAGGTTTTTCTTCGATTTTTAGCAGAAGCTTTTCTGGGTTTGGTGTAATTTTTCCAAACTTCTCTGGGTTCTGTTCTTCATGAACTTTATGGGTTGTATGCATGTACCTTTTGTTCATCTTTAACTGGGTCTCTGGTGTTTTCTCCTTACTGCTTAATTTTCCTTTTCCATTTCCTTTTTTGAATTAATCTGTCTCATTGTAAACAATTTTATGTTGTTCATCAACATTGGATACAAAAATTGCATAGTTCACTGCTGTGTATGGTAGCCTTTGTAGATCATGCTCTTTGATCCTATGATTTGTATTTCTTCTGGTTCTGTACACTGATTCAACTATACTACCTATAGCTAGTTAGATTTTTTCTCATTACTTGTATACTTAGATTGATATATGTGTTCTTTCAGCTGTGTTTGGTGCATCTGAAAGCCAAACTAATGTGGAGGTCAACTCTGATACCGCAGATAATTCAATGTTAGGTATGTGTTATCACAATTCCAATTCCCATTGATTTTTGTTAAGCACCTTCAAATTTTGTTTAGTACTTGTATGTTATGATAGGGAATAGGGTTAACTTCATTAACACACACCCCGGACCTTTGTTTCTCAAATACACATAGTAAAGGTATGGGGTTATCAGTAACACACTGTCACCCTTCATATATCGTCAAAACATCCGGATTTGGGTCTTTTTGTTCCAAAAAACAGATAAATGAGAAAGGTCACCGCGTGTTCCTGATAAAACCACCACCTTTTCAGTGTAAATCCGGGTGTTTTTGATGATAACGAAAGGTGACAATGTGTTACTGATAACCCCTCACCTTTATGGGTTTTTTTGATAGCGAAAGGTCAAAGTGAGTATGTAAATAATGTTTTCCCTAGGGAATAAACATTTATTAGTTTTTCATCTATGAGTTCACTACATTTATTGGCCCCTGTGTTTCATATTTATTTCCTAATTGGTAGGTCTTCTGATAAGTCCTATATTCCTTAGTTGTTTTGTCCTTTTTGAAACACTCTCATTTGAACATCATGATTGTCCTGGTACTGGCAACAGAATTTTATTCCTTAAGGAAGGATGTGGAAACTACCTCAGCGCGCGTTGAAGAAATTATGTCATCGATCGATATGCAGCAATTAGAGCAAGAACTTGCAGATCTTGAGTCGAAAGCCTCTGAAAGCTCCTTTTGGGATGACCGTGCTAAAGCTCAAGAGACCCTTCAAGCCCTGACTGATGTTAAGGATAAGTTACAGAAACTTAATGGTTTCAAAGCACAGGTATGCTAGATCATCCTTTTTGTTGTCCCTTTTAAAGTTTTTGTAATCTTGCCCAATAGTGGCTCTCAGATTATAAACATTAATTGTTGATAACCAATTGGGTAAAAGTTCGGGGTTTGCTGCGTACTAAATATTTTCTGGTGTGCCACTTGAGGAGCGATATTAAGAAACAAAACTCATACTTAAACACCCACCTTCAAATTCTATGCTTTATTATTTTGAGAAACTCATGTAACAAAAATAAATTACAAATGAGGCAATTTGTCATTTCACACCCAAAAGTTGATGGGATTGCGGTAAATTGAGACTAAAAAAACCTTAAAGGGGGTTGTCAAAAACTTTTTAATCTTGGGGGTAGTTGATTGAGAAAGGTGCATACTTAAGGGTAGCTTAGTGAGATTATCCCTTTGATTTATAAGAAACATTTGGATGCAAACAAGCACTAAATAGCGCAATCTCCACATTAGATTCAACCAGTGTAAATTTATTGCTATTTAAAAAAAATTCTTACTCCTTTGATGGTTATATAACTGAGAACATATAACAATATTGAAGTTGCCACTGGTTGAGTGAGTACAACTCATTTTTGTGTTGTGGACGCAAATATATTGAATGCAGATTGAAGAAGCAGAAACAATAGTTGCACTAACTGAGGAGATGGATTCTGTAGATGACGGGCTTCTTGCAGAGGCTATTAATGGTATCAAAAGATTGAACAAGGAACTGGATCTGTTTGAGTTAACCGAACTTCTTTCTGGTCCATATGACAGAGAAGGTGCAGTTGTCACTGTCACAGCTGGTGCTGGAGGTACCGATGCACAGGTAAATAATATTCTTCTCTTCTTCAAAGTGGCAGCTCCATATTTACATCACATTTATAGTGTAAACATTTTGATAATGGGCAGTGCAGGATTGGGCTGAAATGCTTCTGCGGATGTATGTGAGATGGGGAGAGAAACAGCGTTACAAGACAAGTGTTGTTGAAAAATCCTTGGGAGAAGAAGCTGGAATTAAGTCAGCCACCATTGAAATGGAAGGCCGTTATGCTTATGGGTATTTGTCTGGTGAGAAAGGAACACACCGTATTGTAAGACAGTCTCCTTTCAATGCCAAAGGTCTTCGCCAGGTAACCCGATTTTTTTTTCTTTGATCGAGTAAAGGATTGTTCAAATTTTCAAAATACATTAATCAGTAGTAAAATGTGTTTCTGGGGGGATTTCTTGAAACTAATTGTCCACAAACGGAAACTACCCCGTGAAAAAAGTTTGAACTTTAAACCACATTTTGTTTGCAAAATTGTACACAGTTGCATTTTTGTAGTTTTAAGCAAAATGACTATTTTATCCCTGAATGTTTTGAAAAATAACAATTTTGTAATGAGTAATTCAAATAATAAGAATAACTTAAAATTTTAATGTTGATGAATAATTAATATAAATGTTTATTTTTCTTTTGAAGGACAATTATGTCATTTGATTAAAGAGATAATTGTCAAAACATGCACTAAAGTTTCGTCCACAAATGAAATAGTGCACAACGTTTCTTCCACGTTGTGTGGCTACCCTAAAGTTTCGTCCAAAAAATGAAATAGTGCACAACGTTTCGTCCACGCTGTGTGGCTACCCTAAAGTTTCGTCCACAAATGAAATAGTGCACAACGTTTCGTCCACGTTGTGTGCTACCCTAAAGTAATTTGCTGATTTAGGTTTCATAAGTAATTTTAAGTAATTTTACTAACAAATGTTCGTGGACGAAACTTTAGGGTAGCCACACAACGTGGACGAAACATTGTGCACTATTTCATTTGTGGACGAAACTTTAGTGCATGTTTTGACAATTATCCCTTGATTAAAATAAAAACAAAAGTTATCAATTTTATTCCAAGGGCAATTCATTTTGTCATTTTGAAAAAATAAAAAATTCCATCCATTATAACAGAATTTTCTTGCATTTCCGTCCATTTTAACGGAATATTCCGTAAATGTGCACTATTCAAACAAAGGGTAGTTCAAAGTTCACATTTTTTTGTAGGGTAGTTTTATATTAAGGAATCCCTCTATATATATAATTTAAAACGACTGTGGATCAAAATTTCCTAGTTTATGTTTTCAAACTCTGACTAGAAGTTTAATCATGCAGACAAGCTTTGCAGGCGTAGAAGTCATGCCGCTTCTCCCAGAAGAATCTACAAATGTTGAAATACCCGAGGAGGACCTCGAGTATAATTTCTCAAGGGCTGGTGGGAAAGGAGGCCAAAACGTGAACAAGATTGAATCTGCTGTCCGGCTTACTCACATCCCCACTGGGGTCGCTGTTCGCTGCACAGGTTCGCTTAGCTCCTACATAGCTAATTTTTTCAGCTACTATAAAGTTCTGATATCCGTTTCAAAAAAAAAAAGTTCTGATATCAGGGTTAATTACAGATAGCTATTGCATACTATATGTCTTTTGCACGTAACTATCCGCAACTTTAAACTTCTACATCCAGCTGCCTAAACTATAAAAAAATTGCATATAGCTCTTTATTGCTAAAAATGACCAAAAAGCCCTTGACCCTTATATTATAAAAGTCTTCATGGGGACATTTTGGTTCTATCTAGAAAACGGTGGAATAGATGTAAAAGACTCCTTAAAACATAGAACTATTATAAAAAAGCGAAAAATTTATTTGGTGAAAAAATGACTTCTATATCCCGTTATCTAAAATTTCAAAAAATTGCATCTAGCTCTATTTCTGCAAAAAACTGACCAGAATGCCCTTGACCATTATATAAATAAAAACTTCATGACTACCAAGAACGTTGTGGTTATATCTATGAAATGGTTGAATAGATGTAACAAGACTCCTTAAAATATAGAACTATTAAAAAGACGAAAGGTCAAGGGCATATTCGTCATTTTTTTGGCGAAAAGGGGCTATATGCATTTTTTTTTACAGTTCAGGTAGCTGTAAATAACGTAACGTTTTAAAGTTGGGGAATATTATGTACGAAAAACGTATAACACGTAATGGCTATCTGCAATTAATTAGTGCTATCAGGCATAAACCATCTTTCTTTGGTAATGCATTCATTATATATTTTTTTATGAACACAATGCAGAAGAGAGGTCACAACTGGCAAACAAGATCAAGGCTTTGAGTCGATTGAAGGCGAAGCTGTTGGTGATAGCGATAGAGCAAAGAGCATCAGAAATCAAGCAGATAAAGGGAGATACAGTGAAGGCGGAATGGGGACAGCAGATACGCAACTATGTGTTCCATCCTTACAAGCTTGTTAAGGATACAAGGACGGCGATGGAGACATCGGATGTATCTTCTGTAATGGATGGAGAATTGGAGCCCTTCATTAAAGCTTACCTTAAACATAAGTACAGCACAGCAATGTCTGCAAATAGCTAGGGAGAGAGAGTGTAGGTAGGTGGTGTCTTCATGCTTTGTGAGAGCATTTTCTGTCGAGTAATTTATTCTCCTGAGCTTCATGGAATGTACTATGTAGTAATTGGTAGAAAAGAGTATATTTATTGAAGTTTAGTTTAAAAAAATCAAATCATTGTTTAGTAAGTCAATTTTGATGATACAAGTGGTGAATATATCTTCTGCAATATTTAGAGCCCTTCATTACAGTTTATTACAATTATACGTTCGATGTCAATTTGTTCTCGGCTCTCTCCTTTTCTCAGAGAAAAACACATCGTAGGGTTAGGGTTTTGTAGTAATGGTGTCGCCGACAACCACAACGGCTCCCCTTTCATACACGGTGACGTCTCAAGAGAGGGATGAGGTATGGGTGGGGCTGGATGGCTTAGGGGAGCGGATGGGAGGACTTTCAGTAGCGAAGGTCGAAGTTTCAACGAAGGAGTTGGGGGGCTCGGTTCTCGTTTTACCCATGAGGTGGTCGGTCGCCTCTTCTCGGTCAAGTCGTACATCTAAGCTGGGCAGGGCCCCTTTGATGCAGTTGTTGTTCTGACTAAAGGACAATAAGGTAAGACCTTCCACAGTGGGATTAGACCGGTCTAATCCCTGTCTGATTAGGCCAAAATTATGGAAAAATCAGTCTAATTTCGACTTGATTCGTGTGTCTAACGTTTCTGAGGTTGTAGTGGGAATATACTGATCCGTCCTATTCCGAGTCTAATGTGTATTAAAAAATTATATATAAAAAAAGATGAAGCTAATTTTATTGTTTCCGAAAAACAAGACAACGAGACTACAACGCAAACCCGATAAACACCAAACCCCAAAACCTAGAAAAACCACCTTCTTGCAGCCAACCCCCGAGCAACGCGATCAGATGAAACTAGAGCTTCGAAAACCCGTTCATCAACCTCTATTTCGAGCATTCTCGAACAGTCGCCCATCACCCCATGCTTGTTGAATGGGAGGACGACATTACGGGCATAAATCCTATTGCCCTCGAGCAGCACCTCGGCATCAGTGGAGGCTAGGCCGAGCTCATGTCGGCTTGCAAGAACGCCAAATCGAATCGTTGCACCCGGAGGTTGGTCTTCTACTAGTGATCCTTTAACTGCTTCTCGAACCAGGGATATGGTTATGTTGCCAAGGATTTCCAATCCTCATAGAGCTCGTGCATGTACTCTCTTATGGCACTCTCGGGAATCATCCACGCAACAACTAGTCTCCTCTCCTCATCGTCCGTCCACAATGACGCCATCGATTCGTTGCAAGAGCAAATTTTTAGCTGTTGTCGATTCTGTTTTGGTGAGAGGCTTGAAGATGAAGAGTGGTAGTCGATTCAACAGTTGGGGTGATTTAAATAGGGGAGGTCGATTCGTAGGGTTTGCTTTCCAAAGAGATTGAATCGGCCCAACACTTATCTTGACATAATCGGCCAAAATAATTTATGGGGGCATATTCGGTGCATGTAACCAATGAGGCAGATTCGGTTGCATATAAAAGACAAACATAAAATGCTACATTTATTATGAACTTCACGAGTAGGTTTCCGAGTACAAAATGAGACCAGATTAGTTCGAAACCGTGTACAGGAATACGAATATAGAACATTGATTATGCTAGTTGTGGTTCATAGCTCAAAGCATCTCGAACATAAGAGCCTCATGGTTGGCCTTCTCCAACGGGGTCCAATAATTTGTGTCGAGCGCAACTACTTCCGTGTACTGCTTGGTCAATGACAACTGATACTTCATCAACGTCGCCTTCATTCGCTCGAACCGACCACGTCGACGTTATTCTCAGTGGGTCCTATACATTACTGGTGTCGTCCCATATCAGCCTAAGAAACACCGTTCTCATTCTCGGAGTCCATAAATTTGGTTGGACACTATTTTGGGAAAATTATGTTTTGTGTTTTTAAAGGATGAGGGTGAGTTGCCTTTTATAAGAAACTGAATCGATCTATAAGGCATTAAAAGGGTACATTGTTCAGATTATGATACAATAAAATTGTCGAACTACAGGTAAACAGAACTACAACGAATTCAAAAACGGTAAAAATTGAACACGTAACTAGAGGTCGTCATCCATAATGGCCTTGTTCCTGAACAGATTCCAATGTGTTCGATGAGATCACCCTTCAGTTGCTGGTGGACTGATCGATTCTCTAGTCGGCTTGACTAGTTTTGGATGTAATTGTAACCGGGTATTGGCCCTCGATGGACGAGTATGATTGATTCTTCGGATTTGAGTCGTTCTATTTCTCCCTGGAATGTGTCGCTTTCATCGTCCACAATCATGTACATAATAATGCACGCTCGTATGATCATAGCCAATTTTCTATCATCCCAACCTCGAGCAAGCCTACTGATGATATGGAAACGAGTTCGTAGGATCCCGAATGCCCTCTCCACATCTTTTCTTGCGGACTCTTGTTTCTTTCTGTATAACATGTGTCTCCGTAGTTGTGGTGTAAGGATGGACTTAACAAAGCACGCTCACGGTGGGTAAATTCCATCAGTTAAGTAGTAAGGCATGTTGTAGTTCATATCGTTGACCTGAAAATCGACCAGGGGATGATCACCTCGATATACATGTACAAATATGGACGATTGGTTCAACACATTAATATCGTTGTTTGAACTCGGCATACCAAAGTATGTGTGCTAAATCCAGGTGTCGGGCCCCGCTACTGCTACGAGCATGACCGTCTGTCCAGAATGGTCGCCCCGCTCGTAAACCCCCTGATGCGCTTTTGGACAATTCTTCCACGCCCAATGCATGCAGTCGAGGTCGTCAATACAACCTGGAAAACCACGAATTTCATTGATTCGGGTAATGTAAGCAATGCCATTATTGTTTGGCTTTCTAAGGTAGGTTTCACCGAAGACGTTGATTACGACGAAGCAAAATCGGTGCATGCACTCGAGGGCCGTTGTCTCAGCCATCTTAAAATACTCGTCCAGGTTGTCAGCCGAAGCACCGTAACACAACATTCGTATAGCTTCCGTACAATTTTAGATGGTTGAGAAACCGGGCCGACCACGACAATCAACTTTCGTTAGAAGTAGTCATCGTACTCGGACACGCCATCTGCAATTTTCATGAATATTGATTGCGCCATTTTGAAACGCCGGCAACACATTTTTTTATCGTACATCGGGGTTGCTACAAATTAGTCGGACATAAGTCGGTCGTGAGCAGCGTTGCGATCTCTAAAAATGTATTTCCTTTTCTACTTCCCCCAAACGAGGGCCGTCATACATGCCTCTGCCTCCTTGAACTTTGCCCGTATAGACTCCAACATATTTTTCTCCGCTTCTCGGGTCCTTGCACGCAACATCGAGTAGTCTATTTCTCTGTCATCATACTCCTCACTACTCGATGAATCCATACCGACAAGACGGGAAACAAAGTATAGAAAGAAAATATGCAGGAGAGAGATAATTTGTGTTGGAATGCACTCATCAAAGTTGTCGGAGGCTATTTATAAAAGGGATTTTTGAAATGAAAAATAAAATATGTTGGCCAAACGAATCTGCTAACCAAGGACACGTGGCAGAATCGTGGCCCACGAGTGTCCAACAGCCTTCATGAGTGTCCAACAGCCTTCATGAGTGAGAATGGAGAACCTACTCAAACATTTCCGTCTTCCAGGATTGAGCACGTGAAGCAATGGCCGAAAGGTTTCTCAAGGCCTAGGCAAGAGGTTGGAAGTTGACTAACAAGCCATTAGAGTGAACCAATATCTCTTTTACAAGGTCGACCAAACCTTAATTCTATTTTCCTACAATTGTCTCCGAATCGAAAATATCTAGTTTAGATGTCTTTTCTTTTGTTGCAACAACATTTGTTGCCTCCTCTGTTTTCAATCACCATAGGTCTTTCGTGCCGTCTATGTGTTAGTTAACACTAGTGTAATTAAGTTGAGATCTTTCCACTGCACCATGTTTCAAGTTTTTGCCTTTAAACCTCAGTGCTGATATGATATCTCCTTATGTCTATGTCAGACAGAAGGAAAAAAAAGACAATTTTAAGAGGGAAATTACATGTTTTATCGTAATTTTCAAACTTGTATCATATTATCATCCTGAGTTTAAAATTGAAGCACGTTATTCTATATGTTTTAAATTTGTATCACCAATTTTTAGCGAAAACTGCATATATTATTAATAATCAAACGAGAATCCGTATAGAGAACGAAGAACCGAAGTTCTATGTTCAACAGACTCGTTTACAATCGTAATCGTATAATACGGTCGAAACAAGAAAATCAAAATACTTACAAAAAAATCGAACTGTAGAGAACCGCTCAAGATGGTGCTTAAACGTTGCTTGATCTTATGGGGGGCTCTTTTCGTCGTGAGTAGTGCAATCGAACTTGAACTCTGCAGTCAGTAGGGGAGGATAGGTATGATTCAGAGATCCCTCCCGGTAAAAATCCCTAAATCCCTTCTTACTCATTGGGTTTGGCGAGGCTGTATAGCAGTCCTCGCGTTGATTCGTCTGATTTTTCTCGACTATATCGCCGACCATGTCCCCGCTCGAGATGTGGGAAGCTAACACGGAGAGAACGATCACCACCGCAACAAGGAGTTGCAGATCGTCGTCGATGCACCATCCTTCCAATACAACAATGCTAGATTGTGGATGCGCAGAGGAAAGTATCACCGCAATAGGGAATCACGGAACATCATAGATGCACCATCCTTATGATATAATAACACTGAATTGTGGATACCCAAAAAAGAGCACTATAAAAAGTAGAGAGAATAAGAGACTCACGAACGATCTCGTGGTGATTGGAGGGTTGTACGATAGCACACGATAGCATTGTCATGATGACGATTACATCGGCTAGGATTGATATCTCTCAACCCTAAGTTGTTGGTTTTTTTGTATCACCATTCCTAATTTTATTAAAAATTGTATAAATAATTAAAAAAAAAACTCGGTTCAAAAAATAAAATTTTGATTTTTTTACATTTCATATTCTATTCATTTTGTTAAATATTCCATTAATTTCACAATTGCACACGAGATTTTTATTTGTATACTGATCTAATCTCGACTGATATAGAATTCGATGCACTTTATCGTCCCCGTCCCCTCAGAATCGAAGGCGGGTACTCCAAAGTTAGCGAGCGCTACTCTGTGAATTGAAAATGGCAGTTCTTTGGTACCTCACAGCCTCCTCTCTCTTTCTGGCCTTCGCCTTCCTAATCTTCAAGTTCGCTACTGCTTATGGTAATCTCGCATAGACCCTAATCTCCCCCTTCCATTTCATTTACATTAAATTGTTGCTTAATCAATAAAGTTGTTATCTTTTCTGTTAGTTTCTCAAATTCATCTCATGATGCAGGGGATTTCACTTTGATGTTCAAAGGGCATGCTAAGCGCGAAGAGATTGAGGATAAAGTTAGCGTTTTTAACAGATTTATGGTTACTGATATTATCGAAAATGTATGCTTTGTTCTTCTTCTGAATTTTTGTTCAACTGATAGGTTTATTGGGTTACAGGAGCCAGCCGTGGAATAGGTATGCAGCTATTAATTCTTTTTGTTTTGGTGTTTTTTTGGGGGGGTTAGTTGCCAAAACCTACAAGTATTGTCCACGGCCAAAAAAAACATTATCTTTTGTCACACACTAGGCTGTTAGTAAAATGTAATTTCCCACAAACTATTGAATGCATTATGAATTGCCCACGAATCTACTGCAAAATGATGAGTATTATCAGAAATGATAACCCAAAGCTGTAATCCGCTGTTTCCCACAAAACGACGGTGGACAATACTTTGTGCACCTTAAAAGCGTGGACAAAAGATAAAGTATTTTTTTGGCTGTGGACAATACTTTTTTTTTGGCTGTGGACAATACTTTAGGGTAGGTTTTGGAAATTAACCCCTTTTTTGTATAATAAAGCCATGGTGGTATTTCTGAAACTGGCTTGTGCTTGGGTATGATGTATGTTGATTAGGTATGTTTTACTCTTGCTTATGACCATAGTGTGGTTCATTATTTGAAATACTAAGTTGAGGACAAGACAGAGGTGAATTTTATTATTTTTCTTTTGTGTTTAAATGTTTTTGATGGCTCATTGCAAAAAAATCTTCCATCGAAAACTCATTATAATTCCAAAAACTTGGTTATACTTCTTCATTTTTCCTGTCTTGATGACTCAAGGATAACCTATTTTCTTATTAGTGAATGGTAATTAATTGAAGTCGTGATGCACTGTTCAGAATGTTTAAACCTTAATGTGTTACAATGATTTATTTGCTGTTAGCTGTTCACGGTTATTATCTATATCATGTATAGAGTAACTCATTTGGTTCTTTAAATGGTGTTTCTGAAGGTGAGATTCTTGCTAAACAATTAGCAAGTTTAGGTGCTAAGGTTATTTTATCTGCTCGAAATGAAGCTGAATTAGAGCGAGTGAAGAGTCAACTTACAGGTATATTTGCTCAGCAGAACTTATTATAAGCTCTCTGTATTTTGAAGAACTTCTCTTGTATTTCTTGATGCATGGAATGCATACCTTCAGGTAAACATGCACCTGATGGGGTGAAGATTTTGCCATTGGATTTGACATCTAGCGAGGAAATTCTCAGGGAGGCTGTGGAGAAGGCAGAGTCCTTTTTTGGTGGAGCTGGTGTTGACTATATGATTCATAATGCTGCTTTTGAGCGCCCTGTAAGTGAGGAATTTACAGTTTTCAAGAAGAAAATTAACTTTTGGTAGCATGGAAGGAAGGAGGGGGAGAGCACATACTCTTATAGATGTTGAGCTCATCATTAGCTAAGTATGGTAGCTCCATGTTTATGCTACATCCAAGGCCAAGAAGATTTTAACATGGTGAATGTAGGAATGATTGCAAAAGATTGCGGTGAACTATGTTTTTTTTTTTGCAAAAAAATATCTCCCAACTATTTTCCGTCAGCAAATCCGTTATCTTTAACAGAAATTAGTCATGTGACTGTCACATGACTTCAATATTTTTGGAAATGACAGTTTTTCTCTTTACAGTGTATGCAATTTTTAACCCTCATGTATACGTGTTTTGCAATTTGGAAACCTTCTGTATACAATTTTGCATGGTTACTTTCGACTTTTTGCAAAAAAAAAAATCAACCCCATTAGTGGATTTGCAGACGGAAAATAGTTGGGTGATGTTCTTAACAACAACAAAAAACAGTTCACCAATAGTATTTCCAAAACGTGCATAGTTCACCGCAAGTTTTTGCAATTATCCTTTCTTTCATCTTACTATTCCTAGGAAACATTAAAGGTGTAGAAAATGGGATAAAATGTCACTTTGGTGGGTTAAAAACATGGTTTAATGTTCTTGTAGGTCTCTGACAATTCTAAGTGCTTAACTGTGCTTCATTAAAGCTTTCATTACGACTAAAATTTTGAGAACAAATACACGGTCTTCTGAGATAGTCTGATTTGAAGTTGGTCGCACCTTTGTTTCAAGTATATTGTTATGAAGCTAACCATGCTTTTTTGATATGATTATGTTATTTTACAACACGCCGTGGCCATTTCATGTTAATAATTCGCAAGAATGGGACATGCATTAGTACTCGATAAGTACTTTATTTAACCTATGAATGTATTTCGGTTTTGTATGTATGATGATTTGGTCCTTTTTTTTCGAGCAGAAAACATCAGCTTTGGAAGTAACTGAGGAAAGTCTGAAGGTATTAGTAATGAGGCATGCTGTTTCTTGTATAGAATCACAAGTTTACTCCAGTTTCTTTTTCAAATGCACAGTAAAGTTATATTTATCTTGAGTTCAGATTTTTCTAAATGGGCATTCTAATTCTCCCCGTCTTGCAAATAGGCTACATTCGATGTGAATGTCTTTGGGACAATATCTCTAACACGTCTTCTAGCACCCTACATGTTGAAGCGGGGAAAGGGTCACTTTGTTGTGGTATGTACAGTAAATCATGGTATATATATGTCTCGTTATCCACTCATCACATCATATGTACACACTAGCTATTAATAATGGTGTGCACCACAGTTTACCATGGGGCACATTGTGGTTTTTTAGGAATGATTGCAAAAAGTACCCTGAGGTATTCATTTTTTGCAACTTGTATCCCTCTTTTTTTATAATTGCAAAAAAGTACTATAAACTTGTCTTTTTGTTGCAATTTGTACAAAAATGACGATTTTACCCTTATCATTTAGATTTAAAAATAGATAAAAACCAAAAAAAATCCAATATTCATATCCCTTAATTTTCTACCTCTTTGTATCGTTCAAAGAGTAAGAAATTTAAGGGATATAAAATTTTGGATTTTTTTGTTCTTTAACGATTATTTTTTTTTAAAATCCAAGGGTAAAATCGTCATTTTAAAACAAATTGTAATAAAAGACAAGTTCAGTGCACTTTTTTGCAATTATCAAAGAAGAGGGCTACAAAATGCAAAAAGTGAATACCTGAGGGTACTTCTTTGCAATTATCCCTTGTTTATCAGCAAGAGAGCGGGCAAATCCTACTCTAGTCTAGTTTAATACCCAGCCGGTCCTCCATCCACATCTGCTCCCAAGCAGATGTACCCACTGGGGGTTCGAACCTCTGGCATCAAGGAGGTGAGAAAAATCTCTGATCACCAGGCCAACCCAACTGGGCTCATGAGGTACATTGTGTGGCACTTTTCAAATGACTCCCCTTCTATACCACATTACATGAGGCACACATAAGGCTCCCCATAAACATAGTTGGGTATATAAGGTCTTGTTATTCCTTATATAAAGCCCATCGATGAATATCAAAGAGTCTCCCTTTCTTGGGCCTTGACTAAACTTGCTAGTTTTGGTTATCAATATTGAATTAGGTTCTATTTTGTTCATTAGTTTATTTGTTTTTGTTATTGTCAATAGATTGGTTCTCTTTCCTGATTTCTTCTGGTGTTGAATGCACTATGTGCAGATGAGCAGTGCTGCAGGAAAGACACCTGCACCAGGCCAAGTTGTATACTCCGCATCTAAATTTGCTCTAAATGGATACTTCCATACGTTACGCTCTGAGGTTTGTGATAGTTTTTCTTGACATTGTTGAAGTTGAACTTGTGAAGATTGCGTATTCATTATACTGTAAGCCAATTCTTATTACAAATTAACGGAATAAACCGAAACAACATAGTTTTAGTCTTTAGATGATTAATTATCCATGAATGCTGTTGGAATTTAGATTAGTTTTTTTTTCAACTTTTACAGCTTTATATCTCCTGATTATGCTTGTTAATCTTGACAACTCCAGCTGTATCAAAAAGGAATACATGTCACTGTTGTTTGTCCTGGGCCTATTGAAACATCTAATGGTTCTGGAGCAACAACCTCAGGGAAGAAGAGCTCGGAGGCAAGTTCCTTTTAACCTGATACTTTTAAAGTTGTCTGCCTGTGAAAACTGTATAGGGTTGATTGCAAAAAAGTACCCTGAGGTATTCACTTTTTTGCAATTTGTAGCCCTCATCTACATAGTTACAAAAGGTGCCTTGAACTTGTCTTTTTGTTGCCTGTGTAATTTTGTTTCATAATGACAATTTTAACCTTGAAATTTCAAAATTTTAAAATTATAAGTAAAAGAACTCCAATATTCTGTATCCCTTAATTTTCTTGCTTTCTGTACGGTACTAAGAACGGGAAAATTAAGGGATTTGAAAATTTGGATTGTTTGTTTTTTACTTATTACTTTTAAATTTTAAGATTTAAGGGTAAAACCGTCATTTTGATACAAAGTGCAAGAAGAAGACAAGTTCAGGGCACATTTTTTGTAATTATCAAAGACGAGTGTTACTAGTTGCAAAAAGTGAATACCTCAGGGTACTTTTTTGCAATCATCCCTTCTATATACTCTTAAGTATGCTGATGTTTCATATTCCAACTGATCAAAATTATGTGTTACAATATATTATCGTATGTATATAGATCATAGTGAAGTTTTTGCAGTAAAATATTCCAATTTTGTGTTTATCTGAAGTTTTTTATTATTGTTCTAGCAGAAACGGGTCTCATCAGAAAGGTGTGCAGAGCTGACAATCGTTGCTGCCACTCATGGTCTAAAGGAAGCTTGGATATCATACCAAGTATGACACTGCTACTGCAACATTCCACTTTTCTAGTTCTTTCTATTATGGTAGCAAATGGCAAAAATACGCCCACAACAATTCTAGATGTGGTAATTATTTTAATTGCTACGTCTTGCAGCCTGTGCTAGCTGTTATGTATCTGGTGCAGTATATGCCAAGCATTGGCTACTGGCTCATGGACAAGGTATTCTCCACACCCTTGAAAAACATTCTAGGTATAATTGCGAAAGAATACCACGTGGTATTCACTTTTTGCAACTTGTAGCCATCTTCTTTGATAATTGCAAAAAAGTTCTTAAACGTGTCTTTTTGTTGCACCTTATATAAATTTGTATAAAATGATGATTTTACCCTTAATTTTAAATATAATAATTAAAGAACAAAAAACTAAAATTTCATATCCTTAAATTTCTTATTCTTAGTACGGTACAAAGAGGAAGAAAATTAATGGATGGATTTTTTGTTTTTTAGTTATTTTTTTAGAATCTAAATTGTAAGGGAATTTTTTTATTCTATATAAATTGGAACAAAAAGATAAGTTCAGGGTACTTTTTGCCATTATCAAAGAAGAGTGCTACAAATTGGAAAAACTGAACCTCAAAGTACTTAATGCAATTATTCCTACATTCTATAAACCATTCACCATACTTAAATATAGGGTTAATTGCAGATACCTATCGCATATTATGCGTCTTTTGTACATAACTATCTCCAACTTTAAACTTTTACATCCAATTACCCGAACTTTCAAAAAACCACACAGCTCCTTTTTGCCAAAATGACGAAAATGCCCTTAACCCTGCTCTCAGTAAAGACTTCATAATTACTAAAAACATTTTGATTAGAAGGGAAAAACCGTTGAGTAAATGTAAAAAGATTCCTTTAAGAGCTATATGCAGTTTAGATTAGGGTCAATGGCATTTTCGTCTTTTTTGGCGAAAAAGAGCTATATGCAGTCTTTTTTTTTCAAGTACAGGCAATGCTTTAAAATTGGTGATAGTTATGTGTGAAAAAAGTATAGTAAGCAATAACTATCTGGCATATGCCGTTTCAAAAAAAAACTATCTGGCATATGCAATTAAATCTTGATTATATGCTGGTTACAGGGATAGAACTTCAGTTTAGGCTATCTTAAGTCATCATAACTATAAATATCTCTTCGATACTTTCATGGTATATCGTTCTTATGATGATGTCAATGACGTGCAGATTGGAGGAAGACGAGTAGAAGCTGCTGCGCAGAAGGGAAACACTTACTCATTGGGGTTATTGTTTGGGAATAAGAAGGCTGCATGAATCAAGGCTTTTTCGTTTCTTAAACGAAAACGATTAGGGAACTGAGACGGGATGGATTAGTAATAACGAGAGATTAAGTCTGCTGACATTTCCTCATGTTGTGGCGATAAGGAACTTCCTTTTCTGATGTACACAAGTTCTTGTAAAAACACCTATTGTTCATAGTTTAATTTTGAGATCTCATAACAATATTTCACTACTTCGGATATGTTGATGATGCATAATTATAGTCCAAAGGGAAAATAGCTAATTTAATGTATATGAATAATATATTATTATATAAAAAGGGGGAGCTTAAAATCCAAATTATCAGTAAAAATCCTGACAGAAATCATGTTTTATGAAAGGAATCATTATTAAAAAAAAAGCTGATTTTTTTTTGTAATTGTAAAATACCTCAATATTTTTATATAAAAAAAAGTGAGTACCACAAAACGGATATAATTAGGATTAGCTAGGTGAAAATTTTGATTTTTTACCATTATAAAAAAAAGTTAAAATATTGAAATTTACACTTAAATATTGATCACAAACACTACACTACCTAACATTTCAAAATGACAAATGTACTACCTTAAGTAATGGATACACAATTTTGTTAGTAAAACTGGACGGAATATTTCATTTTGTTAGTCATATGACTGCAAGTGTCATATAATGAATGGTAAAATAACATTTTTCCCATTAAGTATTTGACCTTTATATATTTTATAATGAACAATAACGAGGGTACAATTGCAATGTTCCTTATAAAATGTATAGAGGTCAAATAATTAAGGAAAACGTTATTTTACGATTCATTATTTGACACTTGAGGTCATATGACTAACGGAATGGAATATTTCGTTCATTTTTACTAACAAAATCGTGTGACTGATACTTAAGGTAATGCATTTGTCATTTTGAAACGTTGGGTATTGTAGTGTTCGTGACTAATACTTAAGAGTGAGTTTCGATATTTAACCTTAAAAAAACTATATTCTACAAAAAAAGGGATAATTCCACATCAGTACCCTAAATCTTTCATTTTTCATTTAGAGTACCCTAACTCTTTTTTGTGTCACCTCAGTACCCTAAATCTTCATTAATTCCAATTTAGTACCCACCGTTAATTTTCCATCCATTTTTGGATGAAAAATCATCATGTGCATGGCACATGACCTAAATATTTTCAAAAATACCAATTTCACCCTTTGTCTCTTAAAACTTTAATTTCCCAGCAACTGAAACCCATCTATGTAACTCCCCATTTCTCAACTTCCCATCTCTCTCACTCTGGTCCTCTATTTTTATTGTGGCACTAGTTGAAACCAGCAGATTCGTAAATCTGTTTGAATCTATCCGAACTGTACCCTAGAACACACCGTGAATGGCATGACGCTGACGCCAAATTTGTACACGCCGATGAGGGAGACCTCCACATTCGCGACGTTCCGTCTCCGCCTCAATCAAGGAATTTTGTCGCGATGGATAGGGCGGGTCGAACTGAGTCCGTCTCCGACCTAGAGGGAATCAAAGCCGGAGGAGAAATAGACGACCAACGGCGCTGCTAATGTCGCTGTAGACATAGCTCATATCGCTGGAGAAGACGTATAAGGAGCTCGCAGAGTCCGTAGACAGAGTTCCAAAATTCGCCTCAGTTAACTGTGTGAATTAGGGTTTATGTTACCATGTATGGATCCAATTAATTTGATGTCTTTAAGGTTTATGTTTCAATGTCTGAGAATTAATAGTTGAAGCAACAAATTGAGGTTGAAGAAAGCTTGTTTTGGTACCAAAATGAAAAAAGTAAGGAAAAACAAAACAAAATCTGATTTATATATTTTTATAAAATTTTAAAACAAATAAGTGAATTAAACAATAGAAAAAACTTTATTAAATTTAATTTGATTTTATATTAAAATATGATTTTAAATATTATATTTTAAATAAAATTTGTTTTTTCTATAGTTTTATAATTAAATTTGATTTAATTATATTTTTTTAAAAATAAAATTGATTTTATAAGAAAAATAAAACAGATTTTTAAAAAATAAAAGAAAACAGATAATTAAGATAATTTTTTTTTAAAGAATAAAACATTTTTTAAATAAAAAAATGTTATTTAAAAAAATAATAATGATTTTAAAAAAATAAAACTGATTTTTAAATAAAACTACTTCTCTACCACTTCGGAGTCAGCAATCCCGCGTTCAGGAGCCCTACCATTATCAGTCAAGGGAGGACGACGCACACTGACTTACCGGGGGAGTAATCGGTCCACCACTGGTTATCTATCCTCTGACCTGCTCGGTCAGTATCTTATGGTTGTAGTATACTGTATCGGTGTCCTCGGATGCTACCGCAGTCCCACCCCTCCGACCGCCCCGATGTCAAAGAGCAAAATTTACTTTTCCTGCTTTTATTGTTATTGCTATGTTAGTTTGGTTTTATGTACGATGTCTCGGGTTTCTGTAGGCATCAAAAGGCTTTTATATTAATAATATTGTCATTCCTCTAAAAAAAAATGTATTTTAAAAAATAAAGTGATTTTTTGAAATCAAAATATGATTTTATTTAAAAACTATCTTTTATAAAAAAAATTAATTTTTGAAAATCAATGGCATGGGTTTGAAATTTTGATTGTTAATGAGGGGTATTTTGGTCATTTTATCTGTTTTAGATGGAAAATTGATGGAAAGTTAACGGTAGGTACTAAATTGGAATTAATAAATATTTAGGGTACTGAGGTGGCACAAAAAAAGTTAAGGTACTCTAAATGAAAAATGAAAGTTTTAGGTACTGATGTGGAATTATCCCCAAAAAAAAATGAATGCCTCCAATATTTTTTTTACCGTAACTTTAAAAAAATTATAATAACAACTAATTTGGAATATTACAAAAGTTTTGCGAAATATACAGATGATACGACGTCGTATAGAGGAGTGACTGGAGGGGATGTATATTTACTCGCATTTGGTTCACTCTGGAAGAGTCGCGCACACGCAGCTGAGAGAGAAGGTTCAATCTCGAGCAAACAGCAGAGCTTCGTGAAGTGTAAAATGGCGGCGAGAGCGGCTTTGCTGAAACACCTTACGGTTAGCGTGAGCTCGTTGCCCCAAAACCCTAGCCGTAACGTCCCTTTCTCGGCTACCTTGGCCAATGTGATACGCCGTCACTTCTCTGAGGAGGTGAGGGGGACCTTCCTCGACAAATCGGAGGTTACAGATCGTGTCATCTCCGTCGTCAAAAACTTCCAGAAGGTCGATCCTTCCAAGGTATCGTGTTTGTGTTTATCCCCTCTGGTTGTCCCTCGTTTTTATCGACTCTAGGGTTTTGTGTGGCTATTATTGCGAACTCTTGATGAATTTTGATTGGAAATGTAGTGAAATAGGGGAAATTGATTGTGAACGTGTTTTGATATTGTTCTTCTGTTTTGTGGGATCTTTCGGATGTTGGGAACAAACTGTTAAAATTTGAATCGAAATAGCTACTTTTTTGTTGCTTCACAAATTGATTGGTTTGGGGATTTTATTTTTGCTTTGATTTTTTTTCTGGTTAAGGAGTAAATGATTGGATAGTATCTCATTAACTTAGCAGGCTAATCCTGAATAGTTCATGTCTGCATTTCTTGCCCAAACTTCGTTTTTTGGAAGATTTGGTGAAACCGTGAAAGGCAAGAGAAATGGGAATTTTTTTTTATTGGTTCTGATTTTTCTCGAAGTAAGAAGCTTGGGTATTTGAATTTGGAATTTTATCTTCATAAAGGGATCCATTAATATAGTGTAGAAAAACCTTTTTATTTATATCTGTCCTTGTATTCAAAAAGTGAACTAAAAGAAAAAGTATAATCCAGCATGCTTGCTGGGTTATTTGTTTGCCATTTATTTTTTCGTACATAATATGAATCGAACAAGGCGGAATTTTAATGGTGGATACATTTTGGTCTGTGTTTATTATCATGCACAAACCTGATGTGGTTATAGCCTGTTTGAAGGTTCTTGGAAGATTTTTATTAATCCTTGAGGTGGTTTTCACCAGTATGTGTACTTGGATTGTAGTGTTCAAATGTTTTTTTGCTTACATATAGCTGAAATGTTGGTATTATGGACGTCTCTTTTGCAAAAAAATCTGTATTTTACCCATTTCCACCAGATTTATGGAGTAAAAGTTATAGCAATATGTTGGTGCAAAATATGGCTATAAGTTTCATATTATACTAAGTCTTTCTCTTTGTTTATTTGTCTGGAGTTTTCATCCTACTTGCTCTATTCAATATCATTGTTTTGCCTACAAGGTTGAACTCTATATGATTTGGCCGTGTAATGTTCCACTAAGGCCACATCTCTACTAAGATGAACCCCAAAGGGCTCAAAACTAAGAGTCCTTTAATTGATTTAGTAACAAGTTTTTCTTAATAGTTAATACATCAAGAAATACCGCTCAATATAGTTATGGATTAAGATAAGTGAACTTTGTGGTTAGTAGAGCTCAATTCATTGGTAGGCTCCACTTCTTGTATGCGTATAGCACATCCTCTGAGATGAATTTGACTAATGCTAACAATCATTCAACATTTACACATCATTGGCAGGCAACATATAGTTCCTTGGATGTGGTGGCATAGATAATCACTGTATTTCCCTGTTTACTTCATTTGTCTGCTAGTAAGGTCGAGTTATTATGTTGCATCCAAAACTACAATTATATGAGCACTATGGTTTAGCTGCTTTTGTTTCACCTTTGTATGTGCTATTTAATGTTCCATGGCTCATGATTGTGAGTGTGACTTGTTGGGTTTTATGTATTGATTAGTGATTTCCCTCTGCATTTAATATTGAGATGTCCTGATATCTACTTTGTTTGTTATTGCAGGTTACACCAAGCGCCAGTTTTCAGAGTGATCTTGGCTTAGATAGCTTGGACACCGTGGAGCTTGTGATGGCCCTTGAAGAAGAGTTTAGGTTTGAGATCCCCGATAACGAAGCAGACAAGATCAACTCCATCAGTCTTGCTGTTGACTTCATTTCTTCTCACCCCCAAGCAAAGTAGGGGAAGAATTCGGATTTGCCTGGTTCTTCATTTTCAGTGAGAATTTAGCTGCATCAGTAGAATCATCAAACCTTGATATGTTTGATTCGGTTTATATTACTTAAAATATCCTGATTGAGGAGGATTATCTAATTGTTTTGCATGATGGTTGGATATGTGATGTTTTGTTTGAATAAAATAATCACTTAGATTCTTGCTTAAGCAAGGATGCTTCAGATAGCCGCCATGGGAGTTATAATAATGATATGGTATGTTCTTGAAATAGCGTTATTGATGCCGTGTGTGCAATTTAGTAGCTGCTGCTAATTGTATAATAATGTGGCTGACTCTTGGCCTGTGCTTGATCGTGCTTAGTTTAAGTATTGATAATTTGATAGTATATCTGTACTAAACCCAATTATATTTCATAAAGCATAATTAGAAAGTCATCGCTATAATGTTGGGATTGATCAGGTTTATGTTGTTTGTTTCACATCATTTCTAGGTATTATCTAAATGGGTCATAGTCTTCTGAATATCGTGACGTGTTTGACGGTGTCGTTTGTGCTCTTTAGTCTCCGCTTAGTGGCAATTGAAGTCTTGGTCTTCCTATTTGAGGAATGATAAATACACACTTAACTCTATAGAATTTTTAAAATGACAAAATTAACTTTTTCGTTTTATTTAGATCTGAGCAAGGTTGTAAAAATGTTAGGCGTTAATCGGATGGTACGGGGTCCAAAGCGTTAGGCGGGGATTAATCGGATTATTATTTTATTATATATAATATCAAATTTTATATTATACCATATAAAAAATATTAATAATATAAAAAATTAAATATATTTAAAAACACAAACATTCTACTAAACTAAAAGTATCCCTAGCATAATTTTATACTCTCTTTTAGTTTCTAGAAGATTAGAAGCTGTTTTCTTTTAATTACGAATCTGACCCCACACCTGACCGACTCGTCCAATTAATCGGCTAGGCGGTGATTAATCGGCTGAATCGGGGATTCATATTGTATCCAAACGGTCTGGAGCGCCTTAAGAAAACAAATCGGGTCGACAGAACCCATTTCAATACTTAGGCGAGGCCTAGACGCCTCCAGACGGGAGGTTGTTTAGTCCTCACTATGGATTTTTATTTTTGTTAGGGGATACAATCAATACTAGGAGCTATTCGTTTTTTTTTTAAACAATACATCTTTTTTTATAATTATAAGAAAAAAAATGTTGTACTTGGATTTTGTTGTAATTTGTATAAATGATAATTTTGTCTTATTATTCTTAAAATTAAAATTTATAAAGTTAGAATTATAAAATTGAAACAAAGTATACAAATATAAATAGTAGATAAATTCAAAATATTTTTTATGATTATAAAATGACAACATATTAGAAGAAAAATAACTGAATATTATTTTTTACCATCCTCTCATAGAAATTAGAATTATTAACCCATTTATCAAAAAAAAGAATTTTTTATCAGCAAAGCATATATTAAGAGAACCTCTCACGAGGAGAAAGAGATTACAAGATATATCCAGCTACATATTTAACCAAAAAACCAAACCAAAGTAGGACGCAACCTACTGAAACTGGACCACTGATGAACAAGTTCTAAATACTAGGTTTAACTACCATAAAGCCCTAAGAAACCGAACACAGTAGAAATATTCCCAAAAACGAAGAAGGATCTGAAATCTGGATATAGCTACCATGAAGCTCTAAATTTGAAAAACGGGTCTTGAGTACCCAAATGTGACCACCATGAAGCATTGAGGGGAGTAAATTCCAACTGCCATACCTCACCAGCTAAAATCCAAACCCTAATCTTGATTGCTCAACCGATTCCCATCTCTATAGAGTTGCCCATCTAAGGACAACAACTATAATGCTAGCGACCAACACCACATACGGCTGAGACAGATCCGAATTACCAAACAAACCCTAGCAGATGGCTTCTAAGGGGCAAACAACACCGATGAAACTCGTCGGCGGTCAGCGCTTAACTGACGAGCTCGACCCACCACCTGGTCGAGATGAAGCGAAACCAAATACTAAGGGAAGCATGCACGAATAGGAGAGACTTGCGAACCAAGGAAAAAGGGAGGGGACAACTTCAGAACTGACCATCATGGCATGCACCCGTGCCGGCCCTCATCACGAAACCGACCAACACCGAGAATCGCCTGTAGGGGACCCGACATTTCTACCGAACACCAGACATGCCTTTCTGTCAGGCTTCGGCTTTAGCCGAGAGGGAACACCTCCGATGAGACCAAAAACACCATCCACAACCAAGAACTCCAATCGAAGGATGGCTAAACAAAGCAGCACCCATACCTGAACTCACTAAAAAAAAAGAATTATTAACCCAACATATACAAGAGAATAGACCATTCATTGGACAAGAGAGTATGTTATGAGGAAAATGATTAGCTGTCTGAGAATTGACTTGGAGAAGACTTTGAAGAGTCTAAAGTCAATGAAATAGAGAGCTTAACTTACCAGTCTTCTCCAAGCTTTACTTTCCAAAATACCCTTCCAATTTCTCTTTACATTTACAAATATGGACATGTCATCACAGACAGTGCCACTAGGAAATTACCAAAATGGCACTTTCACATTCCTTTGTGTTGTTCAATTCAATTCATATTCCTTGCTTTAATGGATTGATAGCAACACATTTTATAAGCACTTCATCTCATGATTGAACATTATAAATACTCTTATGTTTAAGGTCTGAAATAGAGGCAGGCCAAGCATTTACACTACTCACATATTAAAAAAAAAATACTCTTTTAATGTTAAAAATTATATTTTTATAAAGACTCGACCAAATGGAAATAATTGTAAAAAATGATCTTCAATTGATTGATTGTGGTGACTTGTATTCCTAAACAAAAAGTCTTAATAATTTGTATCCCTATACCTTCATAAATTTATACAATCCATTATAAAGTTAAATAATAATATAAAAAAACTATTTATCCTCATATTAACAAAGAAAAGATTATTTACTTTCAATTATAAGTTTTTAATATATCATATTTAAGAGATATTTTCTGCAAATATATAATATTTTATGACATAATTTTGCGGGAAAAAAGTATTTTAAAGTTTTAATACAAGGGTAAAAATGGTTTCATTTTTTAAATTTGGGTGGCATGTGCAGGACATGTGACCTATTTTGGACGGAAACTTTAATTATTGATGGTACAAATTAAAAAAATTTATAAGGATACAAATTGTCATAATTTTTCGTTTAGAAACACTGGTTGCAAAAATCGAATATCTGTCATTTTTTATAATTATCCCTTGAAAATATGAACATATTAATTTATCAAACAAATTTTATTGTGATGATTTTGCATCTTAATATGAAAAATATAGTTTTTTTTTTCAGTACACGAGCTTAAACTTTTCATTGATATGAATGTAAAAGGTCCTAAAGACTGTATATAAGTGGAAATGAACTAAACAGGATGAGATACAGTTTCGGTGACAACTGAGACACTGATCATATATCTAAGTACCCGGTGATACCCAGGAAAATGTTAAGGGGTGGTTCCTTATTCCGACTGTGTTGAGTGCGAAGAATCCATTATACTTTCCCCGTTTTGACTTGATCGATATTGTTATGTCGTACCATTCGATCAAGGAATATGCTAGGGAAAGGAGGAGACTAGGAGTCAGAAGGTAGCTGACTCACAGAGGTCGAGGTGTGGCTCTTCATAAACACCCCGAGATGTCATGGGTTACTCATAGCTACATGCGAGGTAGCTCACCGTGCCTCGCTCCTATCCTATCGGGGCTGTCTTCGTCAGTTGTATTTGTGGATTCCAGACTGTCTTGGGTGGGAGTAGCAGATCTATCCGTCCCCGGAGAAGAGACGTACCAGCGAAGCACCTCCATTCTTTGGTGTGGGAGGCCAGAGTCCTGCGCTCGAGGATGGGAAGGGTACCAACGGGGTTCCTCTCTTCGGGCACTAATTGTATCCTCAGATGTAGGCTCGAACCAACGATCCCTAGTACTCCTATTGGTGTGAGACTGACTACTCTCATCTCCCGCGTGATCCATGTAGGGGCAAGTGTCGAGGACTATCCGAAGTCGTAACAGCATGTTGTCACCTGCGATAAGCGGTCGGAGTCTCGTTTACACAATCACTCACCAATCGGTTCGAAGAAGACCTGTTCATGTTGGTGGAGCAGATACCATTGGGAGGATGTACCTGTCCGGGATCCAGGATCCGTCTCGGATTGTGGTCGTAGACTAGAGTTTTCATCCCAAAATCTGACTAGGTGTATCGGTGCTCGTCGGGGACTCAGGCAGAGTCTGGTTTCGGATGGCCTACAATAGGGATGGTACGAGATCGCTGTCAAAGGTTATACTCTAATAAGACCCCGAGGCCTCATTTCCAATGTCTCTTCATTGGCGATCCATTGGAGGACATGCCCGCACATCCCTCCGTGTCGATTTGACGACGATGTGGTTGTACTCGAGGAGTTGGTCGGCATGATGGTCTTTAGGATGTAGGTACACTATTTCATGTGGCAGGCGACGACGATCAGCAACATGGGGAACGATTCTTCCCGTGGGGTGATCCATGAGCTCATTGAATCGATCGAGTCGTGGATGAACGAGATATCGACAAATGGGAGGTAATGGTAGATGTCGACGATCGTGGTGAGCGAGTATCCATGACGGTCAACGAAGACAAAGAAGTCATGACAAGAGGCGGAAAATAATTTTGAGAGAAGAGAGGTTTTGAAAGGAGGAGATTCCAACATTTATTTTGTTTGTATAATATAGTTTAGTTATATGTATTTTATAGTCAGATTCATTTTTTTCAATCCAAATTATTCTAATTGACATAGTCAATTACCCAAATAATGGGGTACGAATAGTCAACAAGCAAATAATGCCAATGGCAGAACTATAAATAAAAGCCAAAAACATGGGCAAAAAAAGAGCATCCTTTCTATAAGACCAACCAATCGAACCAAAGCCCAATACGGATTCGGCCATTCCTGGAAATGGCGCCGCATGTTTCCGACATAGCTTTACCTTCTTCTCCAGCTCACAAGCTTGAGCTCCTCGTGCTCTGCCTCCTGTTTTCGCTTTCCTTTCTCGTGCAATGCTCGGTCTCCGAGATCATATTTGAAGAACGATTCGAAGGTACTTCCTTTTTTTTCTGGGTTTCATTGTCTAGTGTTTGGTTTCTGAGAAAATCTCAGGTGAACAATTGGGTAATCGCTATTTTAGCTCATACCCGATTCATGTACTGTTCTGGGTCGTGAGGATTCAAGTCAAGCTGCAATTTTTGTAACGCTGGATGAGCTTTAATAGTCCCTTTAATATGGATGTGGTCTTAATTTGCCTTGAGTGGTCTGTTTGGTTGCTGAGAATCCATGTGAAAGGAATAGAAGTAGAAACAATAAATGTTAACACTCTTAACATGTTCTGATTTGGTAAATTGGTAGTTTGTATTGTCAGGTTGTTTCTCTCCCTTTGGGTGTATATGCTATGTTGGGTTAGAAGGGGAATATTTGGAAATATTACATTTTTTGTGTTTGCTTATGTTTAGTGGTAAATATTGAAAATTCAAAAATTCATAAACCCGTATATAATATGTTATTTTGTCTAAACCCCTTTTGCTTGAATGCTAAGAAATAGTGGGAATCATTTTTACACTTTTACTCAATTTACTGTTAACAAAATAGAGGTGAGAAATTGAAGCATTGCTGTATATTGTCCTTTCTTTTTTTCACACTGTTATCTTTTTTTTTTGTGATCCCAGCAATTTTTTGTAATTATAAGAAATGGTAGGTGAATACATCATTTTGGAAAATGATTGATTGAAACAATTGAACTCATAAGTTATGCACGATGATGAGTCAACTGAAAGTCAATGAAGTCATGTTATTGCTTTTCCATACATGGAAGTAAATGCTACCATCTACAGTGTTGCAACTACGGATAATTGCAAAAAAAAATACCCTGATGTATTCGCTTTTTGCAATTTGTGGCCCTCTTCTTTGATAATCACATAAAAGATCCATGAAGTTGTCTTTTTGTTTCACTTTGTATAAATTTGTTTCAAAATGACGATTTTACCCTTGAAAATCTAAATTTAAAAAAACATAAATCCAAAATTCCACATCCTTGAGTTTCTTGCTCTTTGTACGGTACAAAGAGGAAGAAAATTTGGATTTTTTCTTGTTTATTACTTGTTATTTTTTAGATCTGAATTGTAAGAGTAAAATTGTCATTTTTATGCAAATTGCTACAAGATTACAAGCTCATGGTACTTTTTTGCAATTACCAAAGAAGAACAAGTTGAAAAATGTGAATACCTCAATGTACTTTTTTGCAATTATTCTAAAAGCTCAAGTAAAATACTACCACTTACTCTGCTCTGTTGTCTTATGACATTTTGATTTTTTTTCTAAAGATGGATGGCATCGACGTTGGGTCAAATCTGACTGGAAAGCGAGTGAAGGAAAAGCTGGTACATTCAAGCACACAGCTGGGAAATGGCCCGGAGATCCCGATGATAAAGGTATCGTCTCCGATTTTGGTATTCGATTTATCTTTCAAATTGGACAATATTGTTTCTTTTATCGATTGGAATGTGAAATTGTTGAGTTCAGATAGCATCTGCTAGTCAAGATTGGTAATGATACGATAATTGGATGGCATTGGGTTTGTAGGGATTCAGACAACATCTGATGCCAAACATTTTGCCATATCTGCAAAGATACCAGAGTTCAGCAACGCCAATAGAACATTAGTCGTACAGTACTCTATAAAGTTTGAGCAGGACATTGAATGTGGAGGTGGTTACATAAAGCTTCTCTCTGGATTCGTCAATCAAAAGAAATTTGGAGGGGACACTCCTTACAGGTATGTTTTAAGCTATCTTTATTTTAGGGTTAACTGCATATAGCTATTTTTTTGCCAAAAAATGATGAAAATGCCCTTGACCCTAATCTAAAAAAATACATTTTTTTGTCTTTTTAGTAGTTCCAAAATGTTTTTGGTAGTTATGGAGTCTTTTCTGAGATTAGGGTCAAGGTCATTTTTTGACGGAAAAGAGCCATCTGCAATTTTTTGAAAGCTTAGGTAGCTGAATGTAAAACTTTAAATTGATGATAGTTATATGCAAAAGACGTATAATACGCAATAGCTGTATGCAATTAACCCTTTGTTTTACATTAACTAATGATACACAATCCACTTCTTTAATTTTGTCTCTGTATTTGGAATGTACCTTAGCTTTTGCTCCCATTTCTTGAATTATATTATTGGCATGGAAAAAAAGAACTTATTTGTTTGTTTACCATTTTATATAGTTTTGAAATGGAACTCTGGCTGATTAATAGTTTTTGTCTGTATAGTTTGATGTTTGGGCCAGATCTATGTGGCTCGCAGACAAAGAAGCTTCATCTTATTCTTTCTTACCAAGGGCAGAATTATCCGATCAAGAAGGATTTGGAATGTGAAACGGATAAATTGACTCATTTCTATACATTTATTCTCCGGCCTGATGCCTCCTATAGCATTTTGATTGACAATAGAGAAAGAGATTCTGGAAGCATGTACACAGATTGGGATATTCTTCCTCCAAGAAAGATCAAGGCAGTAAAAGCTAAAAAGGTTCGGTCTTAAGCCCCAAAGCTTGATAGCCATAGTGAAAGATAATTTTTTTGATCGACTAGATCAGGTGTATCAAAGGAGTGAGGTACCGCTGCTAGGACTTGAACTTAGTCCCAAGACCTAAGTTCAAATAATCTCTCTAGTGAAATAATATTTGATTACATTTCTCCTAATCATTCTCTAACATAATCAGAAAAAGATACTTTGCATTGAATAAGAGGGTCGTTGTTGAAATTTCGAGTTTCTAAATCCATCAATTGCTATCTTCCACAGCCTGCAGATTGGGATGATAGAGAATACATTGAGGACCCTAATGATGTGAAACCCGAGGTATATTTTCTTACATTTCTTGTCAATGGTTGTTAATCCGTGCCATAGTGTGGCACATAATTGTTTTATGTTTCGCATTGCAGGGTTATGATTCGATCCCTGCTGAAATTCCTGATCCAAAAGCTTCAGAGGTAAAAAAAATTACTTGTTAATTACTTCACATGTTTCCGTTTGATCAAGTGCTTTAACAGTCCAAACTTAATGTTATTGAAGAAGCCAAGAAAAGTAAAGTTTATGTGTTTCATGTTTGTTTCCATTACTAGCCTGAGAATTGGGATGATGAAGAGGATGGCATATGGAGACGGCCAAAGATTCCGAATCCTAAATATAAAGGGCCATGGAAGCAGAAGGTTTGCCGATTATGCCCTCTAAGTTGATTGAAAAAGGGTTAAAATCTAAATCTTCATACTAATTTCTTCATATATGCCAGAGAATCAAGAACCCTAACTACAAGGGAAAGTGGAAGATCCCTTGGATTGACAACCCAGGTTTTGACCCTGCAAATGTGGAATCTTTTCTAGAAAATACGTGAAATTTAATATTTTTTTTTACTTAAATAATTGTTTATGTCTCTGTTCTTCAGAGTTCGAAGATGACCCTGATCTATATGTGATGAAGCCAATAAAATATGTAGGCATCGAAGTTTGGCAGGTAGGGAACGAGTAAATCTGATCACTCAGTTTCTCGATGAGCTGATATCTTCATTGCAACTGTTGATTAATTATGTACTGTGTGCAGGTAAAAGCTGGTTCCATATACGATAATGTATTGATATGCGATGAACCAGAGTATGCAAAACAAGTTGTTGAGGAAGTATTTGCAAACAGAGAGGTTTGTGTAGTCCTTCTTTGGACTTTATGATTTTGATGCCTTGATCAATTTGTGCCTAATGTTTTGTTTCTTTATGAGAGATACAGATAGAAAAGGATGCCTTTGAGGAAGCGGAGAAAGAGAGAAAAAAACGTGAAGAGGAGGTATCGATAAGGACTATTATACTTGCATCTCTTATATTTTCTTGAGGATTTTGGTTTTCAACTTTTGCTTCACTTTGTGCAGGAAGCTCAAAGAGCAAGAGAAGAAGGTGAAAGGAGGAGAAAAGAACGAGGTTACGATAGACGTTACAGGGATAAGGAGCGCTACAGAGATAAATATAGAAAGGTAATAATGGAATATGATGCACTAGTAATCGATTTTTTTTCATTAGTTTGATTGGTCTAACGAAAAAAACTATTGTGATAGTAAAATCTGATAATCGATAATTTCGATTAGGTTACAAAATCACAATAATTGATTAGTTAGTCGAATGCACACTCTTAGGTACAAATAAGAAGAAAAATTAAGGGAGATGAAAATTCTGGATTTTTACTTGCTATTTTTAAAAGGGATAATCTCATAAAAGTACACTAAACCTGTCACATTTCTCACTTAACTACACTGGCTTTTGAATTTTCTCACCTAACTACCCTCAACTTCTATTTTTTCTCACTTCACGCTATTTTGGTAATATATGACAAAATACCACAACAATGAATCTTGGCTTGATTTTCCAGTTTATTATGAGGTTACCGCCGAGAAACTAATTTGTAATATTTTTTTACGGTAATAAATACAAAAATTGGTGGTACACAGGTATTCTTGTTTGAACTCCCTATATTGTTGTAGGGAAACATGTGACAAGTTTAGCGTACTCATGTGAGATTATCCCTTTATTAAAATTAAAAAAATTAGGGTAAAATTGTCATTTTAAAACAAATTGATATAAACTGCAAGAAAAGTATAAGCTCATAACACCTTTTTGCCATATTATGAAAGAATAGAGCCCTGATTTGCAAAAAGTGAATGACACGGGATACTCTTTTGCAATTATCCGTTTATATGATCTTATAATCTTTTGCAATTATCCGTTTATATGATCTTATAACGTCTAACACGTTTCTCATTTGCAGCGTCGTGATTACATGGACGATTATCATGTAAGCATGAAACTCGATCATTTCATGTCGATATTCACAATTCTAATCTTTCCTTTGCTTGATCAAAACCTTTGTTGTAACTTCGTTTTGCAGGATGAGCTATGATGGCCTCTCTTCAGCAGCTGTTTCTGCATCTCTGCTCTCAAAGAAAATAAGAGAAAGTGCCTCACTCCTCTTTCACCATTGCCATGGGTTTTTAAGAGTTGATCTATTTCCTTAGGGAATATGTTGTACGCTGTATGTTTCATACAACTGTTGTATTTGTGTATCAGTGTGGTTCCTTCATTGATGATGTGTGTAAGTTTGTATCAAGTTCTAGGATTTTCTACAATTTAATCAAGGGATCAGCATATAAACTAATCGCGTGCTTATACTTTTTGTAAGTTGTTATGTCTTCTAAATATTAGGGATAATTACAAAAAGTATATTGAAGTATTCACTTTTTACGAATTGTATCTCTCTTCTTTGATAATTGCATAAACTTCACTTGCTTTATTGATGCAATTTGTTTCAAGACGACAATTTTACCCTTTAAAAATAGGCTTAATCGTAGAAAGTCACCTTCATGTATTTGTTAACAACAAGTTTTCCAAAGTTTAAAAGTGTTAAAAGAGGGACTGTTATGGTCCCGAACTTGGATCGAGTCATGGAATTGTTGTTGTAGCATTCGTTGGAGAGAACGCAAGATCTCATATAGAAACCTTTCGGCTGGTTTTTGTTTATAATTCTTGACATCCTTTTCATTAAATGGCCAGCTTATAAATAGGCTAAACTTCCTAACTAATACAAAGATCATGTAGCTTTCCATGATCACAACACTTCAAGTAACTACCCATGATCACAATAATTAAGAAACTATTAATAACCGATAAATAACTACCTAGAATACTCATACCAGTAAGTTTGTTGGACTCATAACATTACTCCCCACTTCAAAATGGTGCTTGACCGCAAGCACCAAATTGTAATTATAATGTGACAGGAAGTAGGTTTAACAGGTGGGGGCTTAGGTTCTGGTCGCTTTAAAACACTGGTTTGGTCAGCCAATATAAGAGGCAAGAACCAGAATGTAAAACATGGTAATTTGAGAAGAACTATATAGGTTCCCCTAATTATTACTTCCTTTGTTTTGACCTTGTACTGATCAAGGATACTCGACGACTTGAGCTTGTTCAATTCTTTCTCTGGTTCTTGGTCTTGCTTCAGTTTTACAGATGAGTCACAACCAGAGGTGACCATCTCCTGTTGTGAGGCTTTTGACACTGCCATCTCTGACAGATCCAACGATTGTATTAATTTTTCGATCTGGTCTTCCATCCTCTGCTGCCTCGCCTTTGAGGCCACCCTATCTGCCTTCAAAAGGCTAAGGTGCTTGTCGTACCTTTCTTCTGCTGCAATCTGATCCTTCTTGTACTGCTCCAAAAACTCAGTAAATTGTTCCTGGAAAGATTTGGTTGTTGCCATGAAACCAGGCTCTGGTACCACTGTTACGGTCCCGAACTTGGATCGAGTCATGGGATTGATGTTGTAGCATTCGTTGGAGAGAACGCAAGATCTCATATAGAAACCTTTCGGCTGGTTTTTGTTTATAATTCTTGACATTCTTTTCATTAAATGGTCAGCTTATAAATAGGCTGAACTTCCTAACTAATACAAAGATCATGTAGCTTTCCATGATCACAACACTTCAAGTAACTACCCATAACTAATAAATAACTAATCATGATCACAATAATTAAGAAACTATTAATAACTAATAAATAACTACCTAGAAAACTAATACCAGTAAGTCTGTTGGACTCATAACAGGGACTTTATGTTTTGATCACAGGTTATTTACATGTTTTTATTAAATTAGTCACATGTAATTTACATGCTTTTATGAGTTATTTACATGCCTTATGAATTGATCACAAATTATTTATATGCCTATAATATTAACTAATATTTTATAGTAATACTTTAAGATCAGATTTTACATTTAACCCTTAAAAATATTAAGTTAAGACATCCTGTATTTAATTTTTTAAGAGAAATCATTAGGGTATGTTTCTACTAGCATGCCATGTGAGTAGTCACTAAATATTTACCTTTTTAGTTAAACATTATTGACAGTTTCCACTTCTAATAAAAGATATATAATAGGATGAAAACCGCAAACCACTTCAGTTTCAACATCCAAGGGTATCGAAAAAATTCATATTAGATCTTCCATGTAAATTAAAAATTCTTGATTGTTCCTACTAAAAGATCTCAATCCATGAAAAAAAATGTACAAATGATATTCCCCATACAAATCATATCTGGGTACAAAAGGGTGGAATTTCATTGCCCAAGTAATTGCACATAATCTACCCCAAACAGCTACAGATGATCATCATCATCTTCTTCGCACTGTAGTACCCGGCCCTCGCTGAACAGCAGCTGTTGCTTGGGCGCCTGGCTGGCCACCGGCCTGCTCTTCAGGAAGATTCATTGCTTGGGTAAAGGCATTCATCACTATGAGTCCAAGTGGGATCGCGTACATCCACTGAACCACAGAACAAACATTCAAAATTCAGAAAAATAACCGATTTTACAAGAATCGAGTAGGAATGGATTTTACACTCACGTATTTAGCCCAGAAGGATCTCTCTGGTGGTGGTGCAACTTCACCCTCGATGATATCACCAAGAACTTCTTCAGAAAATATTGGTGCTCTGCAGATAAAAGACTGATGAATTAGGCAGAGCAAGTTCATTGACTCGACTAATTTACTGCTTAATCAATTCATATGCAAATTTATACTAAACAAAAGGGCTCATTTTTTTACCAACCCGAAAGGCTTTACATGTTTTTGGAGAAACGTTATTTACACCCCCCTCAACGACCAGTTTTAGAAACACACACTGTCACCTTTTCAGTGTGTCCCTGATTGTTAAAGCCCTACCCAACCCAAAAGCTCGAATTGATGGGTGGAGGAATCAATATAATTATTAAGTGTTTAATTCGTCCATAAAATTCTCAATGTGGGACTTATATTTCAACACTGATAAAAATACACCTTTTCAGTGGTCTTTTGATGAATAACGAAAGGTGACAGTGTATTACTGATGACCCTCACCTATACAGTGTGTTTTTGAGAACCAACGGTCGCCGAGGGTTTGTTAGTGAAGTTACCCCTATGTTTTTTTTCTAAGTTTATCAAAATGACCATGTTACTGTTAAGTGCACAAAGGGAAACGAGCAAGGAAAACTGTAACATCATATACCTTGGTGCTTGCTCACTGTTCTTCAAAATTGTGTGAGAGTTGAATGCCCACTTAGCAGGCTGAGGGAGAGAAGATGACTCTGCATATTAGAAACTAGCCGCTTTTCTTTCCATTGAGAAACAAATACAAAAGGTTTGTCTTGACTTACAAGTTTAAATTGACGGGGATATGGGCAAGCCCCAGGTGCACCATAAGTGACAGCCAAGACATTAGCGCCTTCCTATAACAACAGAAAAAGAAGAAGGAAATTTATGCTTTGTTCTTGAGCATAATTGCATATCCAAAACTATAGCACCAGTTCACATAATAATTCTTCCCTAGTCAGTTACAGTATCAAAATTCTTCCACTTTTCACATCGGAATAGATAAAAGAGATAACTGCAAAAAAAGTACCCTGAGGTGTTCACTTTTTTGCAAGTTGTAGCCCTCTTCTTTGGTAATTGCAACAAAGTGCCCTGACTTGTCTTCTTATTGCACTTCGTGCAAATTTGTTTCAAATGACTATTTTAGCCTTTTAAAAATAGTAAGAAAAAAAATCCAGAATTTTCATCTCTCTTAATTGTCTTCCTCTTTGTATGTCCAAAGAAGAAGAACATTAGTGGAGGTGAAAATTCTGGATTTTTCTGTTATTTACTTCTATTTTTAATATTCAGAATTTTAAGGGTGAAATCATCATTTTGAAACAAATTTACACAAAGTGCAACAAAGAGACAAGTTCAGGGCACTTTTTTGCAATTATCAAAGAAAAGAGCTACAAGTTGCAAAAAGTGAATACCTCATGGTACTTTTCTGCAATTATCCCTAGATAAAACGACGCAAGGTCATGATGCAATATGCCAAATCTGTATAACATTGTTTCTTAGATGTACACAAGGATGGCCCATTAGTGCAAATTTTCGTCATTGTTAGTGGATCAGCAACCGGAAGTTAACAGCCAGTAAACTTTTTTACATGGACCAAGTTTTGGAAGAATCACATCTTGAACTTAATCCTAATTATCCCTTACAGCTTATGTTTTCTAAAGGTTACACATGAGAGAGATGGTTCGTGTTTTGCAAACAGAGTTTGGATTGTGAATAATTTGATGATCGTGATGCCATGAAAGAACTTAGATTGAAACCAAAATAGTTTCAAATGCGAGTGAAACAATTTTTAGGTGCAATTTTTAAGAAACTAAGCCTACCAGAAAAGATAAACAAAAGACACCATTCCATTTGTAACTTTCCGTGCCCTTAACTATCTTAAACAAGTTAAGTGCATCACCAAAAAGGCTAATAGAGTTGAGAGTTACCATGTGTATCACAAAATGCTCTTCCAAACCATCCCGTGGAAGACATCTCTGGAATTGAACAGAACAGAAGGGAACAGTTCAGTGTGACGTAAAATAAATACCTTCAGTAAAGATGGATCGTATGGACAAACAAGGAAAAGCACCACAGTTAAGTCGCGGCATACATTATCCCGACAGTTAGAGCATGGAAATTCTCTGGGATACATGACAATGCTAATTAGCATGTTCTTTTCCTCTAGGATAAAAAATGCAAAACTATGAATTACTTAACTACAATAGGGAGGAGGACACTGGCCATTAAGAGCAACAGTACATGCAAGAACTCGAGCAAATAACATACTAGGAGCAGATTAAAGTTGACTTTATTTGTACAATCATGCAATACAAGACAAAAGTTATGTCTAACTTGCATCTCATTCGGATTCCAACCTACATAAATGTTTGTTCACAGTTCTAGGCACACTATCACTTCATCGTGCAATGTATAAGTGCAGTTCAAAAGGGGTCACAATTTAACACAATAGATAAAGCCCATCAAAGTATTGAGGTAAGGCAAACAAAGCTCAACAATTAACTTACAGCTTTGACAGATGAAATAATGTACTCCCTTCCAGGAGGACTCAAGACATTGGATGGGAGTCTGATTCTATAGAATTCGTCACCTTGGAGTAGACTCTGCAGAAATCATATTAGAATCTCAAAGGAATTACAAGTGACAGATTGAAACAAAGGCATGAACTGTACTTACTTTGAACTTCTCCTTCTCCTCGTCGTTAAAAGCGTTTCTCACAAACCTCAGCTTAGTAAGAGTCTGTGAAAGATACAATTTCATGCCAGTTGATTACTGATTAGTAATACAAATCAAAGGGTCACTCAAAAAATCCAAACTTCAATTAACAAAAATCAATTTGTATGTATTGTTTAGTTACTGAGATTCTATGGTAACTGATCTTCACACTAGCTGAGCTATTTCATCAAGTTTAGTTTCAATTTTAATGAAAAGACAAATGAATCACGATCTATAAAACCAGAAAAATTCAAATTCGCATCATGACCTCTTAGTGCAAAGCTGAAATTCCAATTTTTGAGGAAACGGGAACCCTAAAAAAGCTCGGCATCGACAGACCCAATAAGGAATTCGAGAACGAACCTGGCCACCGTGGCTCCAGGTCTTGATGCGAGCAGAGAAGGTGCCGGCCGAAGAGAAATCGGAGTCTCCGAAAGCGTGTTCGAGGAGGAACTGGATCTTGGAGTCGGAATCAGAATCGGAGTACTTCTTCCGAATGGTGGCGGCGGAAGGAGGAGATGGTCTGGCGGAGGCGAGATCCGGAAGGATGCGAGGCTGCGCTCCTTCTAGGCCAAACTCCTCGTCGTCGGCGAGAAGCTCATCGGATTTGAAAGCAAACGACCGATGAGATAGTACGGTGAAGATGACGAAGAAGATGGACGAGAGCCTCATTGTGTCGACGAAGGAGACGAGAGCTCAGTTACGGGCTTCACGATGAACAAAGCACCTCGCTACTAATGTAGTGGAGGAAAATTTTTAATCTTGTGGATTTGTTTTTAAAAAAAAGTTTAATTTTTTTTTTGAGAAGAACAGAAAATATTATTAGTGAAATATAAAGTTGATCGATGAGCACATAGTTAGGGGTGTTCAAAAATAACCAACACCGGCCAAACCGACCATAACCAACCGGAATTGACACCGGAGAATCCGGAACCGGAAGTTCCGTGGGCAGTAGCGGTCTGAAAAGTGGAGAATCGGCGTTGTTTTGGTCGGAGACCGGTTCTGGATAATTTGAACCGCCGCTTAACCGGTAAGAACCGTTATTTTTGAAATCGTGTGCAACGAAAACAATCATGTTGTGTTTCATTTTTTTATTTCAATTACTGTTCATATTTCTATCTTTTTTGAATCCGGAGACTAGATTCATTTTTTTATGTTCATTTGTGTTGTTTATTTTTATTTTTTAAACAAGGTCATCTCAACATCTAAAACTCATTGAAATGGCATGATTCAATTTTTACACATTTATGTTTGTATGATCTAATTGTTTATTTTGTTGATTTGCATTTGAATTGGTTTCTGTTGTTTAATTTGTTTTCATTTTAAATTGATTTCAACTGTTACATGTTTTATGTTTGTATGTTCATATTATTTGCATTTCCTTAATTTTCTAGCTCTGCACTTACACTTTTTCTCTTCTCTGAATGACAAGTCCTTTGTGAGTGGAAGTGAAACTATTATTTCACTAGAGATGAAGATGAAGTAATTGCTTCATCTGTTGGAGCATCATCCGGATTCAATGTATACTGAATATGTTAAACTTTATGATAAGAATGTTGAATCTAGTTCAAAATCTCTTATGGGTAATGATGATGGGGACTTTGACACTGATATGATGTTTGCATCTTATAAACGACTTAAAAGTTCACAAGAGGTTTTGGATACAACTGACCTTGAGAAATATTTGAGAGAGGATGATGTGGAAGATAAGCCCATGTTTAATGTTTTGACTTGGTGGAAGCAAAATGCATCTAGATATCATATTATTTCTAAGATGGTCAGGGATCTCTTGTTTATTCCTATATCTATTGTTTCCTCAATATCAGTATTTAGTACTGGTTCTAGGATACTGAATCCTTTTAGGTCATTCTACTTTTCTTGACGATGCAAGCATTAATCTGTACCCAAGATTGGCTTAAAAGTGATATTTCTTCACTCCAACCAAATGTGGCATCACAAGGAATGGATAGTTTAACAAAATTAATGGAGGACCTCCGATTTGAAGAAGGTAAAACTTAGTGTTACAATATGGTCTAGTGCTTTCATGTTTATTTAAGTACTACAAGTTTACACAACTCTTCGTATTTTTCAGATATTGTGCTGGCTATTAGTATTGTTGGTGCACCAATATTGTTCTAATAAGAGAAATTTGGTAAATATCTCTATTTTATTGTATCATTTCCATCCAAATCTGTTTTAATTTGTTGCTATTGTTTAATGTAGGTACTGTGAACTCATGGAGATGAAGCTAAGACACTTGAAGGAAGATCAATTATTAATAATTGTAATAAATTAGTTTGAACCAATTTGTAATTATCATTCAGTTTGAACTATTTTGTTACCATTTTATTATATTCAATAAAATTTAGGATAGTAGGGTGTTTTTCACCATTAGGGATGGCCCGGGTTGAGTGCTTCAAGCCCTCCTTGATTCATCCTTAATGGTTTTCATCCTAAAAAAATTTGGAAAATACTTGTCTTTTGTCTTTTGATTCTAATTTTGATCGGGTTGGAGGTGAAAAGGTTGGGCCTAACCAGTAGGCCCAATTAATTGGTTGGCCCGGTTTCAAACCGGTAACCAACCGAAATTTATTCGGGTGAAAACCAACCGGATTAGTGTTTCATGGTTGCGGTGGTGGTTCCGAAAAATCATACCAGTGAAGCTTTCGGTTGGTTCCGAAAATGTATGTAATGGTTGGTTAAACCGACCGCGAACACCCCTACACATAGTTGCACTCATCATACATGTCATAAAAAAAGAAACTAAAATACTACAATAACATGAAAATAAACTTTGCTCTGGACATAGGGGCGGTCGAAGGGGGCATCTGTGGTAGCATCCTGAGATACCGATACAGCATACTTCTACCAAAAGGCACTGGTCGAGCCAACCAAGTGAGAGGGGAATACTGGTGGACTGATATCTCCCCCGGTAAGTCAGCGAGCGTCGTCCTCCCTGGACTGATAATTTTAGGGCTCCTGAAGCGGGAGTGCTGACTCCGGACTGGTAGGGGAGACTGTTGTCGGCTGGAGATGGAACCACCGCCATCTAACAGCCAAGAAGGGGGTACAGCCGCCCAACCCCTTCTTAGGCATCCTCAGACTCATTCCTGGAGGCGGGGGTGCTTGTGACCCCCCGCCGCCGCTACATGTGAACCTCCATCTGACGCCGTCGATCCCTCTGATTCCTCCAGCTCCGGCTCCTCTTCTCTTTCCTGTTTAAAAGCCTCAGATAGGCTGACCCACAAAGAGTTGCCCCAGCTCGAACCCAGACCACCCGGACCTCCAAACCCGACCCGATCCAACACGACCCGACCCATGCCACCCCAACCGGATTCCTACTCAGCCCCGACTAGGTCCGACCCACCTGACCCGAAGCAAGCCCTACCCGAGCCCGGTTGGCCTAGTTCAGCTCGGTTATCACGCAGCCCAGGACCAAGCCCAGCACGCGGAGCCCATGTCGAGTCAGCCTGCCAGGCCCGACGGGCGTCCGCACGGAGGCCCCGACCCAGACCCACGTCCTCGCGATTCCGGCCCAGTGTCGCGTCTGAAACCCTAGCAGGTCCGCGCGCCATCGCCGTCCCTTTGCTTCGCCACCGCCTCCGGTGGCTCCTTTGTACCCACCGACGTCGAGTATATCACCCCGAGAACCACCGCCCTGCAGAGCTGCTGCACCAAGTCCGACTGCTCGTGCACCTCTGACTGGCGCTGTAGGAACCCGATGACCACCGACATCAGCATGACCGATGTTACCCCGTTGTGCATCCACATGCCAGAGCGAAATCGCAGAATTCTGTAAACCCTAGATTTCATAGAACCGCACCGAGATCTCAAGCACCCGATCAGTGTCGAAATCCCCATCTTGATCGAGAAATTTCCCAGAAAATTCCGATCACACACCGGGGAGAAGGGATCCACGAGACCGTGCCCTAGCCCCCGATTCGTTGTCGAGGAAAGACGCTCCCTCCCGGCATTGTGAGTTTATCTTTATTATTGGGATTACTCTAGAAAATACCAGTTCTTTGACTATGGTTTTCATGAAGCACTTGTTAGTTGAACTTTTTTCAAATTGTAACAGAAGACTACCAAAAATTGTTACAAACCAACAAAATTTGTTAAATTTGACAGAAGACGTGAGAAAAAAAACATGTGGGTATTTAAACATTTTTAAATGACCAAAATACCCTCAAATGTTCTAAGTTTCATTCTCAGATCATAACTACTCAACTTTACACTTTACTAATAATTTATTTTATTATTTTTTTTCATATATTTATTAATTTAATATTTCAAAAAATAAAAAAATTATAAATAGATAAAAACTCTTTTAAATTTTCATAAAATGTGTTATTATATATTTATTTTTTCAAAAAACTTAGTATATAAATAAATAAATCTAATTGTTTATTAAAATCATATTTAATTACTTTATATCAGGTTTTAATTTTTTCTTTTTTTGAATTAAGATTTTAATTATAAGAAATATATACAAAAAACATATCTTAGCTACCCACCTTCAACCATCAACAACATACAAGTAGTGTGACTTATCTCTCCCTCTTCCCCTCTTAATCCTCTATTTTCTTCATTCCCTCTTGCTCGCCTTCTTCAAGTTCGCGCCAGAAGCTTTAGCGTTCTCAATCCCGCCTGACCGGTCTTATTCTTCCGTTTTTAGATCTGGCGTGGTCGGGTCCACTGGCCTTCATCCAAATTGGGTCGTGCTGGTGTTCATCCCGGTCGGAGGTGGTTGGGTGACCTTCACTCGTCGTTGAGACGCCAGATTCTTCTGTTTGAGCCTCCAGTCACCTCGTTGGAGCTACAGCATCAAATGGTCATCAATAGTCCTTATTACTCCATGTTGAACATCTCCAGAAATAAAATAACCAATAAATAAGATTTTAAAAAGAGTGACTAAAAAATAATGAACAATTCAATAGTTAATGAAAATTATAATAATTATAATTTATAAAAAAGAATTATCGAAAGCAAAATTAGTATTTCAGTATTGTTATAAATTTAACAAAATAGTATTGTCTACAGATATAATCTGACAAAATAGAAGTATAGTTTGGAGGGCAAAAAAGTCTTTTTGTATACTCCGTTAACGTTCCATCCATTTTTGGACGGAATCTGTTAGTTATTAACATTTTTCATTAGTATTATGTTGTCTTATAAAAAAAGTTGAACTCCACAAGTGTTGTTTTGATAACGAAAGTCAAATAACCGGTGTGTAGCAGAGTTTTCCCTTTATTATTAAAAACATAAGAAATGATTATTATATATAATCTCGGATCAAATGTTGATCCTAAAACAATAATCGTTATTTTTTATCGCAATTTTGTGATTTAGTGAACACATAAAAAAACATGCAAAATATCATTATTCTTGGTGTATACTTGACGGATTTGACTTTATTCATGTGTGTATGTGCATGTGTTACTTCTACCGACTCAACTAGGAGGTATCTAGGGAGGTCTATCACAAGGAGGAGTAAGATCAGAGAGCGGAGCATTACTCCTCATCTGTGTTTCAATTCCCGCGATTATCAGAACGTATGTATGTCGCTCTCAGGTTCTGTCTCGTTGATGTTGCTTCATAAACCATAGTTTAAGTGAGCTCATATGATTACCCATCAACACCTCTGGCCTCCACAACCACCGAAAAACAGCTTCATAGTAGCACCGACCCTAAACCTTGCAAAAAGATTAATTTTTTTGAATAAATCGACCCAAAATCGGGGGACCAGTGATGAAACCTCAAGAAAGATGAGCACACCATATATGGTTAAAGGAAATAAATAGAGTAAGCCAAAGAAATCAAGGGATCGTAGAAATTGATGGAAAGGTTGGGGGATTTTGTTGGCGGAACTTGAAATCCTAGAGGACAAAGTCGATGGTTGCGATGGATGATTTGACGACACGCACAACTCCTTCCCACCCTACAGTTGTGTGGTCTTTACTAACGTCAAGGGAAGAACCTCACCGTTAAGCTTATCACAACTCCTTCCCACCCTACAGTTGTGTGGTCTTTACAAACGTCAAGGGAAGAACCTCACGGTTAAGCTTATCGGGGGATCATGACCTTTTTCTTCCAGATGATGATTGATAATATGATCCATGAGCTTTTCACAAAGCGTTTTTGGTTCTCATCGACCTCACCTATAGATGCATCTGGTGATATATGCTTCACTCATGCGACCATGTGGGTGAGGGTCACGAACAACCCTATTGAGGCGATGCATATAAAAATCAGGATCTGAATAAGCAATCTACTTGGCATATGTATGGCCGTAGACAATGAGTCTTACGACAGATGTTGAGGGGACTTCATATGGATCTGATTCGATTGGATATTAAGAATCCCCTCTAGCACCAAATAGTGCTAAAGTTGATGAGAGGACAAGAGGATAATAGTGGGTTTGTCTTACGAGCGTGTCCTTGATTATTAATTTTGTTCTAACTATTCAGGACAATTAGTTTGGAACTACATGACTGCCTTGGAAGGTGTAGGCCTGGAGGAGCACTACTTTGGTACCTCCAACGAAGTAGGACCAGTGTCCCGGAGAAGCAGATACATAACACAGAGACTAGTCGGAGGGCTCCAATGTCATGATGCATGACTCAATGGGTAGCGGTACATAGAGTTATTGAAACAAAGGGACCCACCTCAACCCTTTCCTCTCCAAACCACATCGTCGAAACCAGATACCAAAAGGGGACACAAAACTTAGGAGCCATCATACCTAATTTTCCCCCACTATCACAAGAGGGGACACGACACATATATAGGCACCCCTAATAGCTGTGGTTAGGGGATAAGGAGAATGAAGGTGAGCCCCATTGTTAGGACATAGGTCTCCACCTTAGCGGGTGAAGAAATAAAATTTCAGGACCTGAGAAGCGGATATCTCGAGGAACCTTCCATCCCTAGGCAAAAGATCAAGGGGAAACCCTGTTTCTTAACCCCATTTAAGTTTTGTTTTTCAATTCCTAACCTAGGTTTATCTTTGGTGACATTTCCCAACTGTCACCTTTCAATTTTTTGCAGAAAGTATCGTGTACCGTTTATTATGACGATTCCGTTAGTTTTTTGCCACGTGTCACTTCACCGTGACGACACGTGGCCGACACGTAGGCAAAAAACTAACGGAATCGTCAGTTTTGACGATTTCTGATACTTTCTGCAAAAAATTGAAAGGTGACAGTTGGGAAATGTCACAAAAGGTAAACCTAGGTTAGGAATTGGAAAACAAAGCTCAAATGGGGTTAGGAAACAGGGTTACCCTAACGATCAAAGCCTACCACTAGAATTTGACCCATCAGGTCAACATAAGATATAGATAAAGGGGGTACTCAACATAGGGGTGGTAAACACATCCACCTCTCCCATGAATGTTGTGAAGACCACCTCGGTAAAATTATTTAAAATATTAATTTTATTTGATTAGAACGCCGTGGTCGGAAAGCGGATTAAATGTTTGGAGCAAACGCAATCGAAAAAGAAAAGAAGATCAAAAAAAGAAGAAGAAGGTTTTGGGCTGGGCTGGAACTGGGCCAGACTTGGGCCAGCTTACTAACGCGCGCCAAACCCACGCCAAGACACAGGCCCAAGCCCACGAGAACTCAGTTCTAACCCTTTTCACTGTACTTCTTCTTCTTCGGCCGCGCACGGAACCCTAGACAAGAATCGCAGCTCCTCTTCTCCCTCTCTCGATCCTCCTCATTCTCTCCCCCTCTCGCAGCCAGCACCGCCTCGCCATCTCTTCACCTCCGTGCGAATCGAGCCACACCGGATAATGGAATTCGACGTCGACGCCGCGAGCTCCTCGCTCCGTTCTCCTTCCCCGAGCTCGATTTACGTCGCGCCGGAGACGAAGGGAACCGCACGGAGACGTCGGGTTTGGGACGGGTTCGGCCGAAGACGTCGCCGACGATCTCAACTTCGCCAGATCTGGGGCGGAGAGCGTTGGGTCGTTCTCCAGCCAGCGACGCCGTGGCCACGAGCTTGTCGGAGCCTTGACGCTCCTCACCGGACAGCTCTTCCCTCCTCTCGAGCCATTCCTGACGCCGCCGCCGGCGGTCGGAGCAAAACCATCGCCGCCTCTCTTTCTAGAGCTCGTGCGATCAGATTTGAATCAGGTCATGTGGGTTGGGTCGGAGGCTCGAACCTTGGGCCAGGCCCAGGTCTGGATGAGTTCTCGACTCGGGCTTGGGCCGGGTCTGGAACCGGGTCTGGGTCGAGTCTGGAGCCAGGTCCGGGTCCGGGTCGGATCTGGGTCCGGTCGGGTCAGGTTTCTGGACCGGGTCAGATCCGGGTCGGACATTTTTTAAATAATTAATTAATTTAATTAATTTGACTTAAAATGGTAATTAAAGGACGTTTTGGACAATTCCGAGGACTTTGGACATACCGGAACTGATTGTAAGTTTTACCTGTTAAAATCAGACTTGGACTTCGCTCAAGAAGACCGGAGTTGAACCCAGGCTTGGACTTCGCCTGAGAAGACCGGAGATAGGCCCAGACGTCAGCAGCTAGAAGACGCAGCTGTTGTGACCGTCTTGAGGTAGGGAAAGTAGCGAATACCGTTTTAATTGCGGAAAGTTACTAGTATGCATGATTAGGAAAATAATAATAAACGGAAAGGTCCTAGTTGGCATATAGGATGTGATTCACTAGAATACTCGCTTTCAATTACTAAATACCGGACGAGTCTTAGTAACATGTAGGATGTGATTCACTAGATTACCTGCTTTCAATATTTGAGAAATTGTCGTGCTGGTAGAATGGCCATGTCGAGCCTTAGGACTGTAAGCTGATTGAGATGCATGATGTGTGTTTAACCGCTGTGTGAGAGTCTAAATAAGATTATACTCGGTGTTGCATGATTGTGACTGTGTGTGGGCAATTGTGTCGTGTTTGTTGTAATGTGAACCCTTGTTTGTGATATGACCGAGTGAGTGATAGACCGGTTGTGTGTTATGTTGAGATAGTCCGGTTGATATATTGAGACCGATCTTGTTTTTGTGCTGCGTGTTATATCCTCATTGTGTGTTCTAAGAAAAGACGTAACTGGAGTGGTACTTACACCGAGGGATAGTTCCGGTGTAGTGTATCGAGGCCAAGAATGGCGTGATAGATACCCCGAGTCTCCGTGACGGGAAGGCGTACGACCAAGGTACGTGCCGGTTCGGTATGCGTAAGGCCCTGAGTCTACGTGACAGGAAGACGTCCGATTGAAGGATTTCCGGTCTGGGATGTTACCCCGAGTCTATGTGACGGGAAGATGTCGGGACCGAGGCTTCGTGATCCGGTACGATATAAATGGAACAACATGTGAGGGCCGGAGATGTTGGAATTGGTTGCACTAAGTTATGTGTGGTTCTGCTGTGTGTGTTGTGCATACTGTTTGGCTTTGTGCGTTGTCTGATGTGTGTGCCGTGCGTGCTGTTTGGCTTTGTGCATTGGGTTAAGTGTGACTATGGTCTTGTGGGAGTGTTTGGTGACTCGAGGTGCTGTTATACCTGATCCTGGGTTGTCGTGCGAGTTCGCACGTGTGATCGGTTGTGAGATAGCCGTGGGTGTTGTTCGTTGAGTATTGTTAGGTGGTGAGTGTCCAGAATTAGCTGTGAAAAGTGGTGGGTTCGATTCATTGTGAGTGTGAGTTACGGGTTGTGCTTGAGTGAAGGTCAAGCGTTGTTTTGGAGTAATTGTTTAATTTGACTTTTAATAGTTGTGCTTTACTAGTATGCCCTAATTGGACGGTTACCCGTGGTGATGAACTGTGGTTCAAAACCTTAGCTACTTTTCCTACTGATCGTAAGCTCACCCCCTTACTTTGTTGTATTTCAGGTATTGAGCGGGATCTGTACTAGCAGGATTCTCGGAGCTTGGGAGCTGGCGAGGGTTTAGCTAGTGTCTAGCGACATACTATTTCCTGTTATTAAACCTTTTACTGGTTGTTTTACCGAGCAGTTGACTCGTGGTTAAATTTCGAAGTTTAAAATTGTTATTTGAGACTGATTCAGCTTTATTTTTGTTCTAAATTGTATTGTTTTAATTCACGTCTCGAGTCCGGTCAAAACCGAATTTGGGGCGTGACAACTGTCACGACAAATAGTGGGTGCTTGGCGGGGACTTCCCACCTACTATCCTTTTATTAGAACTGATTTCACACAGCGCCTACAAGTCATACTTTTTCCATCAACTTTATTAACACTAGGTATTTATTCCAGTACCACACTTCATACCAATGGTTTCCATATAGTGGATTAACCCATCAGTTGAACTTGTTGGAAGTTAAGCCAATAAGAGAACCCAGTTGGACGAGCATATGTCCTATACACCTCGATCGAGCAGACTAAGGGAACATAAACATGAGCTTTATTCAGGTTCAACCCAATAAAATATGGGGCCTAAAGCGAGAATTGATCGATAACTGCTTTTCTTATCAACAAATATAATAGAAAAATAAATAAATTTTCTCATATATAAATATTATAATATATGATATAGATACACATGGGGGTTTACTTCTTCCAATAGTAGTGCCTCTGAAGTCATCTGCTATATTTTACCTAATTTTAATTTTCTGCTTATCCAAAAAAATACTATATGATATAGAGCAAATGAACTTCAACATGTATTTATACCACTAAAAATATAAAATGGATGACATATATTAAATTCAAACAAAACATCATCGAAGGATAAGATTTACCGTCTAGAAATCTAAACAAAAATCCAAATATTAAGGATTTACTTTTTTTCATAAATAAAATACATTCATGTCATTTTTGGATGTGATGGGTTCAAGAAAATTCTAGATAATTACACTGAATTATCTAGAATATATGTGACGTCGTGTATACTTAGTTAATGTCATTATCTTTTACAAACTTCCACATTCAAAAAATAATTTTTAAATATTTATTATATGTTTTAACTATGATCGATCACATACAACCAAAAATAAGAAAACTGTCGGGATTCACATTAACAACGAAAGGTAGTAGGTATGTGAGAATTTTCAATAACTAAGGGTGTTTTGTATTGAAACTCGTTGGTTAATTAAAAAAAAGGATAAGTCCAATACATTCTTCGGGTTACCTCAGGATATATGCCCAAGTTTATTAATTGTTATTGCTCTCTAAAGATTAAAGACACTTATAAACAAACTCATGTATATTGATGTTTTTTATTTTGGACTACAAAATCATTAACACATAATCATTCATATACATGACATATGGTGTTTCATCACTGTAAAGCATTTTCATGTCAACATTTTTTTTGATAAACGAAAGTTTTATAAAAGACAATTCACTCTAAAACGGAGAAAAAAGAAAGGACCCCCAAGAAGCTATCCTCAAGACCAAAACACAACACCCAAACACATCGGTTAAGGAACAAAACATGACAAGAAAACAAAATCAGAACAGACCTAGGAAACCACAACACCCTCAGCGCACGAAACAAACCTAAACAAACTCACAAGCCCAACAAAGACCAAAAAGCTAACCTACGATCAAAAGTAAAGCAACCAACCCAAAAGCCGCAGAACCTGTAAACCCAAAAATCGAAAACCAAAGAGAGTCAACCAACCAAAACAAACAATCAGGGAACACGCTCCCCATCATCATGTCAACAATTGGGAAACATCCGAGTGAATCATTTTCTTAGAATCTGAATAATACAACTCCATATGATAAGAAGTCAAAGTCAACTATACATATTATCTTGTTTAATCATTTCTTTTATTAGCGAAGTCTTATAAAGCTCTCTCGTGTATGAAAATGGGAGAAAAAAGGCACCTGTAAAAATAGGTCAAAAACATAAAACACGAGCCACAACTAGAACTCGACAACAAAACAACCAACATAAACCATAAAATAAAAACTAAACCTCAACCCAACTACAAAACCAAGGGCTGAATAAAAAAAACAAAAGAAATGAAAAGGGCACCTTAGGCCACACCCACAACAATCAAGCTTCCCCGAACCGCGCATCTGCAGCAAGCCAACGAGAAATGATAACATTCAGTAAAGGTAAAGACTCATACCTCCCCCTGAAGGCCACTAAATACGAAATAAGGAAGCTTGAACTCTAACCAACAAACACGACAGTTTTGGACCAATTATCTTGTTTAATCGTGGAATGAAACTTTCGTAATAATTCTTTTATTGCAATTATTTTTGAAGGGTTTCTTTCTGTTGAATTGCACTCTAGTCAAGTTCGTCTTGGCTTCTTACCAACCTTTATGTTTATAATGTATATTATTACTCCTATGCTTCAATGTTGTCGAACCCAATGAAACTCATGCTTCTAACTCATGAACTCCATAAACTATTTTTCGATAAATGACCCTGTTCTCTTTACTAAATATTATACTAAAAAGACACCAGTTATTGATATTTGTCAGATTTCTTTTCAAATAAGACAATATTGACAGTCTTTAAGATTAATTTGAATGGTTAATAAATTGGTTTATTTTATGTGGCCTTCTCGATATGAGGCCTTAAGCGGTTGCTTAACTCGCTTAAAGCTTGAGACGCCTCTGGCTTTGTTGGTTCAAACGTTCGACATATGGGTTAGAAGGCGAACAAGAGGCAAGGAACAAAGGCGAAAGAAAGGTCTATACGACTGTGGAAGAGGATTTTTCTAAGGCAATCTACAAGCTTGCAATACTTCAGAAAACAACATAAAAATGTGTTGTACAATGAATAAAGAAAAATCACAACTTACTCGCTAAACTACAACCGTTGATCGATACGTACAAAGAAGATAAAGCGAAGAGCACGTCGATCTTGCCCCGTGTGGAGCGTTCATCACACCAGGCATTCATAACGACATTGTCGACCAAGATTTTCATGTGATTATGTTGATTGTTTTCAATTCCATTGTTATAGTTTGTTTTCCGTATTTTCTTACAATGAGCTTCCTATCTAATTATCTATGCTAATTTCTTTTTAAGTTATACATAGATTGTGTACTGTCTCATCCATCTTTATAATGAGCCCAACAATTCTATTTCTAATTTAAGATGTCCAAAAAGCAGTTAATTTAGCTATTATCGATATATCCTTGCTTTTAGCCTTTCTGTAGTCTAAATGTACTGAAAGTCAGTTTGTTTTAGTCAGTCGAGCATATATAATACGACGTTGTTTGGTCGAAGCAATCGAAACAACGAGCTAAGAGCAAGGACAACGGGTCGCGTCCGCTCCCCACCCCGCGCGCGCCGGGAACGCTCCCCGTTGGCCGGTCCGCTGCAGACGCAAAAAATCGCGTTCCCGCTCCCCATTTCCGCGTTCCCGCTCCCCGATCTCCCGCTCCCGCTCCCCGATGCCTGGCCGAGCGCGCTGGACGCGCCCTCGCGCCCTGGCCTGCGCTGGCAGCTCCTGGTGGCGCCACGTGTCCCGACCGTTGGCAACGGTCACTCCAACGGCTAATTTTTTTTTTAATTCAAAAATCAGATAAAATTATCCCTATAAATACCCAACCCCATTTCTCATTTTTGTCACACCATTCTCTATTTTCACTCTTTCATTCTCACTTCCTACTCGTTATTTTCGAAAATGTCCAACGACGAGGTTATGTCTGACGCTGAGGAGATGACGTACGAGGAGCTGGCTCCCCGGATGCCGACGCATGCGGAGATGGCAGCCCAACTGCCGACATATGAGGAGATGGCAGCCCAAATGCGGCCAGCTTTGCGACGTTTCAGGCGGATGATGGAGAGGCAGATGCAGGCAGTAATGCCAAGGGTCTAGAGGGCCATGCGTGGGGAACCAATGCGCCGAGAGATTAACAGAAATCGTGCGGAAGCCCACATCCAATTGATGGCGAACTATTTTGACGAACAACCCCTATATGGCCCTGAAATGTTCAGGCGTCGGTTCCGTATGTGCAGACCACTTTTCCAACGGATTATGAACGCGGTGAAGGCTCACGACCCTTACTTCGTTTCATGGAGGCTCGACGCTGCCTCACGGCCGGGCTTATCAACGGAGCAGAAGTGCACCGCCGCTATACGGATGCTTGCGTATGGGTCCTCAGCCGATTCATTGGACGAAACTCTGCGCATTGGGGTAAGCACCATACTTGAATGTTTACGTAAGTTTTGCAAGGCCGTCATTGAGGTATTCGGAGCCGAGTATCAGCGTACACCCACACCGGCTGACATGGACCGCTTACTCCGAGAAGGGTATGGTCGAGGGTTTCCCGGAATGGCGGGGAGTCTTGACTGTATGCATTGGAAGTGGAAGAACTGCCCAACCGAAGCGCAGGGAGCCCATGGACGGGGAGGTCACCACGGGGAGAAGACGATTATGCTTGAAGCTGTAGCGTCCCGTGATTTATGGATTTGGCATGCATTTTTCGGGATGGCTGGATCGAACAACGACATCAACGTCCTCAACCACAGCCACTTATTCCAAGACGCTTACTACGGCCAAGAACTTGCTGTTGAGTACGAGATCAACGGCCATCGGTACGACTGACCTTATTACTTGGTGGACGGCATTTACCCAGCATGGGCACGGTTCGTGAAGACTATTCGGCATCCCTACGAGCCGAAAGAGAAGTTGTTTGCTAGATGCCAAGAAGGTGCTCGGAAAGATATTGAAAGGGCTTTTGGAGTACTTCAAGCAAGGTGGCACATCATTTCCCGTCCCGCTCGTAGTTGGAGCAAACACACTTTGGCTGATATCATGCACACTTGCATAATTCTACACAACATGATTGTAGAGGATGAGCGCGACTGGTACGAGTATGGGGAGGAGGAGTTGTTGTGGGCGCAACCTCCAGAAATGTCGAATTGGACACCACCGGAACGATGGCACCACGGAGGGCCATTGCAATACCAGCAACGAGTGGATGCTCAACAAAGTGTCATAAATCCTGAGATCCACCGTCAACTCCAACAAGATCTTATGGAGCACTTATGGGATCGCTTTGGAGCTGGTTTCCATGACGACGACGAGTAGTCGTTTGTGCTCTTGGAGCTGGTTTGTTTTGGGTTGTATGAAAAGGGGTTCAATAAAATTAGAAGTTCATTTATATTCGTGTTGAATTTATTTATTAATTATTGTTTGTCCTTAATTATTTATTTCCAAAATTGTTTAAATTATAAACAATTTAAACGGTTTCTGATAACGAATTAAATAAAACAGGAAAATAACAAATAATAATCCAATCAGCACTGTTCTGCACTCCCAGGACCTCAAGGTCCTTTCTGTTGCAAAACACCCACTTTTCTGCACTCCCACTCCCTGACTTTTGTCCAGTCAGCACAAGGTCTGCACTCTCACTCCCTGACCAAGGTCCTTTCTGTTGTACATGCTCTAATCATCGTAGTTGTGACGCAACTACTGACGATTCGACGTAGTTTGCTGTTGCGAAAGGTTGTTCCGAGAACACGACGCATCCGTAGGTGAAGGAAGCAACGATCATTTAGTGGACCAATGCACTACTGCCATGTGTTCCTTCCGAGTTATTACCTTACCCTTATAAATACATATCACTCTCTGCATATGTTTTACCCCAATTTCATCTCTACTCAACTTATTTTCCCAAATAATTTTTAGTGACAGACTCATACCATTCATACCTCGATGACACCGAGCGAGCGAGAAGATCAAAACCAACTTCAAGAGTAGATCCAACTTTAGGCTCCCTCATCAGTATGTCCGAGCCTACTCATCCTTTTCAACCCACTTAACCCACCGGGCCTTCAAAAACTCGCTATAGGAGAGGAAAAACTCCAAGTACCGCCAAACCGAATTGAAATGGACCATTATGTAAGATGAATGTATATGTCGAACATGAGAAAACAAATCCACCGGTTTACCCGATACACGAACGGAAGAATCGTAAACACCACTGTTAATAGATGAACACCAAGGTCACCAAGTTCCATGACAACAACAACCAACTTTTCAACATCTACGAAAATGGTCGCTCCGAGGACCAACTGATTGAGGAAGCAGAATTCAAATACTAAAATAAGGAGAAAATGGATTTCACTCACAAACAGTGCTAGAAGATTGTGAGGTCCAACCCAAAGCGGAAATCAAGTTTTTTCTACTTCCAGTGCCACAACCTCAACATGAAGCAAATGCCGAAAATGAAGCAAGCAAGCGAACACGGCTAGACAAGGAAGACTCCTGTAAACTAAACGAGTATGACGTGAACACGTCAACCGAGTTTAAGAAGACCTTCACTCAAGGATTCGACTTGAAGGATAAAGGGTTATTTACGATAAGGTACCCTTATGTTTCGTCCACGAACGATAAGGTACCCTAATGAATTTTGTGTCCGATAAGGTACCCTAATGATTCGTCCACGAACGATTTGGTTTAAAATTGGCATATTCCGTTAAAAACTAACGGAATATTTCTCTAACTTAGACATTTTCAGTTAAGTGGGGTGTGAAATGACGAATTTACCCTTTCTTATTTAAAGCTTATAAATTTGATAGACAAAATTACCATTATACCCTTAATTATATAATACAATAAAAATATAATAAATAAATAAATTTAAAATTTTAAATTAAAAAAATTTAATTATTTAAAATAATAAAAAAATTAAAAAAATATTTAAAAATACAAAAAATACAAAAAATCATTTTTATTTTATAAAAAAATTAATTTTATTAAAAAAAATCGAAGATCGAGTTCTGCGTCTTCTCCGGCCAGCTCCGGCGTGGTCTCCGGCCACCCGTCCTCTGCCGGCGTTGTCCCCGGCCACCCATCCTCCTCCGGCATCTTCCCTCCTCCCTCTTCCACCGCCGGTGTCGTTGATTTGGTTCAGATTTGAACCAAATCAACGACGCCGGTGGTGGAAGAGGGAGGAGGGAAGATGCCGGAGGAGGACGGGTGGCCGGAGACCACGCCGGAGCTGGCCGGAGAAGACGCAGAACTCGATCTCCGATTTTTTTTTAATAAAATTAATTTTTTTATAAAATAAAAATGATTTTTATATATAAAACTGTTTTTAATAAAAAATTATTTATATATTAAAAAATTAATTATTAAAAAATAAAACTAATTAAATATAAAATCTGATTTTAAAATATAAAAATCTGATTTTAAAAAAATAAAAACTGATTTTTGAAAAAAAAATCAGTTTTTAAAAAATATATAATTTATTTATTTTATTTTGAAAATTAAAATTAATTAGAAAATATAAATTAAGGAAAAATAAAAAGTGAGGGTATAATGGTCATTTCCTTATTAAGTCAAAAGTCAACTGAAATGTCAAAGGGCAAAATAGTCATTCTACATAATTCTGTTAGTTTTTTAACAGCATTAAACCAAATCGTTCGTGGACGAATCATTAGGGTACCTTGTCGTACACAAAATTCATCAGGGTACCTTATTGTTCGTGGACGAAACATTAGGGTACCTTATCGTAAATAACCCAAAAGATAAAAAGAAGGCAAGGTCAAGGATGAGGAACAAATGGAAGACAATGATTAATGAGTCTCAACTTGAAATGTTGGAAAATGTTGCTCAAAGCATTAATGATTAAACCGATCGAAAGCTGGAGCTATTCAAAGCAAAGGTTGAGCAAACCAAATATATCTAAGGTGTGTACATCACTGCTTTGGAAAGGGACATATCTGGTATGTCAGATGACATGAAATCAACTCATGCACAACTGCTTACCGGCCTCAGCTTGTCGACTTGCCGAACTCTAGTTTATTCGTCTTTTAGTTTGCAACTTTTATTCCCGCTTTAGTTTGTAATTTTTATTTCCTTTTTCACTCTATATTTTTTATTGTTCCGTTATCAGTTTCAATGAAAGTTCGATTTAAATTTTTTTAGTTCCGACTTCAAACTTTCGATGATTTATCGTCTCGTAAAGAAAACCATAGACTCACCCACTTGCGTCGAGGCAATCACGATGCACAGTTGACATTGTTGGAATAATTTGCATAAGCTGTTTTAAAGAATTGCAGGACCTAACAATCAGAACACACAATAAAACAAGTAATCGAAAAACAGGAACGACCAACCCGGTTGAAGAGCAGAACAAAGAACACAGCTGAGACGTGGCACAAAGGTCCACTGACTTGAAAGCAAATTTTCCGGCGTGACCGTGGTGGCGATCAGCAACGGTTGCTCCCCAAGGATCACTCAGCTCTACCCGGCAGCGCGCCCACTCGCTCTACCGGATGTGGAAGCAACAAAACGTTAACCAGAACAAGGGTAAAGAAAACGTTTGGGGATGGGATTAAAACGTGTATACTTTGGCTCTGGTAATTGATAAAATCGTATCCCAACAAAAGGACCAGAGCCAACTATTTATAGGCTAGAAAAGAATAGAAACGTTTCAGAAGAATAAATACCAAAAAAATACGTTTTAGCATTAAGAGCCTCAAAAAAGGTAACTGATTTCCGTTTGAAAATAATTAACCAATGGTTTAATTCAGAATCAAAACGGAAATACGTTACTGATCTTTCAAAAAGATTCAAAAAACAAATCAGATAAAAATTTTCTCCAAAAAATTAATGTTTGATCTGTTTTAGCCCGTCCCGCAGGGGCTCCACCCGAACCCGAGCCCGAACCCGAACCCAACCTGCATAGGGCCCATTAGAGCTAGTTGAATAGGAAAGGGAAGAGAGAGCTTATAAACACAACTCCACTCCTCTCCCTTTCCGATGTGGGAGTCTGTACAAATAGGGAAAAAAGGCTTTTGAAGCCTATTTCTCCAACAATCCCCCACAAAGAGGCAACAAAAGTCGAAAAACGTAAAACAAATTTAAAAGGAAGGAAAAACGCCCAAAAGTTCTGGTTAACGGAAGGTGCGGTACTTAAGCATCAATATCTTTCGATTTGAATTGATGCATAGTGAGATGTGATAACAACTTACTTTAAGTAAGTGAATAAAATCTTGAACTTACTTAGCTTTGGTTGATACGTCACAGAACACATATCATACTTCAAATTCCATTGAATCCGCAAGACTATCAAGACGCTATTAAAGGTCATGTGTATACCTTGGTTCTAATGAGTGCTCTAGGAAGACTTTGCCCCAAGTCTTTCATAGGTGGCGGCCCACCATCACACTCACGTAGGTAGCTCATCAAGTGCTTCTCACAAGCACTGTCCCAATCGGGTTCGGAGCTATTAAGGACATGAAGTCCATCCTGTCAGTAGAATCCATCAAGTGCGTCTCAATAGCACCACCAAAACTGGTTATGGATTACAATCTATCAAGTGCGTCTCACAAGCACCACCAATACTGGTTATAGATTTAAATCAAGATCTATCAAGTGCGTCTCCAAGCACCACCAAACCTGGTTATAGATCATCAAGCACTACAAATGTCATAGGAATGGGAGATGCAGTGCATCAAGACTAGTATGGCTGCATATGACAACTAACACTTGTCATCCATACTTTCTTGACCTATGGGCTTAAGCCCCATCCCTCTCGACATGTCAAAGAGTATTCTCCTAGGTTGACCCTTGGTGAAAGGGTCAGAGAGATTTCTTTCGAATCTCACAAATTCCAAAGAAATCACTCCATTCCTGAGGAGCTGTTTAACGACGCCATGCCTGATACTAATGTGTCTCTTCTTACCATTGTACACATCATTTTACGCAACGTAAATGACCGCTTGCGAATCGTAGTGTAACGACACAGGCACAACTTGCCTTCCCCATACAGGCACTTATGCTAATAGGTTCCTCAACCAGTCTGCTTCTTGTCCAGCCAACTCAAGGGCAATGAACTCAGACTCCATGGTAGAGCGGGCTATACATGTCTGTTTCGCAGACTTCCACGATATAGCACCTCCACCCATGGTGAACACATAACCACTCATCGAGTTCGTCTTGTCATTACCTAGAACCCAGTTTGCATCACAATATCCTTCCAAAGTCCTATTCACTTACGGGTACATGACCCAAAACCCAGTTTTGGTCATGTCCCGAGACAACTCCCTTTTGGCTATTCTCCATAAATGTGTCAATGAGTTTCATCCTCCGGTGTGACCCTTAGGTTTATGCATGTCAATAGATCAACGCAAAATCCCATTTTACTTGATCCTATTTAAGTGGCAACTAACGAGACTTTAGTATTGCCTGACACTGCATAACGAATCGACCCTGTCGATTCTAACCTTTCCGTCGTCCCTGTCATTATCCTTTTATTTCCGATATCCTGATTGAGATAAGGCATAGAGCCGTCATCCTTATTATTTTCAATCACTGTTCCTTGATATGTGAGATGACTGAATATATGATACCCAGTATCATGTGCATGGTCATGCTGTTCTTTCAGTCACTCTCGATCAAGCGGCCGAGAACCGATATCTTTCCCATACCTCAGTATGAGGGATAAATCCCTTAGTCGTCTTTCGTGTCATTCATGTAGCCCGTCCCCAAGACAATCCTGGCCGTTATGGAAGCCCTGTTACGGACAACGTTAGGCTCAGGTCAAACTCAGTTGTTGACTACATAGCAATCACAAAGACTCCTTGGTCTAAGGATACATGACAAGCTACGACACTGAATATGTTCATGACTTAATCTATGGCACATATTCAGGGCGGGTCGTCCAATATCATGTCCCACATGATATCTATGATCAGACTCCGGAATCCCATTCCAATGACTAACAGAATGTAAGCCATAAAGAGCCATCTTTCATACTAGTCGCTTCTAGTGAAGCTTTGTTGACTAGGGACCCATCGAGTGTTATCTATCTCGATCTATGGTTCTATTCGCATTGTGGGCATAGATCAGAGCACATATCGATATATTACTCCAACACATAAGTAATATAAAGCCGCTTTACTTTTATTTCTAACGATGATATATACATTTGGACATTTAGGATTGAACTACATGCACTAAGACTAACACAGCGATCACAAACCCCTCGGGTTGAGACATATAAATCTATTCCTTTAGATCACCATTCAGGAAAGCGGTCTTGACATCCATCTGATGAATTATCAAGCCGTGAATGGCAGCTAAAGCGACAAGAGACTTTATCGTTGAAATCTTGGTCACTGGAGAGTACGTGTCGAAGTAATCGACGTCTTTCTTTTGTGTAAAACCTTTAACCACAAGTCTCGATTTGAACCTTTCTATTGTACCATCGGGTCTCAGTTTTTTCTTGAAGATCCACTTACTACTAATGGCTTTGCAACCTTTAGGTAAGTCTACTAGATCCCAAGTCTGATTCGATACAATAGAATCAAGTTCAGCTTTGATTGCTTCTTCCCAAAGACTAGCATCAACAGATCTCAAAGCCTCACCATAGGTCTTTGGATCTTCTTCCAACAGGAAGGCTGAAAAAAACTCTTCTGAAACAACACCCTCAGGTCCAACTTCGGAGAGAAATGAGGTGACAAAGTCTTCTCCAAAGTTCTTCTCAGTCCTGGCTCTCTTGCTTCTTCTTGGTCCCTCGGCTTGACCATGTGAAGTAGAGCTTTCGGCAACCCACCTATCACTGAGCGAAGGAAAGGGGATAGTGGGTTCAACCGGATCAGCAGCGACGTTCCTCTTCATTGGAAATATGTGTTCGAAGAACTCAACATCTCTAGCCTCAGAAATTGAACGGTCATGTAGAGACATGAAGCGATACGTCGCGCTGGTCTGAGCATAACCTATGAATACACAATCATAGGTCTTGGATCCGATAGTGGTTCTCTTAGGGTCAGTGAGGCCAACTTTCGCCAAACACCCCCACACTCTGAGAAACCTTAGGTTAGGAGCGTAGCCCTTCCATAACTCGTAGGGAGTCTTATCAAGGTTTTTGTGCGGCACACGGTTAAGTATGTGACAAACAGATAAGACGGCTTCCCCCCACATTTCATCAGGAAGGCCTGAACTAAGAAGCATTGCATTCATCACGTTCTTGAGCGTTCGGTTCTTACGTTCAGCTACTCCATTTTGTTGAGGCATGTATGGTGCACTGGTTTCATGGATGATACCATTTGATTCACAAACGTCCTTTAAGAAGTTTGAGCCATACTCTTCTCCTCTATCGGATCTCACTCTCTTGATCTTTCTTTCAAGTTGGTTTTCTACCTCATTGTTATACTTGATGAACATCTCTTCAGCTTCATCCTTTGTAGTAAGAAGATAAACTCTCGCGAACCTAGATCAATCGTCGATGAAGGTAACATAATAATGTTTGCCTCCCTTGCTCCTAGAGTTCTTGAAATCCGCAAGATCCGTATGGATTAATTCAAGAAGGTTTGTCTTTCTTAGTGTGACAGATTTGCAAGGTTTTTTAGAATATTTAGCCTCTACCCAAATTTCACACTTTGAGAGTTCAGAGGTAGATAAAGATGGTATAATAGACATGTTTCTGAGTTGTTTAATTGAAGCAACATTCACATGTCCTAATCTACCATGCCAAAGATCAAGAGACTCAGCGATATAAGCGGAAGCGGAAACTTTATTATTACTCAGGATAACATGATCGACATTGAAAAGAAAGAGCCCCCCACAATAATACCCCTTCCCTACAAAATCTTCATTCTTGGTGAAGACCACAGTGTCATTCTCTATAACGGTCTTCAAGCCAGCCTTCATCAGCAGAGGTCCAGAGACAAGGTTGCGTCGCAGAGTAGGGACACAAAGGGCATTACTGAGTACGAGCGTCTTCCTAGATGTCAGCTTCAACATGATCTTCCCGCTTCAGAAATCACTGAAGTAGAGTCATTTCCCATATGAACAACTTCACCAGGTGCAGTTGGAACAAACTCGTAGAAGAGTTCCCTTGAGTTGCAGAGATGACGGGTGGATGCGGAGTCCAACACCCAGTCAACAGTGTTGTGAACTAGCATAGCCTTAGCGACTACATCAGCTACTATGTCGCCATCTTCAGCTGTCACGCCCCAATTTCAGTAAAACCGAACTAGGGACGCGAACATTTTAAAACATAAAGACACTTGAAAACCTGATTTCATTAAACACTTTAAAAGTACCATTTGTTCAACAAAACAATAATTACAGTTTAAAACACGTCCCAACAAGTGGACAAAAGTACAAGGTATCCGTCACTAGACTCAAAAGACAAAACCCGGACTCCGCTCCTAGCTCCACAAGCTTCGAGAGCTCACCTAGTCCGTCCCACGAACAGTACCTGTAGGAAAAGCAGCTAGGGGTGAGCGTTCGCTCACCACCATGAATAACAAACTGACTACGGCATAATTAGCAGACAAAGCAAGTAACACCAACAACAACTCAACACCGGGGAACACCATCCCCAACCCAAGTACTCTAACTGAACATACACCCATTGTTGCCTTCCCTGAATAACTCGACACCTTGACACGTAAAGTAGACCCGACACAACCATTGACGACCTCTTCCAAGGACTCAAAAGAAAGTTACGCAACACCAAACAACATCACAAGGGATCACGCCCCAAACAAGATCACGAAGGATCGCACACCAGCTGCCAAGAACGCCCTTCCGGGACTCTAACCCGGTCAGGCCAACCCAAGAATGCTACAACTTACCGGGACTCTAACCCGTAAGCCAGCCGGAAAATGCTGCAACTTACCGAGACTCTAACTCGTAAGCCAGCCGAAGAATGCTGCAACTTACCGGGACTCTAACCCGCAAGCCAGCCAAGTATGCTCACAAACCCAAACCACACACGCGCAGCCAGGACCCCTTTATTGGCGGGCGGGACCCCTACCCCATCTGAACATGCAGACGCGTGTGCTCGTGGACCCCCGTTTCAGGAAGCGGGCCCCCAACCTCCGGTAACCACAAACACAATCACAATCACAATCACAATCACAAGCAAGTTCAACAACCAGTAACAACACAAGTTCAACACTCACAGGCACTCATGGCCACCAAGACACCAACAGTAAAACTCGGACTCAACAGCCCCACAGGCACTCACGGCCTCCCAAGACACACCGACAGTAAGACACGGACTAAACAGCCCCACAGGCACTCGCGGCCTCCCAAGACACCAACCATAAAACACGCTTGCAACTTACCGAGACTCTAACTCGTAAGCCAGCTAAAGAAAGCTTGCAACCCCCCCCGAGACTCTAACTCGGTCAGGCCAGCCAAAGACACCAACCTTAGTACACGACTCTCAAAGCCACCCAAAACACCAATTTAAATACACGGGCTCTCAAGGCCACCCAAACTCAACAATAAATAATACGGGCTCTCAAAGCCACCCAACTCAACAATGAATAACACGGGCTCTCAAGGCCACTCAAAACACCAAAAAAGCAATCAACCTCCGGCTTAACCAAGCCTCCAACAGTCCTAATATCAACAGTTTCTCAAACAACCTCCGGGCATGGTCATATGCCTCCAGTACTCCTAATATCGATAAGTTCACAAACAACCTCCGGGCATGGTCATATGCCTCCAGTAAATCAATTAACGCTAAGTTCTCTGCTCCTACGACACTACTAAGTATCACATGCTTTTCTCATAGTTACTAAGTTCCCGTAACATGCTTTTCTAATAAACGCTACAATCCCGTATCATGCAATTCTAATATTCAATAACCTACTCAACCCACGACACCCCGGTGTCACATGCAATTCCACTGTTAACTTTCCCTAGTCAGGGCCGAGATCCGTCTACTTTTCCCTACCTCGTGCGTGTTCTCCCAAAAGCCAAACCACGAGCTCTGGTGATGATCTCAGTCACTCACCCAACTTTCCCTTGCCTCGGTCCGTGGCACGATTTAAAGGAACACAATTTAAAGTCACTAAACAACTCGCAGGAATAAACCGAAAACCAATAAACTCGATGCCCAAACTTAACCCCGACAATGTCGATCACTCCCAAACTTCCCAATTACTCGACATTGTCGATAAAGGACCCGTAAAGGCCCGATTCGCCCGACATGGCGAATCTGCCCGGGTTTTGTTAATTGCCTTCCGGGGCTCCAAAAGCCCCCGTTTTCATTTCTACGGTCTTAGAATATTTCAAGGAACCCAATGTACTTGCCCGAATCGAATTCCGACTCCCGAGTCAATTAAATGACGTTTAAAGTTTCTAAACCCGATAAATTACAACTTCTCCAAATTAATTCCAATTTTCGATTCGGGTAAGGATAAATGGTCCGGAGAACGTTTTAAACCACCCGAAACACAAAACCCGATCACCCGAGCACGTGGGCCCCACCAACCCACTTGGCCGAAAGCTCCTAGGGCTCAAGGGGAGGCTCGGCCACCATGTGGTGGCTGCTGCCAGCTCCGGCCAGCCACCTCATGGCCGGCCAACCACCTCATGGCCGGCCGGCCACCACCCACGGTGGCCGGAGCTCCTCCCGAGCCTCCGGTCACCGGAAAACGTGAAATTAAACCCCCAAACACCTCTAAAACGTCTCCAACACCTCCCCAACCTCTACACAACCCTAAATCATTCGTTTTAACAAACCCTATCTTTCCAAAATAATCAAAACGAGAATCGGTTTGGGTATTACCATAGAGGAGGATGAGGGGAACGAGTTTGCTCCTTGCTTGAAGACGATCCAAGGGCTTGAATGATGTGAATAGTGCCAAACCCTAACCCCAACTCTCTTCTTCTCCCTTTCTCTCTTCTCCTTCTCTCTCTAACTTCTCTCTTTCTTTTTCTATTTTCTTAAACTAACATAAAACCTATTTTTTCTCTCCTTTACCCCTTAATTTCGGCCACCCCTCACAACCACACACTTTCCCCCCAAAACTAACACCACCACAATTAGGACAAGTGTCAAGGTGGGTCCCACACCTTTTAGAAAATGTCTACTTGATATTTTCCAATCAGTTTCGCGAAAAACGGACGTTTCGGGCTCCGAACGGGCACTTTTCCCAAGAAATTACGAAACTTAACGGGCTACAAGGAAACGGCTCAACTAAGACCGCTGCGACGACGGTTAAGCTTTTCGGATCCAAAACGGTCCTCGAATGGACCAAAACGTCGCTCGGTTGACTTTTCCAACGAAAAGTCAACATTTCCCAAATTGATCAGAAAGTTGCCCTGAGTCCCCCGGAACTCACTTTGGTCAATAACGGGGTCAAATTAAGTCCGGTATGACACTAAGGGTCATTTTAGGTTCACTTAACTGTCAGTCTTAAATTTTTTAAAATTTTCCTGTTTTTCGCAGGTTTGACTGGCGTTGATCGGGAGTGGTTATTACAATAGCCCTTGCATCATTCTTCTTGAAGCCTTGACGTTGAACACACTGATAGGCCTAGTGTCCAACTTGTCCGCAAACATAGCACAACAGATTCTGCTTCGGTTTCTGAACAGCAGAAGAGGGCTTCACAAACTTGTTGCGGTTGGTGGTAGGTCCTCGCTTGAGAGCTTCCTTGGACTTGGGCTTCGTCTTGAACTTGTTCTGTCGAGACGGGCCATCAGATTCCACGATGATGGCCTTTGCCATCGAAGGCGGCAAAGGTGGGTAGGCACTCAGAGCGTCCTTCAAGCGATTTGCTTCCTTAATCTTCATGTGGCGAATGAGGTCTTGAAGAGTCAAATCTTTCTCTATGTGCTTGAGGTGGTTGCGGTAGTATTTCCACGACGGTGGAAACTTCTCCAGCAGCACATGAGTGAGGAATACCTCGTTCATGTCCATCCCTTCGTTGACAATGGCGGCGGACAGGTCCTCGTAAACGTGGACTTGATCCATGATCGACCGGTTGTCAACCATTTGGAATGCAAGCCACTTGCTTACGACATACTTCTTGTTCCCAGTGTCGTCAGCCCCGTACTTCTTCTCCAAAGTCTCCCAAATGAATTTGGCAGACTTATGACCAGGAAGAAGATCAAAGAGGGTATTGGACACAGAGTCCAAAAGTTGGCAGCGGGCAATTTTATTATCCTTAGCATACTTCTTAAGTTTGGCCTCATTGTCCCTAACAATGGAGGCAACTAAGGGAGTTGTACTACCAGTAGCAGTTATAGGCACAGGGGGATCTTCAAGCAACACATAATCAATTTCGTTTTGTTCAAAGAAAATCATAAGTTTTTGAGACCAACGACGGTAGTTGGTACCGTCGAGAGGTTCAACACGAGGGAAATTACGAGCAGCAACAGCATTAGCCGAGTTCAGATTAGCATGCATATTCATGTTCATGTTGTTCATGTTCATCATTAAAACAGTTTACGAAATATTAAATGAATAGTATAAAATTTGCTTTCAAATTGTTGGAATAATTTGCATAAACTGTTTTAAAGAATTGCAGGACCTAACAATCAGAACACACAATAAAACAAGTAATCGAAAAAGAGGAACGACCAACCCGGTTGAAGAGCAGAACAAAGAACACAGCTGAGATGTGGCATGGAGGTCCACTGACTTGAAAGCAAATTTTCCGGCGTGACCGTGGTGGCGATCAGCAGCGGTTTCTCCCCAAGGATCACTCAGCTCTACCCGGCAGCGCGCCCACTCGCTCTACCGGATGTGGAAGCAGCAGAACGTTAACTAGAACAAGGGTGAAGAAAACGTTTGGGAAGGGTATTAAAACGTGTATACTTTGGCTCTGGTAATTGATAAAATCGTATCCCAACAAAAGGACCAGAGCCAACTATTTATAGGCTAGAAAAGGAATAAAAACGTTTCAGCAGAATAAATACCAAAAAACGTTTTAGCATTAAGAGCCTCAAAAAAGGTAACCGATTTCCGTTTGAAAATAATTAACCAATGGTTTAATTCAGAATCAAAACGGAAATATGTTACCGATCTTTCAAAAAGATTCAAGAAACAAATCAGATAAAAATTTTCTCCAAAAAATTAATGTTTGATCTGTTTTAGCCCGTCCCGCAGGGGCTCCACCCGAACCCGAGCCCGAGCCGGCCCGGATCGTCCCGACCCGGACAGCGGTGGCGGTGCGCGCGAGACCCAGACCGTCCTAACCTGCATAGGGCCCATTAGAGCTAGTTGAATAGGAAAGGGAAGAGAGAGCTTATAAACACAACTCCACTCCTCTCCCTTTCCGATATGGGACTCTGTACAAATAGGGAAAAAAGGCTTTTGAAGCCTATTTCTCCAACAGACATCACTGTCACCATCAATCCTATAAATACCCCATTCCTCCTCTATTTCTTTCACACCTCTCCTTGTACCCCCCCCCCCCCCCCCCCCCCCCATCTTCTTCACCTCAATTTCTTGATCAAGATGACAACTCCACGTTGAACAACGCCTTGGCTTCTGGAGGAAGAAACTCATATTGTCCTTATATGGCTCCAACATACATAGATATGTGGCGAATATTTGGCAAACCTTTACCTACGATACACTGCGAACGATCCAACGACGTTCTCCGACTGCTCCCAACACCAATTGAAGGAAAACTAGGACAAGAACATCAAGAACTTTGACGACATCTATCAGTGTCATGCCAACAACGCCTCCCAACACGACCGATCGAAAAATCTTAGATGCTACCTATGCTGAGTACGCCTACATGTAGCAACTTGCATTTGATAAATTCCATTGGTGGGAGAGACGATGCAAAGTAACGCCTCTACGCTAGTAGGGTTCAAGATTAAATTAAAATGTAATGTCGTAATCGTCTATGTAATCACGGATCGTTCATAACTTCGAATAAATATTACAATATCGTTTAAATTTAAGTATTAAATGAAATTCAAGTAATTAATAATGTGTGAAATTGATGCACACTATAACAGTTTGGCTTAATGGCTTAACTTAAGCAGGATAGATAAACTTGATTTGTGTTTTAGGTGACAACTTAAACTAACAGCTCAACTGATGCACTATACATGTTCTAAAAGATAAGAGAGAAACAAATTTTCTCTTTTAGAGCATCTCTAGTTATTAGCTAATTTGTTGACTTAAAAAGGAGAATGATAGAATAAAAAAACTAATAAATCTTCTTATTTTCTAGTCACGGGGTTGAAAAAAGCTTTTTTCTTTACTTTTCGTAGCCGTCGACGGATCCATCCGCTTGTTAGCTTACCACCAACACCCATCTGTCAACATTTTGACTCCGCCAGCATCTATCTACTATCAATCCGTCTGCGACCAGAGATGCTCTTAAGATTCGTTTTTATGGACTAAATACAAAAACTGACCTCTCTAAGAGCATCCACAGTGGTGGGCGGGGAGCTGGCGGGGAGGTGTTGGCAGGGAGTAGTCGGCGACGGGGAGCAGGCGGGGTACTAGCGGGGAGGACGCTGGCGGGGAGCAGCGCCTAGGAGTTCCACGCCAACACTCAACGCCGACGGCTAGAAATCTAAATCCCCTATGAATTGTTCTTGACAAACTAAAACGTATTTTGAAAATAACAAAAGAATTCAATGTTATTATCTTCAAATACATTATAAATACACGTTTGAATCAAACCAAAATCACAAACCACATATCTTCTCAAAATAATCCTATCGCTTTCGTTTTCTCACACATTTGTTCGTCGAAATGGCCAACGATTTGGATATGAATGCCATTTTGGATGAAGTACTCAAAGAATGCATGTCCACCGACTTCGGTGACAGGTGGTTAGAGGACGCATTGGTCGATTCTCCACCGCGTAAGCGAACATACATTGCTCGTGACCGGGAAGCCGCAAACGAACCTTTAATGAGCGACTACTTCAACACGAACCCTGTGTACACAGAGGTGCGGTTTTGTCGTCGCTTCAGAATGTCGAAGGCTATGTTCTTCCGAATTGTTCATGCATTGGAGAATCACGATGCGTATTTCACGACAAGGTTGGATGCTGTGGGTAAAGTTTCCTTATCTCCTTTTCAAAAATGTACTGCGGCCATTAAGCAGTTATGTTATGGAATTGCAGTTGATGGATTGGACGAGTACTTGAAGATAGGCGAAACCACTTCATTGGAATGTTTGAGAAACTTTTGCAGTGCAATCAATAAAGTCTTCGGTTCTACATACCAGCGTTAACCTACACGGACTGATATGGACCACATTTTGGCGGTTAATGAAGCGCGAGGGTTCCCGGGCATGCTTGGCAGTCTTGACTGCATGCACTGGGAGTGGAAGAATTGCCCAACGGCACTGCGAGGCTCCCATTCACGGAGGGACCACGGGAATCGACCAACCGTTGTTCTCGAGGCGGTTGCAACTCGTGACTTATGGATTTGACACTCCTTCTTTGGCATGGCAGGATCAAACAATGATTTAACAGTGCTCAACCATTCCAAACTGTTCGCGGACGTTATCAATGGTTGGCAACCACCGGTTGAATATACAATAAATGGTAACCACTACACACTCCCGTATTATCTTGCTGATGGCATATACCCTTAGCTTCGTGACCAGTTTTTGTGAAAACAATTCCATTAGCTCAACGACCGAAACAGAAGAAGTTTGCTGAAGTCCAAGAAGCGTACAAGAAGGATGTGGAACGAGCTTCGGTGCACTCCAAGCTCGGTTTCACATGATCACTTGACCGAGTCGTTTGTGGATGCCCTAGGACCTTGGCTTGGTGATAAATGCATGTGTTATCATGCACAATATGATAGTCGAGGTAGAACGTCATACCCACGACGGCTACATTGAACCAACACATGAGGGTGGGCCAAGTCCACCAAATTTTGTACGAGGAGGCTTCGTCCCGTCCCAGGTCATACTTTGAAACACTGCGAGGCTGCAAGATGAACGCATATATTACCAGTTGAAGGTTGACCTTGTCGAACATGCTTGGAATAAATTTGGAGACACCTAGCTTAGCTTATCGCTTCGTAGTTTAAATTTCGATCGATCATCTTGTACTAGTTCTCTTATTTTGTTTTAATTTAATGTAATTTTGTTTTAAATTAATGCATTTTTGTTTAATTTTTAAGTATTATTTTAAAGAATATTTTGGTGGCTCCCGGCCGGCAAAACGTCCACCATTACACTGTGCTGGCGTTTTCCGCTGGTGGTAAGCTGACGAGGAGACAGATAAATAATATTTTAATGCTCACCGTCAGCCACTCCTCGCCTGCTGCTGATGGCGGCACTGTGGATGCTCTAATAAACTTTCGTATCAAAAAAATTGATTCATAGATGTGTACATAGTTAATAGAAGGTCAACCCCCTCTTACTCAAAATAAATAAGAAACAATCGATAAAAAAAGATAAAATACTTATTTTTTCCTATTGCTTTTTCACTCTCTCAATCTCAAATCGAACCCTAATTTGAGCAACTTTCACCATTTTCGCACTCGTCTGGCTACACACAGCCATCGGCCATGGACGCGTTAAGGAAGCAGCTCGACGTGCTCATGGGTGCCAATCGAAACGGCGACGTGAAGGAGGTCAACCGCAAGTACTACGATCGCGACGTTTGCCGTCTCTACCTCGTCGGTCTCTGCCCTCACGAGCTTTTCCAGCTAACGGTACTCTCTTTTTTCCCCCTCGATTTCTCGAGAACCCATTTCGTCAATTCAGTGTTTGGTTAATCAGAAAACGAAATATGTATAACGAGCTGTCAATTCTGTGATTTTGTTCATTGCAAATTATTGAATTTAGCTTGTTTTGCAATGAACGAACAATGGTTTTTCGTTTACTGATATGTATAATTTTTGGGTATTGTTTCAGAAAATGGATATGGGTCCTTGCTCCAAGGTCCACTCTTTGCAGCTGCGGAAAGAGTACCCTTCTGAACCTTCATGCTGCATGTTTTAATTTCACTTGCCCAAATATGTTCTTGCGATGCTTAGCATGATAGATAATTAATTATCTGCTATATGTTCTTACACGACTCACTAGCATTGTTTGATTAATGTTTTCCCTATAGATTTAGTGTAACTGTAAGCAATTGATTTTTAACTGTTACATTCCATAGGGTTGTTATTGGTAGAAATGAGCTTATTTTGTTTGAAATTTTCCGGTTCCTTTTCTTTTTATGCTTTTGACTCTCTCTAGATATGAAGAAGCAAAGACAAAAGGGGTTGATAGTTATGATAGAGACTTGGAGGATGTCATAGAAAGACTCATTGTTGAGTGTGATAGAAAGATTGCTAGAGCGCTTAAGCGTCTTGAGGATGATGATGCGAAGGCTGCTATTGCTATTTCAGTGTCTGAGGTTACACAGGTAATGGCCACCTATGTTCTTTTATTTATGGGGTAACGTCGATTCCGGACCTATGTGGAAAGGTCATTCTCACTTCCTAACTGAGGTCGACCTTTCGTGACAATTCCTAGCTCAAAGGTGGTACACGTTTACAAAAAGTACCAATCACGTGTAAAATAAGCATGAAGAAGGTGTTTTTCCTTGTAAAAAAAATACCACCTTTATGCTACTTTTTGTAATAAAACTACCACCTTTATGTTACTTTTTGTAACAAAATACCACATTTGAGCTAGGAATTGTCACGAAAGGTCGACCTCAGTTAGGAAGTGATAACTAAAGGTCACAGAAGGTCCGGAAACAACGTTTTCCCTTTATTTATTTATCATGAATGTTGTTTAAATCTGGCGTTTCCTTTTTGTTAGTTAATTTTTTTTCCTTTTCAAAATTGTAGACCCCAGAGATGGTTGAAGTATCCAAGGAGATCAAGGAGAAGCTGAAAGAAGCAGATCAGCACGGTAATATTTCTTGAATGTAATGCTTTAGTGCATCTGAGCTGTTGCTGGAAATGGGATAAATAATGAAAAATTTACAGAGCCCCTGCTAGTTTTAGCTGAAAATGTTGTATTTGTTTTTTGTACTTCGACATAGCTTGTCAGATATATCATATATGCAAGAAGTAGAAAATTCGGGACTTGAAATGGACCTCATATAAATAACTTTGTTATGTTTTTGACCTACAATGCTATTTCCTTTTTTCACTGAGATGCCATTTGTTGCATACTTGCAGATCTGGAGGGCAAGACAGATCTTAAGATTCGAGCTCTGGAAGTGGTAGAAGAACTAAGAACCAAGAGAGCTGACAAACAGGTACACAGTGTCGTTTTCCAGTTCCTTGTAATCATTTTGATCATTTGAAAAAGTTCTCTTGAGACACTTTGAACTATACACGTGACATTCTGTTTTGACAGGCAATGCTTCTTTTGGATGCCTTTAACAAAGACAGAGCATCTTTACCCCAACCCTTGCCAAATCAACCACCATTGGCTCCTTTGCCTATACATGCCCCTGATGCTCGTACACAAGAAATGATAAATGAGAAACTGAAGAAAGCAGAGGATCTTGGTAAGCATTATTTGTGCCAGTCTGTTTCATTATGGCGTTATTATATTAAGCTATAATTTCAAATGTAACAATCTAAAATTTATGCCACTCAGTTCGTTGGGAATCCTCAAGTGTGTTCGCAACTGTTACTTTATATATGTCCTATTGCCCTCTGCCATAGAAAATATGATAAAAGTTCACTACTGTGCCATTGACATCTTATTACAATCACAAACCTCCACCCACCTTACCCTGTAATAATAATATTCCATTATGTTCACTGTCACTCTGAGATGAATGGTAATATTTTATCTAACCCAACAATGTAGATTTTGACATCAGATAAATAGTAAAGTGTTGGCATGGTTTGGAACTACTTTTCTTATCATATGTTTTTGTAAACTATGAGATACATAGTAGGAATATGCATGACCACAATTTCTTGGTGGTTTTTTTTTTCTTCTTAAAATTAGGATTTGCCCTTAATTTTTTTTCCATCAATCAGGATCGTGACCGAGTTTTATGCTGTATTCTTATTTTATTTGCTATTAGAATTGCTTTTTTCTACTGTTCTTGAGATTACGTATATACTTTAGGTGAGCAAGGAATGGTAGACGAGGCACAGAAAGCATTGGAAGAGGCTGAAGCGCTCAAGAAGGTGTTTTGCTTTTAAGTCTTAGTTGTTTGATTAAGTTTAGTTCCTCATGTTTCTATGACTTGTTATTTTTGCGTGCTTTGTTGCACACTTATTATATCCCTTATTTTTCTTATGTGTTTCTGTCTCTTATCTCCTATCTGAGGATAATAGTCTATTTATTGTTGCCTTCAGCTTCCTGCCAGGCAGGACCCTGTTTCAGATTCCTCCAAGTATACTGCTGCTGATGTGCGCATTGTAAGTGCAATTTCCTTACACAAACTTTGGTTAGCCGTGTATGTAGACAATCAAAAGTAATATTAAAAGAGAAAATTACTAGTTCTTCAGTGCACTCATAAATCGCTGTCAACACAATTGTTTCGTTGAATTTATATAAATCTGTTTTGATTTGTTTGTAAACATACTTAACTACTCTTTCTGTATTTTGAATTTCAGACTGATCAAAAGCTACGCGTTTGTGACATATGTGGAGCATTTCTGAGTGTCTACGATAGGTATATTTTGGTGTATTATTTTTATATCTCTTGGCCTATTAAGGGAACTAAATAATTAGTATTTGGGGCTTCAAGTGCATCTTTTGACCGGCAACCATACCTCCTTGTCCACCAGCAGGCTTTTGTGCCCAGTTTTCGAGGATAACTTTTGCCGCTAAAATAATGTGCGTCTATTTCTGTTTGTGTTTGTGTTTGTATATCATGCTATTGTTAGATGAAAGTTATCGGGCAATGCATTGCACACTCAATGTATATGTATAAACTTCTGAATATACTTTTTCAGCAAAGCACTGACTTTTTTCTCCGCTATATTTACAGTGATCGTCGTCTAGCAGATCATTTTGGTGGGAAGCTTCATTTGGGCTACATGCAAATTCGAGAAAAACTTGCAGAACTCCAGGTCAGATGATGATTTGTTTCATGATGCGCAATTGCACATGATTCTGACCTTTATTTCTCTCTTAGTTTGATTTTTCTCTCCATGGGATGTGAATATACATATATATAATATTCTTTTTTTTCCTTGGACATATAATGATGTTTTTTTTCCTGTGGGATAAAGAAAATTTGAATAAATGCTTTTAAGCTAACTGGGATTTATGCATGTATTTTTGTGTACCTATGATGTCTTTGGGATGTCTTTAAGTTGGTATTGTAAATGTGTTGGTTCAGGTGCTGGTATAATGTTTCACATTCTTCTATAGAGATTCTCAGTTATTATTCGATCTGTGAGTTTTTCTGATCTCAGAGAAGAGTGATGTTTTTCATTTTTCTCCTAACTTTCAATTGTGACATTAATTTAGAATGTGAGTCCTGACTAATTCACCGCGAAGATATCTGTGAAAGGTGAATGCTAGATTCATAAGCATCAGGTAGGCAGTGAAATGTTCATCTATCTATGCTGCAAAATGTTTTACTAAAAGATCAATACATCGGATATAGCTGGATCTTGGACGTGAGTTTGAAAACTAAATTCATGTCATGAAATAGAAGTGATGCCTTGAATGGAATTATCCATTTTCTTCGATCATGCATGAAAATCTGTTATTTTTCGATTGTATTTTGTTGATAATTCTATTTCCAGGAGGAGAGAAACAACAAGGTCCGAAAAGTGGATCGACCTGATGATAGAAGGTAAGCTGTTGCTGTTTTGATTCCGCTTCTTATATGATCTTGATCTCCATTCTTGGACTACTCTATATCATGTGTTCTTGTGTAATAACCGTTTGTTCTTGATTAAGGTCGAAGGAGCGAAGTAGGGAACCCGAAAGGGAACGGAGTCGGGATCGTGGAGATAGTCGCGACCGTGTGAGAGATTATGATCGAAGAAGTAGAGATCGTGACAGGTATCATGATCGAGATCGTGGATATGACCGTGAGCGGGAAAGAGATTCGAGAAGTCGTCGCAGATCTCGCTCTCGTTCCAGGGAACGTTCGAGGGATTATGACCGTCACAGGTAACTGGGTTATGCTTTAATGCAAGTGATTTTGTATTTTAGTGATTCAATCTATCTGCTTCTAGATCTTAGTGCTATTTACTATTTGATATTGAGAAAGTATGCTCCAAATTTGGTGAAGTTAGATTTTTACTCCACTTCGCGGTTAAATTGGAACACTATGTATATCTTTAACAAACTACCAAAAGTACCCTTTCTTTTTTACTTAATGTTTCCAATAATATTTAAAAAGTAACGTATTTTTGTTAGTTTGGCAAAGACAGTTTTCCAATAGGATAATGCAAAAAAGTACCCTGAGGTATTCACTTGTTGCAACTTGTAGCCTCCTATTTTTGTTTATTGTAAGGAACATGAAATTATAGATGTTTGTTCTTTAATTATTATTTAGGGATATGGAAATTTAGATTTATTATTTTTTAAATATAAATTATAAGGGTAAAATCATCATTTTTATGTAAATTGCAACAAAAAGACGAGCTCATGTTACTTTTTTTTGTAATTATCATAAAGGAGGGTTAGAAGTAGCAAAAACTGAATACCTCACTCAGGGTACTTTTTTTGTTGTTGCAATTATCCCTTTTCCAACTTCGGAGCATACTTTCTCAATTTGCTCTTGGTATTTTCTGAGATTTCTAATTTATTTAATTTGTTTCTATTTCAGGCGTTATGACCGACACTAGATATTATGATTGATGACGTTGGTGATAGGTGGATATGGACCTAGTGCAGGGAAATGTGATTTTGCATAGGTAGAGTTGCTTTTGGATTTCCTTGTGTAAGAGATGCGAGTCAAAAGTGTTTTCAGACAAATGCAAGAGGATAGTTTGAGACCATAAATTGTGAGGATCGTTCTGATGTCAGTGTTTTCACCCTGGAGATTAGCATTATCACAACTTCTATTAAAATATTGGACATCAGACAATTTTACTGGAGATAGCATTGTTATCAATTTTCCTTAAAACAAGGAGCACATAAGAATTCTGTGGACAAAATATTATTGGCATCATTATGGTATTGTGATGATCTTACATAATCAAGTCATAAACTTCCAATGAAACTTGTTCTTTTGTTCAACATATAGACATGGTATCAGCTCAGAATATCTTTGAAAACCTTGCTCGCAATATCGCTGTTACAGTCATGAATGTGAATAGTCATTTTCACTCAGTTTTATCCGTACTACTATCATAGCAAAACTTTGACTGAACATTTGTTTTTTATATATTAAAAATAGAGATGAAAATTATTTTATTTTTCAAGCATACCAATTATTATTTTGAAGGGTTATTTCTGAGTTTATATTCATTTTAATGAAATCAGTAACAACTGACTAAAAAATAGAGAACACGTAATCACTCATTTAAAACATCAAGGCATCGATCCGTTTGAACTCAAAACTTAAGAGCACTTCAGCTTTATAAAATTTTCATTGACCCCTCATTTATGTGTCTTAAGACATAAATTTTGAGGAAAGAGGCAAGTGTCAAGGGCCAAATTAGAAGCCAATGTCAAGTTTGGACAAGATGTGAAACCGATCTATACACAGAAAACCATAAGGATGACGAGTACTCTTGCATCATCTCTACATTACAAGTGAATTTTGTTGATACTTGCAAGATCCAATCATCATGGTTCCACAAAACTTCCCAAGGATGATCGTAAAACTCAAAACTCCTTCGCTTTTCTTCTCAGTTCGTTCAGCTCCCTTTCAATCCCGGAGTCCAGAAACGGGAAAGCCACGTTTGCTCTAACATTACTTCTCCCATCTGGAAGCTCTCCTTTCTGTTTACCCCAAAGCAATGTATGGTCAGTGCATAATAACTCTCAACTAAGCAAAACGAATCACAAGTATGCTCTGCTCCACTCTCTTAGTTGACTAGTAAACCACACAGTAATAGGATTATAATTGAAATTGGATTTACACTAATGCCTAATAACATCACCAAGAGGTGTGACAGATAAAGGGGTGATTACAAAAAAGTATCATGAGGTATTCCCTTCTTACAAAACGTAGCGTTCTTCTTTGACAATGAGCTTATCTTTCTGTCGTACTCTGTAAATTTGTTTCAAAATAATGATTTTACACTTTCAAAAAAATAAGTAAAACAATTTTTTTCCCCAGAATTTTCATCCTTCTCAAGGGTACAATTGTTATTTTAAAACAAATGTACACAGTGCAACAAAAAAGCAAGGTCAGAGCACTTTTTTGCAATTATCAAAGAAGATAGCTGAAATTTGCAAAAAGTGAATACCTCAGGGTATTTTTTTGAAATTATCCCAAAGAACAATGATAGAGCCAATACCTTGGAGCTTGCAGCTAGTTCCTTCTTCAAGTTAGCAAGATCATCATCAACAGAAGAGCTTTCTAGCAAAGCAAACTGTAAACAGAGCAAGATCATTATAACAAGGTACAACAATGCCTGAAAAGGATACATCACATGCAAGACAACCCAAACCTAGATTATCGGGCTTGAAATACATGTTTACATACAAAATCAAGTATTCATTTTTTTGCAACAAAATGTTCTTATCAGTCTTCATTTTTTGTATAGAACAAGAGTGTCATGTTTGACTTTGAGCAGAAATCAAGGTTTAGTAAAGTATGTTACCTTTCTTTCTAGATCATCCGAGGTTACCTCATGAAGTGCATCTGCTTGAGACTCCATCACCAAAACTGTAATGACAATATATTAATATGTTGGTAACTATATATCTAAGGTTACAATTTACTCTACTTAAAAAAACTGATTACAGATCACAAGGATGTATCTACATCGAGTTTAAAAGACTGAATTTAATTAAGGGAAAATTTCATTTTACCATCCTGTCAAACATTTAACTTCAGTTTGATACCCTGACATAAATTTTTATCAGTTTCATACCCTAACCAAACTTTTAATTTCACTTTCATACCCAGCCGGGTAAAATGTCCAAGGGAAAATTTCATTTTACCACCCTGTCAAACATTTAACTTCAGTTTGATACCCTGACATAAATTTTATCAGTTTCATACCCTAACCAAACTTTTAATTTCACTTTCATACCCAGCCGGGTAAAATGTCCAAAATACCCCTAACTATTACTCAAATTTTCATCTCATGCCATTGCCTCAGAATTTGAAAAGAAGTGAAATGACAATAATACTCTTCATTGTTTAGGGTGTTAAACTGAAAATTTCAACAATTTTAAAACAAAATCAGATTTTTATATAAATTCAATTTTTAATTTCAAAAAATCAGATTTTAATTTTAAAAATATTTTTTTATATAAAAATATTTTTTTTATTAAAAACAGTTTTTTTTAAAAAAATTTAATTTAATTTATATTATATAAAAAAAAACTGGAGCTCGCGACTTTGTCTTCTCCGGCGTGGTCTCCGGCCACCCCTCCTCCGCCGGCGTCGTCCCCGGCCACCCCCACTCGCCGGCGTCGTCCCCGGCCTCTTCCCTCCTCTCTCAACCTTCTCCGGCGTGATTCAGATCAGATTTGGTTCAGATCTGAACCAAATTTGATTCAGATCTGAACCAATTTGGGTGTGGGACTGTGACTGTGTTGCTCATGTGGGCACTTAATCTCTACAGGAAGCCAAAGATTAGACGCTCCCAGGTAATTAATTCAATCACTATATATCTCAAGTTTCCATACACGGTTTGAACCAGATCTGAACCAGTTCAGATCTGAACCACGCCGGGGACGACGGGGACGATGCCGGCGAAGTGGGAGGGGTCGGGGACGACGCCGGCGAAGTGGGAGGGGTCGGGGACGACGCCGGCGGAGCTGGGTGGCCGGAGATCACGCCGGAGAAGACGCAGTCGCGTCTGTTTTTTTTTTATAAATAAAAATGATTTTTTATATAAAAAACTGTTTTTAATAAAAAAATATTTTTATATAATTTTTTTTAATGTATTTTTAAAATTAAAATCTGATTTTTTGAAATTAAAAATTGAATTAATATAAAAATCTGATTTTGTTTTAAAATTATTGAAATTTTCAGTTTAACACCCTAAACAATGAAGGGTATTATTGTCATTTTACTTCTTTTCAAATTCTGAGGCAATGGCATGAGATGAAATTTTGAGTAATAGTTAGGGGTATTTTGGACATTTTACCCGACTGGGTATGAAAGTGAAATTAAAAGTTTGGTTAGGGTATGAAACTGATAAAAATTTATGCCAGAGTATCAAACTGAAGTTAAATGTTTGACAGGGTGATAAAATGAAATTTTCCCTTTAATTAACCATCATGAAGTGTTTTATTTACATAGATGTTTGAAACGTTCCCGAACTTCTAAAACATTATATGCCCTCTCAACAAAATGATAACTTGGCTTTGGATCGTCCTATCAACTCCAATGGCTTTCAAAATTGTTAAAAGTATAAATAGTTTCAAGGGTCATCAAGCTCCTAGCTCAAAACCACTATATACACTTAATAAAAAGGGATAATTGCAAAAAAAAAAAGTACCATGAGGTATTCACTTTTTGTAATTTATAGCCTTCTTTGATAATTGCAAAAAAGTTCCCTGAACTTGTCTTTTTGTTGCATTTAGTATAAATTTGTTTCAAAATGATGATTTTACCCTTGGAAAATTGATTTTTCACTTTTTGCAATTTGTAGTTGTCTTCTTTGATAAATGCAAAAAAGTTCTCTAACTTGTCTTTTTGTTGCATTTTGTATAAATTTGTTTCAAAATGATGATTTTACCCTTGGAAAACTAATTTTTTTAAAATAATAGTTGTAGAACAAAAAATCCAAATTTTCATATCCCTAAAATTCCTTACTCTTTGTACGGTACAAAGAGGAAGGAAATTAAGGGATATGAAAATTTGGATTTTTTGTTTTACTTGTTAATTTTTAAATCTAAATCGTAAGGGTGAAATTGTCATTTTTATACAAATTGCAACAAAAAGACAGGTACATGGTATTTTTTTGCAATTATCAAAGAAGAAGGCTACAAATTGCAAAAAATGAATATCTTAGGGTACTTTTTTGCAATTATCAAAGAAGGCTACAGATTGCAAAAAATGAATATCTTAGGGTACTTTTTTTACAATTATCCCATCAAACAAATCAGTGGGAAGAAACATTTGCATCAAGCCTAACCTTTTCCCTCCATCTTTTCGAAAGCTGAAAGAGCGCTACTTGTATCGACGTTTCCCAACATTTCAGTCACTTTGGTTGCAGTCCTAATAGCAAGATAAAACTGTCATTAGTATAGATCATCATAAGATAGTTTCACATTCCGATAGGAAGAAAATTAAAGGCTATTGAAAAGGATGGAAGTTGGAAGAAACCTTGCAGATTGAGCGCGTGCTTTGAGGGTATCTTTTTTAGATTTAGCCTCCTGTATTTTACTCTCCAAAAGCTGTCACAAAAAATTACAGAACCAAATAATTATACTAATCGACTGATTACCACTCATCAATCGATGACAGCTCGAAGTTAATCAGCAATTGCAAAAGAATAGCGTGACAAAGTGAAGATATGAAGTATTGCTTATCTGCATTTTATTTTATTAAAGAGCAACCCACCCTAGTATTGGAGATGAGACTGTCCACAACTTTCTTCTGCTGATCGAGCTGGGCCTTCAAGGCACAAGCTTTGTCCTGCAAAAAAGAACATAAAATGAGGGAAGATTATAGGGATAATAAGTTCCCTACATAGTTTATAAATTTGGATTTTTTGTTCTTTAATGATTATTTTTAATATTTAAATTTCTGAGGATAAAATCGTCATTTTGAAACAAATTTATACAAAGTGCAACAAGAAGATAAGTCAGGGCACTTTTTTGCCATTATCAAAGAAGAGGGCTACAAGTTGCGAAAAGTGAATACCTCAAGGTACGTTTTTGCAATTATCCCTAGAAACTATGTAGGGAACTTTGAAAAAAATTGTTTTCTTTTACTTCCCTCGGCTTTTTGAAACTCAATCACTTTGAACATGAGTTGCAGACCACTGATTTGGACCCAATCAATAACACATTACATAACAGAGGATTAATGCATGATTATCTAATGTTTAATCCACAATGTCATACAAAATTTGATGCAAATAATACTATAAGCTAAGAGTATACATCCTTATGCAACTTACAGCAGAAGATTTCCGTCGCTTAAGAGCCTCACGAGCAAGGTCCTCGCTTCCCTTTTTAAGAGCAAGTTGTGCTCTCTGGTACCTATGATCAAGGATAGCACATCAACCAATTAGACAAAATATATTTATTCGACACCTTATGTGTAATATAATGCCCTGAAAGAAGGGTTTACCAATCTGCAGAAGCTTTTTGTGCAGCTTTATATCTGTTCTCTAACTGCTTTTGAGATGCTAAAACCTTCAGCAAAATTGAAGTACACAAAACAAGTGGTCATTAAGAGCCTCATTGATGAATGTGGAAAAAAAGGCAATGAAAACAAAATAAAGAATTATGAAAATTTACTTAAACCAGTGCAAGAAAGAGAGGCATACTTGTGCGGTAGCTTGACGCATCTTTATTAAATCATTATTCATATCGAGAACACTCTGTTCTATGATCTTCTCTGGGTCTTCAAATGAACTCATAATTGCATTTGCATATGACTAGAAGACACAAATCAATTAGTAGAACGTTACCAAAAAGTGTAGCCAAGAGAAATTATATATACTAAGAAATTCATGATGTATTTAAACCTAACCTTAATAACTCTAGCGAACCGATAAAAAAGATTATTCTGAACGATAAAACTACCGCCTCTACCGGTGCATCTTAGCCTACTAGAGCGAGCTATTTGCGTCTGGGTAACTTTTTGTACTGCAAGTGCAAGAAAATAACATATGACGATAGAAGAGAAAAGGAAAAAAACATCTATCGATAGACAAATAGAAGAGGAGAAATCCTTCTCGACATCAGTGTTTTAAGGAAAATGTTTTTCCTAATCTCAGGACTTCCTGGCACTGAAAAAGAGCATAGTAGAAATAAAGGTAATTGTTCAGATAAAGTATTTAGAAGGAATAATTGCAAAAAAAGACCATGATGTATTCAGTTTTTTCACTTTGTAGCCCTCCTCTTTCGTAATGGCAAAAAAGGGCCTTGAACTTGTCTTTTTGTTGCAATTTGTATAAAATGATGATTTTACCCTTACTATTTAGATTTCTAAACTATTAAGTAAAAACAAAAAATCCAAAAATTCATATCCCTACCATACTAAGAGTAAGAAATTTGAGGGATGTAAAAATTTGGATTTTTTACTTAGAGAATTCCCACTACCCTTAGAATATAATTAGTTGCAAATGTATACCGATCTCTGTTAAGTTGTTCATCACATTCGAATCCAGTTAATGTCCTAGATCGCATTAAATCTCTGATTTACAATCCACTTTTGATGTTCTTGCATTCTCTGATCATTTATATTATTTTATAATTATATTGAATCATTATTTCAAAACCAAACCAATCATCATTTCAGAAATAGCTTGACGAATTAATTAATTAATTAAAGTGTTTGTCTGATTGCTCCCTTGGGTACGATATCTCGGACTAAACCCCAATTACTACTTGACGACCGGTACGCTTGCCGTGCCATTATGAGAGTTAATTCCCAGGGTGTCATAACCTATCATCAATGCATAAATCAAATACTTGATTTATTGTTTGACAAATCTACTTGACTTAAGAAAGTAGTATTTTTAATTAAAAAATATTTCATTTTTTCAATTTTAATAGATGATTACAATTTTATTAAAATTAAATTAACCTGAATAATCCGATGTAGAGACACTATTTCGCTGGACCTTTAACGAGATCTCACCAATTTTTTTTTATTGAAGGGTTAATTCCACCTGACTACTCCAAAAGTTTAAGATTCCCTTAACCTCCCTAATTTTTATTTGTGTTGTCTCCATACCCCGGTGTTTCGTTTGTCTCAATTTAGTACATGACTTTAACTTTTCGCCAATTTTTGGATGGAAAATCGTTGTGTCTGGCACATGACCATGTCTTTTGAAAAAAATACCAAAATTATCCTTGGTACGCTTAAACCCTAATTCTTTCCCATGTCTCCCTCACGTCACTCCCTCTCTTCTCCCTTTCTCTCACCTCCTTCCTCAAGGTACACTTCCTCTCCCCATTTCAAACACCTCATTTACTGATCCCGACTTGTTGATTCGGGTCCTCGGTTCGATCATGCCATCGTCGACGAGTGCAGGCTGATTGAGCTTGGTAACATTTTCATGGAGTCGGTAATTATTATGAATTTGGATCGAATTGTTTATGATATTTTCTTTGAGAGCCGATAGAGTGACTGGATTCTCCCATAATGGATGTTTCGGTTCCTTCCTCAACATGATACATACGTGCCGTTAGATAATTATGGTATTTCAAAATAATTAATTATAGTATTTTAATGGCACAATGATTTTTCTAAAAGAGTTTCACTATATCTCCAATCGACGTCAAAACATTAAAAAATAGTGCTTTTAACTCAACTTAGTCTGAGTATCCACAATCGCTAAAAATTGACTATAATTATGTAGAGTGTTGAGGTTCATATGACGGGGTTCAAATTCACTATATTAAATATGAACCCCTTAGAGCATCTGTAATGGTCGGCACGGAGTCGTTGTTTTGGTGTCGTCGCAGCCCCTGCAACGGCTCCTACAATGCCTAAATAGAGCCCCGGTCGTCGCAGCCCGTCGCCCGAGGAACCTGCAACGATGGGATTCGTCGTCTCAGCCCCAACGGCTAGTCGACGGACCAACAGCGAGGCGACGCGTGGCAACGACAGGTTAAAAAAAATTAAAATTTCCCTATAAGTACACTTTGACCCCAACATAAAAGTTACACATCTTATCTTCTACGTCTATTCTCTCACATCTTCTTCTCTCAAACCTCACTGTTAATATTTTTTCGATGGATCGTTATCCAATAATAGCGGAATTGAAGCAAATGACTCCCCAAGAAATAAACCAAGCGGTGGAAAGGATGGCTGGACTAATCGCCAGACGACTTCACGATCGACTTTTAGAAAGGATACATTCAAGGGCAGAAGATGAGGAGGCCGAGTGTTCACAATCTTTGGTGCCACCAAAGCGGAGAATGATAGAGCGCAATCGAGATGAAGCACACAAGCGGTTGATAGCTGACTACTTCGCGCCTGCTCCGGTGTACAACGAGTAAAAATTTCGGCGTCACTTCCGGATGTGGAAGGATAATGTAGACAGCCCTAAGGAACATGACCTTCCCAAATAAGACCAGCCGCTAGGGCGAGGGGCACAAGATCGTCCAGAGATGAACGATCAGCCTACAAGGGACTTTGATAATGGAAATCGCCCCAAGGAACATGACCCACCCAAATAGGACCAGTAGCCGGGGCGAGGGGCACAAGATCGTATGTAGTTTCTAAGTCTGGGTGCACGGGCCATAGATAATGGAGATCGCCCCAAGGAACATGACCTTCCCAGATAGAACTAGCAGCCGGGACGGGGGGGGGGGGGCATAAAATTATTCGTAATTGAAATATCTTGCTTAAGGGGATAGGAGCCATGTAGGGACTTGCAAAGACGGACATACTCTATAGAAAACGGGGCATAAAACGAGATAACTCCATTAACGCAAAGGCGACCACCACTTCGGCCCGCACGGAGGCGGGCACGACAAAGGCCCACATGAGGGCAGTCAATACAACGACTCGCGTAGAGGCAGCCATAGAGGTTGTTCGAGCGAGGCTCTCGAGGCCCAGGAGGATGGGACACCGCACCAACCATCCTTAGGGAGAAAAAGGGAGGAGGAGCCCGTCCCATTCTGGTACCTAACAACAAAGGCAAAGCCGACAAGACCTGCTTTGGCAAAACCTGAACCGTTCAGAGTTCGTCCCTCTCCGGCGAGATTAGCGTCTGTAAGACCATTACTGGTTGGAGGTCGAACTCCCCAGCGAGGCCTACTCTGACTTAACCTGCACCCATCAGAGTTTGTCCTTCCCTGGTGAAGCCCAACCAAGAGGAGCTTCGGTGAGGCCAAAACGGGGGATCTGGCCCCATGGTCGGGGGCGAGGTTACCTTGGTGAGGGGGAACGATTCCGGCGATGAGGGGGTTCCCACTGAACAGGGAAAGCCGATATCAGCCGAGAGGCGACCCTTCCTGGCGAAGTCGGACCAAATGAAGCGTCTGTGAGATCTTCCGGAGGAGATGCGGCCCCCACGGCCAAGGGCGAGGACTTTCTTGTGAGGGGGGAGCGATTCCAGCGATGAGCGGGTTCCCATTGAACAGGGCAAGCCATAAGCAGACGAGGGGCGACCCTTCCCGACGAAGTCAGACCAGACGGAGCGTCTGTGAGATCTGCTAGAGGAGATCCGGCCTCTACAACCGAGGGCGAGGATGTCCTCGTGAGGGGGGAGCAGTCCCGGTGTTGAGAGAAGTCTCATAGAGAGGGAGTGGCCAGCGGTCGACGAGGGCGTGGAGGACATTTAGGGTCGGGGAACTAAGAAGAAGCAGAGGGTGAGAGAGGGAGAAGTCGAAAGACAGGCATGGCACACCTCCACCGGCAATTTTCGTGATCAGAACCCGAGCAGCCGTCGATGGTAACGCACCGAGACAAAGAGGGCACAAGGTTCGTGGTTGCTTCAGAGAGAGATCATCTCTCTATCTTGTGGGGTTTAATTGGCTACTGTTTATTGTGTCAAATCTGATTTGTTTTAGTTCATAGTTTATGTAACATTTATGTCTATCTCTCCTATGACCATAACTAGTTGGATTTGGTCAAACCCTAACGGTGCAAATTCATTAATATAAATACCCTAAACATCAAATTTTCTTATAAATACACAGGCTTCTTCAATTAGCGTACAAAAGAGAAGGACAAGACTTCGCCGCCATGGGAGAGAAAAAAAGAAGAGGAACAAAATCTGTCAAGTTAACGGACGATTTAGTCATCAACATCTTTAGCCGAGTGCCGGTGAAGGACCTTATGCGCTTCAAGTATGTCTCCAAATCATGGCGTTCCTTAATAAACACTGACCCGTATCTCTCCGACCTTCGATCCGCCTTACTAGGCCGACCTTTCTTGATCATCAAGGAAACCCTGTTCCCTCGTAACTTGTACTACAATTACTGGCTCGAGTTGGACTCAATAGAAGACAGAAACCCTAAACCTAGGCAACTTCACAATCCATTCGATGATGGCGATTGTCCTTTCGTAAAACTTTCATGTGAAGGTCCGGTTGTCCTCCAACAACGTTCTAGTCATGATAAGATGGTCGTGTTGAACCCAGCTACAAAGAAACATCACGTGGTACCTCCGAACCCAGCTGGTGATAATAATGTCGAATTCATGGGATTCGGGTACGATCATGTTCATGCTTGTTACAAGTTGGTCACCAAAATTAAACATGATGAAAACATTGCTGAGCTCGAGCTTATGATTTATAATGTTAACAACGGTACGTGGAAGAAGTCAAGATTCGACGGTTTAGGTAATGATTATTTTTCCGAATTGACTTGCTCGGGAGATTGCGTTGATGGTGCGTGGAAACGGAAAGTGAGACAACAAAGATTATATGTTTTCTTCTTGCGGAAGAGGAGTTTCACGAGGTGGATCCTCCTCGTTTTGATAAGTCCGTGACTTATTCTACTGTGACTGTGTTTGATGGTCGGTTGTGTTTGGTGTGTGAAGGTCTATGTGATGATAGGATGGAGTTTTGGCTGATGGAACGTGATTATCAGAGACAGTTAGGGTCATCGTACTCCCCGTGTTGGATTAAATTTTTGTCGATATCGGATCCTAAAGTTATGATAACGCCTGATTACAGTAGTTCCGATCTGATTCCGGTATGTTTTTCAGCCTGCCAAGACAAAATTCTGTTCAATGTGGGTTATTTCAAATTGTTTTGGTACGATTTGGGGAAGAACAAGTTCACGGAACTTAAAAGTCGTATCAATGAAGTTAGTCATCGGGATGATCATATGCTTCATGTGACAAGTTGGGTCCCAAGCCTGGTTGGGATTGGGATACCCTGAGCTATACAAGATTTTTATTTCTATCTTTTATCTTTTAGTTTTACGGTCCAACAGGGATGGTTTGTAGTTAGTTGTCTGTTTTAATTTGGCTTCGTTTAAATTTTGTAGTTCGTGTAGTCTGTTCCCGTGCAAATTGTCTTTTATCCCATTTCGAGATAAAGGCACTGATAAAAAAAGGCTTCAACTTTTTATGCAATATGAGCTTTTGTTATTCGCCGTGTATTTTGGTTGAAGTATCACTCAGGAGGAGCTTGCCGCTTGGTTGGTTGAGACGAAAGAGGTGATCATTGCTCGCTTGGAGCGACAGATTAACGAGCGAGGACTAAAGAGCGTTTAGGACGCTGTTTGCCTAGGCTAATGTTCCTTTACACCGTGTTGGTCGATATTTCTTCTTGATGTTTGATAACTTTTGAAAACATTTTCAAGTATTTGGATTTGATAAAAAGTTTGAGAACATTTATAATTATTAACTAAATAGCGTTTGGAATAACTGAAAATGTGAATTGTGAGTAACAAGTGAAACAGACACATGATGGACAATAATGGTTTTTTCTATGTTACGTCTCCAGTGAGACGCAACATGTAAACCTCGTGTATCCTTAATGTATCCGCTTGGGAGATATATTTTTTGAAACACACTTGGGAGATATATAATTTAGACATTGCGTCTTTTTAATAAAGCTATTTTAAAGACACACATTTAATTGCGTCTTTTTAATAAAGCTATTTTAAAGACACACATTTAAAAATTACGCGTTTCCCAAATAACTACATTTTTGTTTTAGGGGTTATTCCATGTCCTACCCCTATCTTTCGCTTATTCCTAAATTCTAATACAAACAAATGTTTATTCTCATCTAGTAACGTTGACCCACCAATTGCATTTTCCGTCCACAAGGTTAACGGTCGTTTAGTGGTTAACAGGAAAAGTTGATAGGTCAGCATTATGATTTGAGAATAAAACGAAAGATCTACGTTATGACATCAAGTTTTCGTATGCCATTTTAGCAAAGTTTTAGAGCACGTGCCAATCATGTGATTAATATTTCAAGAAGTTAGTCACACTTAACAGATTTTGATACATTTTAAGATTTAATTTGTGAAACCTGTTTTTTTTATCAGCTAATGTATTATTAGTGGCACATGTTTTCAAACCGAAAACAAGTTCAAGGGCGAACCCTCTTACAACCACGAGTATGTCCTGTGGACATCTCGAAACAGAACTTAAACAATTAGTAACACTACTAACCAGAGCCACAAGGGGCAACAAACAGTACTAAACAGATGCAAACAAACACGGGTCTAACAAGCATCCTATACCCAGATCAAACGATGAAGAAAACAGAACCCACATAAAACCAAGAAACTGGCCACACATGCTCAGTCTCAAACTAAAACGTCCCAACCGGGGGGAAAACAACGCTAGCAGGTCTAAAAACCTAACTAAAACCTTCAGCAACAACAGAGAACCAAAGGGACTAAGCCCAACCAAACAAAACCAAACAAGCCCAACCAGGGGCAAACCTTCACACAACAAACACTAACAGAAGCAACTAGGCCCAAAATATAACGAAACTAAGAAAAGGCCTAGACCTAGAAGCTTCAAACTAAACAGTAGGCGCCGCACCAGGAGCTCGCCGGAACACCACCGGAATCCGCCGCAACCCTACACACCAGACCAATCGGCCACCACAATGGTAAGCCCTTATCCTCGCCGCTCAGATCTACGCCCGGGATAACCCCAAATCACACCTCCATCCACCAGATCTTGAGAACCAAAGCCTAAAGAAGGCAAACCACCTACTCGGGGCCAACACCCGCAACACCGAGAGGCCCCGACCTATACTGGTCGAGAGAGAGAGGATCAAGTGAAAGAAAAAGGGAGAAGGGTTTACCAAGAAGCTGCAGAAACGATGCCGGAAGTACCGCACCTCTCAGATGGCAGTGAAACTCGCCACCGTACCGTAGCCAACACCCGGAAAACGGCTGAGAAGGACGACGAAGAAGATCTGATACCGGAGCCCAGAGACACGCAGCGACAAATATGATGAGAACCCACCCCGATCTACAACCAAAAGGTCGAGAAACAACGGTTCCCATTGTAAATCCTCACCAAGAGCGCCGGTAGCGTGGAGCAAGGCAAACCAAACGCGAAGTCGACCAGGTTCACTTCAACGAAGCAGTAAACGAGGCCCTCTTCGCCGGAACAGTGGTGACAGAACGGAAAACCACACCCAAAAAGGACAACCTAAAACGTCGGAGCAGAGGCAATCCTTGACCGAGAGATCCGACCAAGGACGAGCTCCGACCCACCCAGGACGCCGGCTTCACAAATCTCGAAAGACGAGCTCAGCCCAACCGGACGCCGACTTCAGAGAGGAAGAAGACGACCTTCAGGACCAAAAAACGCCGATCAAAACCACCGGAGCAAGGGGGGAAGAAACGGGGGTAGGACAAGAGGTCCTCGCCGGCAACGATCCAAGCCGAAGCTTCAGATCGGAGCCGGAAAGAGAGAAGAGGGGCGGTGGACGGCTGTAAACCTAGGGTTTGGTCACTGAGGCGCTCTTTTCAAGTCAGAGCAAGTTTAGGCAAAAAATTTCTCTTATGACTTGGAGAACAATGTTAAGTCCTTTAATTTGTGAAACATGTTAGTATGTAATAATTGTCATACGTCTGAGTTATAATCTGACGTTTGACCTCAGTATAATGAAGTGACACGCAATTATGGTCCGCAGCCTTGTGGTACCGTGGTAATCTGTTTGCAATGCTTGTAAGAGAAAAGACCCTTGAGCACCTCCAAATACCAACCTATCTTCTTTGTGCACAGTAAGCTCTCCAATCAAACTCTGGTTTCGGGTCTAAAGAAAATTAAAATTTAATGAAAAAAATAAGTTGATGATAAAATAAATAAATAAAATTAATATTGCTATGTTCAAATTAAATAAATATTTAATTTTCAAAATTCAAACTTTACTGATCCTTGAAGCATACAAGACAATCCCAACCGCACAACGGTTTTTCCTGAGCATATTGATATGCGTCTAAATGGATTGGCATGAATTACACAATGCATAAATCAATTCAGTATGATTTTCCAACTCAACCTCTGACATCCCCCCCTCTCGTTGCATGTCCATGTAGTCTTCGAAGAGGCCGTTCCATTCTCGTTGCAACTTGATCATTTTGTTCGCCTTTTCGGATTTTGCTCAGATAATATCTACCTTTGCTCGATCCACATCTGCCTTGGCTCGATCCATTGTTGCACATGCAATCACATGATCCAACGTCGTTTCCCTTTCCTCTTCGCGGACTTCTTGGCCAACAAACGCTCTTCAGGTGAAGGGACACTTTGTTACCAGCACCCTCGCTCGGGTCTGTGGATACCCAATATGGTTGGAACTCACCACCGAGAGGTGTAGTAAAATAACTGTTGGGATTGAAGGGACCCTCATCGATGGCAGTAAAAGGGGTGGGGTTGAGTTGTAATCCCCAGTCGCATCCGATCGTTGTCTGTTGCTCCGGTTGTGCCTTCCACCGCCAAAAAGTTGTCCTCAAACTTTAGAATGTCGTACCAATGGTCGAGGTCGAATTTCTCTAGTTTGTTTACCTTGATGTACACTTCTTTGACCATCCGGATGTAGTCGTCATCGGAGTAACCGCTTGTACAATTATCCTTCATCTGCTTAAGATTTTTGTGGAATTTCGGCAACCGAGGGAAAGATCTATTCCAGTGGTTTTTGATTTGTTTCCAATCCATTAGTAGAAAACGGCGCACGTCTTTGTAACCTTTCACAATTTGGCCGAAAAGGTACTATCCTCTTGTTGGTTGCCGTATGTTGCATCTCTGGAGGTACGTAGCCAGGTATGGATGAAATGCATGTCCGCCTCAACGATTCATTTTCTTCTATAACCTCCTCGTTGTTAGGAAGGGCCGGTAGAGGAAGAATGAGACGACAATTGGATGCCACTACTGTCACCGGTGTAAGGGTTCGAAAAAAAACCTAGCTGTATGTATGGGTTGTTGGGTAGGTTGATGTGCAACATCCGTTGAAAGTCGGCGGGTTGCTCTGCGTTGAACTCGTGTTGCTCCGGAGTGTACTCTTGTAGTCCTATTGCTCCGGTGGAGTAGACATCTGAGTCTCGTCGTCGGACATTTTTTTATCGGAAAAAATCTTTGTGGGAAGTGGAATTTGAGAGAAAAATTTGTGAAATAGAGACAAACTGTTTGTGGATTGATGAAAGAGATGTGGGGGTGTCTTTAGATGGTAAAAAAGGAATTTTTTAATGTTAATTCGTATTTTTTAATCTTAAAATAAATAAATAATAACTTCCCGTTAGAGTTGTTGGGAGCCATCGACTCCTTCTTTCTCCACGCCAACACCACGTGGCACGTGTTGATTCGTGGGATGCGATTCGTGGTTCACGGCTCTGATTCATGATTTAGTGAATTGGAACTAAGTGAGCCGCATGCTACAGCGTGCGACTTGCGGTTTGCGATTTACTAAACCATGAATCATGAACCGCGTGCACTGTAGATGCTCTTAGAGTCGAGATTAGAAAAGATCATTCAACTCGGCGGTAAACTTTACTTATGTCTAATTTTAAAGCCATTAAATCACATCTTCCCTTAGTCTTCATTTCAAATGATAAATAATTTCAAACGATGGCAGGACATCATCACAAATAGCTTTACCTGGGAGAAACGAACCGAGACTTTGTTATAGTTTTTTATAAAACGATAACGAAGTTAGATTGCATTACTGCCAAACTTCAATTAGAGAAAGACCATACGCCATGGGCTCCAGAATATGCCCCCAACGCTCGTGGATCCGTAGAAAGTTTCTACCATCCCAACAACATAAATCCCAACACTCCAACATCCTATCCTTAACTCAAACAAACAACTAATCCGAAACCTAAAACCAGAAACAGGAAATGCAAAAAACATGAAATAATGAAACAAACAATACAACAGAACACCGAAACTAAGGAGCCTATGATGCCAAATCTCCTAGAACACATAGCTTTCGTAGTGGGTGTCCTCATACTGTCGATCCATCTTGTTATGTCAGGGTAACCCGACCTTGGGTGTCGTGGGACAATACCCCATCCTATCGTCCCCCACTCGTATCAGTGGTAAACCCACTGACTGTGTTGCTCCAAGACCTTCTTCAATCGGGTGTTCGGTTGATAAACCTGTAGCTCCTGCCGGTTTTGTTCGAAATCACATCTTGGCAATTCCAAACCATGAACTTGGTCATCGAAACCTCCAAAAAACCGTTAAAACCCATTGCTTAACAATACTAGAGGACGAAAGTGTGGCGAAAGTAACGCGTATCCAGAGATCTCTTCGGGATATCCCTAGAGGTTATAGTCTCTTAATCTCAGTGCTATCTCGATCAGCGACGAAAGCAACAAAAAAGAGAACCCTTTGACGGTGGCTAGGGTTCGCGTGAGAGCCTGTATAGTTAATTGTTTGTGTAGCATTCATTTTAGCTCTCCTACACGTAGTTGGATTAGGTCAAATCCCTAACGCTGCAAAATTCATCAACACCCAATATCAAATTCTCTTACGAACACACCGGCGGCTTCTTCAACAATATCCGCCCCCATGGGAAAGAAAAATAGAACAGGAACAAAAACTTTGAAGTTAACGGACGACTTAATCATTGACATCATCAGCCGAGTGCCGGACAAAGACCTTATGCGCTTCACATGTGTTTCGAAACCATGGCGTTCCTTAATAAACACTGATTTGTATCTCTCCCAGCTTCGATCTCACCGCATTGCCTTACTAGACCGACCTTTTCTGATCATCGAGAAAATCGACTTCCCTCCCGCTGGAGGTACGTTGTTCTACAATTACTGGCTCGATTCGGAGTCAATAGAAGATGGAAACCCTAACCCTAGAGAAATTCACAACCCGTTCGACCACGATCATGATTGTCGTGTAGTGGGTTCATGTGAAGGTCTGCTTGTTCTTCAACAACGTTCTAGTGGTGAGACGGTCGTGTTGAACCCAACTACAAAGAAACATCTCATGGTACCTCCGAACCCTGATAATAATGTTGAAGTCATCGGATTCGGGTACGATCATATTCATGGTTGTTACAAGTTGGTCACCCAAATTAGATGTGCATCGAGGGACGATCATGTCGTTGAGCTTGTGGTTTATAATGTTAATAACGGTACGTGGAAGAAACCTACAAGAATTGATTGTTTACTTAAGAAAGATTATTTTTCAGAATCGGGTTATTACTCGGGACAATGCGTTGACGGTGCTTTGTATTGGTGCGTTTATGTGGATATGGAGACGGTAAAGATTATATGCTTTGTTCTCGCGGAAGAGGAGTTTCGCGAGGTGGATCCTCCTCGTTTCGATGAGTATAGGGACTACTCTGTTGTGACTGTATTCGATGGCCGGTTGTGTTTGGTGTGTGGAGGTCCAAGTTACGATGATAGGGTGGAGTTTTGGCTGATGGAATGTGATGATAAGAGACAAATAGGGTCTGTCTTATTCTCGGCCGTGGATTAAATTTTTGTCGATATAGGATCCTACAGGTACGCCAGGGTTTGGTTTCAGGATTTACGATCTGATTCCGATATGTTTTTCAGCTTGCAAAAGCAAGGTCATGTTCGTTGTGGATGATCAGCGGATGTTTTGGTACGACATTGGAAAGAACGAATTCAGTGAACTTAAATTTCATATAGATGATGGTGGATATGTTCATGTGATAAGTTGTGTCCCAAGCCTTGTTGGGATTGGGATATCGTGAGTTGTACAAGATTTTGATTTCTATATTTATTGGTTTAAATATTCTTGAACTATATATAATGATAGTCTACGTATAATGATATTTCCATTTAATTTACTACTATCTTTCATGGCTTAAGATGGATAGTGAGCGGTGGAAGAAGCCGGTGGAGGGTGGCTGGAAGGTGAACGTAGATGGAGCATCACTTGGAAGGGACGGTGGTGGGGGTGGTATGGTGTGCCGGAGTGATAATAGTTCAGTTCTCTGTATTCAGTGTGTAACGTTTCCAGGTATACAAAATCCGGAGTTTATTGAAGCCTTATAGGTTTTGGAAGCGTTGCATTGGATTGTTCTTAATGGATGGGCAGGTGGCGGTGGAGACAGATTGTCTGGTAGTAGTCTCGACTATTTTTTTTTCGATTAGCAGTTTTTTGTTTTTTATAAACCAGGCCTTTAAAAATAAAAGGCAAAGTCAAAGGCAGTGCCTTTAAGTAATAGTACAGCCAAAGGATAATAGATGTCTGCTAGTTTTTTTTTCTCCTCGCGGTGCCGTCGCCCTCGGCGTGTCCCGATCTTTCGGCCTGGTTCCGGTCAGGGTTCCCTTTCCCACAGTGGTCCTGTTTTTGTATCTCCCCTATTCTCCTCTGATTCGGGTTTGGAAGCAATCCAAACTCAACGGTCGATTGTCGATGCCCCCTCGCCTCCATCGTGGTCTCCTACGCCATCTTTGGTGATTTCTCCTCCAAATTCGCAGCTTCTCACCGTCTATATCCTGGGTTCACAGCGTAGTAATTGGGACCCTGGGTCTAACCCCGATCCAACAGCGCCGCACCCACAACCGATCCTCATCTTCGACCAGCCCCCACCGCCTTCTGATCCATTTTCGTCTCTGAAGCCGACGTCGCCGTCTGTGTAGTCGCCTCTGAACCCGTCGTCGCCGTATCTGAAGCCACTGTCGACGCGTCCATCTCACTGGCCTCCACCACCGCACCCTCCTCGACCCCTCTCTCGATTTTGAACCGGTTTAATCGAGTGAGTCTTTTTTATTTTCTCTAATTTCACTTTTGTAGGATCAAAACCTAGCGAGCAGAGATTTAGGGACTTTTTCTAGGATGGAACCCTGTTTCACATATATCCTCCCAATACTACTGATGCAGTCCTTGCTCAAGCTTTGGAACGAGACTTCCAGTACCATCTTCTCATCCCCCACCCTTCCTACCTGCCTTCATGGCGGTCTCTATGATGTTTCAATACCGTCTATGATGACATCACGAAAACTGTTTCAACAAGTTTCATTTATGTTTTCAAAACCGTCTGGGACGGTTATATTGATAAAAAGAACTCTAAACTCTGTGTTCGATGCCTGTTCTTTTTTAATGGTCAAAGAGTCTGTTCCTTGATGCACATCTCTGTTATGTTTCACTATTAATAAAAGTTTCACCTCTTAGTAAAAAAAAACGGTACAACCAAGGGAACATTTTAGGAGGAGCCTCAATTATAACCAATCCCAACAGTTGGGAGGAAATATGTCTACAACCAAAATGTATCAACAATGAAACAAACATTAAAAGGATGGGTCTAACAATCATATACCCAGATATACAAACCATGATTTTTTTAAAAAAGAAAATAAGATATAATATCCAAATTTAACCACCAAGAAGCTCAACGAAAAAAAAATCGCCGACAACAACCCCCAAACATAGCACCCCTAGACTTACTAGTACTTAAGAAAAACACTTCATCTCATTGGAATCAATCACTCAAAGAGTGTAAATGAAAGCGACACACCGGCGGCTAACACCACTAAACGGTAGAGATATTTCGGAGTCCGAAGATCACCGAAACTCAAAACCACTAATACTAAATCAAGTCAATTCCAAGAAGAGGGCCAATAAACCCATAACCACCCGTCGGGAGGCAACACTACAACCGACGAGCACCTACCAACACTTAGGTAAGGAAAGCAAAGGGACGGAAAGGACCTTACCAACCAAGGAGCGAGGAGAGCTTGAAGCGTCACCAACACAACAGCCGGTAGCCCAAACTCCGAGTTCCGACCATCACAAGGAAACCACCAAAGTCCAGGGACTGGAACACCTAACCCAGCAACCGTCTAAAGAAATGTAATGTTGTGGGCCAACACCCTAAAATCCAGCATTTCACAAATCCTCCACTAAGCCGCTAGATAGGGGAGCACCTAACACAATTAATCTTCCAAACGAAGAAGTCCACCCGTAGAAGCCTCGCACACACAGTGACAACACACATACAATACCTCGTGAGCACCGGACCGGACCCCTCACGCTTAACATGTCGATCTGAAAAAAAAATGAAACAACAAATGGTCATAGGTGGCCGGGGCACAACAGGGGCGAGATTTGGCCAGTCAGAGCACGTTCCGAGTTACTGGAGGGAGTTGGCCGGAAAGTCTGAGTAGCAAGCCGCAGATCTCTCACGACGGAACAACGACGAACCATAGTGACTGGCCAAGGATTCAGAAAGACCCGACCCAAGACGATTGTAGGTCCCGCTGAAAACACTCCTCCAAGACCTTAACCGGTCATATCTGACGATGGAGGCCATATCTGAGACCACACGACCGATACGAGTGAAAGAGGATGACTGAGTAGTGCCGGAGCCAGAGGACGAAGATAGACGAGACGAAGTAGCCGGACGACAACTACAGAAACAAAGGAGAAGAACGGGAAAAGGGTAGAAAGAAGGTTAGTTCCGCCGAAAACGACCTTAGCCTGGTAGCAGTGGTCGTCACCAGCAGAAAAAAGAGGCGGCAGCGGATAGCGAAATAGGGTTTATCTAAATCATTTCAGGATAAAAGGGGAGAGAGTTCCCAGTAGTCTCGACTATTAACAATTTAGTTTGTTTCCTCATCCTGTATGGCCTAATTATTGACGAGTGTAAGAGCATTCACATCAAGGGGGGCAAAACCCTGAACCCTGAGGCAGAACCCTCTGCTGACTGGGCAGGGTTCAGGGTTCTACCCCCCTAAAAAAAGGGTGCTGCACATCAGAGGGGCTTGTATGGGGGGCTTCATTTTTAGAAATGCTGACTGTGTAATTAATTAAGCTTTTAACTGAATTGTTAACGTTATTTTTAAATCGACAACTACTAAATAAAATATAAATAAATTTCATTAATAAAAATAAAAAATTTAAAAAGATTAATTAAATAAAAAAATACATAATTCAAACTGACAATTCATTTGGTCGTTATAAGCTTCTACAATGATGAATTCTTTTATGACCGTTAGTATTCCTGATAATAACGTTTGACAATTATTATTCCTGATAATAACGTTTGAGCCCCGTCGTCGGATATTTTTTATCGCAAAAAAAAAATGTTTGTTATCCTAATATCGATTACATGTATACAATTATAAAATGATCATTATAATTATCATTTATTAATCACCTAATTACCTAATTAACATATATTTAATTACCTAATTACATATATACAATTATAAAATGTTTATTATACTTACATTTATTAATCACCTAATTACCTAATTAACATATATTTAATTAGCTAATTAATATCTAATTACCATTAATACTAATTACCTAATTAATACTAATAACCAATCAATACTAACTAAATACTAACTAATTAATACTAACAAAACCATCTTCTTCAACCTCACGATTCTCTGCAATTTTTTTTTAAAACAGGGCTCGCGTCAAGGGAAGAGAGGACGGCGGCGAAGCAGAGGGGGGCGAGGCAGCGGGGCTGATTTATGCCTCGCGCCCCTGCCCCCCGAACCCTTTCCCTTCTCCCCCACGCCCCTCACGCCTCGCACCAAACACCCCCCCCCCCCCCCCCCCCCCCCCCCCACCGGACCGAACTCCGAACCCTGAACCTTCCCTTTCAGCTCCTGCCCCTGCCTCGCCATCACGCCCCGCACCGATGTGAGTGCTCTAAGGAGATTCTTTAATCTTTAATTGATATCACGCTTGTCCATGTTCGTAGGACGGCGAAATGGGCGAATAGAGTAGCTTTTGGTCGTTTATCATCCCTATTTCTCTATGTGCAGTTTGAAGCTTCAATTTCTTTTTATATGCGATATAAGTTTCTGTGGTATGTAATAAATGTTTTGGTTGAAGTATCACCTGTTGATAATCAATGTGTAAGAATACTTATGCAACTTCGCTAGTGTTTGGAATTCATTACTTCAAGCCATACAGACATTTAACCGTTTCTTATAGTAAAGTTTTATAAGGCCTTAGTTTCAAAATGAGATATAGACCGTCTGTACAGAGATAAACTAAAACCACAAACAACAAAATTTCAACATTACCAAAGCTGGAAAGAAAACCAATCACAGGACAACAAAAAAACAAAGAACGAAAACAGAACGACACAACAAACCCACTAGCCTAATAAACCCAATCAATACGACTTGGAACTAAAGGATCTCCTACAACTCAAAAACGAAAACTTACGTCAATCCAAAGAAGAAACCGAAAAAACAGGACACATACCTTCCCACCATAGAAAGCCACCCCGGCGCAGACCCCCACCAAAGCAACATGGGTTCAGCCTTTAGAGGGCACCTCCTCGGTCATGCATGGTTTGGTCGGAGTAGTCTTGGAGTCGGATAAATCACACTCCGGATCAGAGAAACGCAGTTCTACATCTAACATATCAAGTTCCTTTCTGAATTGGTTGCCGGTAGTCTTGGATTTAAAACCCATTTTGCTACAATAAGCCCAAGCCTTGGATGCTACCTGTTGTTTTCTCAAATCTATATTAGGCTCGGGCCCGTAAGCATCATCCGCCAGAGTCTGATCCGATAGAGAGTCTGAGTTACCGCATAGTTCCTTACCCTTAAGCGTGTGCTTCTTCTTGCGAAAAAGGAAATTGCTTGACACCGTTCTTTCGGAGTCACCAATCAGTGATGGAGACTTCATATCTGTCACAACCATGCTTGTATGTACCTGTACTGAACTCGTCCCTACTCCCCTATGAAACGAGTGAGGAGGTGTCACGCTCCCGATCCCCCTATCTTGGGCTGGAACCATGCTTCCCAAGACTTTCTTCTCACAAATTATGCCGGTTTAATTTACAATTATGTTTAATGGCTTAAGATGGAGAGAGAGTTCAATTGAAAACTATTTCTTAACCATGTTTTGATCTTCCGTAACCATGTTTTGATCCTGAAAAGGAAGTTCACAATTGGAACTTAGAGAACTCTTGAGAATGTCTTGAAAGTAAGATGTAATAAATTCTCTTAAGCCCGTTTCCCATGTCATCTTAGTACCTCCATCATCTTCAAGAACCATAATATTATTCATTCTGCGTCTTCTAGAGGTTGCTACGAAGAAGAATGTTGAGTTTTTTCCCCATCTGATAACCAGTGTTTCTGTGCTCTTCACCTCCAAAAGTTCTCTTTCAGAAACATACATATTGTTTTTGTATAGCCTCTTTTTTCATAATGCCGGGCTTGCCCATTCAAGTAGACCAACTTGTTTTGACACCACTTAATGTTCTTTTCATTTGCTTTGAAGGTATTCTGCCCCATTGGTGAAGAGAAAACGAAACTTTCCTAATATTCTTACCATCAAAGTATCTGTATTTCGGTCACTATCTTGCTGGATGATTAATCCATATTAAGGGTCAGTCGACCAAATATTCTCGAATTTGAATTTCGGGGATTTCTCTGAACACGGTCTTTCGAGAGATTCACCAAAAGAAGGATATGGTCTGAGGTAGAGTACCCAACATTTCGAAGGGAAGCCTTAGGAAATTCCCTTAGAAAACCCGCCGAACCCTAGATATGGTCGAGCTTAGTCTCCACCCTCTTAGATGGGTCTTTTCCCCTGTACCAGGTAAACGTGTATCCTTTCATCGGCATGTCCTTCAGGCCGATCTCCTCAATGACATCCTGGAAGTTGTTGATCATTTGATGGGGGTATGTCTTACCTCTCTTCGCTTCTGAGGAGTGTAGGATACCATTTAAATTCCCGAGGACAAGACATTTATCCCCCATATTTCCGCCTGTCAGGTCCCCTAATAAGCGCCATGTTCGGTGACGATTTGATTGATTAGCTTCACCATAGATACTCGAGACACAAATCATTGGCCCCCCCGGGGGAGTTAGCCAGATGTCGATGCAATGGAGAGGAACTCAGTCCATTGCATCAGAACATCACCACTCCTCCCTTAAAGCCCTCGGCTGCACGCCACGTTCCCATGAAAACCCAGGTTTCTAAGAAGGAGTTTTATCTCTCCATCGGAGAGATAAGATTCTAAAATGAAAAACACCGAAGGCCTGAGCTGAGATAGAAAAACCTTCAACTTCTTCTTGTGTAAATCGTTTCCCAAGCCTTGACAGTTCCAGGCCAAGATTTTCAAATCTACCACCATTACTGATCACTGAAACTCCTCAAAAAACACCATAGAAGTCCGACCACAATACCAAAACAAAACCCAGAATAATAGCGGACAAAAACACACAGACCAACAAAGAAGGAGAAAAGTGAAAAGAAGAGAAAGGCGAAAGGGGCCAATAGACTCACCTGAGAAGAGATCGGAAGAGGAGAAGTGAGAGGATAAAGCTCACGACCTTAGTCGGAATTCAAATGCGTCTACCCGAGCAGTTGTTGCAAAAGAGAGGGAGAGGAATATGCAACATCGTCGAGAAGAAGAGAGGCTCAGAAAAAAAGGCGCGTTGTATTACTTTTGCTTTCCATTCTCGGTATAATTCTATTTTCTTAACTCTTTTGCTATAGTTTTTTTTGAAACAGGTAACCGGAGAACATTATTAATACCTAAAGGTAATCAAACAAGAAAGGGCGTAAACGCCCGGGGTTCCAGATATGAGTCCGGACCGACCGTAGCAGGTCCAGCGCTCGTGGACCCATAATAATAGCCTACTTGAAATCGTTGGCAAACACTCAAGACAACTCCTTACCAGCGTCTCAAAATAGTGAGACATAAAATAAAAGTACCTAAGCAAAACAAACGATAAATTGTTCCAGAAATAATGCAGATAACCCTAAAGCAAATAAAAGAGATGAGCTGTTGGTGCAGGCTGCCCGGGACCTCCCAGCACTGGCTGTCCTGGGTCTGTAGGTATAGTCCGACGTCGACTCCACCCACCCCTACCGGGTCGGATCATCCCTGCATCGGAGGCTGCCCTGCCTCCGCCTACTTCTCTTGGTCCCGCTAGGCATTGGTCGGCTGATTGAGGTCTGGTGGTTTATCCTTCAGAGAGATGAGGTTGCCGGCCGGCCGACGGCGTGCAGGCGGCCGAAGAGAGAGGGCGTCGGGAGGAGGCTGTGCAAACGTAACCTCGGGCAGGAAACTCGCCACAGAGGGAGCCTGTGGCTGCTGTGGCTCGGCGGCAGATCGGATCTTGTCGGTGACCTCCATTTCTGAACAAAGCAAGCGTGAGTCGCTCGGATCCGGTGAAAACGATGACAGGGGCGGCGAGAGAAACACAGTAGAGCCGACGGAAACACACAGAGTGGACGGTAGGTGTCCGTGGACCGCAAGACGCGATCGGATGGCGACTGTACCAAGAGACAAGGGAGATACAGGGAGGGTCGAGGCCGGCCAATGGGACCGGAGACCGGACGGCGACAAGGGGGCGTGGGTAGGAGGTGGCGAGAATCGACTCCGAGGGATTATGGGTGACCCCGAGGAGTAGCGGAGCACTTGGAAGCAGGGGGTTTCAGTGGTAGAAGCAGAGAGCTTCAATGGTGGAAGTAGGGGGTTTCAGTGGTAGAAGTAGAGAACTTCAATGGTGGAAATAGGGGCTTCCATGGTGGCTGCAATGGGAGTGGTGGTGGTTGCGCACATAGAGAATTTTTTTTTTTTTTTGCTATAGTTAATTGTTCATTAGTTTTCATGTTTATATCTCCTATATATGTGCTAGGATTTGATCAAACCCTAATAACGCTGCCATTTCAATGATACCTAATAGGAACGTCTCTTATATATACATGCTTCATTAATTAAGGAACAGAAAAGTAAAGTGAAGAAGCCGCCGCATGGGAAAGAAAAAAAGAGAAGGAAAAAAACCTTTACAGTTAACAGACGACTTAATCACCGACATCATCAGCCGAGTGCCGGAGAAAGACCTCGTGCGCTTCACATGTATATCAAAGTCATGGTGTTCCTTAACAAACGATTCGTGCCTCTCCCGGCTCCGATCTCAGCGTACCGACCGAACTTTTCTGGTCATTCAAAAAAGTGACTCCGTTTCTGGACGTGAAGGTGAGCTTTACTACAATTACTGGCTCGAGTCGGACTCAATAGAAGATAAAAACCCTAAACTTAGAGAACTTCTCAATCCATTCGACGATGACAATGTTTGTCCTCGTCGGGACGCTTGTGTAATTGGTTCATGTGATGGTCTACTTGTTCTTCAACAACATTCTAGTGATAAGATGGTCGTGTTGAACCCAGCTACAAAGAAACATCACGTGGTACCTCCGAACCCAGCCGGTGATGACAATGTTGATTTTACGGGATTCGGGTACGATCATGTTCATGGTTGTTACAAGTTGGTCACCAAAATTAAACATGCATCAAGAGACGATCATGTTGAGCTTATGATTTATAATGTTAACAACTGTACGTGGAAGAAATCGAGATTCGAGGGATTAGATGAGGATTGTTCTTCCCAATTGAGTCACCCTGGAGAATGCGTTGGTGGCGCTCTGTATTGGTGCGTGACAATGGAATATGATTTCAAAACGATTATATGCTTTGTTCTTGCGGAAGAGGAGTTTCGCGAGGTGGATCCTCCCCGTTCTGATAAGGTAATGTCCAATACTTTTCTGACCGTGTTTGATGGCCGGTTGTGTTTGCAGTTTGATCCATGTGATAACATGGTAGAGTTTTGGCTGATGGAATGTGACTTTAAGAGACAATTAAGGTCATCGTATTCTTGGCGTTGGATTAAATTTTTGTTGATATCGGATCTTGATGACACGCTACCGCATGTTTTCAGGTATCCCACTCTGATTCCCATAAGTTTTTCACCCTGCAAAAACAAAATCCTGTTCAATGTGGATTATAGACAATTGTTTTGGTACTATATAGGAAAGAACAAATTCGACGAGGTTAAAAATTGTATCAATGAGTTTAATATTGATCAGTTTGTTGATGTGACAAGTTGTGTCCCAAGCCTTGTCGGGGTGGAGATATCTTGAGCTGTACGAGAGTTTAATTTTATCTTTTGGTCTTTTATCATATTTGTTCTTCTACGTACCCTTTTAGTCGGGAGCCTTGCAGTTTGAAGTTTCAATTTCGTTTTATATGCAATATAAATTATTGTTATATTTCATTGTTTTGGTTCGACTTCATTATAACTAATGTATAAGAGTATTTATGCAACTTTGCTAGTGCTTCGAATTCATTACTTCAAACAAACCATATAATCATTTAACATTTATAAAAACAAAGTATGTCTGTTTAATTTCTGAAACAAAAAACACAATTATGTTTAATGGCTAAGATATCTTAGATAATGTTTAAAAACTATAACTTAATGAAAAGTTGAGATTTGTTCAAAATATGTGGTGGTGTTTTTACAAAGTGATATATTTATGTGGTTTGAGGTTATGAATATGTGTTTTAAGAATATTGTGTCTATCATAATTTTTGTTTGTTGTAGCCGCCCTCTCTCTGCTAGGTTAGGGTTTGGTTTTTTTCTCTGAGCAGTCATGCCATACTCGGCGGCTCGATTATCCAGTCTCTCCGGTGATCCTTCGGTGTGGTGTGATGAGCCGATGGAGGACGGCATGGGGGTTGCTGAGGGTGTGATCGGTGTGGGCGTCGGGGACGCGGGAGGGGAGAACGGAGTGGAGTTCAAAGGTCTGGCCGGGGACGATGGCCTGGAGACGGGGGAGGGTCTGGGTGTGGAACCTAGGCTGTTCCCGGCGGAGTCAACGGAAGGGACGACGGGGAAGGAGCTGTCCTTCACCGAGACGGAGCCCGTGACGCCGCGTGACTGGTCATCTTCTCCTATGCGGTTCTCGGCCGTGAGGGGCAGCGAGAACCCGATGATGGGAGGGAGATGGCAGCGTACGGCGGCAAGTAGGGTTCGCCTGAAGCAGGTTAGAGGGCCGCGGCCACGAGTGGCGCGGGGGTCGGGTACGGGACCGGCTCGCGCTGCCGCGGCTGGGGTACGAGTCCAGTTGGGATCGGAGCCAGTGGCGATTGGCCACATGGAGCCGGTGGTGGTGTCCTCGGACACGGAGGGCACGGTGGAGAAGTCGCCGACGGCGGTGGCTTGGAGAAGAAGCAAATGCAAAGGTGTGGCGCGGGTAAACCCTAGGGGGCTGGAACTGACGGATGGGCCGGGTCGGGTCACGGGATTTATGCAAGATGGGGATCACAGATAGCAGTGGCGGGGGGCCACCAGCACCCCCGCCTCCATGAATGAATCTAAGGAGGCCTAGGAAGGGGGTGGTCGACTGTGACCCCATCCTGGCGGATAGATGGCGAGGGTACCATCCACAGTCGATATCTGCCTCCCCTACCAGTCCAGTGTCAGAAATCCCGCGTTCAGGAGCCCTAACATTATCAGTCAAGGGAGGACGACACACGCTGACTTACCGGGGGAGATGGCAGTCCACCAGTATTCCCCTCTCACTTGGTTGGCTCGGCCAGTGCCATTTGGTCGAAGTATGATGTATCGGTATCCAGGGTTCCGCTGGATGCTACCGCAGTTATCCCCCTTCAACCGCCCCTAAGCATCGAGCAACTTTTAGATTTCTGTTATTGCTTTCTGTTTTTAGTTGGATTCTATCCTGTAAGATGAGTACAATTATGTGCCCGCCAATCTATTTCATTTTCCAGTAATAATATTATCTGTTCTTCTCAAAAAAAATCATAATTTTTGTTTGTAGATATATTTTCTTGCTTCAAAACATATTAAATACGCTATTTAATAGATAGAACTTGAAAAAAAAATATTGGTGTAAGAAAAATATAAATCGGAGTTGAAACGAAACGGAAATAATTAATTTAGTAGAAAAAAAGGATTTTTTTCTGACGCGAAAAATGGCACGCTATGTTTAAATTTGGATGTTCACATATTACCAGTGGTTCGCGCCTAATTGTGCCCCTATATATATGTATATAGGCACTTAAAGAGGTTGGCACCTCTCAGATCCGGGTTCAAACCCCATTCTCTACAAAAATTCTTATCCATTCTCAATTTATCATATTTGCCCAAAATGGACTAGCCCTTATCTCATTTGAAATATGCTCATCTCCTCGTGTTAAAATATAATTATATTTGGGCATTTAACCTTCAGTTTAAGCTTTTAGTTGAGTTGGCCCTCTAACAGAAAACTTTACTTGTGTCTAATTTTAAATCCATTAAACTATCTCTTCTCTAAGTCTTCTTTACAAATGATAAATAATTTCAAACTATTGCAGGACACCGTCATATATAAATTTACCCAACACAAATGCACCCTGACTTAAATTTTGTCAAATAAGGTTTTGTGGGATACTCCCCAACTCTCCCCCCAAAAACCATTGTCTCCGTCTTTCCTCTTCTACCTTTTTCTCTCATTCTCCCCTTCGATGTTTCGTCCGAGTTCGTCAGTTGTTTGTGTGCTTTCCAAATCCGGCCTCTATGGCTGGAGTACTGGTACTTCTCTCAACTGATCGACTCTAGTATGGTGTCCTCGTCTCTGCCGCGTGTGGTCCGGCCAATAGCTTCTCGGTCGTCGTGGTGTGACTAATATGTCCACAACGGACATATCTGGGTTCATAGAGGTCGTGGTTGCCTCTGTATGTGGTGACCGGCTCCGGTGCCCCTCTTATGTATTCTTCGTGAAGGTGTGGTGGCAGCAGACAGTTCCGTTGGAGCCCCACCTCTTCCCCCGCCGCTCTGCTCTCCTGTTTGTGTTCAGACCTCCTCTTGTAGGTCATGAGTTGTGGTCGCGTCAGGCGTTTTGTGCCGACGTAGCTTTGGACAACAGGGGATATTTGTCGAAGTTAAAGGAAGTTTTTCCCCTACTCCCGGCTTTTAGCAATGACATCACTAGATCCGGCCTCTGTGGATGGAGTTTTTGTCATCGTCGCTTGTTCGTGAGGCGTGGTGGTTGTGGTGGTAGCAATCTCAAGGAGTTTGTATTTGGTGTTGGCCACCAGAGTACCTGACTCTGCTGTAGATCTGCTCCCCGCGGTGGTATCGGTGGAGCTTCTCTCGTGTCATCGGAGGTTGCTAGCTTCAGTTATGGCCGTGGGACGCGTTTCTTCATCCTCTCGGCTATTGATCGTTATGGTTCTGGTCTAGCAGCGTTGGGTGGTTCGTTTGGTTTCCTGCCGTTTCGTTGCAGATCTGGTTATACGACGTGTTTCTTCATCCTCCCGGGTGTTGATCATCGTGAATCTGGTAGTTTGATGTGGTGTTGGTATTGGTATGCCAATTCTTCTGTCTTTGATTTGTGTCCTCACATTGTCCCGTTATCATTATCTGCTTGGTATGCATCTTCTTCCTTCCACATTCGTGGTTAGGGCTTGTCGGTTTATGGTGTTGGCCGTCGACGAGTGTTTTGGTCATTGTGCCTTTTAATTGTTTACTTTCACTTTCGTTTTTGGGAGTAGTGTGTTCGGGCGGGTTTTACCCTCCGATCTGTCTTTGTCGTTCGCAGTGTTGGCCGCCGACTTGTTAGTGTCCGCCTTCCAGTCTATGTGACAGGTGATGGCCCTGATGAGACAGGGTGTTCTACTTATTTTGGTAGTCTGTTGGGTTTATGTCAGTACCATTTTGTGTTTAATGGTTGGAAAATACGGGGTTTTGACTTTGTTTATTCATGTGTGCTTCATGATAGCAACATCAGGATTATATACCTAGTTTACAGTCTTTGTTGGCTTTTCTGTACTTAATATTGGTAAAATCTGGTACTTAGACAATTTCATTGTATTTCCTCCGAACCCAGTTGGTGATAATAACGTTGAAGTCATCGGATTCAGATACGATCATGTCCATGCTTGTTACAAGTTGGTCACCGTAATCAAACATGGATCCAGCAATGATCGTGTTGTTGAGCTTATGGTTTATTATGTTAACAACGGTACACGGGAGAAATGTAAAATATTTGAGGGTCTAGCTAAGGATGATTACTTTTCCGAAACGGGTTATTACTCGTGACATGCGTTGATAGTGCTCTGTATTGGTGCGTTTGTTTATGTGGATATGGAGACGTAAAGATTGTGTGCTTTGTTCTCGCAGAAGAGGAGTTTCGCGAGGTGGATCCTCGTCATTTTGATGAGTATACGGACTCCTCTGTTGTGACTGTGTTCGATGGTCGGCTGTGTTTGGTGTGTGAAGGTCCACGTTATGATAGGGTGGAGTTTTTGCTGATGGAATGTGATGACAAGAGACAATTAGGGTGGTCGTATTCTCCGCCGTGGATTAAATTTTTGTGGATAACAAATTTTTTGTCATATATCTTAGATTATACATGTGATAAACGAAGAGCTTAGATTTGCTTTGAACTTTTGTAAATAAGGCGGGAAGGGTAAGAGTAAACCAAATTTTAGGGCATGACTTTCCCTTAACAGACACTCGTTTCATTAGGCTCAATCATCGTATCCAAATTTTTGATGTTCACTCATGTTAAATGATTTGGGATGCTCGGTACGTAGTTCGCAAGCGGTAAGGTTCACACATCCGAGGAGCGGGTGAGATTCCAAAGAAGCAGGCCGTGACCGCCGAGACACAAGGGTTACCATTTTTCCAGTCCTCTGGATCCTCTTAACAAGTATATACTTAGGAGGATCGAGAAGCTTGGTTGATTGAGACAACCTTAATGTATCCTAATGGGAGACACACAATCTAAGTGTTCGTCTTCTCAGAGGAGCCACTTGGGCGACACAACATTCAAACTATGCATTTCCCAAACAGATTCATTAAGGAGACGCGGGATTTAAATATTGTCGCGTAACTTTTTTTTATCAACAAATAGAATTTTATTGATCCAAACCTTTGAGAGATAGGACAAGAAGATGAACCTCTGAAGTGACTCGTGATAACATCAGAAACTTACACAAATAGGTCATTTCATGCAAGAAACCCCAAAAGAAGAGATCAAATAAACAAAAGGGGTGACCCTGTATCCTAACCTCATTTGAGCTTTGTTTTTCAATTCCTAACCTAGGTTTATCTTTGGTGACATTTCCCAACTGTCACCTTTCAATTTTTTGCAGAAAGTATCAAAAATCGTCAAAACTGACGATTCCGTTAGTTTTTTGCCTACCTGTCGGCCACGTGTCGTCACGGTGAAGTGACACGTGGCAAAAAACTAACGGAATCGTCAAAATAAACGGTAAACGATACTTTCTGCAAAAAATTGAAAGGTGACAGTTGGGAAATGAAAAACAAAGCTCAAATGGGATTAGGATACAGGGTTTCCCCTAAACAAAATTGTCACACAACAAGGTCTTGAACCTTAATTTTCCAACTGTGAAGCTCAAACAAGAGGTCTCGAACCCCATTATTTCAACTTTGAAGCCCTAAGGAACATAGTTGAACATAAAACCCCAAAACACCGATGAAACATGACTCCTCAACTCCTAAGTCGATAGCAACAGAGAGGGTTCAAAGACCCACAAGACACACCGACAGTCAACACAATGCAAAGTGACCCCAAGCACCATTTGTCGGGGAAAAGAGAAGAAGCGACCGGACATGATTTCAAGGATGAACGGATCCGGGAACACCCCTCCGAACGAAATTCAACAAGAGAAAGGATCTGAGAAATGGGGGTTAGAAATAAGCTAGAGTGTTTACTTGTGCACAAAGTAATAGGATAAAGGCAATTCTAATTGATTACGAAATAGTTAATACGGGTTAAGGGAGCTTGGACACCAAGAAAGCTTTAGAATAGGGTAGTTGGTATTTCCTTTTTATTTTTCTTTCCACGTTTTTGTACCAATTGTTTGCTATATATACACGTCCAAACCGAGCATGACAATTAATTAAACCAAATTGTCTCTCTCCCAAACCCTAATTCTCATGTCTCTGAGGCAAGGAAAGCAAGGTGGAAAAGCCAAGCCCTTGAAGCATCCGAAAGTTGAGAAGAAAGAGTACGATGAAGTTGACCTAGCCCACCTTCAGAAGAAGAAGGAAGAAGAGAAGGCTCTCAAGGAGCTTAGAGCCAAGGCAGTCAAGGGCCCGATTGGAGGTGCCGGGCTCAAGAAGAGTGGAAAGAAATAACTATAATTAGATCACTATGTTATCACTTTGGTTATGTAATGATGAGCAATATTGATCTATTTTCATGCTAATTTTTAGTGAGATCTTGTGTCAATGTCTCTATATACATATATTTGAGTAATGAGTTTGAATTGTCGAGGACATAAGAGAATCAAAGTCGGTATGGATTGAAGAACAAATTTGAGCATTACTTCTTAACTTGCTTTAGATAAAATGGTCGACCAAACTATTGATCTTACGCATGACCCGATTTAGAGTAAACCCTAGGTTGTATTTCTTACTATCAAATTCAGGACATCCATGTAACTGGATGCCATCGAGACTTCCCTTGTCTCCGGACTTGATAACATGTTAGTATAGAGATGAGTAAAAGGCATACAACCCTTCGCACAACCCTTCAAGAAGCGAGGTTCGTGTAGGATGGCTGCACCCGAACCCCCTGACCCTCCTCCTCCCCTCTCCGCCTCTCATCCCTCAGGCCCTCCCTATCCTAAACTTTTTGTCTGGAACCTACCGCTCTCCTTCTCTCGCTCTCAACTGCTCGGCCTTTTCTCTCCCTTTGGTTCCATTCGCAGAGCTTTCCTTCTGGCTAAACTCAACATGTCTAACAAAAGATTCGGTTTTGTTCATTTTACCTGCGTTGCCGGCGCTGCCAAAGCAGTTTCAACCTTGCATTGTTTTAAGGTCGAAGCTGATCGTCTAATCGTCGATTTCTCCCTCTCTTACTCGGTGGGTTCTGAAGCTCCTCTCCCAGGTCCGGTTAGCAAGCCCTCCCATGACGGTCTCTCCTTCCGGGATGTTGTTACAGGATCGACCAAGGGTCCGCCCTCCTCCTCTTCTCAGCTCCGGATATTGCTACATCTTCTGCGCCGTCACTTGCTTGCTTGGGCTCCACTAATGCTGGTTGGACCAAATATCTTGGTCTTAGCATTGTGGGGGTTGCTGCCTCTAGACATAACCTTTCTGCAATCTGGGCAGCGTTCTCCCCTGCTCAAAGGCTCCTAGTCCGACTTTCTGATTTGGGCAGCCGGTGTTTTCTCCTCTCCTCAGATTCAGATGCTTACGCTTCGGCTGTAAGCTCAGGATGGTCTTGGCTTCTGGCTTGGTTCATTTTCTTCTTCTCTAATATCTTTGATTTTATCAGAGGTGGAAGTCTCCGGTGGGTATCCATCAGCGACATCCCTCTCTCCGGCTGGACTCGCTCCTCAATCCTCAACGTCGCTGCGGTGGTCGACAAACCTTTGCTTCTTCATCCCTTCTCCTCTTCCCATGAGAGATTGGATCGTGCCTTCGTTCTCATCATCTCGCTTGAGTTGTCACCGACGAACAGGGAGGTGACCCATCATCTCTCCAGGAAAGCCTTCGAAACAAAAGTTCTTTTTCCAGATTTGGCTCATGTCCCCTTGGTTGAAAACTCGCTGAAGCAATTGGATCTAGAATTTGGAGAATCTCGTCCCGAAGATGAAGATGCATCACACCTTTCTCCGGTGACTCTAGCCCCATCTACGACGCCTCAGGTCCCGGCCCCGACGTCTTTGGCCATGGCTGTGGAATCTCCGGCTTCGACTGGCAGGCTAAAGACCACTTCTCGGAATTCCGAGAAGCCTTCCTCGATTGTCCCCTCGGTTGTTCTCGAGTCCATCGAGAACTCCAATCGTATTCTCTCTCCCGAGGTCCTTAGGAGCACACCTTAGCCGGTTCAGATTTTCTAGAGGCTTCGCGTGGTCCCAAGGTTTATGCGCAGGTTTTCAATTCTTATGGGGAGGTGGGGCTTGGGTCCCCCAGCCCAAGTCCAAAGGCTCCTAAAGCTCTTGGGCCTCCTGTCGGACCGTCTTTCGCTGGGCCTGTTGCCTCGCATCCAGCAACGTTCAAAATGTTTATTGCCTATATCGATTCTCCTTCACTGGCCAATGATTTTCCTCTTGTCGATTTTATCAGGAAGAAAAAGCGCAAGAAACCTAGTCGACGCAAGCCGCCACTTCTCGCTCCTATCTTCGAACCCTATAACAGGTCTATTTGCAAGAAGTCGGAAGCTAAACGTTCGTGGGACTTTGCCAAATCCATGGGGTTTACTGCCAATTTTAGCAAAGACGAAGTTGTCAACATGTTTGAGAACATTATTTAATGTTCGAGTTTCTCATCTTTTGAAACTTTCGTTCTTTTTTGGTTTGTAGTTTCTCTCTCTTGTGTCCTTGTGATGTCTTTTAGCTCTTTCTCTCTTCCCTTTCATGTATCATTTCTCTTCGAGATTGGGTCTTTGGGTGGAATAAAAACCGTTATTTTTGCTGATAAAAAAATGGTATAGAGATGAGTAAAAAGAGAACCAACTCAACCAAAAACTAAAACTCTAATTAAACACCAGCACGTGTTTTCGAAACCGATGTCTTTACAATTATCCACAACATGATGGAGAAATGTCAATACATCTTTAATATATGTTTTATCATGTCTTGACAAACTCATCCAACTTCTATCCTCCGTTTTCTACGATTAATTATATATAATTTGGAACATATATATAATCAATTACTTAATTATTAATAATCAAAACACAATTAAACTTCAAACTCCAAAAACTAGTCTTTAGGGTTCTCTCATCTCTCCTTTGCTCCGCCGCCTGCCGCTGCCGTCCATTATCACCTATTCGCGCCGCTGTCGTGATCCGTCCCATCATGTCGACTCTTGTTATTGAGCTCGTGATGTCATTCAACCATGTGATATTCGCTGAACCTCGTGCAGACACCACCCATGTCCTATCACCGCCGTGGTGTCTTGAGTGGGAGTCTCGGATCCATCCATCTCAGGGATGAGACGTACCATCGAGGCTCCACCTGTCCCCGGACCCCTTAAGGAGGCTCTATGGCCCTCGGAGGGGAATGATAACATCGAGGTTCTTCATGACGACCTGGGTTGTTGGTTCTAGCGGCTCTTCAATCCCGTGATTATGTTGTCCTCCAGCATCGGCATATGGATTGGGGCCACCGCTCATGGTATGAGATGGTCGGGTTTCTAGTAAGATTCGCAGGCGCACCAACATCGCTGTCATCCTTGGGTCTCGGGTATGAATTAGATCCGTGAGAGGATCAAAAAAGGTGCGGTCGCATTGGTAGAGTAGTCGCCACTGGAAGGAATCACCATAAGATGATGACCAGCGATCCTGCCTAGTCCTCGTCCCCAACCTTGTCCCCTGACCCCTCGCGTCATTGCTCTTTATGCCATCGCTGCAGGTTAGGGTTTGGACATGTGCAGATCGACCCCTATGGCTCGGAGGGCGATGATACGGGTGGGGCAGGTTTACAGAGATCAGGCGTACCCTAATCGGTCCCCCATATCCTCTGTTTTCCTTGGCTGGTTCGAGTATCTAGTGGTGGCCGAGTTCTTCCTTAGAGGCCGCCCTGATCTGGTGGCGGCATGGTTTCGATCGGGCCGGATGATTTGCAGGGTGAGGGTATGCCATTTCATATGGCAGGAAATGGCGATCGGTGGAGAGGGAATCGGGTCCGCCCTTTGAAATGATCTAGGAACACCAATGGGCTGATTGGGCCACGGAGTGGCGTAGTACCGATAGGCGAGATATTGGGGCTGAAACCGATGATCGTGGTGCTCTGGTATCCATGCTAGGTGGCTGATCTGAGAGGCGACACAAGACGGATTCAGCGAAAACCGAAATAAGTTTGGGAAATTGAAATGGAGAAACCCTAAAGGAACCGTTTTTATTTATTTCTTTTGTAATTACTTGTTATGGTTAATGGTTCATGTAGCATTCATGTTTGGATCTCCCATATGTACTAGGATTTGATCAAACCCTAACGCAAACCCTACGCTGCAAATTTAATTATACCCCATATCAACGTCTCTTATATATATACAGGCTTCCTGAATTACCGAAGAAAAATATAAGGGGAAGAAGCCGCCGCCATGGCAAAGAAGAGAAGAACAGAAAAAAAATCTTTAGAGTTAACAGACGACTTAATCACCGACATCATCAGTCGAGTGCCGGAGAAGGACCTTATGCGCTTCACGTGTGTCTCTCAATCATGGTGTTCCTTAATAAACACCGACCCATATCTCTCCCAGCTTCGATCTCATCGCACCGCCTTACTAGGACGACCTTTTCTGATCATTCAGACAAGGCCATACTTTCCTAGAGATGACTTAACGTTCTACTACAATTACTGGCTCGAGTTGGATTCAATAGAAGATGGAAACCCTAAACGTAAAGAACTTTACAATCCATTCGACGATGACCATGATCGTCCTCGTGAAGACGCTTGCGTAAAGTGTTCATGTAACGGTCTTGTTGTTCTTCAACAACATTCTACTCGTAAGATAGTTGTTTTGAACCTAGCTACAAAGAAATATCATGTGGTACCTCCGAACCCAGCTGGCGATGCCAATGTTGTTTTTAGCGGATTCGGGTTCGATCACGTTCATGGTTGTTACAAGTTGGTCACCAAAATTGAACATGCATCAGGAAACGTTCTTGATCATGTTGAGCTTATGATTCATAATGTGAACAACGGTACGTGGAAGAAATCGAGATTCGAGGGTTTAGATGATGATTGCTCCTCCCAATTGTGTTACCCGAAAGAAAGCGTTGATGGCGCTCTGTATTGGTGCGTGGTGGATAGCTACTATGACTTTAAAAAAGATTTTATGCTTTGTTCTTGCGGAGGAGGAGTTTCACGACGTGGATCCTCCTCGTTCTGATGGGGTTCCCTACAATACTTCTTTGACCGTGTTTGATGGTCGGTTGTGTTTGGTGTGTAAGTTATGTGATGAGAGGATCGAGTTTTGGCTGATGGAAAGACAATTAGGGTCATCGTATTCTCCGCGTTGTGTTAAATTTTTGTTGATATCGTATCCTGAAGGTATGCTACCGTCTCTTCCCTACTGTTCTTTTCTGTTTCCCATATGTTTTTCCGCTTGCAGAAAAAAAATCTTGTTCGACGTGAATGGTACTCATTTGTTTTGGTACGATATAGGAAAGAACAAATTCGATGAGCTTAAAAATTGTAACAGTAAATTTGGGCATAGGTTTGCTCGGATGATAAGTTGTGTCCCAAGCCTTGTTGGAATTGGGAGATCTTGAGCTCTATGAAATTTTCATTTCATCTTTGGGTCTTTTACAGTCCTTATTCCTCCACATAACGTTTTGGTCGGGAGCCTTGCAGTTTGAAGCTTCAATTTCTTTTTGCAGTTTGAAGCTTCAATTTCTTTTTATTATAGGGATAACTTTGTTTTCTAACCTTTACAAACGTTTCATTATCAGATCCTAACCCAGGCCAACGTTTGGTCTCCATTCCTAACATAATAGGTTTGGAATTTCTCAGAAACTATAAAAAACCGTCTAAACTCACGATTTCGTCAACTCATCCAAGCGTTGTCGCTGTTGGCGTACATTACCCATGGTGCCTTCCTCGACGTTGAACTTATCCTCGTTCTCAAGCAACCAAACCTAATGCTCGACGAGTTGACGGAATCGTGAGTTTGGACGGCTTTTATAGTTTCTGAGAAATTCTAAACCTATCATGTTAGGAATTGAGACCAAACGTTGGTCTGGGTTAGGACCTGATAATAAAACGTTTGTAAAGGTTAAGAAAAAGTTTTCCTTTTGCTATATGCAATAAATGTTTTGGTTGAACTATCATATCTCGATGATCCATGTTCGAGAATATTTATGCAACTTTGCTAGTGTTTCGAGTACATTAACACTGGTAAACACAAATTATGTTGGTTTAATTTACAATTATATTTAATGGCTTAAGATGGCGAACAAGTTCAATAGACAACTATCTCTTAATAAGATTTGGATTATTTTAGGGGGATCCCTGTATCTTAACTCAGTTTGATCTTTGAATATGGAGGCCCCTCAAAGACTGATGTTCTTTTAGTGGGGTTTGCGGCGGAGGTGTAAATCAGTGTTGGAAAGGTCCGTTTCGTTTTGCTATTGGCGCAAGTATTTGATATTGAGTTGTAGGTGTCCCTTGTTCATGTTTTGATTCCGAGTTGTATTGTTTGGGTTTAATAGGTTGTTGGGTCCGCCCTGTTTTGTTTTGTGTTTTTAGTTGTCATGTGGTTGGATTGTTTCATCTAGCTTTGGTACCATTGGATTTTTTTGTAGTTCGTGGTATTAGTATGTAATCATTCAGACTGTCTATATCTCATTTCGAGAATAAGGCTTTATAAAACTTCTCTGATAAAAAAAACTCAGTTTGATCTTTGTTTTGACGATCTTAATTGTGGATGATTTTGTTTACATTTCCTATTTGCGACATTTCCATGATTTACACGGACTACCAATTACCGTCCCAAATCATAGAATTTTTAGTTTTTTTTTTGTATAGAATGTCAAAAATACCCATCAATCAAACTTGTATATTTTTTAAATGTCATAACCTAAATTCTCATCCCCTTTGTCTTTTTCCCTTCATTTCTGCTAGAGATAGGATTTGTATCAGAGTTTGAATAAAATCAAACTATGTGATATATCATCTGTATGTTTTGAATAAGTTACCTTATCTTTAACCATGTACAAATATAACAAAGCAAATCAATACACGTACGGTTTAAATCCCAAAACCTTTCCTGGTATCAGAGCTCTACTGAACCTCTTCTCTACCTATTTCCTATTTTGCTTCCGCCGCAATCTACTTCTATTTCCTTTTATTTTCCAATCGCAATCTGCGTTTCCTTTCCCAATCTCAGAAACGCAATCTGTGTTTCCTTTCCAAATCTCAGAAACACAAACGCAGTCTGCGACTTCTACGACTTCAGTCTGCGATTTCTACGACTTCAGCAACCAGCACGTCTGCAACCAGCTGAGTCTTCTGCAGCTTCCATGGCCGATCACCGTCTCCATCCTGCTCTCTATGTATCCAACATTAGGAGTGCTATTCCAGTCACGTTGGAAATGGACAAAGGCTCCTATTCTTCATGGGCTGAATTGTTTAAGATTCACTGCAGAGTGAATCGTGTTTTGCACCATATTTTTCCGGCCACGGCATCACCGGTGCACAATTCTACCCCGCCTGCATCACCTACATCACCTGCCGCCTCTTCTGTCAACACACAGACGCCATCGTCGTAGGTTTCTGCTGCTACTGCCGAGGACACCACGACGGATACTCCGGCTGCAACTCCGGTGACCTCAAGCTCCGCTGCTCCTCCGGCAGCCACAAGTGCATCGAGCTCAGTCACTGTTTCAGATACCCAACATGATCTCTGGGTTCGCCTTGATGCCACCGTCCTACAGTGGATATACGGTACGATCTCTAATGATCTCCTGCAAACCATTATTTCCCCGGATTGCACTGCTGCCCATGCCTGGAATTCTCTCTGGCTAATATTTCAGGACAACAAACATTCGAGGACGGTATACCTCGAACATCAATTTTCTGCTGTTCGTCTCGAAATTTTTGCTAATGTTTCTAGTTATTGTCAAGAATTGAAGCAAATTGCAGATCAATTGACTGATATGGGTGCTCCGGTGTCGAACAACCGGTTGGTCCTTTAACTAGTTGCGAGATTATCTGAATCATATGACAATGTTGCCACGATTCTCCAGCAGAGTGATCCGCTTCCTATGTTTTATGAGGCTCGATCACGGTTGGTTTTGGAAGAAACCCGTAATGTGAAGCAATCTGCAGCTGCTTCGTTGTCTTCCAATTCGGCCCTCCTTGTCCAAGCTATTGGACCTACAGCCCGGGACACTGTTGACCGAAGCTCCAATTCTCGTAATTCCTCTCGGAATTCGCACTCTGCAAGAGGTCGTCGTCCTTCTCGTAATTCCTCTCGTGGACCTGCCGTCCATCTGCTTGGGCCCCAAACAGCTGGTCTTCTCAGCATCAGCAGCAATTGGCCGGCCCATCTTCCACATTTTGGAATGGCCAACAACTCATGTGGTCTAGGCCGCAGCCTTGGGTCTCCCACCAACAACAGCATCCCGTTTCTTGGTTCGGCCCGCAGTCCTCAACACCACCTCCGTGCCCGTATCCCACATCACCGGGTCAATGGGTCAGGGCCCCATTTTCTCTACCCGCCCAGCAGGGGGTTTTGGGCTCTCGGCCCACGACACATAATCAGGCTCATGTTGCAGCCCCGACCGACATCTCAAATGCCATGGCTAATCTATCACTGCAGTAGCCTTCTGATGGACAGTGGTACATGGATTCGGGAGCATCGTCTCATATGACTGCGAATTCAGGTACCTTGTGTTCTTATGTTAATTCGAGCATTTCTCGTTCAGTTATTGTGGGTGATGGTAATCACATTCCTATTTCCGGTTATGGTCATGCATCTTTATTTCCGTCTCACCCCCAATATACCCTGAATGATATTATCCATGCCCCTAAACTAGTTAAAAATTTAGTTTCTGTACGCCGATTTGTTCGTGATAATAATGCCTCGATAGAATTTGACCCACTTGGTTTCTCTCTGAAGGATTTTCGGACGGGACATCCGGTTTTAAGATGCAATAGCACAGGCGACTTGTATCCGTCACACCTAATGTGTCATCTCATTTCTCATTTCCATTTTCAGCGTCTGCTACAGTGTCCCCGGAGTTGTGGCATTCTCGTTTGGGTCATCCGGGAGCTCCAGTTTTTCATTTTCTTCGTAGTAATAAACTCATTGGGTGTACACATGATTTTAGTTATGTTTTCCAATCTTGTGTACTTGAAAAATATATTAAATTGCCATTTCAAAATTCGTCATCAATCACTTATGCGCCTTTTGATATTGTACATGCAGACTTGTGGACTTCTCCTGTTTTAAGTAATTCCGGTCATAAATATTATTTGGTATTATTGGACGATTTTACAAGTTTTGTATGGACTTTTCCTTTAGGCAGGAAATCTGACATTTTCAAAGTATTTCAATCATTTGCTGCTTATGTTTCCACACAATTCGGCTCTACCATCAAGTGTTTCCAATGCGACAATGGGAAGGAGTTCGAAAACTCAGGATTTCGCACTTTTGGCACCTCCTCGGGATTAGTTTTTTGATTCTCGTGCCCACACACATCCTCTCAAAAGGGTCGTGCAGAACGAAAAATTCGGAGTCTCAATAATGTGGTTCGTACACTACTTATTCATGCGTCCATTCCGCCTTCATATTGGCCCTATGCTTTGTCCATCTCTACATATTTATCAAACATACTTCCCACTAAAGTGCTTAATTTTTCGTCTCCCACATTTGCACTTTTTCATCGTACTCCGTCATACTCTCATCTTCGTACATTTGGCTGTTTATGTTATCCCTTGTTTCCTTCTACTTCTATACATAAATTGCATGCTCGTTCAGCTCCATGTGTCTTTTTCGGATATCCTTCCAACCATAGAGAATACATTTGTTTTGATTTAAAAATGAATAAAATTATTATTTCGAGGCATGTACTGTTCGATGAATCGGTATTACCTTTTGCATCCCCTGTTACCCCACCCTCAACCAATTATGATTTCCTCCATGAACCTGAACCAAACCGACATCACCTATTCTTCGGCCCCACACCTCCTGGTTCCTCCCCATCTCTACACGGGCCTAGCCCGTCGACTGTTCCTGATGCTCCAACGCCTTCCCGCACACCTGCCTAATCCCAACCTCTGGCTCATCTTCATGCCGTATTGGCTCTTCGGCCCGAAGCCCACATACATCCCCAGCCCAGGCCCGTCCTATTACCTCCCCAGCTTTTACCCGAGACCTTCCCCACCCCACTGCTCCAGCCAGTGCCCCTGATTTGGATCCCGAAATGGCTCCACATCGTATGGTCACAAGGAGCAAATATGGTATATCCAAACCAAAGGTCATTTTTGACCTTCACTCCACCTCGACCATCTCTCATATCCCTAAAAACCCTTGAGATTCTTTACTTGACCCTAATTGGAAACTCGCTATGACTGACGAGTTTAATGCTTTGATTGATAATAGGACGTGGGTTCTGGTTCCACGTCCTTTGGGTGCTAATGTTACTCGGTCTATGTGGATTTTTCACCACAAAACCCGGTCTGATGGTTCTTTTGAGTGGTATAAGGCTCGTCTTGTTGGTGATGACAGGTCTCAATAGGTTCGCGTGGATTGTGATGAGACTTTTTGCCCGATGGTCAAGCCCTCGACCATTCGCGCAGTCCTCAGCATTGCCGTATCTCGGTCTTGGTCTATTCATCAGTTGGACGTCAAGAATGCTTTCTTACATGGCAACCTTCATGAGACAGTCTACATGCACCAGCCCCTTGGATTTCGCAGCACCTCTCATCCGGATTATGTTTGCCTTTTGAACCGTTCTTTATACGGTCTCAAACAGGCTCCTCGGGCTTGGTACCAGCGGTTTACTGACTTTGTTTCTACCATTGGCTTTGTTCATAGCAGGTCCAGGCGAGGATAGGAGGAAGAGAAGGGATGAAATGAGATCGGAATCCCAACTGCAGCCGCAAGATTGCGAACGGTCGGCAGCGACCATCCTGAGAAGGGGAAACCGACGAAGGACACACAACGGAATCAGCCTCCATTGAGCACTGACTTGACATCATAGAAGAAATCGACAACCCAAATCTCGGGTTTCTTGGCCTTGATAAATAATTTCAAACCATTGCAGAATACCGTCATGAATGGAGTTACCCGGGATAAACGAACCCTAACTTAATTTCTGTCAAATAAGTTTCATGCGGGATACCCTCCAATTCTCCCCCCAAAACCCTTGTCTTCGTCTTCCCTCTTCTACCATTTCCCTTATTCCCCCCTGATGTTTTGCTAGAGTTCTTCAGTTTCTTGTGAGCTTTTCAAATCCGGCTTCTATGGCTGAAGTACTGGTATTTCTCTCAACTGCTCGACATTGATGTGTGCTCTCCTCGTCTCTACTGTGTGCGGTCTGGCCAGCAGCTTCTCGAGCGTAGTGGTGTTAACTGATGTGTCCACAACAGACAACTCTAGGTTCAGAGAGGTCATGGTTGCCTCTGTGTGCGGTGACCGACTCTGGTGGCCCTCTCGTGTTTCCTTCGTGAAGGTGTGGTAGGAGCAGACAATTTCGTTGTCGAAGGCCATTACTGGAGCAGTGTGTGTACTGCATCGTCGGAGCCCCACCTCTTCCCCTGTTGCTCTACTCTCCTATTCGTGTTCGGACCTCCTATTTTGTGCCGGTATGGCTTTGGATAAAAAGGGATTTTTGTCAGAGTTCAAGGAAGTTTTTTCCCTGCTCCCGGCTTTTAGCCATGATATCACTAGATTGGGCATCTGTGGCTGAAGTCCTGGTCATCATCGTTTGTTCGTAAGGCATGGTGGTTGTGGTGGTAAAAGTCTCAAGAAGTTCGGTCTGGTATTTGGTGTTGGCCATATGAGTACTTGAAGCTGTTGTAGATTTACTGTCACGCCCCAAATCCGGTTTTGACCGGACTCGAGACGTGAACTAAAAATAAAAATAGTAAAAAGTAAATTTAAGCAAAATAAATCCATGAATTTAGTTCCAAATCAACAATTCCGGTACTACGAGTCAAACGCTCGAAATACAAAATAAAGAAAAACCAAGGTTTAGTACAAAAAGAGGAAATATGTCTCTACTAAGAAAATACACTCGGATTCTCGTCAAGCTCCCGATCTTCAAGCCGTCCTCTAAACCGAATCACGCTCAAAACCTGTAAGAAACAGTAATGAAGGGGATGAGCTTTCGCTCAGTAGGAAAACGCAGTAAAGGAAAGAGCTTCCGCTCCATCACCACAATTACCCGTTCAATAAGACATACTAGTAAACCAACGACACAAACAAACACAAACATGGGAACACCATTCATGAAGCTAGATCCAAGACAAGAGAACATACATACAACAGAACTATAAGCAGCGACACCAACTACGAACGCCACGTAAACCCGAAATCATACAGACACAAGGTAGGTACACCATAATACGCCGGTTACACCGCACGGCTCAACATATCGTACCGGAACACAGCATCGGTCTAGATATCTTCCCGGACACACAGCATCGGGGTGAAACAAACACATCATACCAGAATACAACCCCGGTCTAGATGTCTTCCCGGACACACAACATCGGGGTGAAACAAACACATCATATCGGAATACAGCCTCGGTCTAGATGTCTTCCCGGACACACAACATCGGGGTGAAACAAATACATCATACCGGAATACAGCCTCGGTCTAGATGTCTTCCCGGACACACAACATCGGGGTGAAACAAATACATCATACTGGAATACAGCCTCGGTCTAGATGTCTTCCTGGACACACAACATCGGGGTGAAACAAACAGATCATACCGGAATACAGCCTCGGTCTAGATGTCTTCCCTGACACACAACATCAGGGGTGAAACAAACACATCATACCGGAATACAACCTCGGTCTAGATGTCTTCCCGTAGCACGGGGTACAAACCACACCACAGATACCATACCGGACCGGAACACCATCCTCAGAACATATCATGCCGGAGCACACACGTACTAGGTCTCAAACATATCACCAGGCACAAGTTCACGTCATACCAAACATATCATACCAAACATATCATACCAACATGTCATACCGAACATATCATGTCAGTCTATCATTCACCCGACCATATCGCAAGACAATAATTCACACTAACATTCACCATGTTCCCATAGCATATCATGATCCTTAATTTAACACCGGAACAAACCACGGACTAATCATAACAAATCTACCAATCAGAACCAAGCGCAATCATCACACAATCCTACGGGCCCAACCAGGGACCCACATGCAATTCTACAGCACAACAAGTCCCACACCTACGGGCACGACATGGCCCGCAAGTGGTTCCATATTCTAAAAAACTACCCTAGTTATACACATCCTACATGTGATTCTACATTATATCGAGAATTCATAACCTGTATGCAATTCTAGTAACTTTTCGCATTTAAACCAGTATTCACTACTTTTCCCTACCTCAACCGCTATCCAAACGCAAACCAACGCGAGTCGCCCAATAACCTCCTCCGCCGTGCTCGGGAAAAACGTCTAAGATCACAAGTAATACGAGAATTAATTAAAAATTCAAGGGCGGTTTAGAGAGAAAACGTTCCCAATTACCCCTAATAGGCCCAGTTATAGATAACCTTCCTAACTACTCGACAATCACCACAACGGACCCAAAAGGCCCAAATCAGATCCATCACGGTTCGGGTCACGGAGCCGTGACGCACTCCGTCACGGTCCCCGTCACGAATCCGTGACGGGTTTGACAGTTTCGTCCTTCTTCTTCCTCCACCTTCTTCTCCACGAAATCAACCCCTAAAAACTCCATTTTTATCCTCCAAAAACCTCCAAAACAGTCCCAAAAACCTCAATACTTCAATACCCATGTTGGGTTTCATCAAAACAACAAAACCTAATTGATTTCTATCAAAAACTCCCACTTTTCTCCATGAATCAATCATCTAAACAACCAAAATTCCAAACCCATGGAACCCAACCTAGTTCATGCCTTTTTCTATCAAACCCATAACTTAAACTTCATCAAAATGAGTTTTGATTGAAGACTTACCTTAGGAATTAGAGAGAGGAAGAGGAATATGATGTTTTTGATGAGATTTTAGAAGAAAACCAAGCCAAGACCCTCCATTTTCTTTCTTTACTTCTTCTTCAAGCTTCAATGACTTTCTCTCTCTCTCTCTCTCTTCTACCCAAAATTTCGGCCAACACTACAATATGGCTAAAAATGCTCTCAAGTGAGGTCTTAAACCTAGAAGTGTAATACCCAAAATTCCCCCTTGCCCTTTTACTTCTCATGCCCAAAAATGAGGGTTAAATGAGTCTTTTTAGACCATTTTCTTCTCCTCCAAGTCATCATGGACATGTGTGGTCCACCTTACCCTTAATTAATTCCAACACATTTAAATTAATCCGATTAGCCTCTAATTTGACCTCGTTTGACCCGCGGTTGACTTTTTCACAAAAGTAGTCATTAGAAGGGAAACGACCCAACTAAGCTAATCGTAATGACGGCTGAGCTTTTTGGGTCCCCGAAAGGTCCTGAATGACTCCCGGAGTCATCGGTTGACTTTTCCAGCGGAAAGTCAACTTTTGCCGAACTTTACCGGTTCGACCGGGGTCGACCGAGGGCGGTTCTTACATTTACTCCCCGCAGTGGTGTTGGAGAGGAGCTTATCTCATGATGTCATCGGAGGTTGCTATTTTCAGTTTTGGCTGTAGGACGCGTTTCTTCATCCTCACGGGTGTTGATCGTTATGGTTTTGGTCTAGCAGCGTCGGGTGGTTCGTTTGGTTGCTTGGTGTTTCATTTCAAATTTTACCATGGGACGCGTTTCTTCATCCTTCCGGGTGTTGATCGTCGTAGATATGGTGGTATGGTATGGTGCTGGTATTGGTATGCCAACTCTTCTGCCTCTGATTTGTGGCCTCACATTGTCCTTTTATCGTTATTTGCTTGGTATTTATCTACTTCCTTCCACATTCATGATTAGGGCTTGTCGATTTATAGTGTTGGTCGTCGGCGAGTGGTTTGTTCTTTGTGCCTTTTAGTTGTTTACCTTCAATTTCGATATTTGGTTTAGTGTGTTCGGAAGGGTTTTACCCTCCGATCTGTCTCTGTCGCTTGCAGTGTTGGCCGTCGATTTGTTAGTGTCCCTCTTCCGGACTATATGATAGGTTGGTGGTCCTGATGAGACGGGGTGTTCTACTTATTTTAGAAGTCGGTTGGGTTTATGTCCGTACCGTTTTGTGCTTAATGGTTTTAAAATAGGGATTTTTGACCTTGTTTATTCTTATGTGCTTCATGATAGAAAAATCGGGATTATGTACTTAATTCATAACCTTTATTGGCTTTTCTGTACTTAATGTTGGTAAACTTTGGTATGTAGACAGTTTCATTATATTTCCTCCTCTTGTTGATATTTCCTCCTCTTGTTGGGATCATTTGAAGCTGATTTTTTATGTTAGTACTCGGGTCTGCAATTTGGTTATTGTATCGTTCAGTTTTTGTAGCTGGAAACTTGATATTCTCCTCCAAAAAAAACTTATAAACTCTCTTAGCTGATTAAAAAAGATACTGTAGATACACCCTGATTTGCTATAGTTAATTGTTTATCTGTTTAGCTTTCCTATATAAGTAGTTGGTTTTGGTCAAAGCCCTAACGCTACAAATTATCATTACCCTCTTCCAAATTTTCTTATCAACACACCGGCTTCTTCAAAACAGAAGGACAACAATCCGCCGCCATGGGAAAGAAAAAAAGAAGAGGAATAAAAGAGTTGAAGTTAGCAGACGACTTAATCATCGACATCATCAGCCGAGTGTCGGACAAAGATCTTATGCGCTTCAAGTGTGTCTCCGAATCATGGTGTTCCTTAATAAACACTGATTTGTATCTCTCCCAGCTCCGATCTCACCGCACGGCATTACTAGGCCGACCTCTTTTGATGATCGAGAAAATTGAGTTCCCTCCTGGTGGACGTATGTTGTTCTATAATTACTGGCTCGAGTCGGAGTCAATAGAAGATGGAAACCCTAACCCTAGAGAAATTCACAATTCATTCAACGATGATGACGCTCGTGTAATGGGTTCATGTGAAGGTCTGCTTGTTCACGAACGTGGTCATAAGATGGTCGTGTCGAACCCAACTACGCAGAAACATCACGTGGTACCTCCGAACCCAGATGGTGATGATAATGTTGCTTTCATTGGATTCGGATACGATCATGTTCATGCTTGTTACAAGTTGGTCACCGAAATCAAACATGGATCCAACGACGATCGTGTTGTTGAGCTTATGGTTTATAATGTTAACAACGGTACGTGGAAGAAAAAGAAATATCCAAGATTTGAGGGTCTAGTTAAGGATCATTACTTTTCCGAATCGGGTTATTACTCGGGACAATGCGTTGATGGTGCTCTGTATTGGAGCGTTTATGTGGATATGGATATGGAGACGGTAAAGATTATATGCTTTGTTCTCGAGGAAGAGGAGTTTCGCGAGGTGGATCCTCCTCGTTTTGACGAGTATATGGACTACTATGTTGTGACTGTGTTCGATGGCCGGTTGTGTTTGGTGTGTGAAGGTCCAAGTTACGATAGGGTGGAGTTTTGGCTGATGGAATGTGATGATAAGAGACAATTAGGGTCGTCTTATTCTCGGCCCTGGATTAAATTTTTGTCCATATCGTATCCTATGGTTATGCCACGGTTTGATTTCAGCAGTAATTACGATCTGATTCCGATATGTTTTTCAGCTTGCAAAAGCAAAGTCATGTTCGTTGTAGGTGATAAGCGGTTGTTTTGGTACGACATTGGAAAGAACGAATTCAGTGAACTTAAATGTCGTATCGATATATCTGTTGATGGGTATATTCATGTGATAAGTTGTGTCCCAAGCCTTGTTGGGACTGGGATATCGTGAGTTGTACAAGATTTTGATTTCTATATTTATTGGCTGAAATATTCTTGAACTATATATAATTATAATCAACGTATAATGATATACAAAATCCAGAGTTTATTGAAGCCTTATAGGTTTTGGAAGCGTTGCATTGGATTGTTCTTAATGGATGAGAAGGTGGCGTGGTGGAGACAGATTAGTCTCGGCTATTTTTTTTTCGATCACCAGTTTTTTGTTTTTTATAAACCAAGCCTTTAAAAATAAAAAGCAAAGTCAAGGACAACGCCCAGTCATCGGCGAGATGTCGCTGGCGAGGAGAAAACGTCGGCGAGGAGGAGGCGGGGAGCTGGCGAGGAGCAGACGAGGAGGACGCTGGCGAGGAAGAGAGACGTTGCGATCTTGCTGGCGAGGTTGACTGGTTCAGCCTCGGTCGGCGCGCCAGCCATTGGCGAGTCCCTCGCTGTCGACACGTGGCTTGGTCGCTGGCACCAGAATTTATTGTTATTTTCACTTTCCCCCTACAAATAATACCCCCACAATTCATTTTTCACCCACACTCAAACATCTGCTCTCTCATTTCTCCTTCTACTCCACTTCCAACTTTTCAAATTTTCGTTATGTCTTTCGATCTCAACAAGTGGGGAAGCATCTATAGGGCGATGACGGACGGCGCGATGTCCTAAGAGTTCTTGGACCCGAGCTTTTCCCCCAACCCAACGGTCCAATCCTCTCCAACTATTACCAAGCCCGCCGACGTGGGTCCGTCAAAGGCCAAAGCAAAGCGTGTCTTGTGGACCAACGAAGAGGATGCGCGGTTAGTGAAAGCTTGGATGCACCACTCGTACAACTCCATTCACGGCAACCAGTAGCATAATCTGAAGTACTGGGGGGCCATTGTAAGACCCGCTTCGTTTAAAAGTGTAGTAAAGTGCATTTGGGAAAAGTCGAGGTGTAAATTTGTAACAATTAAAGTTTGAGAAGGAAAAATCAAAAAAAAAAAAGAAGGGAAAGGAAGAAGGGAAAGGGCTTTGTCTTTTGGGCTAAAGGGAATCAAGGACAGGACCGGCCCAGCTCGGACTCCAGCCGAGCCCACGAGCGAACCGGCCCAATGCTTGGGCAGCCAAACCCTACGAAATATTACCCTGAAGCGCCGCCCCTTTCTTCAGTCTTCAAGCACGTTTTTCGAGGCTCATCCTCCTCGGCTCGTTCTCCCTCGAGCTCTCGCCCTCTCTGCGAAACCGAGCCAAAACCTACCTGAATCCTCTCCTTCTCCGTTCTCCTTCGTCTTCCCCAGCTACCCGTCTCACTTTCCCCTTCTCTATCGTCGTAACCCACGCCTCGCCGAGCCCTTCTCCGTGCAAACCGAGCAGTACCGATGCCGGAAATCGAAGCTCAGCACCCCGAGCTTCTCGTGCCGGCGACGGAAGAGATCGCCGGAGTTCATACCTGCCTCGCCGTTTCTTCTCTTCCCCGACCCCGTGTTACCCAGAAACACCTCCAGCCGGACTGGATTGGACGGGAATCACCTGAATCGACGCCAGCGACCTCTCTCACGCCAGATCTGAGACAGGGAAGGTTGGGCCGCGCGTCGACCACCGTTTCTCCTCCCTGAAGCTCCCTCAACCTCGGAAACCTCTTCTCCGAGCTTCCCTGCCTCCACGCCGTGCTTTTGACGCCGGAAACTCGCCGGGGAACTCACCGGAGATCGCTGGCTCGCCGTCTCGTCCTCGGCTCAGGCGAGATTGGGCAGAGTCGGGCTTTGGGCCATCTTCAGAACCTGGGCTCAGACGGTTGGGCCGTGAAGACTTCGGGCTGGACTAGGAAGAAGTTGGGCCTTGGGCCAAGCAAGACAGAATCCGGGCCTTGGGCCCAGTTGAACTTTAGGACCGGGTCTGGACCGGGTTCGGGTTCGGATCCGAGTCTTTCGGACTGTTAACTGAAACCGTTTTAAAATCAGATTTAATTAACCGGTTTAACGAACTCAAGGTGAGATTTTGGAACGGGTAATTTTTGGTTAAATCAGAGAAACTGGGGACTTTTATCCTTATTGATTTGGACATTTTATGTGTCAACCTAGACGGGACTTCGCCCGAGAGCGAAGACGTTGGACCCGAGCTAGAAGAGCAAAGATCACGCCGGGACCCGAGTGAAGAACGGAGTAGTGACCACCGGGCTTCATCAAAGCGTTGAGAGCAAGACCTCGAGGTAGGGAAAGCCTTAACCTCTCGTTTATGATGCTTAGTATGCATGCGAGGTTAATAAAATTGGAAAAGGTCCTAGATATGCATATAGGATACGAATAACTAGCTTAATCGTCTTTCAATTGCTAATAACCAGAAGAGTCTAGTGGTGACCGATTAGGATGCCAATCACTAGCGTAACTCGTTTTCAATACTTGGGATATGATTGTCTGGTAGAGGAGCCTTGGCAAAGCCCTCGGATAAGTTGCGTGATAGGATCACATGCTTGGTTGTTGATTGCTTAGTGGATAGGCTAAAGAGTCTAATGAAACTAGTGGAATTGCATGCTTGAATGCTCTTTTGAAGGCTTTATGATTTAGTTGATAATACTCGTACTTGCTCGTTGATTGTATTCGAATGATTACTTGAATTACTTGATTGGTTGTTGGGGGTATCGAGTATGACTGGTTGTACCGAGCGGTGCAATCAGGTGATCGATGCCCCGGTGGTTCGAAACTGGTAAGTGAACGGTAAGTTGGGATTGTGTATTTGGTGTGCTATGGTTGCGTGATTCGTGTACTTTGTGTTGTGGTGAGTTGGTGATGGTTGAGCCGTGTGTGGGCTTGGATTGGTGGTTATTGAGCTTGTATTACTTCGGATTTCTGTTGAGTGCGTTATTCAATTATTAACTGCTTATTATTAAATTGCCCACGTGTGCGCTTCCTATGGGAGTATGGCCCTGGGTTCCCGATGACCTAAAATCCCTTGGAGACGTTTCTGAGACTTCCGACGATATGTGCCCTGAAGGGTGTTTCCGATAGTCTCAATGATATGCGTCTCCTCTGGATTGGAGGGAGAATCCGAGAGGACACATAAGATGTGGATCGGAGGGTGGTGACTTCATGTGCCACGGCATTGATCGGTTTATCTATCGCTTGTGATTGTTAGAGCCTTATATTAACTTTACTGATGAATCTACTCGTAATATCATGAACTACCTTGTTGACTGTGTTGGTGAATTATGGGTCTTGTGGACGTTGCCGTTGATTCTTTGGAGTTTAAGGTTTACCTTGTTTTGTGTTTTCCCTACTAAGCGTAAGCTCACCCCTGTGAGTTCATTGTTGTATTTTCAGGCTTGATTGAGGAGTAGAAGTTCGGGAGCTTCTCAGGGTGGGTGCGTGATAGAGACTTCGTACTTTTTACTTTTAATGTATTGAACCAAAACTTGTTGAGGTTTATTATTACACCCCTGGAGGGTTATCGTATTTTGAAATCGGTTTAACGGATTATTTTCATTATTGGAGTTTTTCAGGAAGTAAATGTTGATTTATCATTTTTACGGTCTTCTATTACTCGTCATGCCCCGGGTCCGGGCGATAACCGGATTTGGGGCGTGACAATTTGGTATCAGAGCCTGGTTTCATTTGAAACAGGTGTTTTATGAACTGATTTCAAACCTCGGACCGAAGTCAATTAGGTGGGTAGAGTTAGGAAGTTGGAGTCTTGAGTGCTTGAAGAGTTGTCCTAAATGGAACTTTGCACTACAATGTTTGCATTACTTGATTTGTATCCTCTCCCTAATGATCGGTGAAGCCAAATGGTTGAGATCGGAATTGGATCAACGGTCAACGACCGACCCGCTATGCATACATGGTAGGGTGAACCAACAGTTGGTGGTGGTGTTGCCTTTGGCGTATTATTTCGAAAATTTTCAAGTTGTAGTTTGGTCCGGTTCAAGTTTTGATTTGTGTTGGGTGGCCATGAGAGCTGTGTACTAAGGTTGGTGTTTTTGCTGGCCTCGAGGAGGTTGCGAGTGTTATTTTGCTGGCCTCGGGGAGGTTGCGAGTTTAGCTGGCCTATACGGTTGCGAGTATTCTTTGGCTGGCCTACGTGGTTGCGAGTATTGGTTGGCTGGCTTACGAATTAGGGTCTCGGTAAGTTGCAGGCGTGTGTTATGGTTGAGTTTGGGAGCACGAGAACTCCGTTTATTAATTGCGTTGTGTACCTTAGGAGCATGAGAACTCCGTTTTTCTGACTGTGTGATGTCTTGAAAGAGCTTGAGAACTCTGTGGATTTGTACCTTGTGAATTTGTATTGGTGGTTGTCCTGCTTAAGCGGGGGATTAAGGGAAATACGAATGGGTCATGCCGAATTTTCAGTAGAATTAAAATGTTTACACCATCACGGGTTGACTCAGGGGCGCCACTGTCGTCAAGCGTGATGTTTGATGTCAGGTGGTTACAATGAGGTTCGGGGATGCCTGAATCAGATTGTAACAACATGAGATCGACATGAAAAGGTTTGAGTAAAAGTTAAGAAATGGGAATTCATGGAAGGGAAGAAAAGGTTAAGGGTGACTTTGGAATTCAATTGTGTTAAGTACTAAACCCCTCTTGTGAAAGGATACCCGAGCAAGGGGTATGCCTGTTGCGTTGTGCCTTTTGTGTGGTGTGCTTGAGGAGGAATCCTCCTATGGGAGCGGATTTCTTTGTTTGTTTGAACCCTCTTGTGGGAGTTGGTGGTTGATTGCTAAATCGCTGGTTGTTGCTGTATGACGCATAGAGATGCGATCTTGTGTGCTATATTATATGAGTATATATATCTACTAGCGTGAGGGGCGTACCTGTGGGTGACTTGTGAGACGCGCGAGTACGTCCTTGTACTTGATCGAACCTTTGTTTTGGGGTGAGACGCCCGTGGTGCGGGTTTCTTAGTTGCATAAGTGTTACGTTTGACCTTACGACTTACTTTTGGTCCAAGTGGGACCCGGTGGAGACGCACGAGAATGTCATGTTGTGGTGAACCGAACCGTTTGGGGTAAACTGATTTGTGAACCTATAGTTGCTAAAGGTAGTGAGATGGCGAGTTGTCCCGTGTTTGTATCCGAGAGAGTACCAAGAGCCGTCCAGTTGTGGGACAGAGCCAGATACCAGCTATCGTTCTGGCAGGGGCAGTGAGCGCCCAGTGAGCTACTCCCACAGAGCACGAGAGTTTTGGGAACAAACCGGTAGAGTCAGCACTTAGAGTTCCTCCAGTCGCGGAGCCGACTCAAGCGGCCCATCAGAGGAGGAAATGTGAAGTGGAGAGCGCTGAGATTGGATACTGGAAACTACTCTTGGGGTAGTGAGGCATTAAGCAACAAGGCAGTGAGGAGCATTCGTGTTAGAGGAGGTGGTTCGCACAGTGTTAGATGCACTCAGCTTGAGACTACAACACCGGCACAAGAGCCTGTGTCTACCGCCGACGCGGTCACTACCAAGATGCCAGGCCAGGTGGACGGTTATACGGCCCAGACGCTCAGGAGTTTTCTTCAGTTGAGTACACCAGTTTGATCCGGGAAGTTGGACCCCGAGACAGTTGTATTAGGGTTGGAGTGGAGTACCCACAACCTTAATATGTTCAGAGTATTCGGTTATTCGTTGGAGATTATGTTCCGCGACCCCCGCCTGAGAGAGAAGCACAGTACTAGTGACTGTGTGTGCAGACCAGACTTGGAAATAGCTTCCACCCGTTCAGCGGACTGTCCTTGGGACAGTATGTCCATTAATCTAATCGAGATGACCGACACCGGCGGTTTTGGGATCTGCATTGGACAGCGATGACCGTCTATGAGTATCAGACGAGGTTCATGTCCCCGTATCGCTTCGCACCCGGGATGCTACCGACCGAGGAGAGCCGTCGTAGGCATTTGAGAAGGGACTCCGTTCCCTTGGCACAGAGTGAGTCATTACTTCAGAACCATGGACGATTCAACACTAGTGGAGCAAACACTAGCGTTAGAAAGGCAGATTGGGTAACCGCCAAGGCGCGGCAGACCGGGCCGAGGCCGAGAGGCTTCTTGAGGCACGATGGGTTGGAGAAGTAGCGTCCGTTGGACCTGCCTCGGTGGCATGGTTGCCCTATGCAAACAGTTGGAACGTTTAGGCCAGGAAGGCAGTTGAGTGATGGATCTACGAACCGTTCCACAGGTCGACCTACGAGAGTCGACAAGGGAGTATGCTGGCATATCAGTGAATTCTTTCATCCCATCGAGAGGAGAACCTCCGACGTGGCGGGGCCGAGCCCGAGTAAGGACTTGATATCGATCTTGAGATCGAGTAGAGTACTTGTGACCACCTGCATTTTGGAGTTCGTGTCAGCTGACACTTGAGCATTGCACTTGGTGTATCGGTTCGTGGTGACGTATTGATCGGGCGAGTTTAACACTGGTAAGCCCACCGATACTTTAACCACATCAACTAGAAGCATGGCAGTACCGACGAGCATCAGTAGGAGTTGGGAAGTGGAGTAACAAACTCAGTCAGATTTAAGGTTCTTGTCTTCTCCGATAGTGCGGATCGGATTTTAAGAACCGAGAGTTGAAACAGCAAGCGTTCATCGAGCGCCATCGGCGACGAAGGCCGAAGCAGTGAAAGGCTACAGCCTCGACCAGTAAACGGTCCGACCAGTCACCAGAGATGACCGAGCGACGATAAGATCAGAGTAGCGCAGCGGAAGCGTGGCGGGCCCATACCCACCGTAGTCGTAATTTACAGTTTCTATAACCTCGCCACAGGATTTAAGTTGTAAGATTCGAACCGTCGAGACAATGTTGTTTCACGTCCTGGTTAGAAAGCGAAGATTGCACGAGTGTGTGCCGTACGTGGGAAAATAAATGAAGGTGTGTTTCTTACGTTATCCCAGAAGGACTAAGCTTAACCATGGGGTTATGTCCTAGAAGCGAGAGTAACTCGCGTTGAAGCCCAGCTACAGATAGCTGAGGACGACTCCCACAAGCTTTCAGGCCAGTAACAAGATGGCACCGAACGAGGAATTGTATGTTGGGTCGGATTTTGGTGCCACGCGCGAGCACAGGAAAGACTAAGAACTAACCGCTATGGGTTTTATTCTGTCAAATAGTGAATGACGGAGCTGTGCGAGTTTCTAAACTATTCAAGGTTTCCAAGATCTCAGTACGTGGTGTTTAACCCTTAAAGGGCGACTTGGGTGGATTTGACTATAAGTTGGTTGGTGGATGGATCGTGAACGGTATAAAGGATACCGCCGATTGGGATGACCTTTGGCATTCGATCAGGGATCGTGGGTTGTCGTCGAGTGTAACTATCACACGTTCAAAGGTGGTATCTTGAAGGACGCCTACTTTTTACCAGGTACCAGTAAGGGGTTCTATTGGTTCGTGTTGTTCTACGTCGTTCGTCCAGTGAATTGTTGGTAGAGTTCATGGTGGTACCGAACCATGCACCGGTTTTGAGAACCTCTGACTTGTGTTTTGAGGATTCAGATGAGATGACTTGTGAAGTGGTGGACCAGATGTTGAAGACTAGTTCTGATATCACGAGAGATATCGCGAGTTGGGTAACCTTTTCGATATATCACAGTGATGTGGTTGGCCTACAGCAAGTTGTGGTTGTGGTACATGATGTGTAACTACCCCTATCAGGTTGAGGACCGTGTTCAGGTTTAACCGTGGTGACAGATGTGCGTAGTGTTGGCTGGGTGCGAGACATGTTGTGCTTTATCGTTTACCCTGGGTGTGTGATGACCTGTTATTGGTGGTGACCGCAGTTGGTGATTTTTCGTTTGTTTATGCTTCACGAGTGTGGTGTGATTTTGAGTTGAGGAGTTTGGTTGCGAGTTCCGTGAGGGTTAGTTGTGTGACGCACCGGTGTTGAGTAAGTTATGTTTGAGGTAGACCGCTTTTCGACTATGACGGTACGCGGTACCCGTTGCTTGGAAGAGGTATACTTACTCTTCTTGGATGTGATGAAGCGAGCGATTGTTCCAAACCCCGCAGTGGTTATGAAGATCTTTGTTTGGGAAATCACGTTTGTGTGTTGTTTACTCGTCGTGAGTATGTGAGGTCGTGACAAGACCTGTTTGGAGTTCGAGTGAGAACTATTCGGGAGACGGCTACTAAAGAGAAATTGAGGAGTTACACCTTCGGATGGATCAGTCCTTGTCCGATTTTCGGAACCTTCCGATAAAGACACCCATATCAAAGGAAGATCCCGGTATGGCTTGTCAGAACCGAAGTCGTTCTATCCGTTGTGATACCGGTACAGTTGAGGATCATGATAAGAGGCTTCTACGTCGAAGTTATTGGCGACGGTCCGCCGTCTGCACTAAAATTGGAGTCTGGTAGAGGTTTCCAAGATCGTTTCTGGCATTTCTCAGTATCGGAGGTGGGTACGACTTACTCGTTGAGTTGCGCGTTTTTGGTCCTTCGGAAGTGGTAAACCGGATAGTTGTTTCGGACCGGGCAATGTTCATGAGATCCTCTGTCTTGAGGTGGTGGTTGTTACGTTTTACTGGATCGGGAAATCGTTTGTGGTTGTTCTTAGCATGACGAATATTGGATTTTTGAGTAAGTTGTCCCTGTAAAGGTTACTAAGAAGAAAAATGAGTGGTTTTATCTACGTGTAAGTTCCTAATCCAGTTCGCAGTGCGAGGTGTGTCGACACGATATCTCTGACCGACAGGAGATTCCAGTCTAGAATATCTGGATCGAGTAAGAGTATTTCAGTGCGACGTCTATACCGAGGTAGGATTCCGGTATAGGATGTTTTATACCGTCATCCGGTAGCTCTTAACGAATTAAGTGTTCTTTGACATGTTGGGTACATCAGTGGTTCTTGAAGTTATTCTCACTTGTCAAAACTACGAACTGTGGAGAAGGATGTTGATCACTGCCAAGTACGGCTTTTTGGGCAACTAGCGTGACCTAGTGAGGCACGATTCGGTAAAGGTCGCGTGATTGTGGAAACGGTTAAAGACCGAGTGATGCCGACAGAAGAGTTACGCAGACGAAAGGCGCAGGCTTGCTGAGTTTCATTACGAGCGCAGACATTTCTGAGAGTTAACCCAAAAGGGAGTCTTAGCGGATCGACAACGTTAGAGGCAAGTTGGCCCCGCGGGTTTTGTACGTTTGAGGCCGTCAGAGAAAACCAGAACCGTTGTCTGGCAATTCCCTCGTGTTCCCGAATTACGGAAGCACACCACGGCTTCCTCACAGAGGAATCGTAACCGAACGTTCCCGGAGATTTGGACAAGAGGAGCACGTTCATGTTAAATTCCGAGGACGAAATTTCTTTAAGGGGGGTAGATTGTAAGACCCGCTTCGTTTAAAAGTGTAGTAAAGTGCATTTGGGAAAAGTCGAGGTGTAAATTTGTAACAATTAAAGTTTGAGAAGGAAAAATCAAAAAAAAAAAAGAAGGGAAAGGAAGAAGGGAAAGGGCTTTGTCTTTTGGGCTAAAGGGAATCAAGGACAGGACCGGCCCAGCTCGGACTCCAGCCGAGCCCACGAGCGAACCGGCCCAATGCTTGGGCAGCCAAACCCTACGAAATATTACCCTGAAGCGCCGCCCCTTTCTTCAGTCTTCAAGCACGTTTTTCGAGGCTCATCCTCCTCGGCTCGTTCTCCCTCGAGCTCTCGCCCTCTCTGCGAAACCGAGCCAAAACCTGCCTGAATCCTCTCCTTCTCCGTTCTCCTTCGTCTTCCCCAGCTACCCGTCTCACTTTCCCCTTCTTTATCGTCGTAACCCACGCCTCGCCGAGCCCTTCTCCGTGCAAACCGAGCAGTACCGATGCCGGAAATCGAAGCTCAGCACCCCGAGCTTCTCGTGCCGGCGACGGAAGAGATCGCCGGAGTTCATACCTGCCTCGCCGTTTCTTCTCTTCCCCGACCCCGTGTTACCCAGAAACACCTCCAGCCGGACTGGATTGGACGGGAATCACCTGAATCGACGCCAGCGACCTCTCTCACGCCAGATCTGAGACAGGGAAGGTTGGGCCGCGCGTCGACCACCGTTTCTCCTCCCTGAAGCTCCCTCAACCTCGGAAACCTCTTCTCCGAGCTTCCCTGCCTCCACGCCGTGCTTTTGACGCCGGAAACTCGCCGGGGAACTCACCGGAGATCGCTGGCTCGCCGTCTCGTCCTCGGCTCAGGCGAGATTGGGCAGAGTCGGGCTTTGGGCCATCTTCAGAACCTGGGCTCAGACGGTTGGGCCGTGAAGACTTCGGGCTGGACTAGGAAGAAGTTGGGCCTTGGGCCAAGCAAGACAGAATCCGGGCCTTGGGCCCAGTTGAACTTTAGGACCGGGTCTGGACCGGGTTCGGGTTCGGATCCGAGTCTTTCGGACTGTTAACTGAAACCGTTTTAAAATCAGATTTAATTAACCGGTTTAACGAACTCAAGGTGAGATTTTGGAACGGGTAATTTTTGGTTAAATCAGAGAAACTGGGGACTTTTATCCTTATTGATTTGGACATTTTATGTGTCAACCTAGACGGGACTTCGCCCGAGAGCGAAGACGTTGGACCCGAGCTAGAAGAGCAAAGATCACGCCGGGACCCGAGTGAAGAACGGAGTAGTGACCACCGGGCTTCATCAAAGCGTTGAGAGCAAGACCTCGAGGTAGGGAAAGCCTTAACCTCTCGTTTATGATGCTTAGTATGCATGCGAGGTTAATAAAATTGGAAAAGGTCCTAGATATGCATATAGGATACGAATAACTAGCTTAATCGTCTTTCAATTGCTAATAACCAGAAGAGTCTAGTGGTGACCGATTAGGATGCCAATCACTAGCGTAACTCGTTTTCAATACTTGGGATATGATTGTCTGGTAGAGGAGCCTTGGCAAAGCCCTCGGATAAGTTGCGTGATAGGATCACATGCTTGGTTGTTGATTGCTTAGTGGATAGGCTAAAGAGTCTAATGAAACTAGTGGAATTGCATGCTTGAATGCTCTTTTGAAGGCTTTATGATTTAGTTGATAATACTCGTACTTGCTCGTTGATTGTATTCGAATGATTACTTGAATTACTTGATTGGTTGTTGGGGGTATCGAGTATGACTGGTTGTACCGAGCGGTGCAATCAGGTGATCGATGCCCCGGTGGTTCGAAACTGGTAAGTGAACGGTAAGTTGGGATTGTGTATTTGGTGTGCTATGGTTGCGTGATTCGTGTACTTTGTGTTGTGGTGAGTTGGTGATGGTTGAGCCGTGTGTGGGCTTGGATTGGTGGTTATTGAGCTTGTATTACTTCGGATTTCTGTTGAGTGCGTTATTCAATTATTAACTGCTTATTATTAAATTGCCCACGTGTGCGCTTCCTATGGGAGTATGGCCCTGGGTTCCCGATGACCTAAAATCCCTTGGAGACGTTTCTGAGACTTCCGACGATATGTGCCCTGAAGGGTGTTTCCGATAGTCTCAATGATATGCGTCTCCTCTGGATTGGAGGGAGAATCCGAGAGGACACATAAGATGTGGATCGGAGGGTGGTGACTTCATGTGCCACGGCATTGATCGGTTTATCTATCGCTTGTGATTGTTAGAGCCTTATATTAACTTTACTGATGAATCTACTCGTAATATCATGAACTACCTTGTTGACTGTGTTGGTGAATTATGGGTCTTGTGGACGTTGCCGTTGATTCTTTGGAGTTTAAGGTTTACCTTGTTTTGTGTTTTCCCTACTAAGCGTAAGCTCACCCCTGTGAGTTCATTGTTGTATTTTCAGGCTTGATTGAGGAGTAGAAGTTCGGGAGCTTCTCAGGGTGGGTGCGTGATAGAGACTTCGTACTTTTTACTTTTAATGTATTGAACCAAAACTTGTTGAGGTTTATTATTACACCCCTGGAGGGTTATCGTATTTTGAAATCGGTTTAACGGATTATTTTCATTATTGGAGTTTTTCAGGAAGTAAATGTTGATTTATCATTTTTACGGTCTTCTATTACTCGTCATGCCCCGGGTCCGGGCGATAACCGGATTTGGGGCGTGACAGCCATGGCAGAGGAACTTGCTGCTACTCGGGGCCGGAATGATCCGGTGAGGACGCCTAAGCAGTGCAAAGACCACTGGAAGTAGACAAATACCAAAGTGACGTTCTTCCAAGGGCTATTTGTGAAGAATTGCAGGGACCATAGGAGCGGCTGTTCGGATGCAGAAATCATGAGTTTGACCGAGGAGCAATACGAAAAGGTGCAAGGTCATCCATTCACATGCAAACACTGGTGGAATCTTGTGAAAGAGCAAAACAAGTGGAATTCCTGTTATTTTTCCGTTGAGGAGCCCGATGAAGGGACACCGCTTACGCAGTTTGATGTCGAGGATTCTACCGACTCGGGGAAGCGCACTCGTGAAGACACGACGACCTTTGAGGACAGTCAGCAGACGACGGGTGGTAATACGGACGGTCAATCGTAGTACAGGAGGCCAATGGGCCAGAAGGCTGCCAAGGCTGCGAGGTTCAGAGATAAAATGTCACGCCCCAAATCCGGTTTTGACCGGATTCGAGACATGCACTTAAAAAAAATAAATAAACACGGTAAAATTACGAAGGATAAAATTTCAAAAGTGATAATAAATCAATTGACAAAGTTAACAGCTCACAAAACCCAGTATACAAAAATTCGGTTCAAAATAGACGCACGTCACTAGACCGACTAGACAAGACCCGCGCAAGCTCCCAAGCTCAGCTATGTCCTGCTAGTACAAATCCCGCTCAACACCTGAAAATCAACAATGTAAGGGGTGAGCTTTCGCCCAGTAGAGAAAGTAGTTAAGGTAACGAACATAGGCTCACCACAACGAGTAACCGTCCAATTAGGGCATACTAGTACAACACGACTAACTACCGATCGGGGTTCATAGCCAATTTACCAAAACACACAAACCGACAACTCTCGTACAATAACCACTAACCAAACAACAAACGTATCAAAACACAGAAGCCATCATCACACACATCTCGTACTACAATCCTAGAACTCCGCCGACTGTACACAGCCCGACATCATCATATCAAACGGTAGGTCAAGTATCCATCGGACTACCTCTCGATCCAGAGGAGGCGCATAACGTCACAAAGACGTATAACGTCAAGAATGCCGGAGACGTCCTTACAAGGACGCATTCGTCGGGACTCTAGGAAACGTCTCCAAAGGACCATAGATCATCGAGGTTGAAACACGGCACCTAGTGCCCATCACGACCCGTAGGCCCAACACGACCCTCAGGCCCAACCACGACCCGAAGGCCCACTATACTATGATTTGGCCCGTCGGCTCCGACCCGTCGGCCCTATGCAATACGACCCGTAGGCCCAACACGACCCGTAGGCCCAACACGACCCGTAGGCCTCTACCCTATTATGGCCCGTCGGCCCGACCCGTCGGCCCCAAACAACGACCCGTAGGCCCCAAACACAACCGGAATACCCCCCTCAAGGATCACACAACAAACTAAAATCACGCATCGAAATGCAACAGATCGAACACGGCTCACAGGCCCAACAAACTTACCACAACTAGTCACGTCGGTCTATCACTCACCCGACCATCACACAACCAAGAGTTCACATCAACACAAGCATGGCACACTCGCCCACACATAACAACAACATGCTCAACGGATATACTAATCTTTTCTATTAACCCTAACGACACTGACTCACACGAAAAGCACATCAAACAACAACAGGCAACCAAACAACACGCAACCTACGGCTCGACACGGCCGATCTATCAGCACGTCAATTCCCAAGACGGAAACATAAATGTTCGCAGTTCAATCGGCTACGCTAGTTGTTCTCATCCTACATGTTACTACGACTCGTCCGGTTATTATCTGATATAAACGTCTTTCCAGTTTTATTAATTCCTAGCATGCATACTAGTAACTTTCTGTAATTAAATCGGTATTCGCTACTTTCCCTACCTCAAAGCGATACCACATCAGCGTATCCTAGCTCCTGACGACCGGGCCAACACCGTCTTCTAGGGCGAAGTCCGCGTCTGGGTTTAACTACGGTCTTCTCTTCGTTCGAAGCCGGAACTCTAATTTAACATGAAAGCCACAAATTAAAACGGTACGGAAGTCGAATACACATTACGAAGGTTTCGAATTAAGCTCAACGGTTGTCTTTTTAAACTCGAGCGGATAAGAGCGGGATTAAACGACGAATCGGTATCGAGTATTCGAACCCCGAGCACAGAACCCGGTGCATGTTTCCCGAGGTACGGTTCTCGATGCACGGATCCCGAGACACGAGTTTCGAGGTGCATGTGTCGTGGCACGATTCCCGAGGTACGAGCTTCGTGGCACGAATCCCAAGGTACCGATTCTGTGTTCCCCAAACTAGATTTAAAACACATAACCAGTTTTATTTTAATTTCCTTTTAATCCCAAAACATATTTCTTTTCCCTCTTTCTTTTAAAACTGTTTTTCGTTTCAATTTAATCTTCCAAAACCATTCTTTTGTTTCCAACGATTTCAGTCTCAACAACACAAAATCAACTTTTAAAATCAAATTCGTTTTAGTTTATTTTCCTTTTAACAAATCTGCTTCTTAATCTACTCGATTCAAAACCGAATTCAAACAACCAGACAGATCCTCTCAACAAAAACCCAGATCCACGAGAAAAACTCGGGGAAAGAGAAGGATAGAAACGTCTCGGTTTGAAACTGGCCGGACAAAACCTCACGGTTTTGTGAATCTCACCGTGGGGAAACAAAGGGCTGCGGCAGAAGGCTCGGGAGATGGCGGCACCGGCGGTGCGAGGGGGAGAGGGTCGGGACGAGGACGTCGGGAGCTCGAGCAGAGGCGACGAGGAGGGGAAACGGTGGTGTGAGGGCGGCGCTGAGCGAGGAGAGAGTGGGCTCGGTGGCTCGGCGTTTAACACGGCCAGAGAAGAGGTGAGGTCGGGTACGACGAGCTTAGGCCGCGTGCGAAGAGGGATAGAGATCGGTGGTGAGGCTCGGGAGGTGTCGGAGATGGGGGATGTGGCCGGGGCTGGTGTGAGGGCGGCGAGGGTTTGATGTAGAAGGTGGAGAAGGCGCTGAGGCAAGAAGAGGGGAGGGTTCGGCTGCGAAACAGAAGAGTGGAATGAGCAGAAACCCTAAATAGGGCTTTTTATACCCCGGGCTTGGGCCGGGTCAGAAGCCTGGGCCGGGTCTGAACTTGGGCCGGGTCTGCCCGGTCCAGCCCAAACCTTTTTTTTCTTTTTTTTTTAAACAACTTTTCTTTCCTTCTTTTTTTTACGAAAAACAAATTAAACTGAAAATCAACCTCGACGTTCCGAACGATTTAATTTTTTTTTATAAATTAAACCTTCTAACTGGAGCGGTCTTCACATAAAAACTCTGCATCATCCTCTAAGGAAGCGGTTGCCGAGCGTGTCGAGAGGGCCCATATAGCGGCCAAAGAAGCAAGCACTGCCAGGACCATTGAGAAGGAAGCACAGCTGAAGGTGATGGCATTCCAGCAGTGGGTGGAAGCGGAAGCAAAGGACACTTCGGCCATGACTCCCCCCAGCTCGAGGCCCACACTAAGCAACTTACGATTTTGCGCAATCTGATGAACAAGTGACGCCACTATTTATTTTACGTACTTGTGTTTTTTTAAAGTTGTATTTCCAGTTTCTTTAATGAATTGTTTTTATGTTTTATGTTTCGGTAATTTTTTTTAAATGTCAATCAATTTTAGTATTTTTTTTACAAAAACTGTTGTATGTTTCGGTATTCAATTGATGGGTTTTCAATTTGGTCAAACAAATAGTTGTTTTTTTTACATTTAGTGCATCGTAGGTTTCTTGGGATGTGTGCCATTAATGCCACCACCACCCAAAAAGACCAAAATGCCCCTCTGTGGCCGGCGGCTTGGGCTATACATAGAACCCCCTCCTCCTTCGTTTTTCACACCTATTCTCCCAATTCTCTCTCTTTCTTCCAACCTTCTTCCGTTCTTATTTTCTCCTCTTCTTCGAAGCACCAATGGCCGCCGTACCTTCATACCCATGGACCAACGAGGAAGAGATGATGCTGGTCCTATGTTTGCTACAGGACGCCCGACCGGGCCCAAACCATAGGTACTGGCCGGTAGTCTACGCCAATTTTGTCCACGGTGCTCCGGCCAATTCCCCGCCGAGAACCCAAAAGCAGTGTCGATACCACTGGCAGGATCTCGCCAAGAAAATCCACCGTTATGAAATGTGCTACAGTGTAGCAGTTGAGGTCTCCTCGCCGGGAAATACCGAGAATTACCATCGCTCTACAGCGGCCGCTGAGTACCACAGGGTCTATTGCCAACATTTCACAAAGTACTTTCTGTGGGAGATCGTTCGAGACCAACCCAAATTCCTGCAGTACGTTCACGAGCTGTAAATCGTGAACGTGTAATAAAATTATATATCGTTTAATTATGTTTTTAAGTACCGTCTGTGTGCTAAATTAGGTTTTAATTATCGTTTGTGTGCTACCTATCATATGTATAATTATAATAAAATTGTGGGGTTTGACTATAATATTTTTTTTATATTTTCTTTTTCCCCATCTCGCCGGCGGCTCCCCGCCAGCAGTGGCGGATCTAGCTTTTCAAGTGAGGGGGGGGGGCACCAAATTTTTTTTGTATAATAATAATAAATGTCAAAGTAATATAAATGAACATTAAAAATATTAATATTTCATAAAACGATAATGACTACTTACTACAATAAGTGACGTCGAGATTTCATATTTTGAAAATATTGTAAAATACTTTCATTGTCAATACAATCGAAAATATCTTTTTCGATGTATACGATCATGCTTGATCTCGAATATTAGGAGGACCCCTTTGTATATATTCCCTTCGTACTTGATCTCGAATATTAGGAGGATAATCTAGAATAGACGGTCTTTTCCCCAGATCTGTTTCAAGACTTTCATAATTGATTTCTAATTTTGCTGGCACCGCTTTGTCACTTTTATCGGAAAGACCGACATCTAATCTTGCAGATTTCTCCTTCTTCTCGTTAGAGTTGATGGACTCGGATTTTCTCTTGAAACATTTCTCTATGACCATTGTAATTTTGTAGAGAACTAAACTCAAAACTTAAATTGATGTAGTATCTACCTTTAGACAAAGCCTTAAATAAGAATAAAGCTTTCCTAAACTAATTAGAATTAGAAAATAAAAAAAGAATAAGTACAAAACAATTAGAAAACAAAATAAAAGAATAAAAAAAATGTACGCCTAATATATTCAAAACCAATACACAGCTAATGTATTTTGACTAGTTATATTATATTGTTAATTAAGCTTCTCAAAAAAATATTGTTAATTAGGAAAAGAGAAGAAAAATCAATACACGGTGGTGCTGATTAGTTATATTGTTAATTTGGGAAAAAAAAGAAAAAAAAAGAAATATGAGTTGGTAAAGTAACCGAATGTTTTTCCTATTATTCAGGTGGGGCACAATTATACAAGTAACTGTTTTTTTTATATAAAAAAACTACCCTTAACCGTATATTTTGAAAAAGTTCAGGGGGGCACGTGCCCCACCTAGGCCCCCCTTGAATCCGCCTCTGCCCGCCAGCAACAGTAACCCCACTGTAGAGCTCGCTGGCGGTGAGCTGGTGAGGAGATTAAAAATACATATTTTAAACCATCTTGCTGGCGCCATCTCGCCGGTTGCCGGCGAGATGGTTGTGGATGCTCTTAAGTAACAGTACAACCAAAGGATAATAGATGTTTTCTAGGGTTTTTTCCCTCCTCGTGGTGCTGCCGCCCTCTAGGTGTCCCAATCTCCCGGCCTGGTTCCGGTCAAGGTTTCCTTTCTCATAGTGGTCCTGCTCTCGTATCTCCCCTATTCTCCTCTGACCCGGGTTTGGACGCAATCCAAACTCAATGGTCGATTGCCGATGTCCCCTCGCCACGCCCTTCACCTCCATCGGGGTTTCTTACGCCATATCTGGTGATTTCTCTGCCAGATTCGCAGCTTCCCACCGTCTATATCTTGGGTTTGCAACGCAGTAATTGGGACCCTAGGTCTAACCCCGATCCAACAGCGCCACACCCACAACCGATCCTCATCTTCAAGCAGCCCCACCGCCTTCTAATCCCTTTTCGTCTCTGAAGCCACCGCCGCCGTCTCTGCAGTCGCCTTTGAAGCCGCCTCCGAACCCGTCGTCGCCGTATCTGAAGCGGCTGTCGGCCTCCACCACCGCACCCTCCTCGACCCCTCTCTCAATTTTTGACCTGGTTAATCGAGTGGGGCTTTTTTATTTTCTCTGATTTCGTTTTTGCGGGATCAAAATCTAACGAGAAGAGATTTAGGGACTTTTCCTGGGAGGGAACCCTGTTTCACATATATCCTCCCAATACTACTCATGCAGTCTTTACTCGAGCTTTGGAACGGAACTTCCAGTACCATCTTCTAATCCCCCACCCTTCCTACCTGCCTTTATGGCGTACTCTATGGCGTTTCAATACCGTCTGTGATGGTATCCCGAAATCTGTTTCAACAGGTTTCATTTATGTTTTCAAAACCGTCTGAGACAGTTATATTGATAAAAAGAACTCTAAACTCAGTGTTCGATGTCTGTTCTTTTTTATTGGTCAGAGAGCCTATTCCTTGATGCACATCTATGTTATGCTTTACTATTAACAAAAGTTGCACCTTTTAGTTAAAAAAAATAATAGAATCGAAAGAACATTTTAAGAGGAACCTCATATATAATCAATCTCAATAGTTGGGAGGAAATAGGTATACATCCAAAATGTATCAACCATGAAGCAAATATTAAAAGGATGAGTCTAACAATCATATACTCAGATATACCAACCATGAATCAAATTAAAAGAAAATAGGATCTAATATCCAAATTTAACCACCATGACGCTCAGCGGAAAAAAAAATACCGACAACAACCCCTAAACAGAGCACCCCTAGACTTACTAGTCCTTAAGGAAAACACTTCATCTCATCGGAATCAATCACTCAAAGAGTGGAAATGAAACCGGCAAACCGACGGTCAACACCACTAAACGGAAGAGATATTTCGGAGTCTGAAGATCACTGATACTCAAAACCACTAATACTATATCAAGTCGATTCCAAGAAGAGGGCCAATAGACGCATAACCACCCGTCGGGAGCCAACACTACAACCGACGAGCCCCTACAAACACTTAGGTAAGGAAAGCAAAGGGACGGAAAGGACCTTATAAACCATGGAGCGAGGAGAGCTTGAAGCGTCACCAACACCACAGCCGGTAGCCCAAACTCCGAGTTCCGGCCAGCACAAGGCAACCACCAAAGTCTGGGGACTAGAACACCTAATCCATCAACCGTCTAAAGAAAAGTAATGCTAAGAGCCAACACCCTAAAATACATCATTTCACAAATCCTCCACTATGCAGCAAGATAGGGGAGCACCTAACACAATTAATCTTCCAAACGAAGAAGTCCACCCGTAGAAGCGTCGCACGCACGGTGAAAACACGCATACAATACCCCGTGAAAAACTGACCGGACCCCTCACGCTTAACACGTCGATCTGGGAAAAAAATGAAACAACAAATAGTCATAGTTTCCCGGGGCACAACATGCACGAGATTTGGCCAGTCAGAGCACGTTCCAAGTTACTAGAGGGAGTTGGTCGGAAAGTCTGAGCAACAGGCCGCACATCTCTCACGCTGGAGCAACGACAAACCATAGTGACTGGCCAAGGATTCTGAAAGACCAAGCCCAAGACGATTGTAGGTCCCACCGAAAGCACTCCTCCAAGACCTTAACTGGTCAGATCTGACGATGGAGGCCAGATCTGAGACCACACGACCGATACGAGTGAATGAGGATGACTAAGTAGTGCTGGAGCGAGAGGACGATGATAGACAGGACGAAGTAGCCGGACGACAACTTGTCACGATTGCTTCATCACCAAGCCACTCAGTCCATTTCATATTTCTGTTATTTCAGTTAAGCTTTTATTCTAAATGAAACGGTGCGTTTAAGGGGGTATGAGACACGCGCGTGGCACGTGCCTCCTTCTTCTTCCTTCGCGAGCAACGCGTTGCGTGGGAGGCACGCAACCTCGTGGTCCCGATTCTGGTAGCGGTTTTTGCGGAGTTGTGGGCAGCTATATCACCAGGTTAGAGAGAGAAGGGAACCCTAGTTATGACGTTGAAACCCTAGTTTTGGGGTTAAATAGCCGGGCCTGGCTGTACTGGACCTCAGGCGGGCCTTTGGCTTCACGACCCAAAGAGAAAGGGAAACTGGGTCGAGGCGGCCTGGCCTGTCCGGGTCTGCTGGTCGGGTCCGGTCCAACCCATATTTTTTTTAAACGTACTCGATCCAAAATTTCGATCCGATTTCCAAGCACGACGCTTTAAGTCGAAAAAATTAACATTTTAATTCTTTTAAACCAGGGCGGGCTTTACAAGCAACCAAAGTAGTCTGCCTGAAGTCAGGGGGAGACAAATTGTGTGCACTGCACTCTTTTTCCCTTATCCAAGTTTTGTCCCACAAGGTTTTCTTGGAAAGGTTTTTAACGAGGAAGCATCAAGCACAACATCAAGCACGTTTTGCGCGTTGCACTCTTTTCCTTACAAGTTTTATCCCACCGGGTTTTCCTGAGGAGGTTTTGAACGAAGCAACTTGAAGCAATTTGTAATAATAGTGTCCAAGGAGGAGTGTTGTAAATACACGTGTGTGTATTGAGTGGCCACCACATATGAAACACATGGCACGCTATGATAATTTAGTTAATGACGAAGCCTTATGGAAGATACTATATATACATGTACATGTGTGATGAATAATATGACATATAGAAAAGAGGAGTAAAATTACTATAGGAAGTGTTTGATCTTTTAGTAAAAGAAGTTCGATCATTGAGTTTCGGTTCTGATCGTTTGAGAAATAATCACAACAATTTTCACTTCGTTTTTAGTTTAATAACCCTCAGATGGATTTTGTAGTTCAAGGAAAAACAATACTTTCAAAGTAAAAAAGATGACAGAGACCTAGTTAGGGTTTTGGTACCGCCTCCTCACAAGCCACTTTATTTTAGTCGATCATAGTCCTCCCAATGTCGTTTCGGTTCCTCTACTCCGTTGTCTTGACGTTCTTCTCAACCTTCTAATTTCTCTCGAATCGGGATGGGGAGGAATTTATCTCTGGGCGGCGATCTCTCTCGCCAAAAACTCTCGGCAATTCCTCTATCCCCGGTGACTACGTCTCATCCGCCTCTGCAATCACCACCGTATTCTGATCGATTCTCTCCGTTTCAGAAGCCGCCAATGTAGTCTCTAAATCTGTCGCCGCCTTTGACGCCGCCTCTGAACCCACCTTTGAAATCGCCTCTAAACCCGCCGTCGCCGCCACGTTTGAAGTCACTGCCGCCATCGCGTCCAACCCCTTGGCCTCCACCACCGCACCCTCCTCAACCCCTCTCTCGATTCTGGATCTGGCTAATCGCGTGGGTCGTTTTTATTTTATCTGATTTTGTTTTTGGAGGGTCAAAAACAAGCGAGCAGAGATTCAGTGACTTTTCTTGGGAGGGAACCCTGTTTCACGTATATCCTTCCAATACAACTGCTACAGTTCAAATTTGGTCGCTTTACCCCCATATGCAGCGTTGCCTCCTACTACTGATGCATCCTTGGCCAGGTTTCAGAGCAGGACTTCCAGTACCATTTCCTCATCCCCCACATTTCCTTCTTGCCTATATGACGTTGGCCTATATGAATTTTTATCCAATACAATTGGTGACGGTTATAATGTTAAAAGAATAGCGAACAATTTGTGTTCTATGTCTATTTTTCGTGATCAGAAATTTCTTCTGATGCACTTACTTGTAGTTGATAATCTAAATTAATGAAATTGCACCTTTTAATAAAAAAAAAGAAACTCAGATGCAAAATAATTCTCGGTGCTTTAAATATCTAAGAGATAAATCGTGGATATGTCGAATGTGGTTTTGTGATTGACAAGCCATAGTGAATAAATTACCTAATCTCTTTAAAAAATCTGTTCACGCTTTAACATGTACCTTAGACTGTTTCTACCATAGCTTGTTTAGTGCTCTCTCTCCCGTTATGTCATTGTCGCTTGTTCTATTGGAGAACTTTGTCGTACCGTTGTCTCCACCAATTGAGTGGCTTGGATCTATCGGTAGGGTCATGCCTCCATGCCCAACGTATGAGGTGATCAACCCTTTAAAGGAACGGAGGAAGCGGGAAACGAAGCCATCCAACCCGCCACCATTGCCTACACTAGAGCCTATCGTCGTCCACAACCCATTGTTGACCCCTGCTATTGTGGCCTTCTCCCCGGGAAGGACTCTACAACCGCCGTTATCCTCAAAACCAAAGAGGGGACGTCGGGTTAAGGGTGTAACCCTAACTTTCCTAACGAGAAACCTCACGCTGCCTCCTACCATCCACCTTTCGGACGATCCTGAGTGTGGGAGCAAGATGGTGTGCCATCGCTATGTGACCCGATCACGATCGCATTATACCTTAACAGCGTTGAGTGAGCCAAAGAAGGAGCGAGATCCTTCAATCATTGGGACATGGATCGTTGGGACCTCCAACATCCATGATCTCTCCTGCCCCATTAATCCCTACCATGCGACAACCTCCACCTCTATTATCCTCGTCGATAGCCGTTCTCTAAGGATGGATTCTCATCCTGCTCCCTTATAGAGGAGGAAGACATGGAAGTGATGATTCCTTTCACCCCGGTGGATCCAACCCTCTTCGTCCGACAGAGGTTCGGTATGATAGGGAAGCTCCTGACGTCACGGCCTCCTCGGAAGGATTTTATGTTGCACATCATCACCAATTCATGGGGCAGATCGACATCAGACCTGGTGATTTATAGACGTCGAGCTTGGGATATTTGCTTTCTACTATGAGAACAATGAGGCTCAGGACTGAGTCTAAAGAAACGAACCCCGATGTTTCGATGGTCGTTCTTTTCTGACAGGCGACGTCTACCCACTAGCACGAGATCTTCTCCTGTTGGATCGTTTGTAATTATGGGTCCACGCCATCTAAACATCAGCGTTCGCATTATTAAAGGTTCTCTCCGTCTGTTAAATGTCTTAACTCAAGCGGTCAACATGCACAACGGGGTATTTGTTTATGTAGCCTTCATGTTCAGATCTCCTATATGTACTACGATTTGATCAAACCCTAACGCTGCAAATTTAATGATACCCTATATCAACGTCTCTTATATAAATATATATTGGCTTACTTCATTAGCGAACAAGAAGTAATTAGGAGAAGAAGCAGCCGCATGGCAAAAAAGAGAAGAAGAGAAACAAACTCTTTAGAGTTACCATACGACTTAATCATCGACATCATCAGCCGAGTGTCGGAGAAGGACCTTATGCGCTTCAAGTGTGTCTCCGAATCATGGTGTTCCCTAATAAACACTGATCCGTATCTCTCCCAACTTCGATCTCACCGTACCGCCTTACTAGGCCGACCTTTTCTGATCATTGAGAAGAGGGATAATGGTAAGTCGCACTACCATTACTGGCTTGAGTTGGACACAATAGAAAATGGAAACCCTAGACCTAGACAACTTCACAATCCGTTTGACAGTCCTCGTCGGGACATGATTGTAATTGGTTCATGTGACGGTCTTCTTGTTCTTCAACAACGTTCTAGTCTTAAGATGGTCGTGTTGAACCCAATTACAAAGAAACATCACGTGGTACCTCCGAACCCAGCTCGCGGTCACAATGTTGTTTTTATAGGATTGGGATACGATCATGTTCATGGTTGTTACAAGTTGGTCACGAAGATCAAACATCCGTCAAGGAAAGATCGTGCAGTTGAGCTTATGATTTATAATGTTAACGACCGTACGTGGAAGAAATCAAGATTTGAGGGTTTAGGGGATAACTGGTATCCCCAATTCACTCGCCCGGGACAGTGCGTTGATGGCGCTCTGTATTGGCTCGTGGATATGGGCTATGGGTCGAGAAATATACTATGCTTTGTTCTTGCGGAAGAGAAGTTTCACGCGGTGGATCCTCCTCCTTATTGTGGGGTTATGGACGATTCTGTCCTAACTGTGTTCGATGGTCGTCGGTTGTGTTTGGTGTGTGAACCATGTATTGGGGAAAGGGTGAGGTTTTGGCTGATGGAATGTAATTACCGGAGACAATTAGGGTCATCGTATTCTTGGCGTTGGTTTACATTCTTGTCGATACCGTATCCGAAAGATTTGATACCGCCTTTTTTTAGGCGTCCCAAACTGATTCCCATATGTTTTTCAGCCTGCAAAAGCAAAGTCTTGTTCAATTCGCATTATAAACAACTGTTTTGGTACGATATGGGAAAGAACAAATTCGACGAGGTTAAAAGTCCTGTCAATAAATTTAGTCATCATGCGTCTATTCATGTGACAAGTTGTGTTCCAAACCTTGGTGGGAGTGGGATATCTTGAGCCCTATAATAGTTTTATTTCACCTTTTGTAGCTTCAATTTCTTTTTATACAAAGTAAAAGTTTTGGTTGAAGTATGATCTGTCGATAGTCAAATGTATAAGAATATTTATACAACTTCGCTTGTGTTTCGACTTGAGTACTTCTAACCATGTAGTCATCTAACATTTGTAAACACAAAAGATGTCGGTTTAATTTAGAATTAGGGGTGAGCATCGCGCGAGGCGTGGTGCCTGTTATAACAATATACAATTTAAATACACTAGTACATAAGCATTCTTTACCGATTCAATTATCGAGTCGGTAATGAATATGATTGGGTCGACCATATTCATACCCGACTCAATGGTGGGTCGGTTATGAATCAAAAAATGGATTCATTTTATGAATCAAAAAATGGATTCATTTTATGAATCAAAAAATGAAATATTTGATCATATTGCACGTTGGGGTGCCTGATTTCTAGATATTTTTTTAAAACCTGTCAAAACTCTTAGCCGACTCATACAATTCATAACCAATTCAATAGTGGGGTCGGTAATGAATTTTCTAAATTTTCATTACCGTCCCACTTATTGGGTCGGTAATGAATTTTCATTCCCGACCTACTTATTGAGTCGGTAATGAATGTTCATTACCGACCCAATTATTGGGTCGGCTAGGTTGAGAATGAAAATTCATTACCGACTCAATAAGTAGGTCGGGAATGAAAATTCATTACCGACCCAATAAGTGGGACGGTAATGAAAATTTAGAAAATTCATTACCGACCCCACTATTGAATTGGTTATGAATTGTATGAGTCGGCTATGAGTTTTGACAGGTTTAAAAAAAATATCTAGAAAGCAGGCACCCCAACGTGCAATATGATCAAATAAACCTGTGAATTGAACACAATCAACAGTCTAATTGATCCAAAAATTAAAACTATTCATTACACATCAAAGTTGTTCAAACAAAATTACTGAATATATAAAAATGTTTTAAATGTTATGTCCCTGCGACTGCAAAGCTTTCATAAGCATTTCTACTTTTACCGTCAATACCTCTTGCGCTTTTTGGGACTGTTCTTGGATCGCCTTTTGCTGCTCTCTTTCCTCGGCCATTTGAGCAAGTTGACGCTCCTTTTCCTCGGCTATTTGAGCAAATTGTAGCTCCCTTTCCTTGTCCAATTGAGAAAATCGTTGTTGTTGATCCTCAACAAGACGGGTTAGATGGTGTATCTTCTGCAAAGATTCAACGAAAGTTTCATTACCCACCCGTTTTTTTTGAGTCGGTATTGAAGTTTCATTACCGAACCAATTTACTGATGGGTCGGTATTGAAATATCATTACTGACTCAGTCATATTGGGTCGGTAATGAAGTTTCATTACCAACTCAAAAAAACGGGTCGGTAATGAAACTTTCATTACCGACTCATTTATTTAAGGGAAAACTATGTTTCCTAACCTTTACAAACGTTTCATTATCAGATCCTAACCCAGACCAACGTTTGGTCTCAATTCCTAACATAATAGGTTTGGAATTTCTCAGAAACTATAAAAAGCCGTCCAAACTCACGATTCCGTCAACTCGTCGAGCATTGGGTTCGGTTTCTTGAGAACGAGGATAAGTTCAACGTCGAGGAAGGCACCATGGGTAATGTACGTCAACAACGACAACGCTTGGATGAGGTGACGGAATCGTGAGTTTAGACGGCTTTTTATAGTTTCTGAGAAATTTTAAACCTATTAGGTTAGGAATTGAGACCAAACGTTGACTTGGGTTAGGATCTGATAATGAAATGTTTGTAAAGGTTAGGAAACAAAGTTATCCCTTTATTTAATTGGGCCGTGAATGAAACTTTATGGTGTAGTGATATAACCATCTCATATGTAATAACTCGTTAAACAGAGGTATGATTGATAAGATTTGGAAACTGTTTTATCCTAAAACAAACAATTATACCAAGTAAAATAGTTATACCAAGTTCGAGGAGAAGTTTACGGCAGAGGAAGGCACGGTCGGTGTCCGAAGAAAACGGTTGGATGAAGCTGGTGTTTATAGCTCAACCCCACCCACTCCTAATCCCGTAGATGATGAAGAGACTACAAAATCGGTCGTGAGTCCCAACCGGATTAGGTAACCAAAAATCCGACCGAGGAAGCTAGTAACCAATGTGTCCCTCCACGTGAAGAGCGACTGTTGGGAAAGAAGTTTACGAAGAGGAAGGGGAAGAGTGTCCAAGAGAAAGCTAAAGGAGTGGTGTCCTTAGATCAAGCAAGGACAAAGGTGGCTCGAGTACAGTCAGAGGTTGGCCGAACAAAGTCTGAGAAGGCGGACAAAGTGCTAATGCTGACCACAAAATGGCACGAACTCTTCAACCAATACAACCAAATGCATCTCTTTATGTTTAAAATTATACCGAACCGAAGATAGAACGATGCGCATCAATGTTGTGTGAGTTGCGGGATTCATGTGACGAGATCAAGTCTCATATTTATATGCTCAAGTACAACTGATGTATGCTTCAAAATTAATTTTGTGGGTTGTAATATATCGAGGATGAATAAAAGTTCAAGTTTCATTCCATTCATTTCTTTTATTTAGTTATTTTATTTTATAAAATTAATTTCAGTTTTAAATCGAAATTTAATAAAGGGTTTACTCCATGTCCTCACCTCGTACTACACTTAATTGTCAAATCCGCACCCAAGCTTTGGAAAATTGTCAAATAGTAACGAATTTCAAAACTTAATTAATTAAAAATAAAAAAGTACTGTTTAAATTGACTTTTTCCGTGAACAGTGAATCACGTGCTGTCCACGTGACTCATTTTGTAATGGAGCTTGCGCGAGCTGAGGTCACGAAGAGATGAAATTCGAAGCTTGGACACAAAGAGATGAAGTTCAAAGAGCAGAGATGAAGAGATTAGGTCACAAAGAGATGAAGTTAGGCCAAGTTAACATCCGTAGGAAGAACATATTTGAGGGTAAACTCGACTTTTCACTTGTCCAAGTTAACGTCCGTTTAAAATTAGAAACAATTGGCAATTTCAGTTAATTGACCGTTACTACATGACAATTTCAATTATACAAGGTTTGGATTTAACAATTTCTGAAAGTTGGGCGTTAGGACATGGAGTAACCCCTTTAATAAAATCAGTAAAACATTAATTTAACATCGCGTAAACATCTAGTCATTATCAACTCAGAACCACAGACCTCATAGTAAACCTCCCAAATGTGGAATACAATTTATCTATGAGATCCAGACTTACTATTATGTTCAATCAAGATTATAAACCTTAAACTCCGAGCCTTACACTGACATGCTCTAATGGATGTCTAATATAATTTGTGCTTTAGGTGAAGATAGACCTTTAATATAAGCGTATTCATAATTTGATAATCTTAAATTAATATCTTTATATATGAAATATTAAATTAATAAAATATAAATTCAAAGTTTTCCAAATAGATATAATCTTAATTTCATAATCTTAAATTGTGATTTTTGATAAAGTACTAAATTAATAAATCCGAAATTGCCTAATCTTAATTAAAAAAATCTTAAATTAAAAAAATAAGAAATTAAGACGGAGAAGGTAATGTAATTTTAAATTAGATAATACTAAATTATAAAGTATTAAATAAAGAAATCAGATTTTAATGTAATCTTAACTTTACCATAATTTTGGTTGTTGGTGAGGGGTAGTATGGTCATATTACCTGTTTTGGATTGAAAATCATTTTACCTGCGATCGATCAAACCCCAGCGATCGATCAAGTCCTGGGCATCTGGCCTGCGTCAACGACGGGGCACAACTCGCCGCCATCACCCTAGGCGACGGGATCATCCTCGGGACGCCGGAATAATACAACACAAGGGTCACGGCGTATCTCATGCCGTCTTTCTGGTCCGAGGTCCACAGACGGAGGCGTCTCAGCCTCCTTCGGAAGAATGAGAAGACCTGGCGGGGTGGGAGGGTCCGTCTATGGACTATACCCACAGACCCGGCATTACGGGTACTGGTGAGTCTCGGGAAAGCCGCAATCAGAGCACTATTTCCAGCTTTTTTAATGTTGCTTATTACCTATTTTTAGTTTGATTAGGTCTTTGGTTTTGTTGGTTTAGACATGTCTTTTCCTGTTTTGTTGAAATGTAGGTAAGGGGATGTTCTGAATTATTGTCTACGATGTCAAGTAGGCTATCTTTATGGGTCCATGAGCACTAGGCTTGCTACGGTCGGTCCGGACATATATCTGGAAACCAGGGCGGTTACGCTCTACCATGTATGGTTTCTTTTTTTGCATTAATGCACTTTTCCGATTACTCGTTTAAAAAAAACTATCTAATATTTAATTAATAATTAAATGGTAATGGTAGGTAGTGCTTCGGCATAGGAAGATAAGGTGGAAATGACAAGAATGTATCATCGACACATCTGCCGATGATAAATTGTACCCCCTTTTTTAGACAAATTTGACATGATAAGTGCGATTAGACCCTTTTTGGGCTTTTGAGGTAAAATCAACTCACACAATAAACACACAATATATCCCGTTATGGAGGCTAAGACTATCCACAATGAGATTAGTCAGAATCGGTGTAATCCCAGTCTAAATCGCTCCTTTTTTTTCCAGATTAGACTATAAATATCCACCCCAAATAGATGTTGATTCGCCCAGAGAGCTGAGTCTAATCTTTTTGTGTACACAATGGCGAATAGACCGTGCATGGCCTTGGAATACATAACGTGTAGTGTTTGTCTTGTTTTTTTTATTACAATATTGACGGGTTTGAATGTTTAAAAATTTTACGGACTACAAATGTTAGTCATCAATGGAAAGTACAATAAAATATAATTATTTGACTAAAAAGCTCGGTTAAATCCTCTTCCTCTTCCCTAATGTAGTCGTAATTCGGTGGTACAAATCTGGTGCAATGTTGGTCGTGTTGGTGTAAAACTCTGGTGGAATGTTGTTAGCATTGTGCGATAGAACGATAAATCTCCCCAACATCCTGAAACATAAATAACATAGATTAATATTGAAAAGATCAGTACAAAAACAAGATTTTGGTATTTACAACAAAAAATTAAACAACTTCTCAGACCAACCCCGACATCCTTTTGGCCATGCCCTCCAAAAATAATCGATGGGTTCCCGCTGTCTGCGGGTCTATGTTGGATGTATCCATCTCCTGGAGTAAACGGTACTCCCGCATAAGGGACTCCAATCCCTGTTGCTGGAGGGTCCGCTTGTGCTCGACGGCCTACGAGCTAGCGGCCAGTACTTGGTTGTCTTGAGATTGGCCTCCCTACAGGCCCTTCCCCTTCTTAGCCTTCACGACAGTTCGACCAATAGGCCGACGCCCGTGAACTGTTCCAGGCCGTCTTCCATCGACATCTTCAGAAGGGGCCGCTAGCAAGTCCATTTGAGACATTGGGTCGCTAAAGCTGGGAGTTCTAGGTGTGCGCCGAGTCTCACTCCCAATGAAAGCACCGGTTGTGCCCGAGAACTCGTTCTCGAAACGATGCTGTCAACATGGCTTCTCTCGCACAAGCTACTATCAGTGCTTTCAAGAAAAAACATGGTTGTATCTCTCCATGTATTCTCACTCTACATCATCAGTGACATGCTCATCGGATCTACCGGATTGGTATATGTGCTTGAACTTCGACCAACAACCTTGGAAAATTTTGACCTTTCGGTTAGTAACGCTCTAATGTTGCTTGCAATTCTTTGCACTTCGCTCTAGGCCATGTCCTTGGCTCGTCGCTTCGACGAATTCACGGTGGATGCCCACCCAGAATCACTCTGACGACTGGTCAACCAAATGCTTGAGTTCTCGGAGTTATTCAACTAGGCTGAAACCAAGGCCAATTCCTCCACCCGTGTCCATTTCCGATACCGACGAGAAGGAGCCGGAGTCTCGGACTCCGGCTCAACTGGAGGTAGTGGTGGGACGATCACCCGGTACGTTGGTGGAGTTGGTTGCGGACGGTGTGTAGTATGGACTGCCTTCTCAGTGTAACCCTTGCACGCAGAATAATGTCCCGACCCTGATCCCAATCCCGTATCCCAAGTCCATGGACCTTCGTACTCCATTCCACTGAGGAATGGCGATGATGAACCCAACATGTCTGGGTTTCAGCTACGCAGAGGGGTGGCCGGTAAAGTCCGTTGATCAGGCGACGATGAGACATATTCCTCCGGATCTTGGACCCAATGCCTTAGAGCATTTCCAACGGTCGTGTCTATGCGTCGTGTCTGGCGTAGGCACGGCCCAAACACGACGCGTAGACACGACTTGTCGTGTTCTGAAGCCGTGTCTGCGGGGGCGTGGCTACGACGCAGCTGGTCGTGTCTGCCGCCAACGGCTAATCGGCTGGCCAGTCACGACCCGCCACATGGCGACGCCAACCCCAAAAAGCCCTAAAATCCTCTATAAATACAGATCCACCCCCAACTCAAATTTTACCCTCTCTTCACTTGTTTTTAGCTTTCCTTCCTCTATTCCTTATCAAATTCTCTCCAAAAAATTTTCCTAAACTCGTTAAAGACCCGAATGAAGCCCTCCAATCCCTTGCCGACTCCATGGATGATGAAGACGTGAGTTCTCACCACACCGAAGAGGACTACTTGGCCAACTACTCCTCATTTTCCCAACTCCTCCAATCGGGGCACTCAACGCCGCTTCCTCCATACACCCCGCCGACCCAATCGCCAGAGTCCCAAGTGCAACCTTCCCAATTCGTTCCGGCCACCCAACCTTGCCAGTCAGCTCCGACGCAAGCGAGGAGGAGGAGGGGAAGGCGGCGGCATCTGCAGATCAGCGGCCGAGACCACTTCCGCGACCGAAGTGGACCGCCGAGGAGGAGACCAGATTGGCACGAGCGTGGCTGAACAATTCGCTCGACCCCATCAACGGGAAGAACCCCCTCTCAAATTCTCTCTCTCACATTTCTCTCATTTTCTAGCATTTCCTCTTATATTTCTCTCGAGTCGATATGTCTACTTGGGCAACCGGGCCTATTTGGTCACTAGAGGAGGAAATACATTTGGTGGTCAATTGGCTCACCCACTTCGAGCCCGGGGGTCAGTATTGGCATGGTCTGTATGTTGCTTACATACAAATCGGTAACGATGATTGGCCACCACTGACAGAGAAGCAAGTGAAGGACCACTTCCAGAAGATGAGCAAGAAGTGCAAATGGTTTGATAAAAAATTCCGGGAAAAAATGGCCGACCCAAGGAGAGGGGCAACGGATGACGAAATATATGCCGCGGCCGTTTCTGATTATGAAGGGGAACACGGGTTGTGGAATAAACGTCCTGTGTGGGAGATGCTCAAGGACGATGCAAGGTGGCGTTTACATATTAGTAGAAATAGGAATTAGTTTAATCGTATTTTAATAATTATATTTTAAATTATCTACATATGTATTAGCGTTTAAATATTATGTAATGTTTGTGTGGTATGAAATAAAATTAGTATTAAAATGTGGGGTGCTTTTTTAATTAACTAAAACTGTCTAGACACTGCTCCTGACACTGCGTAGACACTACCATTGGAGGAGCAGTGTCTGGAAGCAGTGTCTGGAAGCCAAAAACAATGGTTAGACACTGCTCATAGACACTGCACAGTGTCTAACCATTGAAGATGCTCTAAGTAGTCGTAATTCACGGTCGTAGTCGTAATGCCTGAAATTAAAAGAGAAGGTAACTTAGACTAGTAATTAAGAATATAAACTATACAAAATTTGAAAATACTAAATGTACAATGTATTGGACTTACGATTAGCCGTGTGGAGGACCAACTTGGAAGACGCTTAGATTTCATCAGACTTCTCAATGTTTATCGGGGCTGCCACGAACTATGGACCCGATCAGTGGCAGAGCTAGCTTTTTCAGTAAGGGAGGGCACCGAAATTTTTCAGTGTCAATACGTGACTACAAAAAAAATTGAGGGGGGGGGGGGGGGGGGGGAGGGGGGACAACTACGAAATTAGAAGGAATAAAGGGGTATTTTTGAAAAAAAAAATCGAAAAACATAGAAGAATTTTTCAAAAAAAAAATTGAGTGGTGCCCCCCTGGGCACCATGTGGCTCCGCCCCTGGACCCGATGTCCCTAGGGATTATGCTTAGGGGGTCCTACATTTAGGAAGTCTGCGAATAGGTCCGATGAAACCACGAACCTCCTGTTAGTTTTTTTTTATCAGCAATTTTTGTATTAATACCATATCTTTGGAAAAAAAAGGACAAGGCGAAGGGATTAACCCTCAAGAGAAGCTCACAACAAAGGTAACTCAACTAAGAGCACATTCCTGTACCACAATCCATAACTTAATCATAAAACTTAATCATCTTCTCCAATATAACATTAATTTTTAAACTTCATCTTCATCCATTTCATAGTATTGGGTTCTATATAAGTATCACTTTTTTTTATTTATCATGGTATCATAGGTTCGTGACATGGTCCTATTTTTAATGATATTCGTCCATGAATTTGTTAGCCATAAAACAATATCAGTAGTGATGCAATGTATATTGAAGATCTTTTGACGAATCGGCTAGAAAACCCGAAAATGCAGCAGTGTTCGAAATTGACGAATCGCCATGACCTACGACGTTTTTCGGCCATCCGAGATCGTTTAGAGGGGCGAAACTGGCATTTTAGGTTCCGGTTCATTATTTCCTGTTTTTGATATTTCCTTTATTTCGAATTAGGGTTTTGGGTAGTAATTTTCTTATTGTATTAGGACTTTGGGGTACTAGTTTTCTATTTAAGCACTTGTTATTCTTCATTGTAATTCAGATTTTATGCAATAAACACAAAAACAAGTTCTACTCAATTTCTATCATATTCGGTATTCTCTTAGAATCAACGAATTCGATAAAGGATTCCTCATTTTGCCCCGCACTCTGCATCAAGCAGTGAATCCACTACTATGTGTGTATTATATAGTATTAGGTGTGCCTTTCCAAATACAAGTGTAACAAGTAACTCACGATTATTAGTCCCATGTTTGAATTGTAATGACACATTTAATATATTAAATTCATATCTTGTTGTGTCAGTGATGAAGTTTGGCCTTCACCTCTCACTCCACTTAAACCTTACTCCTTATCCTTTCTCCTTAACTCCTTCTCCTTCTCCTTCTTCTTCTTCATTCATTCTTCATCAAAAAAACATCCGGCTAGTGTTGGCCTTTATATGGCTTGAACATGCTCGTTCGAGATCAAACATCCGGTACTGTACGGATGTATACAACAACTACGTCCAATCGGCCCTTGATGCGGCCCCGTCTGAACAAAGAAGTTGTGCAAGGAACATCGAAAAAGGACGTCGGATAAGGTACTTCGTTTCAGTTTAATCTACCGTGAAAAACTTCATGCTCGCCTGTCGGGACAAACCGATGATCAACTAAGAGCTTTGGCTATGGACACGTATCTGGAGCGACATCACCAACCTTTCATCAAGTTTGCGATCTAGAATCTCATTAAAGACCAACCGAAGTGGCTACAATACGTTTACAAAATATTTGTTATGCTATGTTAGTTTCTGCTTCGGTGATAACAAAATGTGGTTAACGTATGTTTAGTTTAAGCTTCTGTAATATTAACCGTGTAATATTAATGTGTGTTTCGTTGTTTTAATAAAAGTGTTATGTTTAATATTAATTTGTTCGAGCAGTCAGCAACAAACAGCCAGTAGAACAAACTTCGTTGGAGGTTGTTGACTGTTCGTGCTGGCTGATGGATGAGAAAGGGTTGAAATATTTTTTTTTAATTGAACAGTCAGCTCGAACAGTCTATCATTGGAGATGCTCTAACTACTCTTATTCTAACCGTGTAATAAACTTATAACAGAAATAAAATCTCCTGCAAGTTGGGCTTCTAGAGTCTTCCACGACGCTTGCACTTATTCCTCTACGACACAGTATCGTCACAACACCACTTATTCCTCTACGACCTCGTATCATCATGCATCCCGACATTAACCTCTTTGTAGTCCATGTGGGAGAAAGATCCTTGAGCACCTCGAGATCCCAACGTCTCTTCCCTCTGCACACGAACCTCTTCACTTTTATCGAATCAAACTCTAGTTTCAGGTCTAACTGTAGGGCATCTTTCTGAAATGTTAAAGCTCAATCTAACCCAAAAACTCGAACTAATGGGTGAAGGCATCAATATGTTTATTCGTCCATATACTTTTAACGTGAAGCACATACTTCAATACCCCCCTCACATGTAGGATTGGACATCTTGATATGTACTGGAGATCATAAGGTGGATGTGACAAATGGATCATGGGCTGAACTGGATTTGATACCATGTTAAAGCTCAACCCAACCTAGGAACTCAAACTAATGGGTGGAGGCACTAATATGCATATGAAGTCGTCAATTCCTCCATACACTTTCAATGTAGGATACATATTTCAACATTAACAACCCGAGGGAGCCGAAAATGGGAGTTTCTGATCCTGAACCAATTAGATGACGTGCCTCGGTCCGGGAAGATCCTAAGTAGCTATTAGGCTACGCCAGGTATAGCTCGAGTTTGACCCAAACCAACCATCCATTGAAGAGGAATGAGGAAAGTATAGAGTCTTTAACACCCTAGTTATCAAGCTACCCTTCATGTCCAACAATCTCCCGACTTGCTTTTCTAGGAACACGATGTTGAAATTGTTGGAGAAAAGTGGGATGGGTCAATTTGATGCTATCTTTTCTATTAGATTGGCTCATCTTAGAACAGAAAGATTAGTTTTGTGTTCCAAGAAGTGGGACCTTTCCAACGGGATATCACGGTCTCTAAAAGGACAAGGGGTGAATGAGAAATTAAAGCTCAAAAATCACTCATTGAACTTGGTTGTTGAGAAAAATACAAGTGAAAAAATAAAGGGGAAATCCTGTTTCCTAACCCCCTTTGAGCTTTGTTTTTCCATTCCTAACCTGAGTTTACCTTTGGTGACACTTCCCAACTATCACCTTTCTATTTTTTGCAAAAACTATCAGAAATCGTCAAATTTGACGATTCCGTTAGTTTTTAGCCCACGTGGCGGCCACGTGTCGTCACGGGTGAAGTGACACGTGGCAAAAAAACTAATGGAATCGTCAAACTAAACGATAAACGATACTTTCTGCAAAAAATTGAAAGGTGATAGTTGGGAAGTGTCACCAAAGGTAAACACAAGTTAGGAATGGAAAAACAAAACTCAAAGGGGGTTAGGAAACAGGGTTTCCACAAAAATAAACTATTCATACAAGTCTCACATGAAAAGATTACCAAGTTTTTCTTAGGTTTATATATATATAGAAGCCTTCCTTATTATACTTTAGTTGCTTAGAGGTAAGTCTCTCTCGCGTGTAGGTGCAGGGGTGCAAATTCAGCATCCGGACAACCGGACGGGCTTGAACTCATGTGCGCCCTCACTACATGTTGGTCACAAATGCCGCTTTTGATCCGTACGCCAACTACGTTTTGCTCCGTTCCGTACTAAACTCTCAACAATGCTTAATTTCCAAATTCAGTTTTTGAAATTGATATGCAATAAAAAAAAAATTCGACCTCACTGTCATGTTCATCACCAAAAGAAACAGAAAAATCCCCATTTCTCTATGGATCAGAGTTCTCGTTTATTCTCCTTCGGTGATACTTCTCGTACACGATTCGAGTTCACCAATGTTTTCGTTGTATGACTTTGCTCTTACGAGGCAATAAATAGTCTTAAGGAAACCGGTTCACACGCCTCGACAAGCCAGTTTCTCCTCCGATCATCGTTTGAGGTTACTATATTTTGTTTATAATACTTATTATAAATTTGTTCTTCATCTTATTCGGTGTAATTCTAGTATTTTCATTAATAATACTTTCTTGTGTTTATCTGCTTTCTATTATCTATAGACTAACTCATCTAACAATGTTAAGACTATTTATTATAACGTTCCATAGACAATGAATCGATCATCCTTGATGTTACATATCAGATTTAAACTTGATCGACTACATGAAAATAAAGTGCCCTAGATATTTATTTGTGCGACTTTATACGACACAATCGTCAATGTTGTTGCACGAAATACCCACTCATCTTGGGCAACTTTACAAACAACTTCTGCGATCGTATAATACGATTACAAATTCACAATGACTGATTTATGTAGTATTGAAGATTATTCAACCCGAACGTGACCTTTACTTATGTGTAACTTCAAACAATAAAATAACTTCCCTAAGTCTGCCTCTTCAACTAATAAATAATTTAAAACCATATCAGGACACCATCATAAGTAGGTTTACCGGGACAAACGCACCCTGACTTGGTCTAGTTAATTGATCATGTAGCTTTCTTGTTTAGACCTCCTATATATATACGTGTTAGGTTTTGCTCAAACCCTAACGCTGCAAATTTAATGATACACAATATCAACGTCTCTTATATATAGGCTTCCAAAAAAAAAAATAAGGGGAAGAAGCCGCAGCCATGGGAAACAAGAGAAGAAGAGGAGAAAAATCTTTGGAGTTAACAGACGAGTTAATCATAGAAATCATCAGCCGAGTGCCGGAGAAGGACCTTGTGCGCTTCAAGTGTGTCTCCGAATCATGGTGTTCCTTAATAAACACTGATTCGTATCTCTCCCAGCTTCGATCTCAACGCACCGCCTTACTAGACCGACCTTTTCTGATCATTCAAAAAGGCGAGTCCCTTTCTAGAGGTTACTTGTACTTCAATTACTGGCTCCAGTTGGACTCTATAGAAGATGGAAACCCTAAACCTAGACTACTTCACAATCCGTTCGACGATGACAATGATTTTCCTCGTTGGGACGCTTTTGTAATTGGCTCATGTGATGGTCTTCTTGTTCTTCAACAAAGTTCTACTCATAAGATGGTCGTGTTGAACCCAGTTACAAAGAAACATCACGTGGTACCTCCGAACCCAGCTGGAGATAATAATGTTGATTTTATGGGATTCGGGTACGATCATGTTCATGGTTGTTACAAGCTGGTCACCAAAATTAAACGTGCATCAAGCGACTATTATGACGAGCTTATGATTTATAATGTTAACAATTGTATCTGGAAGAAATCCCGATTCGATTGTTTAGATAATGAATGTTCTTACCCGGGCAAATGCGTTGGTGGCGCTCTATATTGGTGCGTGGGAGTGGACTATGATTTCTCAAGGATTATATGTTTTCTTCTTACGGAAGAGGAGTTTCTCGAGGTGGATCCTCCTGATTTTGATAAGGCTCCCTTCGATGCTTTTCTGACCGTGTTTGATGGAGACAATTAGGGTCGTCATATTCTTGGCGTTGGACTAAATTTTTGTTGATATCGGATCCTGATTATACGCCGCCGCGTATTTCCAGTATGGTTCCCGTTCTGATCCCATTAGTTTTTCAGCCTGCAAAAACAAAATCCTATTCAAAGTGGATGATATCAAATTGTTTTGGTACAATATAGGAAAGAACAAATTCGATGAACTCAAAAATCGTATCAATGGTTTTAATATTGATCGGTTTGTCGAGGTGACAAGATGTGTCCCAAGCCTTGTCGAGATTGGGATATCTTGAGGGCTACAAGAGTTTGGTTTTTTATCGTCCTTGTTCTTCTACGTACCCTTTTAGTCGGGAGCCTTGCAGTCCAATGGGGTATTTTGAAGCTTCAATTTCTATCCATATGCAATGTACGTTTTTTGTTAAAATGCAATGAATGTTTGGTTGAAGTATCATCTCTAGATAGTCTTTGTATAAGTATATTTTATGCAACTTCGCTAGTGTTTCGAACTTGTCACTTCAAAGCCTAAGGTCATTTAGCATTTGTAAACACATATTATGCCTGTTTATTTTACCATTATGTTTTTAATGGCTTCAGATGGGGAGTGAATTCAACGGAAAACTACTTCTTCAAATAAGAATTAGAAACTATATCTTATACTACACATTTGATGAATGACGAAATCAGATTTGTTATGAAAATATTGATGTGTCTAATGTGCTCTGTTAGGGTTTCGTAGTTGTTAGCATAACGGAGGCTTCTCCTCTGTGAAGACCTCGATCCTTCTAGCATCGGTTTGATAATCCAATTTCGTTTTTATGGCGTCCCTCCTACTCCTCCTCTACTCTACCGCCTGCGGTTCTCTTGCATCTCCCGCCCCAAATTTCCCCCACAGCATCCCCACGATCTCCATCGCCGCCAGCCCGGATCCCCTCTTCTGAGCATCCCCCGATGTCCCTGTAATCACAATTGAAGCAGCCATCGGTGTATCCACCTCCTTAGCATCCATTGAGGCCTCCTTCTCGGTCTCTATCTCGGGTTTGGGTCCAGATGATCGACTGTCTTTGTTTTACTTTACCTGTTTTGTTCTTTTTTGCAAGGTTAATAATTAGTGAGCGAAAATTTAAGATTTCTACCCAAGGATTCAGGGACTTTTACCGGGAGGGATCACTGAGTCACATCTACCATCGTCGCTCTCCTCCCTTGAAAACTAATGACAGCTGGTTCGGTCGCACTCTACAAAGTATGCAGCAGCTAGGCAATACCTTGAGCAACAGTAATTGACATCGATGTAGTTTATTTTTTTTTCAGTTCTCCTTTATGGCACCTCAAACACCGCATGTATCGGTTCACTTGTCTCAAAGTTATGCGTAGAAAAACCTTCGGGACTCGATACCATGTAATGACTCTTTTTATTTTTATTTAATAATATATGAGTACCTTTTAGTAAAAAAAAATCAGATTTGTTCAAATCATGTGGTGTGTTTTTATAAATAAGGTTGAAAGTGTGGGAGTGACCTATATTCTACTATTGTTATGAGGGTAGTTTTGTAATCCTACGAAAATGGATTTCTTTTACTAGCTAAAAACACACACAAAAAAATTATAAATGATGATTTTATTAAAAAAAATCTGATTTTTTAAGGAGGAAAAACAAGTTGTAAGATGATACAACCTTCCAGTAAAGGGGATCACCCTGAAAAACCTTGTAACGACAAATAAAAGGGAAAAAACAAAACACAAGTGGCTAACGAGCCCAAAACGGCCTAGTAACAACATCGGCCCAAAACAACTTAAAAAACTCGACGACCATAACCATCGAACGCAAAAATCCTACAGGGTCCCAGAGAACCAAAAACTGAACACAACCAACCATACCTTGAAACCAGTCCTCAAAAGAAGCCCTCGAACAATCTCCCTCAAAGATTTGTAAAAAAACGTGATACGGAATCCTAAAAAGGATTTCCTAAATAAAGTCAACTCAATCCTTCGTTTCTTGAAGGGGAACAACAATGTGATTCACCTTGAAAACCAATCGTTATACTCTATAGGTTCTTCTTAGAGTTCACCGCGACATCACATGAGCCAAGGCACCGAAAAAAACAAACTAAACCCAAAACCTACATCACTTAGTCTGATGTATTATCACTACAGAAGAACAAGCTTTCCTTCAATCTACTACCTCTCTTCCTAGGAGAGGTAGTGTATTGCTCACTTAACTCCAACAAGAGCTTCTGAACCAAGTCATGCTAACTCTTGAGGCCCATACAAACAATATCCAACACAAAAGTAATGGACATAATGAAACTTTCGTTCCTCTCGTCTCTCTGAAGGTGCAAAAACCCTAACCCTCTTTTTTCTCACCCCCGCCCCTCCTCGCCTCTCCTTCGGTGACCGGCCGTGGTCCCGGCCTCGCTAGTTACCGGTGGAGGCTTCTCTCTACCCCCTTCTTCTTCTTTTCTCCCCTGTTCTTCTTTTCTCCCCTTTTTGTTCTTTGGTCGCCGGCTCAGAGCTTGTTTGACAGAATCGCCGGAGTTGGGTCGTGCTCGGCCTTTAGATCTGGTGTGGGAGTGGTTCGAGACCCTTCTTGGGCTCGTTCTTCCTAGATCTACCGCCTATGAGTCCTCTTCTCCTCTCTTTGCTGTTCTTGGAGGTATTCACCGACCTCGGCGTAGCTTTCTCTGGCGTTTTCCCTTTTCTCCGGCGTGAGACGCCTTTCTTTGGCTTCTCCGACCTCTAATTGGCATGAATCTAGGCTCGCGTCGCTCCGTCGAAGTCGTCGCCGGTGGTCGGCGTTCTCCTCTCGTCGTCCATTTGGTTGGCAGGGCGTGGTGTGCTGTTTGGGCTTTGGTTGGTAGGGTGTGGTGGGCTGGTTGGAGTGGTGGGCTGTTTGGGCTTTGGTTGGTAGGGCGTGGTGGGCCGGACCTGGACGCGCTCTTGGGCCTGAATGTGGTGGGTTCGGGCTTGGCTGGTTGGAGTGGTGGGCCGGATCTGACCGTTTCTTGGGCTTAGTCTGTTTGGGCTCGGGCTTGGGCTGGGTTTGGGCCGGGTCCGGGCCAGGTTCGGGTCGTGTTAGGTGTAGATTCGGGTATGGGTCGACCTAGTGCAAGATTTTTTTCCTCCTAGCTCTCTGCTTTTCGAGCGCTCATGCTGGTGCTGTTGGTGGGTGCTGCTGGTGTGTGCTGATTCAGTTTCTTCTCAGCTTCGAGAGTCGGTGTTGTTTCAGACTTGAGTGGGAGGTCTTTCTCCATCTTTTGGTAAAGATTGGCGCATGTCTGTTCTTCATCTCTCTCATGTTTTGCTGTGGTGATGGGGCATGGTGGGTAGAGTTTTGGTTGCTTGTGGGAGGCTTTTTTTGTTGGGATTGTTGCGGCTCTCCTCTATCTTCTGCTCGATGGTAAAGCTCTCGGCTTCGTAGTGGTCACTTGCCTTTTTGCAACAACCTCTTGTGTTTCGAGTTAACTCCTGATTGTTCTTTAGGTCGTATTTATGCTCGGCAGAAATACCGGTCCTCTCCTTTGAGTGTCCGGTCTAGGGTATCTGGTATGATGGGTTGTCCTTTGAGGTTTGCTCTTTTTCCTCGCCCTGTCTGGTTAGAATGCTTCCCCCTGTTTTTCTTGCTTTCCTTTGCGTTTTGGTTTCACTTCTTCTTGACCCGTGCATTGGTCGAGCTCGTCGGTTTATAGGTGTTGGACGTCGCCAAGATCGTCGGGCATTGTCTGCCCTCTTTAGAAACCATGCGGTTGGTTTAGTAAGGCCAATTGGGTCTGTCTCTAGGTATCCTCTCGCTGAGAGTTACTAGCCTAGTGACTTGGGAGATGTTTCTTTTCCTGCTTGGCTTGATTTTAGAGTTTAGCTGGTTGTTGTCGTAGGTTGCTAAAAACTTCCTTTCCTTTCAAGCTTCATGGTGGTTAAATCCTGGTAGTTTATACCTTTTTCTTTTCAGGACTTCATGGTTGTCAAATTCGGGTGCTAGACCCTTTCATTCTATGGTTGTTAGCTTCAGGGTCGCGTACCCATTCATTGTTTGTGGTTCTTTGCTTCAGGGTCTGCGTACTCATTCATTGTGGTTGTTGGTCTTCTCCGGTGTGGGGCTTCTTAAGGTTCCGAGAGGAATGCTCCTTCATGTATCAGTTCCACTTCCACCCATCGTATTCTTTATTTCAAAGAATCGGTGTTTTAATTTATGTTTTACTGATAAAAAAAACTAATGGACTTGGAACTGGGTGGAACTGGGGGTTTTTAGGTGAGTTTCTTCAGAGTGTTTTGTTTTTTCTTTTTATCTGAAGGCTTAATCTTGGAGTGGGGGTACTATTTGTTGTTCTGGACTTTTTGTGTGTGGGTAGATTTTTGGTTGAGGGCTCAACTTTTCTGAGTGTGCCTTTTCCTATTAGTTAGCTTGAGTCCTGATTGTTTGGTGGGTTATCTTTTGGAAGCAGGGCTTTTGGAAGGGGTCTTAACAGTTTCATTTGGTTTTGGCATTTAAGAAGACTGCATCAACTTGGAGCTTGGTTTTTCAGTCACTCTAGGAACTGATTCTTCTTGGAGGTACTGAAGTAATTGATAGAACTACTGCCTAAAGGCTTAAGTTTAATATTGTTGCTACAGAATTTGGTTTTGGGAGTATTGAAGGTTGGATCATCAAGGTTCAACACTGGTTTTGGGGTTTTGGTTCAACACTGGTTTTGGGGTTTTGGTTGGTAACTTTCTAAAGAATTAAGGGTGGGTGGTGTACCAGCAGTTGTTATTTTAAGGGTTTTGGGTTGGTTCTGCATTATTTGGGGTAGTCAGTTTTTGAAATTGCAGTGAAATAGAGCAGTAATTGGGGACATAAGGGTTTTGAAGTTGTGCTGTGATTTTGGAAGGCAATGGTATGAAGTTGTAGTGGAAGTAGTTTGATTGTTGTAGTGGTTTGTTACTTGCATAGCAAGAAATTGCACTAGGTCCTCCAAGAGGGGATCCTTTGTTTGTAAGTAACATTTGAGGGTAAATCCCTCTCCTTAACTTCTAAGGATTGGTTTTATAAAACAAAATTTGCTGATAAAAAAAAAACATAAACTTTTTCAAAACTCATCCCTCCTATCTAACAGGACCTTTGTTAAAAACGTGCGATATTTATGTTACTGGAATCTTTAGAGGAAAAGTGAGATCATGTGGTTTGCAGATTTTAGTTGAATAGTGGTTTTTCATGAAACCCTTCCCTCTATAATTTGAACATACAAATTATCCATAATACAATTTTTATACCTGCAAGATATATGTATAAGCGCTCAAGAAAGCTTGTCGTCTCGATTAAGTTTTGTAAAATTTATGATTGTAATTGGTTTTTCCACTGCGGTAGAGGTATTCATCACTAACCAATCAATTCGGTCAGTGATGAATGTCCATCCGCCGGTGACTATTATACCCAATATTTGAGTTTGTCGGGTATGTTCTGTTGGTGACAAGTACCAAAATTTAGGACGCCGATATTTGGTCAGTGATGAATTACCCTTACTGACCAAAACTATTTGGTCAGTGTTGAACTTTCATCACCGACCAAAAATATTTGTTTGGTAAAGAAATTTCAACACCGACCGTACCAACCGTTGAATAAATTCGGCCAACTAAGTTAAGCAACAAATTTAAAACTATATTTATACATCATGCACTCAATCAAACATGCAAATTAACCTGTAAATTCATCTAATCTAGTGTAACATATATCACAAAAAAAATAACAACTATATAATGAAACTAAAAGTATCCACACAACGAAACCATAAATTATAATGTACCGAGCAACAAAAATAGTTAAAGTCAGAAAGTAACCAAAAAATAGTTGTCATAGAAAAAGGTAACTAGTTGGAATCATCGTTGTGAAGACGCGTGAGGTAGTCGGCTTGTTTGGTCATATCTTCCTGGATTTACTTGTCCTGGTTGCTCTTCCTGGCTACTGCAGCTATCAGCTCTTTTGTTCTACGAGTTGATGGTTTTGCTCATCGACTTGACGAGTGAGGTCATCCACCTTCTCGAACGAAACACTGCTGGATGAATCCCGAACATCCTTGATCATCCAGACCTTCACTTTCTTCCCGACTCCAGTCTGAAATTGTTCCTTAGATTGGCTGACCGTCTTGGTGATCGCTTCAATCTCCAAGCGATCCTTCTCCACGGGAGAGGGTGACGTATCATCGATACAAGAAGCTTTAGTGGCTAGGATCGCAGCAGATAGGGCTTCCGTGAAGTTCTCCTGGGCCGCTGGGAATTTTTGCTGAGATAGATGGGAAAAAGAAAATAAACGGTTGATTGCAAGAGTTGAATGCTGGAAATCATACCTCGCGTATCTTGATCGGGGAGTGTGCATCGTTATGCGGGAAATACCTCAATCCAGTGTTGATGTAGGGAGTAAGGGACTCGGACGTCTTGCAGGTTTAGTATGACTATGCATAGTCGTGCAAACCAAATTTTCCCGTGGATTTTTGACTCATTTTTTGCTCAAGCAACCTTACAGTTATTTGATTTGACTTACCAAATTTTCATTTTAAGACATTATCTTGAAACACAATATAATTATATGCATAACTAGTGCACTTACAATACGCTTGGGTGAAGTCCAATGGAAAAGAAGTCATTTCCAATCCTACGGGCGGGTTAGGAACTCCTCAAGGACGTCATTTTATGGGACCTTCTTTTCTTCAACTCCTCGTCGAATAGTTGGCCCACCAATCTTTGCATTTGTTTTTCCAGTCTTCGTACCGATTCTTGGCAAACTTCTATACATATACCAGTAGTGGGGCATTGTTTTCTGCGAAATCGTACAAGTACTAGAAAAAACATGTAACTCATACATTAGCAATTTAAAAAGATCTTTAATTTGGGTATAAACGACCCTCGTGTGATGTTTTCTACCACAACAGGGTAGCCTCAGTTTTCTGGGCTTTTGCAATTTGGAAGAGTTCTGTTTCGTCTAAGTTCCAATCTTTTTCTTGAGTTGTTGTTCTCAAGACCATCCCTACTAGATCTTCCTTTGTGGCGAGAGGTTTCCAACCCCGGTGGGTCTTTGGTTGTGTCTTATGTTTTCCTGACATATCGATGACACCTCTGACTATTTTATTTTTGTTGTGGGTGGGCTTAGTAGGTGTGGTCACTGGTTCTCCAATGGTGAGGGATTTCCTCATCTCTCCCTCTGTCTCCTGCCTTGTTCATCTTTTTGTGGCCTTCTATTTTCGGGTTCTATCTGCGGGGTACATTGGTTGCGCAAATCTTGGTTTCATCTTAGTCTTTTGGGTTTATGGTTCCTCTGGATAGCTCTGAACGGTAGGGTTTTTCATGGAGCTCCGATTCACGATCCAACTATCATTTTTTTTTGGAGAATCCAGTTTGGGATGCTTAAATTGATTTAAGCGGAAGGGTGTGCTCCTTCTCCTAACTCTTGGTTGGTGTCGCCGACAGTTGTTCTTACTTAGCTTGCTTGACCTCTTATTCCCTTTCTTTTCCTCCTTGTTTCTCCCTTCTCTCAGTTCGGGATATATTTAATTTTTTTCAACTTTTTCAGGTCTTCTAGACATTTTTTAGTTCTTGTAGTCGGTTTGATGGTTTGTGATTTCCTTCCCAAAACCCGCTAATGCACTTTATTTTCTAATAATAAAAAGAATTGCATCGTCCAAAAACCGGAACTAAAGTGACGCAACATAATTGTTTGGTCGCCGAATTAAGTACTCAATGGGACATTGCATGAATTGATTCGTGTGTTGCCTTAATGGCTATTTGGTGTACTGTTTGTGTCGTCGAGGGGCCAGCTACAAGGTAAGGCCAATGGGGCGGCCCGCTACAAGGTAAGGCCAATGGGGCGGCCGCTTTAGACTCCTAGGAAAAGCAGACACCGATTATTCGATAAAATATTGTATTTCTATTTCAAAGAAATGTTAAAAAGTAATAGTAAAAAACATGTCGATTTCACTTACAAAAACGTCGGGTATCTGTTTTCATATCATCATATGAATATCGGAAAAACATATTTAGTATTATGGTTAATTTCATCCCACTACCCTAAAATTCTTGAATTTCATCTCATTGCCCTAACTATTTTTTATGATACCTCAGTACCGTAGAATCCATCTTTTTTCACTTTTGGACGGAAAATGATCATGTGCGAAGCACATGACCCTATATTTTTGGGTGGAGAGAGACTGAGTGGGACTTGGGATCGCTTCCGGTTCCCCCAAGGGCGTCCTCTTTTTTCATTCGACATGTAGTTCGTTTGGATCGGGACCCTGGGTTTGCTAGAGTGCTTGGTCCCGGTACTCTGAGCTGGGTGGTTGGTTCTGGCACCACGATTCGTTTTTGGGAGGACCCGTGGCTTTTTGATACAGCAATGGTGACTCGTTTTCCCCGGCTTTATCGGTTGGTGGCAGGCCATCATGGGTCAGTTGCAGAGTTTTATGTGGATGGGGATTGGGCTTTTCTGTTTGATAGGGATCTTCGGGTTCGCGATGCCGAGGAGTTGGAGGAGATGAGGGTCCGTCTGGTTGGTGTTCGTTTAGTACGCGAACGCCCTGATACGCTGGTCTGGTCTTGGGACTCGAAAGGGTTTTCGTCAGCCAGAGCTTTTCAGGTGATTGCTGGTTGGGTGAATCTGGAGGTCACTTCCTGGGCTTCTGTGATCTGGTCAGCCCTTGTTCCTCCCAAGATCCATTTATTTGCCTGGTTGTTTGCTCATGGTGGGGTTCCCACTATCTCCTTCTTGGTGGATAGGGGTGTGCCGATACCGTTAGCTCGTTGGGGGTGCATGTTGTGTGGTTCAGGTGGGGAGGACTCTAGTCACTTGTTTGTCACTTGCTCTTGGACTTGGAGGGTCTGGTCTCTGATTTTGGGTTGGTGGGGAGTTGTGGGCGTGCTTCCGATGTCGCTGGTTCTGTTTCTTGAGTCCTGGACCTCTCTGTTGGGTTCGCGTAGGCTGAGGTCCGCGTGGAGTGGTATCGGTTTGTTGTGTCTTTGGCAGATTTGGTTGGAGCGCAACCGCCGTGTCTTCTCAGGGTCTGCTGCTATCGAACCAAGCATTCTGCTAGCTAGGGTTCAACATGGATCTTTTTCCAGTTTGGGAGCGGCTGGTCGTTCTTTCACCTTCCTCGAGTGGGTTGAGGCTCCGGGTGCTGCGCTGACTAGGAGCGCCTAAGGATGGACTGTTGTTTGCTGTGTCATGTTTGAGGAACTCAGCACCTTTTCCCCCGGTCCTCCTCGGTGGTTTCTGTTACCAGGTCTAGTGAGTGCTCGTTCAGGAGTCGTTTTGGGGTTGCTTTACCTTGGTAGGGTCCGGTGAGTACTTGTTCCGGAGTCGCAATTTGGGGCCGATCTGGCCGGATTCGGGTGGAGGGGCACGAATCACTTAGCCTTCTTGAGGCCAGAGGATTCACCCGTGCGGTCTCCTGTGGTACTGTTCACTAGTCCGACCTAGGTTGCCCGAGCGGTCTCCTGAGGTACTGTTCACTAGTCTGGTGTATCAGTTGTTGTTGTGGTGGACCGAGGTGGCTTTTTTGTCTTGTTTGTTTGTTTCTTTTGTTACTTTCGGCCTTTAGGCCGTTTTTGTTGGACTATGGTTTGGTTGTTGTGGTTTCTAACCCAGGACCCACACTTCCTTTTTAATGCATTTCTTTCTCTCTGATCAAAAAAAAACATAACCCTATTTTTTCTAAAAATACCTAAACTACCATTTACCTCCCTCTCTTACCCACTTTATTTTCATTAAAACCCTAAACAACACGAATTTTTAAGATAGTGAGATAAAATTCACACTTCCTTTTTAATGCATTTCTTTCTCTCTGATCAAAAAAAAACATAACCCTATTTTTTCTAAAAATACCTAAACTACCATTTACCTCCCTCTCTTACCCACTTTATTTTCATTAAAACCCTAAACAACACGAATTTTTAAGATAGTGAGATAAAATTAACCGTCAGTATTACTATTATGATACATTCAAAAGGTGATCTCCTCTCATGAAACGTGAAAGGAGTGCAGTTGTGCAGTTTTTTTTTTTCTTTCTCAAAACAGTTAAAGCAAGACATAGTGCTCTTACAGTAATCTAAATTGGACCTAATTTCTTCAAATTTCCTAGGCAATTGTGTGAGTAACATACCAGATAGAAATGTGTGAGTTGGTGCCGTAAGAAGACAGATCATTTTTTTGGAGATCGTGTTTTTCTCCACAAGCTCCATCCTCATTTTAGCTACAAGCAGGCCCTTGAAACACTGCTGTTTTTACAAAGGGAATGGAGTCGGATAATCGTAACCACCACCACCACCACCACCACCACCCCCCCCCCCCCCCCCCCCATAATATATTGGTTTCGAGGTTAAAATGGTTCACAATTTCGATGTTGAGTGAACACAAAAATGATGTTACTGAATTAAAATTATTCTTAATTAACTTCAGCATTGCCATTTAACCTATGAGGCCTTCAAAAGTAATGCTATTAACAGGATAAAAAAATTAAAGATTAGCAGCTTAAACAGCTTTTCTAACAAAAGAGCAGAATAGTGTGTTCTCAAACTTGACAGAAGCAAGGTTTCACATGCTAGTTCATTGCATCATAAAAATTCATAATTTCAACTCTAACTTACACAACATACAGAAGCTCCATAGTTTATACACTTAGAGCGTCTCTTATGCCGATACACGCGGATGAAAGGGGGAGAAAGCGTTGTGGCCTCTTGGGCGACATGTGGGAGGCGACAATCCCTATTAGCCCAGCTTGGACTAATATCACGTGGAACGCTGAGCTAAAAACCTAGTAAAATCACTATTCACATGGACTATTAACCCTAACCATTGGAGATGCTCTAACATAATTTCAAAACAAAACACCCATATACCGATACATGAACTAAGGACATAGATTTCTAGCAAATAATAAACAGAAACAACATGACCCGACACTATAAGGAGCAAGGTTTCTTCGCATTCTCTTTTCCCTCTTCACTTCACCAAAATTGTAACACCTTTCCTCAAGGAGACATGACTATAGTATGTACAAAAACGAAAGCACACACACACAGACCTGCAAAATAAGATGCTTTAACATCCCCTGAAGGTAACTTTGAATCTTAGATGACAATCTCTGCCTTCAAAACCTATGAACCCGCCTTTTGCATTATTCTCTGACCAAGCTCATACCCGAATGTTTCAATGTCAACCTAAAATGACATGCCAAGTGATGTTATTACATTTGTAGTGAATATGAAATGTAACGAACTAAGAGATTGTGATACACAAACAGATACGTAACATGAAGCTATAGTAAGATACTTCTCAAGATCTTTTCAGAGTTAAGAATTAGACGATAAAACCTCATTTTCTACAAATTTTCTTATCCAATACCTACAACTACATAAACAATATGTGTAAGAGTGCCTCCAATGCAAGGCGAATTGGAGATGGATTGTAAGGGCAAATCGTCGGGAAAAGGACCACCTTGTGGGAGAATGATTCATCGTCCCCTCAATTCATCCACATGTGGTCACTTGCCACGTTACATGTGGCTATTTGTCCCTATTCACCAGTGCACTAGGCTAATACCAAGGTTTTAAAAATCGTTAGGCGCTAGTCGGGCAGCTAGGACCTTTTGGGGATTAATCGGGTCGGCCAACAAGGAAATGGAGCCTAGGCGGGGCCTGGTCGGGATTTCTAGAACACTGGCTAACACCATTGTGGGAGGCTGGACGAATCAGCTGAAAAAGGGGAATCCACCCAGGCTGAAGGCAATTAGTGTTGGAGATGCCCTAAGAATTCAACTTGAAATTGTTGGCAAGATTGGGGAACAATTAAGAGCCTTTATATTTCTTGTAGCAGCCACATTCAATAAATTTGTGACCCTTTCAAGCAGATTGGTGAACAATCAGCATTAAGAAGTCAATTAAGGTCTAGGCCAGGTTTCATGGTAAATGAAATGGACAGTTATTATTTGAGGCCTATATTAATTGTTGGTGGATAAAATCATCACTGATTAATAACTCCTCCAACTAAACAATCTCAAAATAAACCAAAACCATGTACCAATTTGAACACAAAGATAAATTAAAACCCAAATCAAGTCAAATGTAGGAGTCAAAGGGGAAGTTCAAAACCTCAGGGACGCGATCGGATGACGGATCGTTGGGATCGACGGCGGTGCAATCGGGCGGCGACTCGAAGAGAGAAAGCGAGAATTGCTTGTCGACGACGACGACGTCGAAGTAGATAAGGCCGGAGCTGGGCACATCGACGCGAATGCCCTTGACCGGGAACCAGAGGAAGAGCTCCTGAGCGGAGATTCCGGACAACTCGCCGATCCGGCCGAAGCTCAGCAACCCAGTGACGTTGAAGTCGTAGCGGACCTGGGTCTCGAACTTGGCGTTACAGGGCTGGGCGAGGTTGATCCGGAAGCGGCCGGTGGCGGGGTCGACGGAGAAGTCGGTGATGCCCTTGGGGAGGAGGCCGATGGGGAGGCCGTAGCGGCTGAGCTGGTCGTAGATGGAGGGTGACGGCGAGGAGAAGGAGGAGGGGAGGAGGAGGAAGAGGAAGAGAGCGAGAAAGCGGAGAGAAAGTGCGGGAAAGTGGAGGAAAATGGCCATTGTGGGAAGAGGATGGAAATTTGGGGGTTTTGTTCTGGGCTTCCGATTTCGATTGCTTTATATTAGGGTTTTTTGGGGATCGTTGGAGATGATACTTTTTTATTTATATCTATACATTTTACTGTAACTCAGATGCTTCAGGCAAGACGATGATGACAGTTTTGTTTTAACTGTGGATACGAGCTAGTTACAGGTAATTTCGTTACTAACTCATGCCACGTGTCACGTTTTTATTGACTGGTGTGTCGATTCGGTTCGTGCAAACTGTACCGTGGTTTCAACGCTCGAGTCGGGAGTCTCGATTCGAACCGTAACTTAACGGTTCGCGATTCACAAATGACGCAGTTTACAACGTGCGATACATAAGTTGCAAACCACTAAATCGCGGTTCGTATTCTGGTGCATACTGTTGTGCATGCTCTAAATTCTTTTGTTTTTTTAATAGGGGTAAACTACAAATACCTACCTCAATCCTGTTGCATATTTATTCTAAAAAAATTTTCTAACTGATATCTGCTCAGATGTTTAGTTAAATAACAAATAGCTCAAACTGTCAGTTAAAATGACAAAAATGCCTTCAGTGATTTTTTTAAGTAATTTTTTAAAAATAAAATTGAAGTGATTTTTTAAATAAAACTGAAGTACTTTAATAAATATATATATATATATAACAAAAGTGATTTTTTAAATATTTTTTAAAATAATTAGTGATGTGTAGTTGAGGGTATTTTCGTCATTTTAGCTGACGGCTTGGACTATTTGTTATGTGACTAAACATCTGAGTAGGTATCAGTTAAAAAAAAACTTTAGGGTAAGTATCAGTTAAACGCTACAAATTTAGGGTACGTATTTGTAATTTACCCTTACAATAAATATGTTTTTACAGAGAATGCCACGGTTAATTCTGTTTAAAAAATTATAATTTATTTTTCTCATTTCACTTGTATACGACCGAACAGTATAGGAAGTCAAAGGAGCCAGCGACTTCGGCACCAGCACACCTAAATATAGGTGATAGACACATTTTTATCAAGAAATAAAAAAGATAGCTTTCAATTTTCTAGATTTATCGGATTATTTTCATAATTAATTTTTTTTTATCAGCAAAGCATATTTAAATTAAACCTCTCTCAAGGAGGAAGAGGAGTACAAGAAGAGAGTCTAGCTACAGACTCTCCAACAAAAAAGGACACAACAACGGCTACCACCCTGGTAGCTATGAATGGGTACGCAGACCCTGAAGCTGAATGGGTACGCAGACCCTGAATGAAGAAATGAAAGGGTACGCAGACCCTAAAACCCCACACCGGGGAAACCTCTAAAATGAAGTGAATGGGTACGCACGCAGACCCAGAAGTGAATGGGTACGCAGACCCAGAAGTGAATGGGTACGCAGACCCGGAAGTGAAGTGAGTGGGTACGCAGACCCTGAAAAGAATGGGTACGCAGACCCTGAAATGAATGGGTACGCAGACCCTGAAGAGAATGGGTGCGCAGACCCTGAAGTGAGAAGTGTACGCAGACCCGGGAAAGAAAAAAATACGGCTAAAAAAGGAGACTCGCACCCGAATATAGCCATTATGAAGCACTCAAGGAAGAATAAGTCAAAACCCTGATTTTCTAAACATTAAGCACAAACGATACTGAAATAAACCAATCTACTGCTATAGTAAGAAGAACACCATGTCTCATTAGGACCATCAACCCGTCACATAGACAGGAAGACAGTCACTAACAAGTCGTTGGCCAACACCACAAACGATAGAGACAGTTCTAAAGGAAATTACCCTCAAGAACACACTATACTAAAATCGATATTGAAGGAACACTGCTTAACGGCACTAAAGACAAACTACTCGTCGAGGGCCATCACCTAGAAACCGACGAATCCTACCCAACAAAGTGGGAGGAAGCAGAGTGAAACCAACAGATAACGATAGTGGCACAATGTGAGGAACACTAGACTATAGCAGGAGTAAAGGAATACCAGCAAGACTCAGCTAATCACCAGGTTCACGACGATCAACACTCGAGGATGAAGAAACGCGTCCCACGACCAGACCTGAGAAGAAACGCAAGGCAACAGAGCGAACCACCAGCTGCGCCCAGACCAGAGCCACAACGATCCACTTCCCGAAGGATGAAGAAGCGCGTCCCACGACCAACTCTGCAAAAGGCACCTCCGAAAGAACGCTCACCCTGAAAGCCTCCAAAACAACCATAACCCCGACGATCCAAAGTTGATGTAGTAGCGACCCATGATCAACTCTGGAAAAAAACCTCTGAAGCGGCTCAATCCCCCACCACACCCCCTCAAGGAAGAAACAACGGGGTCAGGAAACCCAGAGGCCAACACCCGAACCGGCCCGACAACCTTGTAACTGCTCGGGCGCCGAACACAACCGGCGAGCAGCTCCGTCAAGTAGGGTGTAAAAACAATTCGGACACAAAGGCCGAAACAGGGGAAAGAGCGACAAACCGGCACGACGAGAAAAGATCCAGCGAACCGAAAACAAAACTGGGCCAGGCCCAGGCCTTGGGATGGCCCAAGACCTGACCCAGGCCGAGAGCCTGGACAGGACAGACCCAGCAGCGAGCTGGGCCAAATAGCCCAGGCCCATGGCTGCTTCCCAAAGCCAGCCACAGCCCAGGACCACGCCTGACCCTGGCCCAGGCGCGCGACCCAGCCCCACCAGGCCCAAACCAGAGCCTGGATCCCGTCTCTGGTCCAAAGCGACGACGAAGATCTTGCAGGAGCCGGCGGCAGATTCCGGCGAGCTGATCCTGACTGGTTGAGCAGCAAGACTCCCACAACACCAGCACTACCCAAGGAGAAGGTGCCGGAGGAAGTAAAGTTGAAGGAGCAGTAGATCTGAAGGTCCTTGACATAGCTCCGGCCGGATCTGAGGAGCTCTGGTTGGAACCACGACGCACCAACAAGCCACCACACGAAGCACGAGTCTTCAACAAAACTGAGCCATCTATGAGGAGGTTGAGCTGCGGACACGAGGAGCAGGGGGAAACAGTGGAGATAAGGGATTGGGCAAAGAGAAAGGGAGCTTTGGTTGAAGGGAGGTGCAGCACGGGCACCGCCGGCGACATCCTAAGTCAGACGTCACTGGCGGAGCGGGGGTAACGCATGCGGCGGCTAGGGTTAGGGGAAGAAGGTCGAAGGTCTAGAGAGAGTTTTTGCTTTCGTGTCCAGTGAGGTTTTATTACTTGAAACGTTGATTGTGTAGATTTTTCATAATTAATTCGATATAATATACAAAGTCTTGATTTGGTGTGTCATATCGTTAGGGGATGGGTTGCCTCCAACGGTGGCGCTTTTAGCGATTTTATCAATGAATGCGAACAAATCCGTTGACGAGTTTAGTTGTGAATTATTTAAAAGATGAGAGAACTTATTGAGAAGAGAGATAAGTGCTAGCCTATTATATGCAAATTAAAGAAAATAGAATTTTTTTTTTTTATAGAGAATGGGGTTTGAACCAAAGTCCGTAAGTAATCAAGCTCTGATAATCAACTCAATAAAAAACTCAATTTAATAGTTTTTTTTTAAATGAGTAAACTGGGAAGTGCATTACTGCGAAAAGTAAACCATACAAAGTAGGGCGTAAAAGCCTCGGGTTGCAGATATTGTCCTGGTTGCCCGTAGACAACCCAGCGCTCATGGACCCGTAGAAACAGTCCGCTTTGGATAGCAGACATTATCTCAAGACATTACCTTACCAGCATTTCAAAAGGACAAAACAGGAAATAAAGAATCCAACCACCGAATGAAACTAAACAACCCAAACTAAAACGATAAAACTCATAAAACATGCCGAAATAAAGTGCTCTGATTGCGGCTTTCCCGAGACTTCTCAGCACCGGTTGTCCCGGGTCTGTGGGTATAGGCCCTTTTAGGTCCGTCCCACCCCCGTTGGGTCTCCTCATTTCTCCGAAGGAAGTTGTGGCACCTCCGCCTGTGGAACCTGAGCCTCATCATCCCTCAGCCGCTGACCTTCCAGCGTCCCTCGTGGACGCGACGTGGCCTGGCCGGATTCAGTGTGAGGCAGCCGAAGGGCCGGCCAAACCAATTTCTGGGCTATCGTAGATGACCGAGACCTAGGCGCAACGTGCTTGTCACTGGATACAATTCCGATCACTGTGGTGTGGTCGCGCGATGTAGCAGGCGACGAGATAGGAACGGATTGCGTCGATTCCGTCGAAAGAGCTACCGGTAGGAAGGGATGGGGCAGTTGGTTTGTGGCTGGCATGATGGAGGATGGTGACTTTGGCTGGTCGGGATCCATGGTGACTGGGTTCAGAGATGGGAGAGGGTTGTCGGGGTGGCTACAAGAAGAAGAAGTAGGTGAGAGGGGGCGGCGGTTTTTTCAACCCTAGAGAGAATTTTGGTCTTTTTTTTCTCTCTCTTCATTTAAGAGGAATTCAATAATACTCAATTTAATAATTGAAGGCTCGATTATAGATATATTCTAATACGAGGTAATAACTAAAATTACTACCCTAAAACATGTTTATTCATATTTATCACCCCTTTGTTTCAATCCAAGTCTTTTTCATTAAATATTCCTTGAAAAACAATGTGTTCTCATCCTTCTCTATATCTTCCCCAAAATATTCATCCAACTTCTTTTCAAATTTGTTTCCACAATCATCACACTATCCTCGTCGTTAACGGTTGCCTTCACTTACAGAAAATCACCAACATCGATTTAAATTAGAGCTCAAGAGACCTTTTCTATGTTTTAACCTATCCTTTCAAAAACGAATACACTGAACATACTCTAATGCTACCATTAACAAGAATAGAGGAGAGTTAACAATCATGTTTAAGAAAGACACTCACAGAATGTCCAACCCCGCCACTGTTTAATGATATAATTTTCTTTTTATCATAATAATTGTGAAAATATTATTAATAAAAATGTGTAGAGGACGAGATAGTTCCGAACATGTCTGGAATGTTAATCTTTTGTCAAGAAACACTGGATAACTCAGTTAACACCTTAAGAGATCTATTCCTATTCTATGACTGAAGTGCTTCTATATATCTCTTGCCCCGGCTCGACTCAGATGAGTCTATGGTGCCTCAGATGCTCGTCGGCTACGTCAAGGAGACCCCATAGGATTAAGGGCGACATGGTATTCACTGAACTATCCAGGAAAAGGGGGAGGCTTGGGATCAGGGTGTCCCAGATCCCATCGGGACGGGACGTGTCTCCTCAAACACGTCCCACTCTCCTGTTTAGGATTCATTCGACCTGGCGAGGCTACGTAGCAGACCTCGCCGGGTTTATGATTACTTGTTCTCCGTACATCAGAGGCAACAGATGGGACATATGTGGTGGAATCGACGCCGGTCAGGGCGGAGGCAGTAGTGGTTGTGGATGCCGTCAGGGTGGTTATGGTGGCGGAGGCAGATGCGGTGGAGGTAGAGGTGGGGGGGGGGGGGGGGGGATCGTCGTCGGTTGGGGAAAATTTGGTGATTGCGATGGAGACAGTGGGTGATCATGTACACTCCGAGGATGTTTTTGAGTCTAAGGATTTTCAAAGCTCTGAAGTTGGGCTTCTGGTTCGGCCTCTTTTGCGGGTGAAGACTCTAGGGAGGGTGATGATCTTGTTATTAAAATTAACGGAGGAGAGGAGTTAAGGATCAACTCCGTGTTGTTTTTAATATCATCACCTTGTTTTTCGATACTCCGACAATCCATTAGTGTGTGACAGATCCGTTTTGTGCTTCTTGTGTTTCGGTTGAGGTGTATGATCCTCTCCCCTTTCCTTAGTATTACGCGTGTTGAGGATGATTTGGATTTCACCGTTGAGGATCGGGGCCGGAAAAAGAGGAGGTCTAGAGGGCAAGGGAAGAAGACGAAAACATCAAAGGTTTTTTACATGGTCAAACCATGTTCTTGCAGCAAGGATAGAGAAGGTGTTGTGGTTTCGACATCTTCGGTTGGTAAAGCGAATCAACTTGCTTTGGACTCTTGTTTGGCCATGAGTTTTAAACCCCTGGTTAAGGCCTTGAATTTTGGGATGGGGTCGAATGGAAGACCAGAGTTCCGTCCGATTCTATTGACGGCCCAACTTTGGTCTGAGTGGTTCGATTGGCTTCTTTGTGTCAACTTTGGTTGCGAAGGTTTTTGTTTCAACTTGTGGTGGCTGGGCTGTTTTACTATTTTATTTTAACTTGGGTCGGGCTTTTGTTGCTTGTGGTGTTTTTTTTGTGTGGTTTCTTGTTTTGTTTGTTTTCTCGTCCTCCATATTTTTGGAGGTTCCGGCTCGTTTCTGAGCTAGTTGTTTGTTCTTTTGAATCTTGTTTTGATCTTGAGGATGAGATCCTTTTTCGGGAGCCTCTTTTTGCCTTATTTTTCCATCTCAAGAGGACAAGAGTTTAATAAATATTCGCTTATAAAAAAAAATTCTAGAGTCTAGACAATACAACTCCATGTGACAAATATATAAAATCAACTTTGTATTATCTTGTTTAATCATGAAATGAAACTTTCGTAACACCTCTTTTATCCCAATACTTTTTGAGAAGACTCTCTCTCTCTCTTTATAATGTACTTTCTCATCTTATTTGGCAAATCTTTTAGTCCGACAGATATTATATACTCCATGAAAAATTCTTTTATCCTGATTAATAAAATAAAAACTAAAACTGATGTTCTTCTTTTTTAAGTCAAGGAGAAGTATTCGACATATTTTTTTTTAATAAGTTGTAGCTTCATTAATATCAAGGGAAACTCATTACAAAGGTTAAGTCCCTTAACATGGCCAGAGTCCAATAAGTCTTACTGGCGAACTGATCTAACACGGATTCAGTTATAGCTTTTATCAAAGTGCAATTTAAATAACTAGAACATGAAAGAAATCAAAAACTAAGACACGAAAAGAAAACCAAAAGCGCCAAATGCCCGGAACAACTCAAGGTGGGGCCTAAACGCTACTTGAGCCCTGTTTTTCAAGGACTCGTTTCGTCGACCCAATGGTCGATTGAACCACTGAACATGAACCACGCATTATGGCGGGGAGGAATAGCTCTCCTCAGGGACCCCTCTCGGAGCCAGCCCTTGGAGCCATGAATTCCTTTCATTCCTTCTGGCGAGGCTGTGTCCCAGCCCTCGGCTAAGCTTTCAGCGGGTTTCTTACGGTAATTATAGTCCAGCCACCTGATCCCTGCCGGTTCTTCCCGTGTGCAAAGCCAAAGGGCTTATCTCTGAGCACCCAGGGTAGCATATCGTAGTCGAACGGTCGATGTCCCAAGTGGAAAAGCGTAGACCCGAATTAGGTATCGGGTCCATTGTTACGCTCGTTTCCATACCTCGAGACAACCCAGCCTTAGGTATCGGATTCATGGTCAACGGGTAGGTGTCGCCTTCCTCCAATCTTCATTCCCTTATTAGGGCATCCCCTCTGTGAGTCACGGACGACACTTGCTCCATCCGAGCCAATGAGGGTGAATGAGCCACCCTTCGCCCCAAACAGGGACGAGGACCTATTGCTTGAGTATGTCGTAGCAACCCTCGCCGGTACTCCGGAAGACGACTCTGCAGGTAACGACTCCGGTTTAGATCCCTGACCCTTGCCCTTATGGCTTCATTCTCCCTACCAATCGAGGGGACCTTCCGATCGTATCCCAGCGTAGTCCCCATCGAGATTAGTGGGGGAGGACCTGGATAGCCTCGATTAGGCATGAAACGGGGGTCCATTTTGCCGGAAGATGGCCAGATGCCGCCTCTTGTCCTCATGCAGCTGTGGTGGTGTAGAACGGTCATGGAAAAAACCACCACCGTTCGTCGCAGACACTTAAAGTCACCAAAGATAGAGTGTTGTGTCTTGATTGAGATCGTGGTGACAGTGGAGAAGGTCGAGACCACAATCTCGTCGCTAAGCACCGTCATACCCGAAAACAGAGGGAAGATCGGGGACGGGAGGAAACACGGAGGCCTAGGGTTTCCCGGATGCGATACTGCGGCTCCAGGTTTGAACGACATGAGAGGGTGACCACCGGGACGGGACGACTGTGTTGTTCCGAGAGCCAAAGTGAGGGAGGAGGGAGGTGGGAGGAGAGGTTGATGATGCGTTTCGGGTTCATAGCGTGGGGAAGGGAGACAAGACCATCTGATGATGGTGAGTATTGATGGACAAGGCGAGGCACGGTGAGCAAAGCTGATAGGGGTGCATGCATAGTGGCAGACGAAGCAGAAAACCCTAGGACATAAGAGACAAGGTTCTCAGATCCGATCATTTTATGTTGTCGGTAACATTTTGACATATATTATATAGCAACGTAAAGATATAAATACAACATTTTAAACATACAAAACAAATAGTAATATTACGAAATCAAAACTTATTAGATAGTAAAATCACATACACTAAACTGTATATCATGTATAAACAATATAACAAATATGTCCACCACACATGTATATCATAGTCTAGTACGTATAAACAATATAACAAATATACCCACAACACATGCATATAATGCAATTATTGTCCCGGAATCGAACAAACTATGTATGCGAAAAGTTCAGACCTTTTCTTTATCAGCAGTTTTTTTTAATATAAAAACCAAACGACTACAAAGTGTTCCATCTTTTAACATATCCTTTCATAAACGAATGCATTGGACATACTCTAACGCTACCATTGACAAGAATACAAGTTAGCTCAAAAAAAACAAGAATACAGGTTAGTTGGCAATTATGTTTCAAGAAAGACGACCGTCGTACCCAACCACCGCCTAATTACATAAAAATTTAAATGTGGTTTTAATAATTATAAATAACGTCATAGGCGGCCTTCATATATTTTTGATGATCACTACACTTGTGAAATCAAACCAATATGTTCTTTGGGTCGGTATCGTGTGGACATTGGGATGTAGATTTCACAAGTTAAACCAGCTCAATTAGCTCATTCAGCTAAAGCTTTGGATGATCCGACTTTGACTTCGGAACACGAAGAATGAGTCACTGATGGTTGAATTAGTGTGACATTTTGGTTTTTTGTTTCGGATATAGTACTCGCAGCTCCCTATGAGAGTTTCTCTGTAATGGTTGTCGATGGTTAGATCTTGCTTGGATCTAACTTTTTCTAAATAAAAAATTTCGCGCTTATCCAAAAAAATAATTATAAATACCGATCGAGATTTTTTTGAGCGAAAGGAGCAGTTTCATTTAATAATTATGATTACATAAATGTGCACCGAGGAACAAGCTCATCGACCACTGAGATAGGGTCAGAATGAATGAACAATGGTTCTCTAACCCTTTTAGTACCATAACCGTCACCGACGGTGTTTTGATGCCTCACAGGCAAGGATAGAAGACGAATGGGGAGACTAGAAGACCGGAGATCTCGATGGACCTCTCCCACGGCCACTCCCTGATGCTCCCCTCCCTAGGGAAATTCTCGATTTCCTGTTCAGGGGGCATGGCGGCGGCGGCTGCAGGGACGTCGACGACTTCAGGTGGCTCGACGATTGGTTGACGTCCTCGGTTGCTTCTTCTCCAAGTAACACCCTCCCCGCCCTCCTTCCTCCAAACCCTAGTCAGTTACCGAGACGGCGGCGGCATCAGAAGCGGCAACGACGACAGCTGCTTCAAGGGTGGCTGCGGTAGCAGTAGGGACGGCGGCTGTAGAAACAGAAACCCTCAGGGCAGCGAAATCATGTGTGCGTCATGGGCGGCGATAGCGAATGTAGAGGTGACAGCGGCGTTAGGCGACACCCATTGGGATTGCATAGGGGGAACCGAACAAGATCGATAGACGCGTCGGTGTTGGTGGGGGAGAGTCCACTGCGCGGTGGCTAGCGGCAGCCCGAGAGGAACCTAGCAGAGAAAACTCGCGTAAGCCCGAGAGGAACCCTAGCAAAGAAAACTCGTGCAGGACTCAAAGGGGATGTGTCGAAGAGATGATGGATAGAGAACAGAAACAAAACCATGGCATAGACTATGACAATTACCATAATCATAGCCATGGTGGTGCATACGGCGCAAGAGACTCAAAACCCTAACAGAACAAGAAAAAAAGTATGGATAGATACGAAAAGTATACCAGTTGAGATTAATTGATAGATTTATATTATAAGGTTCTATTTGTACTCAACTTAAACGTTACATATAAATACCCCAAATCAAATTCTTATAGACATAACTAGGTCGTCACCAAACAAAAAAAGGAAGCAGCCGCCATGAAAATCAAAGAACGAGGAAGAGTTGCAGAAGAAAGATCTCCTAAGTTACCTGACGATCTAATCACCGAGATCATCAGTCGAGTGCCGGCCAAGGACCTCATGCGCTTCATGTGCGTCTCCAAATCATGGTGCTCCTTAATTTCTACCGACTCTTATTTCTCAACCCTTCAATTGCAACGCACCGCCTCACTACACCGACCTTTTTCAGTCGTTCTGGTCAAGGAAGCTTACTATGATTCTGATTCTGATTCTGATTATGAGTATGGTGACTACTACTTCAGTTTCTGGATCGATTTGGATTCGGTAGTTGATCAAGACTCTGATGTCAGAGAAATTCCCGATCAGCTCTATGATTTTGAGGACAGGGATGTGATCGCCTCGTGTCACGGTCTGCTAGTTCTTCTACAGAAGTCAGGTTTTAAGATGACCGTGGCCAACCCAACAACAAAAAAGTATCACATTGTCCCTCCGAACCCAGCTGGTGAGGCTAGTGTTTTCTTTTGTGGATTCGGGTACGATCATGTTCATAGTTCGTACAAGTTGGTCACCCAAATCGGACTTACTCCGACGTATGATGAGAGCCTCGAGCTTATGGTTTATGATGTGAATCAAGGTATGTGGAAGAGACTGCAATTTGGTACGTGGTTGAGCTCTGTGATCGATGGTTTGGATCATAATTATAATAAGGATTACTCCCCGTGGTACTATAGTGAAAAGATATGTGTTGATGGTGTGGTGTATTGGTTCCCGAGAATCATCAGCGGAAACTGGGTGACGAAAAACATGATATGTTTTATTCTGGCGGAAGAGGAGTTTCACGTGGTGGAAACTCCTGATTTTTGTGATGCTCTGTTCTATCAGAGGATCACCGACTTTGAAGGTCGGTTGTGTTTGGCGGGTAGAGGGGCTAACAATAAGACGGCCGAGTTTTGGATGATTGACATGGAATATAAAGAGTCAGAGTCGGCGTATTCTTGGGGGTGGACTAAGTTTTTTACTATATTGGATCCGTTTGTAGCCCTACCGCCCGGGCTGAAGAACACCGCTCTGGCTCCCGTATGTTTTTCAGCTTGTAAAAACAAAATCTTGTTTCTTGTTGATGGTTTAAAATTGTTTTGGTATGAAGTTGCAAGCAAGGAATTTTGGCCTTGGGATAAGGGTTCTTCTGAGTGTTCGTATGAAGCTTGGTATTGTGTTAGAAGCCTCGTTGGGAATGGGATTTTCTGAGAGGGAGCTTTGTTGGGTAAATATTTTTGATCAAGAGAGAAATAAATGTATATAGTGAAAAGATGACCCAAGTCCCAGAATAAGAACCACAAACTACTAAATTCAGGTCTTGAGTATGGATTGTATCATCTTTATTATTGTTATTATTATTATTATTTGGAAAAGTGTACTTTTTCTAGAGCATTTGTAGCTGGCGACGGAAAGCGGTGTTTTGTATACATCGGGGTAAGTTGAGGCGGAAATGGTGGCGTAATATTGTGACGATTAGGTGGCGGCGGTATCAATACCATCGAACCGTCGGTGCCAACCGCACTTTTTCTAAATTAATTACTTTTCTGTCGCTTTTCATCCCACGCCAGTATATTAAACTGCAAGTGAAATTGTATCACTTAGGTTGAAAGAAGAGAAAAATTGATTTTCTCTTTTCAGTCTCAGTCGGGCTGAAGGACCATATATCTTTCTTGTTTTATGTATGGTTTTGGGTCGGTCACCATGTGTTTATGAGGTCCCATGTATTCTAGGGTGAAATTAGGTTAAGAGCTAGCATGAAGTTAAGTTAAGTTAAGTTGGATCAGGTTGAGTTAGTACTTACTATTCTATATTAGTATTTGAACATGTAACGTATTTGATGAGGACAAGTAGTAAAAACAATACCATAATGTGTAACAGAAGTGATAGAGTATGAATATTGAGTAAGTTTCGGACTGGTGTAATAATTTAGAATGGAACTTATGTGATTAAAACATATGTAGAATCAAAGTACCAAGAGGACGATGTAGCTGACATGATCGAGGATTGAGTTTATTTAGGGGAGTTGTCATGTTGGATGGATCAACACATGAAGCTGTTAGACAGGTAGTCTCCATATCATGCTACGTATGTGTTTTTCTCGTATCAGGTGTGGGTACCGCGCGATGTACGGTGAAAATCGTAACAAATATATAAGAAACCTTAATAGGAGTAGCGTTGAGTGGATGGTTAGAGTTGAAGGTGACGAGTTCGCAGGGGCGGAGTTAGGGGGGACCCAGGGAGGGCACGTAACCCCCTCAACTTTCTAAAAGTCTGTAAACAACACCATATTTACTTCGAACTCTTTTTTTTTTTTAATTTCTTAATGACAACTAATCTATTTTTCTAATTTCTTAATGACAACAGCTAGTCTGGTGTTTGAACTTTTTTATTATATGTATTTCTTAAATATTTTTATTTTTTAATTTCTCAGTTGTAACTAATGTAAAACTAATAGTAATAATAATAATTTAATATGTTATTTGAAATTGAAGAATACACCACCTTAAGTTTGATTCTCTCTAAAATTACTATAATCATGAAAAAATATCTCAATTACTTTCTTTATATATCAATTTTTTATTGTTTAATTGTTTTATTATTAAAATTCCTTATTTTTTAACTAGTTTAAAAAATCTATTATTATTTAGACTTTTAAATTATCATTAATTTGAATTTTGAAGTGTTTCTTTACAAATTTACTATAGTATGATTGGATATCATCATGAAAGAAGAGAGAATATGTTCTATTGTGAATACCATCAAGACTCGGTTGAAAAAAAAAATGAGAGACCATTGGATGTATGATAGTAATGATCTCATACAACGAAAATATATATTTTTCATTGTATTAACAACAAAATTGTTTAAAATATTTTAAAAATATACAATCTCGATATCACTATTGTTGATCTTGACCTGGGAGACTGATCAGATCCGTCTCCCAGGTTAGCTTATCCGTCGGCCTGGATCTTGGCTGACGGATACATCCGTCGGCCAAGATCCGTCGTCCAGGTCTCGTCGGCCAAGTTTTTGGCCGACGGATGCAACAATCCATCGGTAAGCTAGACAATGACCCGACGGATCCCTTCCGTCTGCCAAAACTGAGCACCTGAGTCACGGATCCGATCCGTCACTCTGGTTCGGTGACCCTGCCGACGGGTGTCATTCGTCTGTCAAGAACTTCCACCTGGCCGACATATCCGACCCGTCGGAAAGGAGTAACTTCTTGACAGACGGATGACACCCGTCGGCAGGGTGTTATGTCTTGGCAGACGGATCCCACCCGTCAGGCAAGTATTATGGCTTGGCAGACGGATGACACCCGTCTGGCAAGACTTCCACCCTGCCGACGTGTGCCATATGTCGGTCAAGGTTTAACACCCTGCCGACGGGTGGTATCTGTCGGCCAGGTCTAAACCTGTCCGATGGATGTAGATGCTTGTATCCGTCAGCCAAGTTGTAGTAAAAAAACAAAAAAAAATGTTTCAAAAGTCATGCATGTTAGTCTTAGTGCCCGTAGTTCAATCCTAAATGTCCAAATGTATATATCATCGTTAGCAATAAAATTAAAGCGGCTTTATATTACTTATGTGTTGGAGTAATATATCGATGTGTGCTCTGATCTATGCCCACCATGCGAATAGAACCATAGATCGAGATAGATCACACTCGATGGGTCCCTAGTCAACAAAGCTTCACTAGAAGCGACTAGTATGAAAGACGGCTCTTTATGGCTTACGTTCTGTTAGTCATTGGAATGAGATTCCGGAGTCTGATCATAGATATCATGTGGGACATGATATTGGACGACCCGCCCTGAATATGTGCCATAGATTAAGTCATGAACATATTCAGTGTTGTAGCTTGTCATGTATCCTTAGACCAAGGAGTCTTTGTGATCGCTATGTAGTCAACAACTGAGTTTGACCTGAGCCTAACGTTGTCCGTAATAGGGCTTCCATAACGGCCAGGATTGGCTTGGGGACGGGCTACATGAGTGACACGAAAGACGGCTAAGGGATTTATCCCTCATACTAAGGTATGGGAAAGATATCGGTTCTCGGCCACTTGATCGAGAGTGACTGGAAGAATAGCATGGCCATGCACATGATACTGGGTATCATATCTTCAGTCATCTCACATATCAAGGAACGGTGATTGAGAATAATAAGGATGACGGCTCTATGCCTTATCTCAATCAGGATATCGGAGATAAAAGGATAATGACAGGGATGACGGAAAGGTTAGAATCGACAGGGTCGATTCGTTATGTAGTGTCAGGCAATACTAAAGTCTCGTTAGTTGCCACTTAAATAGGATCAAGTAAAATGGGATTTTACGTTGATCTATTGACATGCATAAACCTAAGGGTCACACCGGAGGATGAAACTCATTGACACATTTATGGAGAATGGCCAAAACGGAGTTGTCTCGGGACATGACCAAAACTGGGTTTTGGGTCATGTGCCCGTAAGTGAATAGGACTTTACGGATCGAGACAAGGCTTGGAGTCTTGGGATTGATCGCGTCGGATAATGTTGGACATTTCCGGTATGGAAGGCATGGAGGCGATGAGCGAATCACGGGACCTCGTTGGAAATGGCCACGGGCCATGTTCCAAGAGGCCCATGAAAGGCCCATGCAACCAAGGCCCATGCAACTAATTAATCAAGTCTTGATTAATTAGTACTAAGTAAGCAAGACAAGGATTAAGGTGTTGGTGATTCACCACCTAACCCAATCTTATCTTGTCATACTTTGTCCTATTTACACCTTACTTGACACCATACTTGTCCCATGCCTTTAGTTGGACAAGTATGGGTTTTGTTATGTTTAAGTCATCTTTTTTCAACATAACAAACACAAGACAAGAATAGGAAACACATTTTCTCTCCCTCTTCCATGGCCATTTCGGGTTTGGCTAGTTTCCACCTCCATGTTTGTGTTCTTGAGTCCTCAAAGAGAAGAACTACGTGGCTTTGATTCCCATGTGGATACGTAGGCGTCTTGGAGACTCAAGCCAATCATTCGTTAACCGGTGTTCTTGTTTTGGTAAGAACTAGTGCTGAATTTTTCTCTTGTTAATCCATTCTTTGTTAGTTGTTTCATGGTTCTAATTGTCTCTTGGTTTTCATTGATTTTCCGCTGCGAGTTGGTTCATCTCCAACCCTACCTCGAGACCCAACAGTGGTATCAGAGCCGTGCTACCTTCGGGATTCACAAGACGGTGTTCAAAGTTTCGGTTTTGCTTGAAAGTTTCGTTTTTGGCATGTTGTTTTGCTAAATTGTTTGATAACATGTTTTAAATTATTGTTTATGGATTTGATGCATGTAAAATGAATTTTTGAAAATTATTTCAAATCTGGAAATTTTGAAAAAAAATTGATTTTTCGGGTCTCGGGAGCGGGACTCTCGGGGAGCCGAAACCGGGACCGAACGGGGCTCCGTTGGACGGAGCTAGGCCAAGCATGACCATTGGATGGTTGATATGCCAAGGCTAAACCGTTTTGTTAGTTATGACGAGTTTGGAACCGTCATGATGAACTCGAAGATCAAATGTTCAAAAGTTTCATTTTTGAACGGTTTCGATAAACCGAGCATCAAAAAAATTTCGAAACTTGGCTATTAATTAAAACCGGAAAATCACATGATATTTGATAACATGCTTGTTTGATAACACGATGTGTGATGTGATGTTGGAATGGTGTACATAATAGCCCCGAGCTCAATTTAATTATATATCGCTTTTCACGGCATGCGAGCCGTTAGAGTTAACGTGTAATTATTCTTTCAATGTGTGGTCGTCGAACCACTTGTTTGTAATATTTATTTATTCCCGACCTGCGAGTCGTGTATTAAATTGTAATATTTTACTCAAGACGAAGAAAGGGCGAAAAGGTCATTTGGTGGCTTTTCGGGTGTTGGCATCGGCTTGGAGTCGGTGGAGCTCAAGAAGCTAGTGGGAGTTAGTTTAGGGGGCTATTATGTGCACATTTATCGCTTTATGCTTGGTTTAGTTTATGCATGATTAATTCTATGTGTTTTAGAATTGCATGCTTAACTTTATTTACCGAGCATATCACCTCACATGCAAAGATAAAATTGGAATTTTAATCCTTGTGTGTGAACCCTTAGAACCGTCATTGCATTGGATGTAGTTGACGGGTTCAAAGGAAGAATTACATTGGATGTAATTTGAGGCATCATTGCATTTGGAATGTAGTTGATGTGCTCATCGCATCTAGGATGTGCCAAAGTTTTGAACACAACTGGACAAGTAAAAGCGGGTCATGTCCGATACCTCCCAATCATCAACACCTTACTACCTCCCCGTCCTATGGGTGTCGTGCGCATTAGCGGAGCATCCATGGGGAAGCGGGGTAGTAGGTTTGGACGACATATGTGGGTGTCGTGCGCATTAGCGGAGCACCTACATAGTGACGGGCCATAGTTGAAAATTGGTGGACCCGACTACGATTCTCAGCCTGAGGTTGAGCTAGGGTAACAGATAGGGTAAGTCGTGTACATAAGTACATACCCTAGCCAAGAGTCACATTGGATGTGATTGGATGGAGTCCTACCTACATAGCTCGATTAAGTGGTGAGCATTAGTTCAGCTTAATCGAGTGAATCAAGGATCTTGGTTTCAGATTCTAAAGGTTTAGAATCGATTGTTGGTGTTTAAGCTTGATCTTCATAAAATTTATTCAATTTACTGATTGAATTTTATCTGTTGTAGTTCAAATGGCAAATTCAGCAAACATTAATAGTTTGTCATTAAAAACCATTCTTGACAGGGTCAAGCTAAATGGGACAAACTATTTGGACTGGTACAAAATTTTGAGGATAGTCCTCAAGTCTGAACGCAAAGAATATGTCCATGACAAGGCTGTCTCTAAGACCATATCAGAGTTACATGAAGTGTCATTAATTGCTGAGAAGAATATATCAGGGATCTGGGATCCAAGGATATTCTGATGGTCAACAAGGGAATTGGAAGTGGCAAGGGCGGGGCCCATGCGCACTTGGCAGGAAAGATGAGACACATGAGAATGTCTACTTCTACTGCCAACAGCCTGGTCATTGGAACCGGGATTACAGGAAGTTCACGGCTGATCTGAAGAAGGGCAGTGGGACTGCGCCTTCATCAAATAGCGTGGATGATCTGAAGAAGGGCAGTAGGACTGCGCCTTCATCAGGAAACCTGGATGATCTAAGGAAGGGCGGTGGGATCGTGCCTTCATTCGGTATTAACTCTATAGAGCTACATCTCTCTACTTCCAAAGATTCATGGGTATTAGATACCATGACTGAATCTCACACATGCACTAATATATGGTGGCTGAAAGTAGGAGAGATTTGGAAAGCACGAAATGGACCTCAGAGTTGTGGCAACTGCTGTAGGATCAATGAGTCTTTATTTGCCAAGAGGCCTTGTCTTAGTATTGTATAATGTATATTGCATACCTACTTTTAGTAGGAATATTATATTTGTATCCGTGTTTGACAAGGAAGGATATAATGTTAATATTGGAAATGGAGTTTTCAATGTTCTATGCAATGATATGTTTTATACCAGTACTGACTTGGTTGGAGGATTGTACATATTAGATATGGGTAACAATGCCTCAAGTTCTATATATTCCGTTAATACCAAGAGGTTTTAAATCCAACGATTTAAACCTAACTCTGTTAAGGCACTATCATTTAGGTCGCATAAACAAGAAGCACCTATCAGCACTTCAGAAGTGCGGACTTTCAGGTTCATTCGAATTCCATTCGATCGATACGTGCAAGGTTTGTTTGATGGGCAAAATGACTAAAGTTCCCTTTTATCGATCTCGATGAAAGGGCGGGTGAATTATTGGGGCTGATACACTCGAATGTGTGTAGACCAATAAGTTCACTTGCCAGGAGGGGTTTTAGCTACTTTACCACATTTATTGATGATTACAGTAAATATGGTTATGTCTATTCGGTGAGACATAAGTCTGAAGCTTTTGATAAATTCAAAGAGTTTAAGACTAAAGTAGAAAACCAGCTCGACAAAGGTATTAAGGCGCTTTGATTGGATCGAGATGGAAAATACTTGACCACAGAGTTATTAGATCATCTAAAAGAGAATGGGATCCTTTTAGAATGGACTCCTCCTGGGACACTGTAGTTGAAAGGTGTAGCCAAACGGAGAAATCGGACATTGTTAGACAATGGTCCGTTCCATGATTAGTTGGACTGATCTCCCAATCTCTTTCAGGGTTTATGCTCTAGAGACGACCGCATTCATAGTGAATCGGGCTTCAACAAGGGTGTGGAAGGGACACCATTTTAAAAATGGAATGGGATGATGCCCGCTTTGTCCTTCCTAAAGATTTGTGGTTGCGAGGCTTATGTGAAACATTTGGTTTCGACTAAGCTCGAACCAAGATCTGAGATAAGCACCTTCGTGTGGTATCCCAAAGCAACAAGGGGATACCACTTCTACAATCCCAGTGAGAACATGGTGTTCATCGCATGGGGTGGGGTCTTTATGGAAAAGGAGTTTTGTTTCCAAAGACGTCATTGGGAGGATTGTGCATCTCGAAGAAATTCAGGATGGTACAGATCTGTCTAAACCAATTGGCAACCTAGTAGAAAGAAGCCAGAGATTGTCGTAGAGTAAGAACCAATTCCTGTTACAATTCCGGAAGGTCCAAGGCGATTTGAAAGGATCAATCTTCCACCTCCAAGATATGGTATCCGGAGGTGACAATGAAGTCATGGTGGATCACGATGATCCAGCCACCTTTCAGGAAGTCGTGGATGGGCCCAACTCCGAGTTATGGCTGGGAGCCATGAGGGAGGAAATGCAATCCATGTCGGACAACCGAGTCTGGGAACCGGTTGATCCCATCAATGGTGTGAGGACCATCGGATGCAAATGGATCTTCAAGGTGAAGATGGACATGGACGGCAAACCTCTGACCTACAAAGCTCAACTGGTGGCGAAAGGTTATAGGCATGGATTGACTATGAGGAAACCTTCTCCTTAGTGGCTATGGTCAAAATCGATCCAAATTCTTCTTGACATAACTGCGTATCATAATTACGAGATATGGAAAGTGGATGTCAAAACCGCTTTCCTAAATGGAAATTTGACTGAGTACGTTTGTATGTCTCGGCCCAAAGGTTTTGACGATCCGAAGAATAAAGGAAAGATTTATAAGTTGTTGAAATCCATTTATGGATTGAAACGAACTTCTCGGAGTTGGATCCTTCGTTTTGATGAAGCTGTAATTGGATTTGGCTTAATCAAGAGCGAGGATGAATCTTGCGTTTATAAGAAGGCTAGTGGGAGCAAGATTACCTTTCTGGTTCTCATTGAAAACGACATCCCAACCTTGCACGAGACTAAAGCTTGGTTGAGGAAGTGTTTTTCAATAAAGGACTTAGGCGATGCTTCTTATATCTTAAGGATTAAGATATGTAGAGATCGCACCAAGAGGGTCTTGGATTTAAGTCAGGGAACCTATGTGAATAAGGCATTGAGTAGGTTCTTAATGCTCGATTCAAAGAAAGGACTCTTACCCACTAGTCATGGCAATCATCTCAGCAAGACTCAGTGTCCTAAGACACCTGATGAGCTGAAAAGGATGATGAGAATCCTATGCGCCTGGGGGCAGGATCGATCATATATGCCATGACATGTATGAGACCAGACGTCTCGTAAGCCTTATGTTGTACCAGTAGACATCATTCTAACCCGGGGAAAGATGATGCTGAACTAGTCGTCGAAGGATGAGTAGACGCTAGTTTTCCAAGACAAATCCAGATGACTTTAGAAGTCAATCAGGATATGTGTTTACGCTGAATGGCAGAGCTTTAGCTGGGAGAGCGTAAAGCAAGATATCATTGCCGAATCTACGACAGAGGCCAAGTACATGGATGCTGCAGAGGCAGCTAAGGAGGCTATGTGGATTTGGAAATTCATGGCAGGGCTGGGTGTAATTAAAAACCCATCCAGCCCGGTGAATCCATCTTGCGACAACACAAGGGCCATTGCGCAAGCTAAAAGCCTAGATCGTATAACAAATCCAAACATGTACTGCGGCGTATCCACCTCATCAGATAAATACTGAACTGAGGTGAAGTGAAGATAACCGATATTGCAACAGATGATAACATAGCCAACCCTTTGACTCCGCAGTGTCACTGCCTGAACATGTTAGACATGTAAAGTCGATGGGGACATATTGGTGTTTAGATTGGAACTAGGGCAAGTGGGAGATTGTTAGTCTTAGTGCCCGTAGTTCAATCCTAAATGTCCAAATGTATATATCATCGTTAGCAATAAAATTAAAGCGGCTTTATATTACTTATGTGTTGGAGTAATATATCGATGTGTGCTCTGATCTATGCCCACCATGCGAATAGAACCATAGATCGAGATAGATCACACTCGATGGGTCCCTAGTCAACAAAGCTTCACTAGAAGCGACTAGTATGAAAGACGGCTCTTTATGGCTTACGTTCTGTTAGTCATTGGAATGAGATTCCGGAGTCTGATCATAGATATCATGTGGGACATGATATTGGACGACCCGCCCTGAATATGTGCCATAGATTAAGTCATGAACATATTCAGTGTTGTAGCTTGTCATGTATCCTTAGACCAAGGAGTCTTTGTGATCGCTATGTAGTCAACAACTGAGTTTGACCTGAGCCTAACGTTGTCCGTAATAGGGCTTCCATAACGGCCAGGATTGGCTTGGGGACGGGCTACATGAGTGACACGAAAGACGGCTAAGGGATTTATCCCTCATACTAAGGTATGGGAAAGATATCGGTTCTCGGCCACTTGATCGAGAGTGACTGGAAGAATAGCATGGCCATGCACATGATACTGGGTATCATATCTTCAGTCATCTCACATATCAAGGAACGGTGATTGAGAATAATAAGGATGACGGCTCTATGCCTTATCTCAATCAGGATATCGGAGATAAAAGGATAATGACAGGGATGACGGAAAGGTTAGAATCGACAGGGTCGATTCGTTATGTAGTGTCAGGCAATACTAAAGTCTCGTTAGTTGCCACTTAAATAGGATCAAGTAAAATGGGATTTTACGTTGATCTATTGACATGCATAAACCTAAGGGTCACACCGGAGGATGAAACTCATTGACACATTTATGGAGAATGGCCAAAACGGAGTTGTCTCGGGACATGACCAAAACTGGGTTTTGGGTCATGTGCCCGTAAGTGAATAGGACTTTACGGATCGAGACAAGGCTTGGAGTCTTGGGATTGATCGCGTCGGATAATGTTGGACATTTCCGGTATGGAAGGCATGGAGGCGATGAGCGAATCACGGGACCTCGTTGGAAATGGCCACGGGCCATGTTCCAAGAGGCCCATGAAAGGCCCATGCAACCAAGGCCCATGCAACTAATTAATCAAGTCTTGATTAATTAGTACTAAGTAAGCAAGACAAGGATTAAGGTGTTGGTGATTCACCACCTAACCCAATCTTATCTTGTCATACTTTGTCCTATTTACACCTTACTTGACACCATACTTGTCCCATGCCTTTAGTTGGACAAGTATGGGTTTTGTTATGTTTAAGTCATCTTTTTTCAACATAACAAACACAAGACAAGAATAGGAAACACATTTTCTCTCCCTCTTCCATGGCCATTTCGGGTTTGGCTAGTTTCCACCTCCATGTTTGTGTTCTTGAGTCCTCAAAGAGAAGAACTACGTGGCTTTGATTCCCATGTGGATACGTAGGCGTCTTGGAGACTCAAGCCAATCATTCGTTAACCGGTGTTCTTGTTTTGGTAAGAACTAGTGCTGAATTTTTCTCTTGTTAATCCATTCTTTGTTAGTTGTTTCATGGTTCTAATTGTCTCTTGGTTTTCATTGATTTTCCGCTGCGAGTTGGTTCATCTCCAACCCTACCTCGAGACCCAACAATGCACCCAACCGTCCAGTAAAATGTACCTGTTCCTGTATCATCCAAACAGTAATAACAGCAAGCACATAAAAACCATAAACACGTCAACCAAACATTCAACCGACATTATCAAATATAGTAATTCTAAATAAGTTTATCAGTGCAGTGAACATAAAAAGTTATCAGTTCAGGTATCCAAGTATCATAATGTTCATAGGAAAAAGGGAAAGGACTGACTAAGGTCAAGATGGCGGGGCTGATGGCGGGGTCTCTGAAGCCGGAGTCGCTGATGTAGGAGTCGCTGACGGTCTGACAGAAGAAGGCACGATGTTGTTCTGCTGAGTGGAAGCCCAAGAGTTGAACAACTCCCGGAATTGAGCTTGTTCAGCAGCTTGGGCAGCAATCCTGGACTCCATTTCTAGGCGCTGCTCCTCCATCAACCGGCGTTGCTCCTCCAATTTCCGAGCGAACTCAGCCTGTTGATCAGCCAAGCGAGTCTTCAGCTCTTCTAGCTCCTCAGACGAGCTGACTGAACGCGTACTCGAGCACCCACTGGCTCCCACATCCCGTTGGGTTGGGAGCTTGACCGCCTTCCCGATGCCTGATTGGAGTCTTCCCTTCTGCTGTTTACCCGTGATAATCTGGATGAGGGGGAGCTCTTCCTCCAAAGTCAATGGCTTCGCCACAGTAGGCGATGAACCCTTGCACTCCGTCACCTGAGACTGCGATAACCGCTCACGGGCCTCATCCACAACAGATTTTGCATGTGCCTGAGATACATAAAACATAAAACAGCAATATAATTTAAAGTTTTATACGATACAGAAGAGAAATATAAATAATCGTATTATAATACATAAAACATAAAACACCAATATAATAATAAGTTATGCAAAAAAATTAAGTAAAACAAGATATGCCGCTCTTTTCACGTTCTCCTTGTTGAGGTCATTTTCCTTTGTGTAGACCTCGACGTAGGCGTCGCAGCGTGGAAGGAGGGAGGATTTGGCAAGAAACCGTTTGGCCCGTTTTGCGAGCGGCATACTACCCCCGTGGTGTGCAGTCATGTTCTGTGCTCGAGAGGCCTTCGATTTCTCGCTCGCTTTCTACAATAAACAAATCAGATGGTAATCAATTATAATACACTCTAATTCGAAACTACTTATTGATAACTCGTGAGTAATACTGTACAGAATTTACCAAACACAATAATAAAGTACTTACTTTGAATTCCTCTGATTTGAAGTGCCTGCAGAGCCAACGGAACTGCTCCTCGCGTTCAAGGAACTCCAGCGGTGTGGGTACGTGTATCTCAGCATCGGGGTGCTCGGGGTCTTTGTACTTCGCCTCCATCTTCACGATCCACTCATGGATTTCATACTTCCATTCACGGTAGCGGTTGGATGCCGTTTCCATGACAAAATCCAGAAGCTTGGTAAAGAATGGACCGGTTTCGAACTCGTACAACATCTGAGAAAATAAAAACACCAGGATTAGTAATTATATAAGAACTAATTAAATGAATCAATGAATGCGAAAAGGTAATGTACTTACGCTGAGCTGGTAGAACATAACCTCCTTAGCACTTTCAGGAACTTCATGGAAGTACGCCTGGCCCATGGGGATGTAAGTCCGCACTATGGACCCAATCACCCGTACGGCATCCTCCCTCTCAAGCGTCCCTGTCAGTTCTTTACCGTTATGGCCCAAGATAAATTTTCCCCCTGGCGGAGCCAGATCCTTGAGCCTACGGTGGAGGTTCTTGTTGGTCACAATACCTCGCTTCCCCGTCTTGGTCTTGGTTATGGTGGAGGCCACCTCTCCTCCGGCCAGCATGGCAGCCACATCCTCATCGTCCTCCAGTGCTTTTTGGGAACGAATGCTCAGGACATCTTCCCTGTTGGTGGTAGATGCTGCCTCACTACCACCGGGAGAAGGGGATGCCTCACTACAACCGCCAGAAGGAGACTCGCAGTCTCGAAGGTGCCGCATTGTAGGTGCCCGAGCCGTTGTATTTTGGGTGGAGTCTTGGGTGGTTCCACCAGATGCGCAGGGTTGCGCTCGAAGGGCCTCGGGGGCGCTCAAGAAGTTGAGCCGGTTGTAGAACTTGTTATAATTTCTCTTCCCCATCCTGAAAAACAGATGTGAAGTCAAAGCATACTTTGATTTAGAAAATAAAGCATAGAAACTGAACAACAAAATTGCAATCCTATACATAGTATATGACTATTAACAAATATATATATAAATTAAAGATACGATAATATATGACTATAATATAATAAAATATATTTTTTGAACCCGACAGAAGAATGATAACATGCTGAACCTCGTAAGTAATTTTGATTTATAATTAAAAAATTCATATCAATCGGCTCTTGGATATAATGATGGAGTTTGTCTTATGACATTAATCTTCCTCCATTTCTTCAATGAATTTAGGTTAATGAATGGGAACAAAACAAAAATAGGAATGTGTGGCTACATAGTGAAATGTACACTCTACTTATCTTGAGGATGTAAGAGTTGATATTTTTTTACATATTCTTCACATGAAAGTGATGAATAAAAACATCTTAGATGCTTCTTTTTGTTCTGTTTTTGTTTTTGTTCCATGAGTGTTGAGACACTCATAGCTTTGGTGTGGTCCTTATCTTTCTCAACTCTAAAGCATGATGTTTCTCAAGAAAAATATCAAGCATGGCCATGGCCTACTACACTCAGAGCCCTTTATTTTAAAAATAACCATAGATCACATTTCATAGTACACTAAGTCACCAACACAACTCAAATGCAAATGTAAATTTACTTTCATAGGCTTATATATTTGTGGTTGGATTGAAGGCAAATGTCTCATATCTAAGGTTGATTACTTGGTTATAAAATTTGTATTCATGTGTAATCAGAAAAAAATGTAAACATTGTATTGTATGAATCTAGTTAATTGTATTTGTAGTTAACTGTATGTATAGAAGTTCAGTTTGACATTTTGTTCTCTATATGATTTTGAATTCATGTGTTAAAAGCTCAGTCCAACCTTAAAACTCATCAGATTTCATAATTTGTGTTATATGATCAATCCCTCTGGGACACTTATACATACTTTGGCTCCTAAGATAGGTTATTACACGTTAGAACGGACTCACAAGTCCAAACTAGACTATAATATCACGTTAAAACTAAACCCGATCCAGAAACTCAAATTGGTGGGTTGAACTATGTTACCCGTCCAACATCGACAGTTTGATTATTCGAATTCAACTTGTTACATACACATTGATTCAAAAGTTCTTGGACATAACCTACCATTCAAACACTTGTGTTTCTCCACCATAGGCATTTAATGGTTACATCATTCAAGCCCTACCCTATAATGAGGATCCAAAAATGGTTACTCATCCTAGTCAAAATTTAAACTTGTCACCTACCTTTTTTGCCCATGTATGGGAAAGCCAGCCTAGCATATTGAGACCACTCTACATTTTAGTCTCATCTCATGCCTTTCCTTACATCTATCCATCATATGTACATTTAAATTTGAACCACTTTTTTTTGAAGAGGCAAATGAATTTTATTAATGGTCTAATGTTTCAGAGGATGAAACAAAAGAGGGGAGGAATTAAGTCCCCCAAAGTACAAACCAACCCTTAGTTAACCAAGAGAATTTCTTAACAGTAAAATGTGATCTAATACCTGCATCCCAAACCCAGATACCAGAGCACCCAGCATTCTAGTTCTATGAGTTTGAATGAATTTCAACAAACAATAGTTTCTAAGATTCAACTTACGACCTAAACCCCAAGTAAAAGTTTACAAATCAACACCCCACAATGTGCAGAAGATGTTAACAGCAATTCTCCCCAACAAGTGTGATAGATGACCAATAAGTTTGTTTTGCTTTGCTTCAAGTATGTTGTTGACAAAACCAGCCAAATTTGAACCAACCCAACCCCACCCTAAGAAAATTCACAAACCCTAAGAAATTTCACAAACCCTATGAAAATTCAGACGAGAACCCTAAGAAAATTCAGACCAGAACCCTAAGAACATTCAGAGAGAGAGAGAGGCTTACAGGTCGGAGACGATGACGGTCGGAGACGATGACGGGTCGGCCACGAGAGAGGCGTTGGCACTGGGCCTCGAAGACGTCGTCGACGGCGATCTCTGGTCGGAGACGACAACCCCTGGCTTTGTAGGACTCAGCGGCGGCGCGAACAGGTCGGCGAAGAGAGGATCGGCCGAGAAAGTCACCGGCGACTCAAAGAGAGGGAGAGAAGACTGAGGAAGAAGGTTAGGGGAAATGAGGGAAAAGGGAGTCGGACTCGGTCTTGACCTAACATTTAGACCTCTGCCGACGGATGTAGCTATCCATCGGCCAAGGAAATACGATGTCGTTTTGCCTTCAACACTTAGAAATTTTGCAGAAATTTCTTCACCTGGCCGATGGATATCTACATCCGTCGGCCAGCTTTGTTTGACTACCATTGACCAAAACCCGAAAACCCGTCATATTTCCCGACTATTAGAGTATTGAAAATGGACCGATATAAGTACTTAGTATGACTCATAGTTTGGAGAGAAGATCGTATAATACTCATACATATGACATAAAAAAAATGAACGAGACAATGCTATACGTTATAAGCTGAATATGTTCATGCACATACTGGAACTGGCGATTTCGATCAATACCTGTCGGTATATCGCATATGATATAATCAAGACCGGTCATCACATATGTATTATCTAAACTAGTGTACTTATGTAAAAAAAAACATCGAACGGTTCATTCGTCGTTAATAGGGTGGTCAAATATATTTTGCAAATTAGTCAACCCTCTCTACCGACATATAGGTAGACCTTGCCAGACGGATACACATCCGTCTGCCAAGTGATAACAACCTTACCGACATATTCAGTGGATATGTCGGTACAGAAGTAAAAAAATCGATTAATTGACTTAATGATTTCTGTAATTCTCTTTCACATCATATATATGTTTAGGGTGTTGTAAAACAATGTATGAACGCTGTAACATACAAAAAAAAAGCAATTTGACTGGTTTATGCACGAATTTCAAACCGAAACAGAGCATTTGCTCTCTGTTTTATGGCAGTTGGATCCGTCGGCCAGGTACTATCCTGACCGACGGATGCAAGCATCCATCGGCCAAGTTACAGGGCAGAGTAGAACAAAATTGCAAGAAACGTCATGCTACCTGGAAAACAGTTTATCTGCACAGCCAATCATTGCATTTCTTTCAACTTGATAAGTTTGCACACATACAACACATTAGAAGTTACATGTTTGTACGTACAATATTAGTACAATGCTTATTTAATCGGATTCATGTATTTCTTCATTGTTGTATCCATGATCTTCGCAGTCATCTTCACTATTCTCGTCGTTATCGTCCACATCATGTACCTCTTGGATACCGCCATCATAATGGGGTAGCACATTTAGTTCCGCTACAAGAAGTGCAGTTTCAGGCTCGGACTCTTGGTAAGGAGCGTCAACCGCGTACGAAATGGATGGAAAACGATTTGCAGAGATGAATAGTCCTCTAGGGGAAACCTTGTTCACGATCTTATACCCTCCACCCATTTTCGGGTCATCGATGTAGAATATCTGTAATGCACATTAAATAATTAGTAACACATCCAACAATGAAGTACAATACTATATACAAGTAATGCAACTTGCCTGTTTGGCCATGGTTGCTAGACAGAATGGATCGTCGCGATATGCATTTGTGTTGGTATTTATGGATATCAAACCATTATCTACTTTAACGGATTTTAGATCATACCATCGACAGTAAAACAAAACAACCGGCATCCGTCCAGTGTACATAAGCTCAACGACGTATAACAACACACCGTAATAAGCTACACCGCCCTCTGCATTTAGCATCACACCACTGTTCTGTGAGCTTCTTCCTTTATCGCGCTGTTCGGACAAGTATTTCACACCGTGTACATGACATTGCGCATAATAATTTACTCTCTGCACGTAACGACTCAGAGCCTTTGATGCCGTATATTGTGGATCGTCATCGGGATACGATTCCATCTGGGAAATTGTGCTTACAGGTATTAGTAATATATACACAGTGACAAATATATGTTTATTTATATATATAGGACTACACGTTTAACTGATATTGAACTTACGGTTTCCTTGAACATTGAGCAAAATTTTCCAATTCGGTGTTGTAAATCGGTTGACCCTGGGTATTCCGTCTCATAATCCTCTTTGAAATCAATCATCTCGAAGCTGAATTCTTCAGCATTCTGCATAGCGGTCCAATGCGCGATACGCACGAATTCCTTTGTTAACAAGGGCTCCCATATCTGAATAGTTGGAAGGACATGTTTGGAAACAATAGAAATGCCCCATGTATCTGGGGTCTCCGGATCCATGACTCGGTTATCGAGGTACAAATTGATGAACGTCGCACATTGATGATTGATATACGATTCTGCGATGCAACCCTCTGGGTATCGGTGGTTGCGCACCCATTTTTTGTAGTACCCCAATTCAGTTCCATCGAGAACATCCAAGTATAGTGGACAGGACCGGTTTCCATCGTTTTGATATAGTACTAAGACTTGCTTTCATTTAGTCAATGGATGACAGAAGTAGCGTAGGGGAAAACATCATCCCAGATGACGAATATGATGGACCTCAACAAGTGGGGCCTGATTTGCATGCTGAGATGATGCGATTATTCAACAACATTCCAAGAGCGTCTTTTCCACGCACGAGAGCTGTAGCAGCTGCTCGGATGAGTTTACTGGGCCTCATTAACCGAGAGGGACGAAGGATTGCGGAGGAAGAAGCTGCTGAAAGACAAGCACTTACTGCTGAACGAGCTGCTGCAAGAGCTAGGCTTGAGGAAAGAGGTAGGCGTCTTCATGCAAGGTTGGCTGCTCTCTCAGAGTCGGGTACATCTGATGGAGCCACCTCCATGCGCGGCCCGAAGCATGACGCAAGGGTGTACGTGCAGTGGCTGAAAGACAACTTTGTGCGCGAGGACGAAGACTAGACGCCTAGCTAGAATATTAATTTCCTACTATTTAACGGATGTGTGTTAAGGATGACTTTTACTTCAATAGCACTTTTTATATGACTTTTTACTTTGAATGGTTAACAGTTGTTTTAATTATTGTTCACTTTATTTATTAACTGTTGGTTTATATGAATATTATTTGGATTTGACTTAATTATTTGGGATTGATTATAATTGTAATATGTTCTTTGACTAAGTCAGGATATATGGAACCAAACTCTGATCGTAGACTAAAGCGTAGGTGGCGACGACGTGAAAATGCGGGAACCGTTGTACCTGGTCCACATAGAGTCAACGCTGCAGCTGCCCCAGCGTAGGTCCAACATTATTCCCTATTAGTCCAGGAATCACGTCAACGCTACGACTATATTTCTCAGCTGATGAATGAGAAAGGTATGGAAATACCTCCACCCCCTGTTGGAGGCTCGCAGCATACCCCTCCGTGGTTGAACGAGGAATGGATGAACGAGGTTCAAGACAATGACCTTCATGCTAGAGCGGAGCCTGCGTGGTTTCGTCATTTTGAGGACTGGATGGAAGTGACCAGAGAAATGCAGGAGCGTGTCATCAGAAACCTGCTTGTTTTGTAACTCTATTAGGCGTGTCTGTGTTTTCTTTTATGACTATGTTTACTGTTGTGATTCTGTGAACACATTATCTGGCAAATGTTTCCAAACAATTTATCTATGAACTTTTTTTTATATACGCATTGGTTCATACATATTTCATGTGTAATGTCGTTATGTTTATCGGGATACCATTACATTCTTTCGTATATTGCCTCACCTTACCAACGGATACAACGAACTTGGCTGACGGATGCAACATATGTGGCTAAGGTATGTCAGTTGGCAGATGGATGCACATATGTGGCTAAGGTTTTTGAACTTGGCAGATGGATGCACATACGTCACTCAAGCTCTTTTCACTTGGCTGACGGATACAACATGCGTGGGTCAAGTTTTTTCACTTGACAGACGGATACACATACGTCACTCAAGTTATTTCCACTTGGCTGACGGATACAGCATGCGTGGGCCAAGTTTTTCCAGTTGGCCGACGGATATAAGTTTCCTTATCTACGGATCTAGCATCCGTCGGCCTGGTGGTTCACTTGGCAGACGGATTGCTCTATCCGTCTCCTAAGGGCTAAAACTTAGGCCACGGATCCATTTTATCTGTCTCCTAAGTCGATTTCTGCAGTAGTGTATAGCGTCTTCTAGCTAAGTAGTCATTTATTAATTTATGTAATAGTAATATTTTAATATTAGTTATTATATTATTTTGACGTTATTTGTTATTATAAAAAAAATTTTGGTGCCCCCCCACATCAGAAAAACTGGATCCGCCACTGCGAATTCGTATAGATACAGACACCGCGGTGTTTGGTGCAAGAACCGATATGTAACATTCATAGTTAGAGTTGTACATTATGATGAAAGTCTTTTTTTTTGTCATTGTATATTTATGAATAGTAATTGAAAAGTTATGTAATATTTAATGCACACTTTCATCGGTGATGTCAACACACTCGGCTGCTATTTTGAAGAGTTTGACAAAAACTATTTGCAGTATAGATATAGAAATCATGAAAAAATAATGTAGATAAATTATTTCCAATACAGATACAGAAATCATGAAAAAAAATTCTTTTTTTTGTTAAAAAAAGAGTTATTTTCATCTCACTATCCTAATTATGTGGGTTTTTTTCTATCTCACTACCATAACTATTTTTTGTGGTACCTCACTATCTTAGAATGTATTTTATTTCACTTTCATACCCGCCATCAATTTGTCATCCTTTTTTGGATGAAAACACTTAAAAAGTCAATAATACCCCTCACTAATAATCAAATTTTCAAAAACATTCTATTGGTTTTCAAAATTTCTTTAAAAATCAGTTTTAATGTCACAAAAATGCACTCTAGGGTAATGAGGTGCCACACAAAAATGCATTCCAGGGTAGTGAGGAGCCACAAAAAATAGTTAGGGTATGAAAGTGAAAAAAAATGCATTCTACGGTAGTGAGGTGCCACAACAAAAAATAGTTAGGGTAGTGAGATGAAAAAAAAACATATAGTTAGGATAGTGAGATGAAAAAAACCATGTAGTTAAGGTAGTGAGATGAAAAAAACTCTTAAAAATGTAGCAAAAACGGAACATTACATGAACTATAAAGCTTTTTCAATCAGGTTATAACTTGATATACGGTACTTAGAGCCCCATAATTATATTAGATAAAAACTGCATCATCATTAATTAACCGAGCATACAAAAACTATCTCACAACCTAGGTTTTAGCACTTTTAACAAATATTTTCCTTGCAAGAGTCAAATAAATATAAAAATCTATATTTATCAAAAATGACATGTCAGGGTTAAAGAACTACAGTTAGTTTAGAACAAAATCTTTGTAGGGTTATCAGTTAACAGCTCACCCTGATATAGAAGACTCACAAGGTCTAAGTTCAATTCCAAGGACTCGGAAACAAGCAACTTTGAGTTCGCTTGTGTTATGGTCCCAGATTTAGATCGAGTCATGGGATTGTTGTTGTAGCATTCGTTGGAGAGAACGCAAGACCTCATATAGCATTCATTGGAGAGAACGCAAGATCTCGATAGAAACCTTTCAGCTTTGGTTTTTTGTTTATAATTCTTCATATTCTTTTCATTAAATGGCTAGCTTATAAATAGGCTGAATTTCCTAACTAATACAAAGATCATGTACCTTCCCATGATCACAACACTTCAAGTAACTACCCATAACTAATAAATAACTACCCATGATCACAATAATTAAGTAACTATTAATAACTGATAAATAACTACCTATAATTACTAAGTAAATAATAATGTTAATGCAATTAGAAAACTAATAACAATAAATATATTGGACTCATAACATTACTCCCCACTTCAAAATGGTGCTTGACCGCAAGCACCAAATTATGACGTTGTGGACGGATCTTTTTAATTGGTGGGGGGTCGTGGAAGCTTGGAAACAAGAGATTGCTGAATTTGGCTGGCCATTTCTTGCTGCCACGCCTCGATGATTGCCTTGTCCTCCTTGTACATGTGAATGACCTCTTTCAATTGTTCCCGGAAAGACTTCATTTTCGTCATAACTCTAGTTCCCCCAATCAGCACTTCTTTTGTTTTGACCTTGTACCGGTCAAGGGGACTCGACGGCGGGAGCTTGTTCAGTTTTTTCTCTGTTTCTTGGTCTTGCTCCACATTTAGAGATGAATCTGAACCAGATTTTACCATCTCCTATTGTGAGGCAGCCACCTCTGCCACCTCCAACGATTGAATTAGTTTTTCAATCTGGTCCTCCATCCTCTGCTGCCTCGCCTTTGAGGCCACCCTGTCTGCCTTCAAAAGGCTAAGGAGCTTGTCGTACCTTTCTTCTACTATAATCTGATCCTTCTTGTACTGCTCCAAAAACTCAGTAAATTGTTCCTGGAAAGATTTTCTTGTTGTCATGACTTCAAGCTCTGATACCACTATTATGGTCCCGGATTTGGATCGAGTCATGTGATTGTTGTTGTAGCATTCGTTGGAGAGAACGCAAAATCTCGATAGAATCCTTTCGGCTTTGGTTTTTTGTTTATAATTCTTCATATCCTTTTCATTAATTGGCTAGCTTATAAATAGGCTGAACTTCCTAACTAATACAAAGATCATGTACCTTCCCATGATCACAACACTTCAAGTAACTACCCATAACTAATAAATAACTACCCATGATCACAATAATTAAATAACTATTAATAACTAATAAATAACTACCTATAATTACTAAGTAAATAATAATGTTAATGCAATTAGAAAACTAATAACAATAAATATATTGGACTCATAACAGCTTGTTGCCTCTACAAATTCACAACTACTTGTACGGAATCTTTGTGAGCCTATGAAAAATTATCTTTATGATAAGCAGCATCAGGTAAAGAAGATAATGTGGTAAAGAGATATCTATAAATATGTCGAAACCAATAAAAAGACAAACTATATTCCTCATTTAGATTGCTTAAGTTTAGCGAAAATTGTTCCTCACCCTAAAATCCAATTTAGGGAGGTTTTTTTTATCAGCGAATAAAAGTAATTCAAGTATGTAAAACAGAACAATAATCGAGGAGAAGACCCTTAGGTACACAGAAAGAGCAATTCCAACCAAAGAGGTTAGAATTCTCAAGAAGGAAAAACAGAAAATTACAACATAGATGATCTAAAATCAGATTTTCCAAACATTAAGATCTAAACAGTGCATAACAACAGAGATAAACAAAGAACAAGACAAAAAACAAAACAAGGTCTTGAACCAATGAACCCAAACTTAAAGCGCCGGACAAAGACACGAAAGAGAGAGAGCTTCGCTGAATCTGCACCACAGTCATACCCACATCACAACACCACCGCAAAGAGCCTCCAAGACGGGGTCAGCACACATTTGAGCCACAACACGGCCCAATCACATTGAGGGCCGCACCTTAAATGGCATGAAGTGTCAAAAGGCCTCAACTCTCAACCCCTTAACCCAAAAACCACGGGACCTTCAGGACAACAACCGCTCGCGGTTGAAGACTGTAGGGAGGGTGATGATTCTGTTATTGAAATTAACGGAGGAGAGGAGTTAAGGCTGGACTCTGTGTTAGTTTCAAAATCATCACCTTCTACTCCGGGGTTCGTTGAGTTTGTCGATCTAGACAAGTTCTTCGATACTCCGACAATCCATCAATGTGTGACAGCTCCGTTTTGTGCTTCTGGTGTTTCGGTTGAGGAGTATGATCCTCACCCCTCTCCTTCTAATGGCATTCGCGTGCAGAGGATGATTTGGATTTTACCATTGAAGGTCGGGGCCGGAAGAAGAGGAGGTCTAGAGGAAAAGGGAAGAAGACGGAAACAACAAAGGTTTTTTATATGGTCAAGCCCAGGTCTTGCAACAAGGATAGAGAAGGTGTTGAGGTTTCGACATCTTCGGTTAGTAAAGTAGGTCAACTTGTTTGTGACTCTTTTTTAGCCATGGGTTTTATGCCCTTGGTTAAGGCCTTGAGTTTTGGGGAAGGGGTCGAAAGGGAGACCCGAGTTCGGTCTAATTCTGGTGATGGTCCAGTTTTGATCTAAGTGGTTGGGCTGGCGTCTTTTTGGTGTCAGCTTTGGTTGTGAAGGTTTTTGTTGCACCTAGTGGCGGGCGGGTGTATTAAGGTTTTGTTTTAGCTTGGGTCGGACTTTTTTTTTGCTTGTGGTGTGTGTGTGTTTTGTCGTTTCTTGTTTTTTTCTCTTCCTCCGTGTTTTTGGAGGTTTTAGCTCGTTTATGAGCTGGTTGTTTGTTCTTTTGAGTCTCGTTTTGGTCTGGAGGATGAGTCCCTTTTTCGGATGCCTCTCTTTGTTTTGTTTTTCCATCTCAGGAGGACAAAAGCCTAATAAATATCCGCTTATATAAAAAATCCTCGAGTCTAGACAATACAACTTCATGTGATAGATATGTAAAGTCAACTCTATTAATAATCTTGATTAGTAAATGTCGTGAAGGAGTCTTGAGCCCCTCGTGCTCCCGCTGCACACGCCTCCTCATCTGCCTTTCCTCTTTCCCAAGGCGACGTATATGGCTGCCCTACCATGCCTTCTCTCCTCCTCCCCCCGTCGGAGCTCACCGGACCTTCCTCCTCGTCCTACCTCTTCTGCATCTTTCACCTCTCCTCTTTAAAAACACATGCCCATCAAGAACAGACAGGACCCTGTGTTCTGTTCTGCCTCGGGTATCCTGGCAACTCCGGTCTCGGAAGCACCATCCGCTACGCCGGCGACCCATATCCACCCACCAAACACATTGCCACCACCATCAGGATTAGATCTCACCCTGTCATGTAGCTTTGGGCAAATAACCCAACATGCAAATTACTTTTGGGAAGAGAAACCAAGGGTCCAGCTCCCAAGCCTTCATGCAACCCATCGTCCAACATCGACGACTCAGTACCACCCCCAACAAGGTCTGGCGATTGCTCAAGCCCAGCCCACCCGAGGTCTGGAAGAGGGCTCGAGTCGGAATAGCAAGGACGACGATGACAAGGTCATCGTGGTACCACTGAATCTACTGCCAATAGCGGATGAGGGAAGGAGAAGCTACGCCCTGACCGGAAAACTCATCCAGCCATCAGAAGTAAGTTCCCATAACCTTTGTCTTCTATTATGCCACAACTTTAAGCTTGAAGGGGTAGTGCTTCAACCCTTAACCAGCGACACGCTCGCCCTATTCTTCCATTCCCGGACGAGCATGGATTCCTTTAGGGAAAAAGAACTATGGTTTATCCATGGAAAAACTATGATGTTCACACCTCTCCCGACCTGGACCCAACCAAACCTCTTGAATTTCGAGTGCCTTAGGATGGGGGTCTGCGTTTTCGATGTCCCCGTGGAATTAAGGTGCCCTCCGATGTAAAATCTAATAGCCTCAAACCTTGGGGAAGAAGTAAGGGCTGAGGGACCTAACTCAATCTTCCAACTGACAACCCCAATTTCATAGGTCCCCTTTTTACCTCTTCGTCTTGATATTGATATTACATGCCCTTTGAACAGAAATCTGATTTTCCAAGTTGAAGGAAAGTCGAAGTCGGTCATTCTCCGGCTACAATATGAGCACTTACCACCGTTTTTCCATTTTTGTGGAATGTTGGACCATACATTACCATCATGCAGAGCAGCACCCCCAAGAAGTCGCCTCACCGAGACTCCATACGGGGACTGGTTGAGAGCCTCGTCGATGGCCCCGACATATTTGGAACGCAGCCTACTTCATCCGAATATTCAACCTCCGGTAATGCTGACGGGGACCCCAACGGGTATTTTTGCTTGCTCTCCTTTTTCAGGTAATCGACACGGGAAAGGACCGATGCATAGGACGGAAAATATTAACAGGTCGGCTGACATTCTGACTAAGAATTGGGATATGCTCAACCCCACACCCATGCATATATCATTTCCGACATACAACCCACTTCCGACTGGCTTAGGGAGGGGCAGGGATTTGGGTACGGAACCGGTGGTAGCTCCTATTTGGCTCGGGTAGTATCGCCAGCAACCACACCGACACAAAGCAACTTCTTGGAAATTTTCCTAAAGGAAACCCGGGGGACAAAAGGTAGACCTAGTCACCGTGGGAGCACATCTACAGACCCAGCACCTCTGAAGAGCTCAGGGACATATGATCATACTTGGATCGGGGGGCTCAGCGAGTTGAGAAAGATTGAAGGGACCACCCTAACAGGGAACCCCCAGGCAGGACAGCACAGTCCGGGGAACTGGATGACCACAACCCCAAGGAGAAGAACTTTCCAACAGCTGGAAGATCAGTCGCGGTTTCAAGATTCCCTCCATGAGAATGTTTCACCTCCAACGACGAGGGATGGTAAGCAGCCCCCTCGCGAGTCATGATGGGAATCCACGAAGTTGGGGGTTAGATGTTTTAGCCTCCTAAGGGGGAACGAGCCCTACTTTGAAGGGGCGTGTACCACGAGATGATTCGCAGTTTTGGGGGATGAGCCAAGCCTACCACCCTGAGGGATATATAGAATCCTGGTCTCATATGTTTGGGCATAGTATAGTTTCCACCACCTCTCTACAGGTTTATTGTATAATCGTTTTAGTATCCAATAGAAACGAGTTACTTTTTCTTTCTAAGAAAGGGGAACACGTACTTATTCTTGGATTGTATCGGGCTTTGTCCCTAGACTTGTTTTTTGCGGACTTTTTCGGGTGTAATTTTGAAAATTGTTAATCGAATGCACACCACATTAGCGTCAAAAAATAATCTTGATTAACCATGAAATGAAACTTTCATAATAATTCATTTATTGTAATTATTTTTGAAGGATTTCCTTTCTCTTGACAATTTACTTTCTTATCCTGGTTCGCCAACCTTTTACTCTTTTTTTTTTAGAGGAAATGGAAATATCATTAATGTAAAATAACTTGGTGACCCCACACATGGAGATCACCGTACATAAACCAAACTAACATAATTGGAAAGACAAGTGCAGAAAACTTAAAAGTGCTCTGTAGCATAATTGCGGTCGGGGGGTGGGACTGCGGTAGCATCCGGGGATACCGATACAGTATACTCCAACCAGAAGAGACTGACCGAGCAGATCAGAGGATAAACGAACAACGGTGGACCAGTTACTCCCCCGGTATGTCAGCGTGCGTCGTCCTCCCTTGATTGATAATGGTAGAGCTCCTGAACGCGGGATTGCTGACCCCGAAGTGGTAGGGCAGTAACATATCAGCTGTTGGTGATACCAATGCCACCTATACACCAGGGAGAAGGTACAGCCGACCAACCCCTCCCTGGCCCCGGTATGACTCATTCCTGGAGGCGAGGTTGCATGAAGCCCCCCGCCGCTACTACAAATGCTCGCGACCCGTTCCTCCCATCGACTCGGGCTTGTCCAGACCCGGCCCAATCTGATCCCGGCCCACTCGCCACGATCCGACCAGCTTGACCCGCCCCGTGACTCAGGCCCATCTCAGCCCAATCCACCTCACCTGGAACCCTAGCCTCTCGTGCGTCCTCTCCCCACATCGCCGCCTTGTTCTCCCGTCGTCCGCCGGACACAGACATCACAGCCATCACCCCCGGCGCCGGTTGCAGATCTCCCCTACGCACCTGCACCGCCTCCTCCGTGGTCTCTCTGCCCCGATCACCATCCCAATCCGTGTTCCGCCGTCCTTCAGCAGGACCACCACGACACCTCCACCGCCCCATGACAGGTTGGCCACCGACGGCGCCTCCTACCCACGCAACCGCGATATCGAGAACGTCGGCAGGGATACACCCCCCCCCCCCACGAGGATCCCGTCCATCGCCTCTCCCCCCATAGACGCTGTCGGATTTATACTTCGCCGCCTTTATGCTTCGCAAAAACCCTAAAAAGGATCTGCACCCCAAGACATCCCTCTTGGTATCACCATACCTTGGTACAAGGTGGTGTTGAACCTCCACCAGTAGAGCAGCGGCGGCGCCGCTACGTTGCTGTCTAGGTTTCCTAGAGAGTTTCATGTAAAATTATGTGTCCCCGCCAACCTTTTACTAATACACTACATAACAAATTCTTTTATCCTGATTAATAAAATAACATAAAATCATCTTCTTCTTTTTTTAAGTCAAAGAGAAGTATTTGACATATATTATATAGCAACATGAAGATATAAATACAACACGCTGAACACACAAAACAAATGGTAATATTACAAATTCTATACTTATACTAGATAGTAATATTACAAACTCCAAATCATATATGGTTATCTAAAGTCGCATCTCTTGGAGGCTAGACCTAGGGTTTCATCCCCTACTCGACGTGCCTCACTCCGACAAAGGCTCTACCTCTCCCGGCCAATGTCCTGTCTCTACCTCTCCCGGCCAATGTTCGGTCCCTCTCCGTTGTTCTGGCGCGCATCCTCACACGTTGGACCCATCCCTCCTCATCCAAGGGGCTTTCACTGCTCTCCCGGTTACAGAAATCTCGACCGGTGGTTTGTGTCTGCTTCCCATGACCTTGCTCTAGGTTTCCTACCGGACAGCGCGTTCCGGTGGTTGCCATCTTCTTCTCCAACACATATCCTCCTTTCTAGGCAACTCTCGTCGCCTCTAAAACTTCCAGTGAAGTCGCTATCACTGGATCCACCACCTTGACCTCCTTCGCGGCTTCCCCTCGATCTCGGTTCGATTGGATCTGGCTTATTTTATTTTTTATGTTATGGTTTGCAGGGTTACTGATCACTGAGCGACGATTCAAAGCTTTTTCCCAAGAAATCGGGGACTCTTCCCGAGAGGAATATCTGATTCACATCTACCATCGTCGCTTGGACGTACACAGGTTCAGGATTACAACATAAGAAACGTGTCCCCTTCAGGGGACCCAGCAGCTCACAGGCCCTACCTTGAGCAATGTTCGTTATCACACCTGCCACCGTCAATCTGACGTCCACAAGTTCGGGTTTCCAATAGAAGAAACGTGTCGCCTTCGGGGGACCCAACGGTCTACAGGCCCTACCTTGAGCAGTGTTCGTCAATTGGTTTTAGTTTTAGTTTCCGTCTTAGTTAGCCTTACTAGCGCTCCGTTCAATAACCTCCTAAACATTTACGTAGTTACAAGGGTTATTGTATTTGTCTCGTCAAGACCCTCAAATATGTACTAACTCTTTTTAAAGGAATGAAAGATGCACTTACTCAAAAAAAGATATGGTTATCTAGTAAGAACAACCAGTATAACAAACACACACACCATACTTGTATATAGAATCCAGCCCCATATACCTTTTAGGGAAAACACCGAATCCTAACTGTGTAGGAAAGGTGTATTTCACGTCCTAACTGTGACTCACCGTTTGTCACACGTCCTATACCAAAGGTGGTGTCATTTCACAAAAACTAACGAATATCGTCAAAAATAAATGAGCTGTTAGTTTTAGAGATGAAATGTCTAAAATACCCCTGAATTTCGAATTAAAGGGTGAAGTCCAACAAACCTCTCAACTCTCTCATCTCCCCGACCTCTCAACTCTCTCACCTCTCTAACCTTCTCTCAAATCCGCCTCTCGATTTCTCAAACCCTAAGGAAGAGAATTAGCTGAAGGGGGAGGCCTACTACTGAAGTTGTTGGTTGATTGAGGTAAGGTCTTGTTTGTATTCTTTGTTCTTTTGGTTTAAAGTTTGGTAGGGTTTGAGTAAATCAGGCGACAAACTGTATATGGTTGGTAGAGTTCGAAATATAGTTAGGGTTTGTTGCATGCGTTCGATGACAGTAGAAGAAACAAATTATTTGGGGGAAATAATCGATTTTATGTTAGGGTTTGAAAAAAATGGTATGAATCATGAAATTCGAAATGTTGCTTTGATTTGAGACTTGTTTATCAGTGCATGTTAGTAAGGGTTAGTTCGTACACTATATTGACAGTAGAGGAAAGGAAAAAAGAGGTTTTTGATAATAAAAAATTGCTAAAAGGTTCTTGACAGTAGGTTTATGACAATATACTGGTTTATGAATGTAGATGGGTCGACCTCCTAAGCTGAAAGTTATCATAAGATTAGTTGATGAAGCATCAAACGACGAAGATATTGAAGAGGCTGAGATGTTTGGGGAAAAACTTATTGATGATGATTTGATTGAGGAACAGCATAAGGGTGATCAGGTTCATGGTGATCAGGTTCAGGGGGATGGGAGTACAAGTTAGGTGGCAAAAGATGGAGGCGGAAGCGAAAATGAAACTGAGGAAGGTTCAAGTGATGATGAGGAAGATTCAAGTGATGATGAGGAAGAATCAAGTGATAGTGAGAAAGAAGATAGGGAATCAGAAGAAAAAAAAAACTCAAATGACTCTGAAGATGTAACTGACAGTGAAGCTGACGAGGAGTATAATGCGGAAGAGAACTCAAGTTCAGAAGATGATTGTGATGACGATGTGTTGGTGGACGACATGACATGTGAGGAGGAAATTTCATAGGAATGGAGAGCTGGATTTGGAGCAAGTTTAGGTAGGAAACCCCGAATGTGGCACAAAAAATCTTATCTAGGAAAGATTGACCTTGCTGTGGGGGATAGATTCGAGAGTGCAAGTTGGTTTCGGATTATGCTACGCCTGCTCAGAAGGGATTTTGCTTCATGTATACTAGGAATCAGAAGATTGATGGAGTTGGGGCGATATGTAAGGGGCATGGTTGTCCCTTCTATATATGGTGTGGGTTGCAGAAGGTTGATGGAGTCATTAAAGGACATAAAGACTTATGTGTTTGGTAGGTGGCAGGCAAGTGTTTTGGTCTGCACACCCTTTTGTTTCTATCAAGGGGAATATATTCCCTTACAATGACAACTATGTGACTTCAACTACTCTTTTGGTACCACCCGTGAAAACAGCTATGTATGTTTCTTTGTTTTTTTTTTTTTTTGGTTTGTTTCCATTCCATTAACCTTTATCTTTACCATTATTTTACAACTTGCTCTCTCTATTCCATTACAACTTAGTTAAAGTGATGCTAGATAGCGAAAGTAATGCTAGATAGTTAAAGTGATGCTAGATAGTGAAAGTGATGCTGAGTCTGTAGTAGTAAAAGTACATTGCAGATTTTATAAAGGATCGTGTATTCTAGTTTGCTGAGTACAACCCAATTGAATACAAAGACATAGTAACAAACCATGTTACAACAACAACAATAATAACTACATACACTATTCTACAGTTGCTGTTCTTCTTCTTCAACAGGGCCTTGTTCTTGTTTTCTTCATTCCATATAGCCTCTTCCATTGCCTTAATTCTATCATTCATTTCAGGCACCAATTTGAAGCCAGACCACAATGATCAGGTTCATACCAGCGGAAAAAATTGCATTTTTTCCTACCATGCTAACACATACAAGAATGAAAGACATTTCAACCAATTTATTAGAAGCCATTATCAATGCTATCAAGAATGTTTACAAAAAAGTAAGAACCAATGTTGACAAAAAAGTAAGAACCTTACACTGAATTTACCACATCCATAAAACATTCTCCCATGATTTTTCTTTGACAACGACGTACGAAGAGGAGCTTGTACTCCACAATAACAGTAAACAATTTCAAGCATTCCAATCTTGTTATCCTGGAAACATCACACCCAGCATTTGCACATCTTCAATTTAAATCCCTACATGGCCAAACCCAGAACACAAATTTTTGTACTTGAACCCCAATTCAGATTTTAAAAGGTTTAGAACCCCAATTTTTCAAATACACAATAGTTTCACTAACCCCAGATTTCAGACTTCATGTTTTTTAGGATAGCAACAACTATTTTCAAATACGAAACCCCCCATCATATTACATTTATTGATCCATCAAAATATGAAACCCTAGATTCCCAGATTTAAGAATAGCAAAAAATATAAGATAGATTTTTCAACTGGTAAGACCTAATCGAAAATCTTACCTTCCTTTTTCCCTCAATCGTTCTCGTCTTCCTCTTCGTATTCTTCTCTCAGAACAGCTGAAATTTGAGCTCCCAATCGTGTTCTTCCCTTCTTCGTGTTCTACCTCTCTTCGTGTTCCCAATCGTTGATGCAAATGTATTTCACAACAAAGTGTTCAGGGTAAAATGGGTATTTTGAAATTTCACAGACATCACGTGATGCGCACATGTGCAAAAAACTAACAGCTCAGTTATTTTTGACGATATTCGTTAGTTTTTGTAAAATGACACCACTTTTGGTATAGGGCGTGTGACAAAAGGTGAGTCACAGTTAAGACGTGAAATACATCTTTCGTACACAGTTAGGATTCGGTGTTATCCCTACCTTTTATACGGAAGGTTAGACTTTTTTTTATCGGCGAAAGCAAATTTAAATTAACCTCTTCTGAGGAAGAAAAGATTACACAAAAAAAAAAGCAATCTTCCTAAAGATTGCAAAGGAGCAAAGTAGGGGTACACAGACCCGGGAGCCAAGAAGGGGTACGCAGACCCAGAGTCAAAGAAAGAGTACACCGACCCAGCAGTCCCACAGCGGGGAAGAGCAACAAACAATAAGAAAGGGTACACAGACCCAGAAGCAACGTAAGGGTACACAGGCCCCGAAGCTAAGATAAGGTACGCAGACCCGGAAGCAAAGAAAGGGCACGCAGACCCAGGAGCTTAGAAAGGGCACGCAGACCCAGAAGTAAAGCAAGGGTACGCAGACCCAAAAGTAAAGCAAGGGTACGCAGACCCGGAACCAGGCAACCGAAAAAATAAAGGTCCTAAAACCCGGATTTTACAACCATGAAGCGCCAAAAAAGAACCCTGATTTGCCAACCATTAAACGCAAGGGATACTGGAACATAACCAAACAAACAGCCTAAGCAAGTAAAACACTCTGTCTCATTAGAGTCATCAACAAGTCACATAGACTGGAAGACGAGCACTAACACATCGACGGTCAACACCGCAAGCGATAAAGACAGTCTCAATGGATAATACCCACTAGAATACAAAAACCCCTAAAGCAAATCGAGTAAGAAAACAACTGAAAGGCTCAAAGGCCTAAAACCTCATCGACGGCCAACACCTTAAATCGGCGAGACCTAACCACAAAAGTGGAAGGAAGCAGATGTATATCAAACCGAAAACGATAAAGGGGCAAAGCGGAGTTACCAGTATAAGTACCACGATGAACCGCTAGACCCACGACGATCCTCACCCGGATGGATGAGGAAACGCGTCCCACGACCGGATCTGGAGCGAAACACCAGGCAAGCAGACAAACCACCAAAAGCAGGAAGAACAGCAAACAAAGCCCTTCAAAGCCACGAGCAGGCAACGCCGACGAGGGGAACTTCGGCAACAAACGCAAACAGAGCCCGTCAAAGCCACGAGCAGGAGTGTGGAAGAGTAACAAGTCGGGGGGAGAAGGGGTGGGAGGAGAGGAGGAAGGAGGGGAAAGAAGGGTCCCCGCCGGCAACAGCCATGGACGGAGCCAAGCTTGTCGTCGGCGAGAGGAAGAGAACGAAGACGGCGTCTTAGGGTTAGAGGGGGTTTTTCAGAAGATAAGAGTTTTTTAAGTAAAAACCACGGAAGGTTAGACTTAAACCCATCTTTTAACCTATCCTTTCAAAAACGAATACATTGGACATACTCTAATACTACCATTAACAAGAATAGAGGTGGCTTGGAAATCAAGTTCTAAGAAAGACACTCACAAACCGTCATACCCCGCCACCGTCTAATTACATAAAAATTTAAACGTGGTTTCAAATTTCAATATTAATAAATACTGGTTGAGATAATTAATTGATAGATTTATATTTTAAGGTTCTATTTTTACTTGAACTTAAAACCTATATATAATTACCCAAATCAAATTCTTATAGACATCATAACTAGGTCGTCACCGAACAAAAAACAAAGCAGCTGTCATGAAAATCAAAAAACGAAGAAGAGTTGAAGAAGAAAGATCTCCAAAGTTACCAGACGACTTAATCACCGAGATCATGAGTCGAGTGCCGGCCAAGGATGAAGGACCTCATGCGCTTCACGTGCGTCTCCAAATCATGGTGCTCCTTAATTTCCACCGACCCTTATTTCTCAACCCTTCAATTACATCGCACCGCCTTACTACACCGACCGTTTTTGGTCGTTCTGGTCAAGGATGATTACAATGATTATGAATATGATTATGATTCAGAAGGAGATCAAAACATTGATTATAATGACTATAAATTCAATTTCTTGATCGATTTGAATTCGGTAGAAGATCAAGACACTGATCTCTGCGAAATTACCGATCCGCGCTATGATTTTGAGGACACGAGTCGTGTCACGGTCTGCTAGTTCTTCGACAATGGTCAAGTTGTGAGCTGACTGTGGCCAACCCAACAACAAAAAAGCGTCACATTGTCCCTCCGAACCCAGTTGGTGATGCTAGTGTTTTCTTTTGTGGATTCGGGTACGATCGTGTTCATAGTTCCTACAAGTTGGTCACCCAAATCGGACCTGCACCGGAGTATGATCAGAGCCTCGAGCTTATGGTTTATGATGTGAATCAAGGTACGTGGAGGAGCCTGCAATTTGGTACGTGGTTGAGTTCTGTGATCGATGGTTTGGATCATTGTAAAGATGGTTACTCCCCCTGGACTGGTGAAAAGATATGTGTTGACGGTGCTGTGTATTGGTGCCCGAAATTCCTTATCGGAAATTGGGTGACGAAAAGCATGATATGTTTTGTTCTGGCGGAAGAGGAGTTTAACGTGGTGGAAACTCCTGATTTTTGTGATGTTGTGTTTTATCAGAGGATCACCGACTTTGAAGGTCGGTTGTGTTTGGCGGGTAGAGGGGCTAACAACAAGACGGCCGAGTTTTGGATGATTGACATGGAATATAAAGAGTCGGCGTATTCTTGGCGGTGGACTAAGTTTTTTACTATATTGGATCCGTTCGTAACCCTACCGCCCTGGCTGAAGGACACCGCTCTGGCTCCTGTATGTTTTTCGGGTTGTAAAAACAAAATCTTGTTTCTTGTTAATACTTCAAAATTGTTTTGGTACGGCGTTGCAAGCAAGGAATTTTCACCTTGGGAGAAGGGTTGTTATGAATCTTCGTGTACAACTTCGTATTGTGTTAGGAGCCTCGTTGGGAATGGGATTTTCTGAGCTCGTTACACAGGTAGCTTTGTTGGGTTATTATTTTTGATATTGAAGGTAATCAAATCAGAATAAATAAAATAGATTTGTCCTGATTTGATTTGATTTAATTTCATTTTTATATTTAATTATAATATTATGTAATATTAGTTCTCTTTTAGTGATTTTGTAATCTCCTATAAGTAGGAGTCACTAGTTTTCAATAAAATCATCCAAAGTTATTTCAATTTTATATTTTACATGATATAAGAGTTTGGTTTCAATATTTGATAAGGTCTTATGAATCAGTAATTTTGTCCGTTTGTTAGCTTATGGCATTTGAAGGACATGTTTTGTCCTAGTTTTTATTTTATTTTCAAGTTTTATTTTGCTTCCGTATCGTGGTCATCAACCACAACTGTTTTCACCTTCTATGATGTTTACAATGTCGATCACGAGACAAGATGTTGTTTGCAATGTCATCCACGAGACGAGATGCCGTTTGCACCGTCGGCCTTAAGACGAGTAACCGTTTGCACTGTCGGCCACGAGACGAGATGTCATTTGTATTGTCAGTCACGACACGAGTAGCCGTTTGCACTGTCGACCACGAGACAAGATACCGTTTGCACTGTCAGTCACGAGACGAGTTGCATTTTTTTAAAAATAATACTTTTAATTTACCTCGACAATTATAATAGCCTTTTTCATTACATCTAGCCAAACAAGCTATAGAAACAAAATACAATGTGTTTTGTTAGGGTTTTCAGACTTTTAGCCCAGGCGATGGCCTCTTTTTGGGGACTGTATCGCTCCTCCCACCCTCAGTCCGGTATTGCCTCTACGTTAACATGACGTCCATCTCCTTCATCCTCTCTTGCTTGTCAACTACCCACGAGGGTCGTCATTACCCAATTTCCGCCCTCGCCATCGTCCCTAATTCCCTCAATCTCACCCCCCACCTCCCAACACCACGACCACGCAACCGACATCGCCTACTCTGTCCTCGGTCGATCTCCCCACAGCATCCCCACAATCACCAACGTCGCTTGCCCAGATCACCTTTTCTAAGGAGCCCCCACCGCTTTGCTACCACAATTGAAGCCGACATCGGTCTATCCACCGCCTTGGCCTCCACTGAGGCCTTCTTCTCGATCTATATCCCGAGTCTGGGTCAAGATGATCGAATGGTTTTGTTTTATTTTACCTATTTTTTTCTTTTTTGCAATGTTACTAATTAGTGAGCGAAGATTCAGGGCTTCTACCCAAGGATTCAGGGATTTTTGCCGAGAGGAATCCCTGAACCACATCTACCATCGTCGCTCTCCTCCCGTTGAAACTGATGAAAGCAGGTTCGGTTGCACTCTATACAGTATGCAACATTTAGGCAATACCTTAAACAACCATAGTCAGTTTCATCTTAGTTTAGTATTAGCTTGCCTATATGGTGCCTCATCAAATAACGGTTGTCACGGTTCATCCGTCTTAGAGTTTTTTTGTAAAGAAACGTTATGGGGCTCCATGCAGTGTAATGACTCTTTTTTTTGTATCTAATAATATATACGTGCCTTTTAGTCAAAAAAGTACAAAAATTGATGAATTAAGACCGACAATAATACATATCTAAAATATCAGTTTTAACCCAGTATTGATTTTGGGACAATGTGGATGTGGAATTCTAGCTCTAATAAAGCGTTCTAGGTCATCAAAAGGTGCCTCCTCTATCCCTTTTATCTCTAGCTCATGTCGTCGCTCACCATGGCCGACACACCTTTACAGCCTCCTACTACCACTACCGTGACCACCTTCACCTTCTCATTGTTAGCTCCTCCTCAAACCGGTGCAAGCATAACATTTGGAGGGAATCCCTCCATGGAGTCTCGTCAGGCATCGCAGCCACCACCCACCATCGTGGTCGTCTCCTCCCGCTCGTGGCGCAATCCTCACAGAGAGTGGTCTCAACCCCCCATCGGCCTCCAACCCCTCGAGACACCAATGGCCCGTCATGGTCGAACCTCCGGCTTCCACATGCAGGGCCGGACCAAATCATCTCTCTCCCACGAGATCCTTCACGGCGATGGGATATGCTAGAATGGACCACCTTCACCACGCTCATCCCGGGATTTAATCGGGTGCTCCGTCCCACTGTTGGATCCTCTTCGGGGTCCCGGACGCAAATATCCGATTGGGGGGATGAGAATGATGTCTTGGAGGTACCAATCGAGGTCATCCCTGCAACGGCCGATGGCCGTTATCGATTCTCGTTAGCTGGAAAAGTGGCCGAGAAAGGCACATGAAACATCAAAGCCATATGCAAGATTATGATCGGTAACTAGCGGGTGAAGGGTTTGGAGGTGGAACGTCTAAGCAAGGAAGTTGTGGCTTTCCACTTTCCCTCCACTATCTCTATGGAATCGATTCGGCATCGGGGACCATGGGCCTTTGGAGGGTACCCTCTTCTCTTTTTCCAACTCCATCCATGCATGCAACCGAGTTCTATCTCTTTCCGATTCATAGAAATCGGGGTGAAAGTCACAATTGTCTCGGATGATGCACGGAATGCACCGGTCAGAGCTCTCCTTGTTAATGTTATCATAACTGAGTTAACTTTTGCGCCTATCCCTGTTCAACGACGTTTGGATGATTATTTGTGGATGCGGGTTAGTATTGATGTGGATCCGTTGAGAAAACGTATTCGCCTCCGGTTCCCGAGACACCTGAATCCCTCCATAGTGGGTCTATAATATGAGCGGCTCCTGGGATTTTGTACTCGGTGTGGTAGACTTACCCACCGGATTGAGGAATGCATGACCCATGTGCCGGTAATCGGACGGGAAGAGGTTAGATATAACGATTCCATCCGGGTCCCCATGGGTTTTAATGTATACTGTCTTTTAAAGACAAAATGGCAGGAACCGGTGGTGAGACGGGGGCCTTCGGTGAATGACCTCCTCGCCTCTTCTCCCTGAACTCGATCGGTGATTATGTGGGATGCTCGGTAAGTTCAGGATCCGAAAACTCGGGATTGGGGTCGGCCAGGGCAACCCTAACATGCTTTTGGGGGGGGGGGGGGGGGGGGGTGATTTTCGAGTCTTGAACAGGAAAGGGGGTTCAACTCAGAGTCCGACGATTTGTATAAAGACAGTCTTGAGTGAGTAGCTCCAATAAGAAAGGGGGATCAACCGGATCGTTAGTTGAGGCCCAAGGTAGCACGAAGCCCGGCGATTTGGCTAACATGCTTTTGGGTGAGGACCCTGTGTTCTCTAGTGTACCTGTAGATGGGATAGCATTTGGTCAGGGGAAGCAGAAGGACCCGCAAGACCAGTTGGGAGGGATAGGTCCCATCAGGACAAAAGCGCTGAAGGAAAAAGGCAGGGGGAAGGCGGGACAATGCTATGCCCGGACGAACCAGATGAAGAAGGCGCTGGAAATGTTGGAAACGGTCCCACCGGCCCGTCAACTGAGGGATGAGGAAGACGATGACGACCAACAGGCGAGGGCTCAACAGCAGCCTCGCCAGGATCCATGAGAGCCCTGGGTGAGGGGATGGGGTCCCTACGGGTGCCTAGCCTCCAAGACCCGGACGCCCGGTGCTGGGACGTCTCAAGAAGAAAGGAAGTGCAGCGCAACATTTACTGTTTTATTATATATATGTTTGTCTTTTGGAGTACTATGTTTTGGATTTCTTTTGGTTATCCAGTGTTAGGTCGAATAATTTTGAAAATGTGGTAGGAGGTCGTTCTCAGTTAGTGTCTACGATGAAAAGTATGCTTGTTCTACGGGCCCACAAGAGTCAGTCGTCTAAGGGAGGCTCGGACAATGTTCTAGTACCCAAGGCATTTGGCCCTACTTTGTAACCTTTGATTTGCATTAATGCAACAATGTCTATTAAACCAGTTTTTCCGGTTTCTCCGGTGAAATATCTGTTATAACCTTCTATTCATCTCGACAGGACTAAGAGCACGCACAACGGAATGCACCCGCTCCCCGGTCCGCGCGCGCTGGGTCCGAAGGCCGCTGGCCGTTCCGCTGTAGACGCGAAAAATCGCGGTCCCGCTCCCCGTCCCTCGCTCCTCGCTCCCCTGTCGCTGGCCGGTCCTCGCGCCCTCGCTCCTCGCTCCCTCTGTTGTCGTGGTCCTCTCATGTGCCGCCACGTGGCTTCGCCGAGTCAGACCGTTTGCAACGGTCGGCTAACGACTCTTTTTTTTTATAATTCAAAAATCAGATAAATTGAACCCTATAAATACCCAACCTCATTCCTCATTTTTCTCACACCATTCTCTACTTTCACTCTTTCATTCTCACTTCCTACTCGCTATTTTTGAAAATGTCCGACGACGAGGTTATGTCCGACACTGAGGAGATGACGTACGAGGAGCTGGCTCCCCGGATGCCGACATATGAGGAGATGGCAGCCCAACTGCCGACATATGAGGAGATGGCAGCCCAAATGCGGCCAGTTCAGCGACGATTCCGGCGGATGATGGAGAGGCACATGCAGAGAGTAATGCCAAGGGTCCAGAGGGCCATCCGTGGGGAACCAATGCGCCGAGAGATTAACAGAGGTCGTTCGGAAGCCCACATCCAATTGATGGAGAACTACTTTGACGAACAACCCCTATATGGCCCTGAAATGTTCAGGCGTCGGTTGCGTATGTGCAGACCACTTTTCCAACGGATTATGAACGCGGTGAAGGCTCACGACAGCTACTTCAAACAGAAGCCCGACGCTGCCTCACGGCCGGGCTTTTCAACGGAACAGAAGTGCATCGCCGCTATACAGATGCTTGCGCATGGGTCCGCGGCCGATTCATTGGACGAAACTCTGCGCATGGGGGTAAGCACCATACTTGAATGTTTACGTAATTTTTGCAAGGCCGTCATTGAGGTATTCGGAGCCGAGTATGAGCGTACACCCACACCGGCTAACATGGACCGCTTACTCCAAGAAGGGTACAACCGAGGGTTTCCCGGAATGGCGGGGAGTCTTGACTGTATGCATTGGACGTGGAAGAACTGCCCAACCGAAGACCAGGGAGCCCATGGACGGGGAGGTCACCACGGGGAAAGACGATTATGCTTGAAGCTGTAGCGTCCCGTGATTTATGGATTTGGCATGCATTTTTCGGGATGGTTGGATCGAACAACGACATCAACGTCCTTAACAACAGCCACCTATTCCAAGACGCTTAATACGGCTGTGAGCTAGTTGTGGAGTACTATATCAAAGGGCATCGGTACGACCGACCTTATTACTTGGTGGACGGCATTTACCCAACATGGGCACGGTTCGTGAAGACTATTCGGCATCCCTTCGAGCCCAAAGAGAAGTTGTTTGCTAAATGACAAGAAGGTGCTCGAAAAGATATTGAAAGGGCGTTTGGAGTACTTCAAGCAAGGTGGCACATCATTTCCCGTCCCGCTCGTTCTTGGAGCCCACACCTTTTGGCTGATATCATGCACACTTGCATAATTCTACACAACATGATTGTAGAGGATGAGCGCGACCGGTACGAGTATGGGGATGAGGAGTTGTTGTACGCGCAACCTCCAGAAATGCCGAATTGGACACCACCGGAACGATGGCACCACGGAGGGCCATTGGAATACCAGCAACTTGTGGATGCTCAACAAAGTGTCCTAAATCCTGAGATCCACCATCAACTACAAAATGATCTTATGGAGCACTTATGGGGTCGATTTGGAGCTGGTTTCCATGACGACGAGCAGTCGTTTGTGCTCTTGGAGCTTGTTTTTTTGGTGTTGTATTAAAAGGGGTTTAATAAAATTAGAAGTTCATTTATATTCGTGTTACATTTATTTATTAATTATTGATTGTCATTACTTATTTTATTTCCAAAATTGTTTAAATTATAAATAATTTAAACGGTTTCTGATAACGAATTGAATAAAACAGCAAAATATCAATTAATAATTCAGTCAGCATTGTTCTGCACTCCCAGGACCTCCGAGGTCCTTTCTGTTGCAAAACACCCACTTTTCTGCACTCCCACTCCCTCACTTTTGTCCAGTCAGCACAAATTCTGCACTCTCACTCCCTCACCAAGGTCCTTTCTACTGTACATGCTCTAATATCCGATATCAATTATAACCTTCTATTAATCTCTACAGGACTAATATCATTCTATTCACCGTCACATCCATAAACTAATGGATACAAATATTTGACATTCAGAAAATGAACGTAGAAACTAAAACACCAACACATCAAGTCAAAGAGAATCAAGTTTCCTGAACTGGTAAAAGAGAGGTGGTGAGGCTTTGCACAACAATGTGACTGTTCCTAATAATTTACAATGCACCAGAACAAGCAAAAAACACATTCAAGAATCTCCTGGCAATGGCAAGCTCTGCAACGCCACTCAACTACATTGCTTTCTGATAAGTTAATGGAACTCTTTACTGCGTGGTCACGCTCTTGGCAAGGTTCCGAGGCTGGTCTACATTGTAGCCTCTCAGGACAGTCAGATGATATGCCAACAACTGCATCAAGCAATAAAAAGTATGTTTAGACATACACTTGACACAAGAATTGCAGAAACGTGCTCGATAAGGAAACAGTAATCATGTGTGCGGAAGTTATATCACATATTAGTTCTACGGGTTAATCAATATAGTTAGGGTTAATTATCTCTGACTTTAAACTTTTACATCCAGGTACCTAAACTTCCAAAAAAAACTACACATTTCTTTTTCGCCAAAAATGTCCTTGACCCTTTTCTCAAAAAAACATCAAAACTGTCTTTTTAATAATTTTATCTGAAAGAGTTTTTTTCTTCTACTCAGCCGTTTTCTACATCTAACCAAAATGTTTTTGATGGTGAGGACTAGGGTCAAGGGTATTTTTGTCATTTTTCACAAAAAAAAAAAAAGAGCTATACTTTGTATTGCCCATGGAATGTGATCTAAATAGTTTAGGATGAAGTCACCTGTAATGGAACTATATTTAGTACAGGTTGAAGACAATCTTCAACTTGAGGAACTTCGATTGCTCGGCATGATCCACCAGGACACACAGCAGAAGCATCCCCCTTAGAGCATACTACTATTAAGCGACCTTTGCGGGCATGGAGTTGCTGAATGACCGATTTCTGCTTGCTGTCATCAACCCCAAATTTTCAGTGACAAATCTGATTAAAAATCTCATAAGACTAGAGTGCTTCAAACTAGAAGAAACCTAACCTGAGGCATGCATCACGGGTAGCGATCACAATAATAGGGAGAGTTTCATCAACTAAAGCCAGAGGACCGTGTTTCATTTCACCAGCAAGTATTCCTTCACTGTGCATAAGTGCCACTTCCTTTACTTTCAAAGCACCCTCCAGAGCTGTTGCGTAGTTGTATCCTCTTCCAAATACAAGAAGTGATTGCTCAGCAATCAATTCTCTAGCAAGATCCTTCATCTCCTCATCAAGCTTCAGAACCTCTCGAACTTTGTCTACAAAAAGAACACGATAAGAAACAGTTATTTGATAATCCTTTTTCTAGGCACTTCATCTCTTGATAGAAGGAATATTACATGTCGATACTGTTGGTTATATGCTCTAGGTCAATGTTATTTCATACATGCACTGACTTTATCATTTGTTTACTGATAAAATAGACATTTTTACAGTCATTGCTTTGTTATGATAATCACTTGAATTGTTAGCTCTTTATAAAATCATCAAGTATGTGACTTGATAGTAGAACTCTTAGATATTTTTTAAAGAGTGACATTCATATATCCCTGGTCTTCACGGTATACTAAAACTAGTACGATGTCAACTGATGATCATGTTTTACTGATCATGCATTTGAGATATGAAATCAAGTCATAGGTATTGTTTGGAGAAATAGTGTTGGATGACTCATCGTGAGAATCTGCATAAAGATTGTTATGAGTATTTCTCAATATCGTAATATGGCTTTAAGTCTTTGACCTTGTAATCATCATGGATTCCTATGTAGAGTCTCAAGTCTTGACACAATCTAACATTATCTTTAATCGTATAATAATAAAAAAAATTGTCGTTTTACATGAAGAAAGCTTACAGCAACTTACTTGGCAAGTCGAATAAACCATCTATTATGGCCTCTCTTCTTGACTGACTGGAGATTGTATCACTTCCAATTGCCAGAGCTAGCATTGCCAGGACTACTATTTGACTTGTATATGCCTGTTGATGATTGAAACAAAACTGTTACCTACAAAACATGTTTGTAACAGAAAAACATTGTCATAAACGATTTCTACCTTGGTACTTGCTACGCCTATCTCAGCACCGGCGTTTATGTGAACACCACAGTGTGTCATCCTAGCTATTGCACTGCCAACAGTATTTGTTATGCCAACACATAATGCACCATTTTCTAAAGCATATTCCAGTGCATGCAAAGTATCTGCAGTTTCACCAGATTGACTGACAAAAACTACTGTATCTTCTCTGTATATTGGTCCCTGCCTATCCAAGAGATCACTAGCAATTTCCATTGTAACAGGAACACCTATGTTTTTCATCAGAAATACACATTCATAAACAAAAAATGCTACAATATGCAAAGTTTAACTGAAAATGAAGAAATCCTTACCAGAAAGTTCTTCCAAGATAGGTCTTGAAGCCAGAGCAGCATTATAGCTTGTACCGCAAGCAATGAAAACAACTCGTCTGCTTCGCCTAATAGTTTTGAGGTGATCCTTCAGTCCACCCAAAAGAACAGACTTGGCTTTGCACGACCCTCCGCGTATAAGCCTCCCCCGCATTGTGGTGGTTAAGGATTGAGGCTGTTCATGAATTTCTTTTTGCATATAGTGCTCATAACTTCCTTTATTTATTTGCTCAACCTCCATTTGAAGAATGGATAATGCACGCTGAACAGATGCAGGTCTAGAACGAATACCACCACGATTACTGCTATCGAATTTCAGGATTTGTACACCTCCGTCCTGTAGTGACCAACAAAACAAGTGAGCTTTTCTTATTATTTTCATTTCGCATCAGAACTCATATTTTGAAGTTATTAATCAAAGAAGAAAGCATCCAGAGTACCCAATTTACTCATAAGTAAAGTGAAGCTAAGACTAAAGGGATGTACATAAATTGTTTTATGTAATCAGCACGGAATCATGCAGCCCATTCAATGGAGAAGATGGAAAAAAAATTGAGGAATAGGAAGCTATGGAATGGATGTTTGATACTCTCTCCATTCTAAAACAAGTGCACACTTTCTCTCTAAATTTGGTTCCAACACAAGTCACCACGTAGCCTTTTGGTAAGTTAGCTATGGATGACTTGTGCTATGAATGTCCTCATGATATTAGTTTGTTAAAGCACATAGGTTATATGGGAAAGTGCAACACCAAATAACTCATACTTCATTTCTACATGATGGGAAAGTGGACACTTAATTGAGAAGGGAGTATGTTAGTTTGGTAAGGACAATTAATAAGGTCAATATATGGCTACTTGGTCAACAAGAAAAGTAATAAATAAAGATTTCTACATTTTATATCATAGTTTCATTTATCATTTATCAAAACTTCAATGGGTAAAGCATATCAACTACTCTCAAACTCGAATATCTAATGTATCATTACCAACAAAACATAATATCTTAAAACCAATAGTAATTATTACACACAGAAATATAACAAAAACAAACAAAATGAGAAGCTTCATAACGATAGCACTCGTAAAGAGGCCAAACACATGTAAGAAGAACGAAAAGATTGTAGACTACAGACCGAGTAAAACTGAATACCTTCAGATGAACTACTTCGCCATCTTCAATCACCAAAACATTTTTTGTGTGCTCGACTAGAGCATGGGCATCACTGGACAAAAAAAGTTCTTTTGGATGACCATCCTCTGAAGGGAACTTACCATTGCTAAATGGCAATCCGTTGCTTACATCCTCCGTTGGCTCCTGAAATGAAAGATACATGTTAACACCAGAGAGGGCAAAGGAAATGGTATACTCAGAGATTGTAGGATTGATATACATAGCAAGCATGTATAGTCAAAAGGTTCAATTATAATTCTTCTAAAGTTTTCAATGGAAAGAGACTCTCTAGTGCAAAAAACAGATAGAAACCCTCTCCACCAGTGGTTGGATCACATTTTCATAGGGATAGATCTAAACTCCTTGGCCTAAAGGAGTAACGCATTATTGCATATTACGAGTAAGATGATTTGATGATGTAAACAGAGCACTTAAGCTTAAAACTTAGACATGTCACTAGAAACACTGACTAAAGACCCTTATATTTCCGATGAGGTCCATAATAGCTAACATTCATGATATGATTGTTAAGGTAAAAAAAATCTGTATGAGTCAGCATGACAATAAGAAAATGCTTTAGGCACAACAGACCTAAGCCAATATACATCACCAAACAACTCGACAAATGGATATACTGTATGGTAAAAATAATAGTGAAAAGTTGAATATCTCATATGTTAATCACCTTAACACCAAGGAGTAGCGGGCTACCACGTTTGCAAGCAATCAACTCATTTGGGTAATGATTACTTTTGAATATAAGGGCATATGCTCCTTCAAGATGCCTCATGACTTCAAGCACAACCTCACTAAATGTGACAGGTCGGTCACCTGCAACGAGAAAAGTATGAAACTGTACGCGGTCAACTTAAATTGCAATCCAGACCATTATACATATCCCTGAGGAAAAGGGAATTATATTTAGAAAATGACTTCCTAAACTATTCTGAAAAAATGATTACTAGTATCAACAACGCCCTTGTACCAGAAGTGAAGACTTAGAAACTCTTATCTCTTAAATCGTTATCTTTTAGAAAGTAGCCATTATCTATCTGGATCTGTCACGAGGCAAGTCTACCAAAAGCTTTCATTTAAGAGCTAGATCTTTCAAAATGTAATACCAACTATTTTGAGAAAGAAAAACAGTAAATATGCATAATGTGAGACTGTTTAATGCACATGCACTAAATAGAACGTATGAGTATCAATAGTATACTCCTCCACATAGATACATAGATATACTTAAACGTATCTGCTAATACACGTAGACATAGATGCAAAACACATGTGAACCCTATTTTTTCCACATGTAATAAGACTTGTAAATAAAGCATAACAACTAAGGACACTAATATAAATATCTCATTCCAAGTTCACGAAAGCTATTTTGTAGTGTTGAAGTATAAATTCTAACGCCTAATGGAAATAGAAAACAGAGGTACATATAAAAAGAGTCAAACTGAACTATCAAAGGTTGACCTTTTAGTTGTGTAGTTCAACCCATATATGCAACAAAATTTTATAAATCTACAAGGTAAGAAAGGCTCATTGATTTGGGTGGTCCATATGCATATGTATTTCGTGCTTTGGTCGTGAGGTGTAGTGTTGAAGTATAAAGTCCCATATCATATATAAATAGAAAACGAGGTACGTACATATAAAGGGAAGAGTCAAACTCAAATATCAAGGTAAGGTTGACCTTTTAGTTTAGGGGCTCGACCCAATATATGTAACCTGATTTAAATTCTACGTATAGTATCCGAACTTGTGCAGGCTGCATAAACTGCTGGATTGCATACCTAAAATTTAAAATTCCAGATTGCATCACAACAACAAAGTGTTTAGTTCACTCAGTTTACCTTCCTCATTTGCTTTGTCAAAAACATATTTGGCAAGCTTTGGGATCACTTCAGTATCAGTGTCCGATTCGAAGGTAAACCCATGTAGAACTAACGTTTGTTTTAGCACCTGAAGTTATAAGTGGAAAAAAGGCCTTCAGCTAAATCACATACAAGATAGTTTCCAGGTACAGTAATACATAGCAAATTTTAAAGAGAGATAACAAGTTACAGAGGTCAAGGAATAAGAGAAGCAGTAAGCATCATAGTTTAAACAAAATTTTGGCAAACATACTGATGCCTAGCTTTCCCATCACCTACGGTCACACAGCGTTTGTCAGTAAGTGGCTAAGTGCACAAGTATTCCCTATACCCAAAACCATGGCTTATGATAGAATAACTCCCCAAATCATATGCAGTGTGAACTGGGAGCACATGATAACAAACTAGGCCCCAAACAAACGGAGTACAAACCCCATCTATGTCATTAGTAACCATAACATATAATGCCCTTTCTTAAGCTCTTGCAAAGGCAGCCACTAATAACCTTAGGAGATTTACTCTAGAGAAATGTGTTGCAGAAGTATGAAACAATATGATGACAAACTAATAAGAAATTAGGATCCCGATTATTGTAAATAAATAGACTAATATTGCAAATGGTATCTTAAAGTGAACCTCATAATTAGTAATAACTCCATTGTGAACCACCAAGAATTCATTTCCAGCACCAGAGCTCTGAGGATGACTATTCCTTGGGGCAGGCTCTCCGTGAGTCGCCCACCGAGTATGTGCTATTCCAGCATGGATAGAAAAAGACTCCTCCAAGTTCAAATCTGTGGAAGCAACATCTGAAAGAACAACAAAACATACCATTAACTCCATGTGCAGTCAAACTAGGCTGAGTGTAACAGCACTGAAAAGCTGTTAACAAACTGAAAGACAGTTATCGCAACCATTAATTATCAACGGGAAACACACCTCAGTGGCTCAGTTATACAATAAGCTGTATTAAAGAATGTATGTTCAAAATTTTCTTAGATCAGATACAGGTATTTCTAATTACAATTAAAGCAAAGATGACCAACTCGTACACCAAAATACAAAAAAAAAACAATTGTAGAGTAATGAGGCACATATATAGCTCCTTGTTTGTTTTTACAGTGACACTCTCATCTTCCACATAAGTGAAGGGAAGGGGAAAGTGAATAAGACCTCTTAATGAGAATTCCACTTTTGTTTTTATTTGTATCATCACATTCAGGTGAAACTACATTTTGATGGTTAAGCAATGCACAATACACGGCTCATTTCAAAAATGTTATCCAAACAATAATGATGGACTACCCTACCTCAGTGATGCACACACTTCACTCAAGGGCAGCAATGGCAATCATTTCGACAAGGAACAACTTCAAACTCCCTTAAAAATTAAAATGTCTGTTACTCCCTCCATCCCAAAATAAATAATGGCATGTGACCGTTGGCAAAAGAATTCAAATTTTAGTACTTGACTTTTCATTTTTTTTACCTCTTGTTCTCCAATGTGCCCAGACCTCAAACTTACTGAGGGATATATCGACAATCTATCCTTAAATAACTACCTAAAATAGAAAGTAGACACTTAATTCGTGGCATCCATTAAAAAGTGTACAGTAGAACACTTATTTTGGGACGGAGGGAGTATCATCTAAAGAACAGAGAAGTATCCTTTGTATGCTGTCACTTGACCAAAACCATCATAGTAATAAGATAAACAAGATTATCATTCAAATCGTCTCATTGCTTTATCACATGGGCTTCATATGAAACCTTTCAAAGCCCTCAAGTCCCACATGTAAGGTAGATACTTGAATTTTTTGGTTAATCTCCTCAGAGCATGTGCAGAATAGAATACTGATTCCTCAGTGCATACCAAGTTACCATAGAGTACAACATCAGTTCTTCATAATATATAAATAAAAAGGGAGTTTGGAGCGGCTAAGTTCTGTTTGGTTGCTGAGAAAATGTAACCAAACAGTGAAGAAATCGAAGTTAAATTAGTACATGCATTCCAGCTCCAACAGCATGATTCAAAAGTGTTTGGAGCGGCTCAGTTCTGTTTGGTTGCTGAGAAAATGTAACCAAACAGTGAAGAAATCAAGTTAAATTAGTACATGCATTCCAGCTCCAACAGCATGATTCAACCACACAGCTCAGTCATCGAACTGACAGTATATACAACTAGTTTAAAATATCAATTTCTCTCACTCAGCTCGATCAAATCAGCTTCCATTACCGATCATAAACAGATCACAAAACAAAATTTTCACAAGATTCCTCACAGCATCCCCCACTCTCGAACAGTAAAATCAAATCAACATATATCAGCAATGAAAGAGACGAATGCATATCCAGATACCTTGATAGACAGATTTGACGAGGGACTCGATGTTTCCTTCCTTCCGGAAGACGAGGAGAGAAGGAGGAGGGACGGAACGGGAACTGTCGATGGAGATCCCGGCGGAGTCGTAGCCGCGGTACTCGAGGCGGCGGAGGCCATTGAAGAGGACCTGGAGGATGTAGCTCCTCTCCCTCGTGACGTTGTAATTCAAGTAGGCGAATATGCCGCACATTTTCCCTCTGATATTTTCCGGGAAAAGAAAATGAGAGAAAATAAAAACTCGGAGTGAGGATTTATGGAGAAGATGAACAATTTTAACTCTCTCTATCGGTGTTTGGGTCAAAGTGTTGAGGTGGGTCCCTTTTTGATGAATCATGAATCTCACAGTGCGCCTGTTGCAGCGGGTCGGAGAGGACGAGGACACTGGCGTAGTTTGTGAGGAATTACAGGGTGTTTTTTGTCTTTTCGTTACGCATCAGCCTTGCTCGCGTGGCGCGCTCTCAATGGCGGGGTTATTGGTTGGTTATTTATAGTTTTGAGTTTATCTCTAGCTTTCCCGAAAGCCACGTGTAAAATAGGGATTTTTTTTTGATAATATAAAATAGGGATTTTCGACCCCATATACTTAATAGATTAAAATACATATTCGGATGATTATTATTTTTTTGAGAGATAATGTAGTGCTTATTTAAATATCGTCAAGAAGGACATTCGGATGATTATAATTTCAGGAAGCCAATAAATTATAGTTATCTTATCTCTATGTACCAATAATCATCGACAATATAATGTTACGCTTTAGGGTTCAAAATTAATGAGCGCAGCTCTGCTAGGGTTTTCTTCTAGTTATGGTTTTGCGATTCCGGTTTCATCTTCTCGCACGATCATGAGTTCGGATTCGTTTGAGGGGAGATCGGTGTCTCCGATCTCGGCTGGTGCGGCAGCAAGTGAGGTTGGGGAGGAAGGGAGTCGGCCGGCGAGCCCGTGGCTGGAACGGGACGAGGAGGAGCAGGTCCGGATGGAGCAGGAGTGGCCGGAGGGGATGGAGAGGGAATCGGTTACTTCGGTGATCTCCTCTTCGTCCGACTGGTCTCCATGAGAACAAAGGAGCGGGGCATGGTGTTCTCGGCGCAGTAGGAGATGGGGCATGGTCGGCCGGCGAGGGAGGAGGGTCGATCGTCACGTCGGGTGTAGGCGGTAGGCCTGCGACCGAAAATAAGGACGTTGCGACGTCCGTTGGCGCGAGTGGCTGAGAAAGTATTGCCGGGGTCGGAGGAAGGGTTGGGGGAATCGCTCCGGGATGGGGCGGCTCTGATACCGATCGTCGTCTCATCGGCAACGCCGGAATCCCCGGAGGCGGTGGCGTGGAGGTTACAGAAGGTAAGGCGCCGCGTTCGAGCAACCTAGGGTTTCGGAAGGTGACGACGACAGGGTTGTGGGTCTTGGCTTAATGGCTGATGCTAGGCGAGCAGGCCACCCATGGCGGGCTGGGCCGACTGGGCCTCACGAGTGGGGGGTGACGGCATAGGGGGGCTGGCAACCTCGGCCCGGATCGGGCCCGATGGGCCAAGGGCGAGGACACAGACCGGGCTGGACTCGGGGAGGTCAGGAGGACGTGGCCCGCTGGGCGGCACGCTACGGGTCGAGGTCGGGTCAGGATCAAGGAGCAGGGTCGGCTCGTGAGGTGCGGGTGGATGTGGGTCAGGGCCGGGTAGATCCGGTTCGAGAGCAATACCCGATCCGCGTTGGTCAGCCGGATGGGGGACCGAGCTATAACCCGTTTGGACCAAGGGGAAGAAATGAGCGTCAGACTGGGAGTCAAGTAGGTGAGCTCGGTTCCCAGATGGGGCGATGAAAATCAGGGAGGTGGTGGTGCCGGTCCAGGAAATCACAGGGCATAGTAACCTATATCGCTTTGCACTGGCAGCCAAAGTACTGACATCTAAGAAGATATATTGGAAGTCAGTGGCAGATAGGATGGAGGATGCATGGGGTACGAAAGTGGAGGCGAAACCTTTAGTGGGTGGCCTCATAGCGTTCTTCTTCAAGACAGTTAAGGACAGAGAGAGGCTTCTGCTGGGAGAACCTTGGTCGTTCTGGGACTCTCTGATTTTATTTACGGATCTGCGTGCCTATATGCAGGTCCAAGATTTAGAGTTTCACGGGCCCGGGTGTCGAATTTACCTGTAGGGGCATGGACGAGGGATGTGGGGTTTCGAGTGGGAAATGCTCTAGGTGTGTGTCAAGGTGTGGATGTGGATAAGGACGGCCTGTGCTGGAAAGATTTCATGAAGGTCAGGATCAGGGAGGATATTAGAGTCCCTTTGTAGAGCCAGCTTTGGTTTCGGTTGTCCGCCTCCAAGGTACATACTCGTTTATTAATTTCATACGAACACCTGGCTAAGCACTGTTTTGGATGCTGCTGTGCGGGTCACTTGTTCCCTGTATGCTCGGTGGTGGGAGGTAAAAGGGGCTCATCGCTGAAAGCACCGGCGGATCCGAGATCTGGTTTGGAGAGGGCGAAACATGGGAAGGCGACGCCGGGAAAAAATTGGACGTACCTGAGAGGCTTAGGTAAGGGGGGATCTTCGTCGGGGGGACCATACACCCCTCAGAGGCCCCAGGAGCCAAGGATGCAGGGGAGGCAACCGGTCCACAGGGAGGAAGAGGCTTCGGTCGGATGGCTCCCGCGGGAAATGTCGCCATCACTTTCTGGGAAGAAACGCTTGGAGAGGGAGATGGAACTTGAGGAAGAGGAGGGTTCGTCGGCGTCAGAGGGGGCGTCCAATGTAGTGGCGGGGGGATGTAAGCACCCCCACCTCCAGGAATGAGAGTCTGGTGCTTCAGGAAGGGTTTGGTCGACTGTATCCCCTTCCTGGCAGTTTGGTGGCAATGGTTCTACCAACAGTCGATAAGATGCTTCCCTACCACTTCGGGGTCGACAATCCCGCGTTCAGGAGCCCCTACATCTATCATTCAAGGGAGGACGACGCACGTTGACTTATCGGGGGAGTTATCGGTCCACCATTGTTCAGTTGTCACCTGGTCTGCTCGATCAGTGTTTTATGGTTGGCGCATACTGTATCGGTATTCAAAGATGCTACCGCAGTTCACCCCCCGACCGCCTCTATGCATATGAGCACCATTTATTTCTCAGCATTTATGTTTTAGTTTATGTCTCTTTAGTTTACTGGCTTGTAAGGGTCTTGTCGCCAGACGGACACCTGTTTACCTTGTTTATCTAATAATATTGTCATTGCTTATCTAATAATATTGTCATTCCTCTCAAAAAAAAATCATCGACAATATTCTTCCTTCGGTTCTAAAAACACAAACAAAAAAACCTTGCAACCCTTCTCCTCTTTTTTTATCCTTGTTTATGTTGGTGGCGTCTACGTCTCAGTCTTGGATGTTATCGACAAAAGCCATCTTTTTGCTTTTTTCTTCTTTTTTTCGGGAAAATTATTTTGTTGGTCATGGTTACTCGATTCTCGTTCATTCGTCACATGCTTTTCTTTACTCTTTCAGATTCGATTTCTTCAGTCTTTTCGTTGCCCTGTATTTCACTTATTAGGCCAAAGAGTCTGTTGAGACAGCCTCAGATTTTTAATCTGAATGTGGAAGGGGCGTTGTGGGAGGAGATTTGAAGTGTTATGTGTGGGACTATGTGTTCTCCAGTTTTGTTCTTCTGATGTCGGTGCTCAAAGTCAAATGGAGGAGTATCGAGATGATCGACGTGGTTGGATCCCAAGGAGACATGGTTATGTTTCAAGTTTTTTTCTTTATTATTAGGTTTTGGTCTTTTCGGGGCAAATAACTGGACTTGTTGCAGCGTCGGTTTGCACTATTTTCACTTTTTGGTGTGCACTTGTTGCACTTTGATGTGCTCGTTATGTGGAACGGTTTGGTGTGCTCGTTATGTGGTAGGTTTATGGTGCATGTCGTTGTACTTTTGACGTGTATGTTGTTTGCACGTTCTGGAACTTTTATTTTCACATTCTACTATTCTGATTTATTTTTTTCACATCCTAATACAATTTGTAAAAATTAATGCTAGTATAATGTAAAAAATAAGTTATAATATAGTTAGGATGTGAAAAAATAAGTCAAAATAGTATAATATGAAAATAAAAGTTTAAGAACCGTTGTTCCTTGAAGACCCCAATAATTTTAAATAAAATAATTATTTTTATAAAAAAAAAATTCTTTTAATAGAAAATCAGTTATTTAAAAAATTATAAAAATCTAGGATTTTATCTAAAAAAATTAGTTTTGTTTTTAAAAACGAGTTTTTAACTTTTTTTCTCAATTTAATTTGATTAAATTATTTTAATATTTTAGCTTTAAATGGAATTAAATATATGGTCAATACTGTCTATTCTTTTTTTTTTTGAAACGAAAGTACAGAAATTTTATTGATCATGAAGTAACTCATAAACATAAACATAAACATAAACGTAACTTGGGTCTCTGACCCTGGGTTCTAGTCTTTGTCCAAAAACCCCGTAGGTTTTTTTGGTGCACTTGACCCGTATTGTTTGATCGTTTTTGCATCGCTGACCAAGAACAACAGAACAACGAACCTAATAACCTAAGTAGCATGCAATGCCAATTCGTCTGAGATCCCGTAACTTTCGTAGCGAGGCCTCCTAGTATTGCTAGCTCTTCGGCTCGGATCGCTGGACTGTGGAATTGGGAGGACTGAGTGTACGCTCGGTGCTCCGGAGGTGACTTCATCGATACTTCAGGTCGAACCAGATTGATCTTCATTGAGTCGACCCAAACTGATTCGTCTAGTCTCGAGGTGACAAGCTTTGATTATCGAGGCCCTCCTCTCAGGTCCCAAATCCAGCAAGCCTTCAGAATCGCTCCGATCACGGTCACGGTGTTGTTCGGGTGTGATTGAGTCTACGCTGGAGCTATGTAGGGCCGGTGCCTAGGCGGGCCTATCAGTGGTTGCACCCTGTTGCCGATGGCGACGTCGTGGAGAGCGAGGAGACCGATAACGACGGCGTGGACTCTGGTCGTTCCAGGGAGAGTGCGGCACGAAGGGAGGGTAGTTGGCTGTCGGGAATGATGCGAGACGGTGGCACACGTTGACTGGAGGGATGATACTTAGTCCACCACCACAAACTTCTACATTGGGCCTGCTCGGCCCGTGCAAACCAGTTTAGAGCCGCTGTATCGGTGATCTTCAGACGCTACCGCAGTATCATCCTCTAGACAACTCTTGATTCCTATAGAGCGACTTTACTTTATGTTCTATTATTTATTTCAGTTTCACTGTTTCAGTGTTTATCGCTTGTAAACACTTTTAATATATAATATTACCTCGTCTTTCTAAAAAAAAGTAACATCAAACCAAAACTAACTACTTCCAAGTTTTTTATTCTGATGACCAATAAACCAAAATCAAATATAATTATCTATCCATAATTAATAAAGTCTCATCTTCTTCTCATTTCTTTTTTTTTAGAATAAACGATGGATATTATAGCAATATAATGTTTACAGCAAGCAAACATACCAAAACAGAAATTGAAAGTACGACAAAAACATAAAGTTGGGTAAAGAGTAAACATGCTCTTGTATAATCTTTTGTTGTTCGGAAGGTAGTACTGCGACATCGTCTTAAGCTCACCGATGCAGCGGCTCCAAACGGGTTTTCAACGACCGAGCAGGTCTGTTTTAGCTTCTCATAATGGTGGACTGAGTATCCCCCCAGGTTGTCAGCGTGTGTCGTCCTCTCTTGAGTGATAGAGGTAGAACTCCTAAGCGCGGGATTGCTGACCCTGAGCTGGTAGGGGAACCTTGAGTCGGTTCTTAATGGTACCACTGCCATCCTACGTCCAGGGGCGGTGTAACCGACTGCCCTCCCCCTAGACCACTTCGGACTCATTCCGCGAGGCGAGGGTGCTTTGAGCCCCCCGCCGTTACAGTGATACCCCATCCGACATTTTTATTGTCCCGGGCCGGCCCAAAATATAAGGCCCGACCCGGTTATGGAGCCCAGATGGCCCGCCCGTCAGACCCGGCGAGCCCTTTCTAACATCTGGCCCACCCGACCCACCCTCTAGACTCGGTCCGACCCAGGCCCACCCGTCAGCTAGCCTCGCGTCAGCCCACATTAAACCGAGCCTTGCGTTACTACCCAAGCTCGTTCCCCTGACAGGCCTACCAGAGATCCCCGACCCATCCCTCTCCTCTGGCCCAGTCCAGGTCCTCTTCGGTCCAGCTAGCAAGCCCAGGCCCAATGGCCCCTGCTCCTAGACCTTTGACGCCCTAGTCGACACCTCGCATATCGTTTCCAGCCGCCGCTTCTAGGTCATCGCCTCACGGTTCTCCGGCCGAACCTTCCCCCTCTCCGGTGAAATAGCCCCCAACTTCAGCCCTCCGACGGTGGCCAGCATCGACCAACCCACCTCCACTGTTCTGTTGGCGTTGAGTACCACATACCGATCCTCCATCGCCTCTCCCCTCAACCCGTTTTCAACGTGGTCGCCTAGGACCAGATCGAAGAGAGACGGTCGTAACCCTCCTCCGGACGCCGGGATCAGCCTGACCATCTCCATCTATTGCACCTGACGCCGTGGCGTTGGTCCCAGATCCCCCACCAGAGAGTATCACATCACGATCTCCAGAGTCAGTTGCCGACCTCCCTTGCCGGAGACAACGAAGTCGTTCTTCTCCATCCTACAGCCGAAGAAGCCTTGCCCCAGATTTCCTCATGTCGCCCCTGTCACGCCCCAAATTTGGTTTTGACCGGACTCGAGACGCGAACTTGAAATAAGCAAATAAAAGTACAAATTAAAATAGATAAATCGCAAAAAAAAAAAGATAATCAACCAACGGAAGAGTCAACAGCTCAAAACCAGTACAAACGGTTTAGTTCAAAATTAACTGCATGTCTATATACCTACTAGACAAGACCCTCACCAGCTCCCAAGCTCGGCTGTGTCCTACTAGCACAAATCCCGCTCAACACCTGAAAGACGACAAAGTAAGGGGGTGTGCTTTCGCTCAATAGGAAAAGTAGTTAAGGTAATGAACATCGGCTCACCACCACGAGTAACCGTCCAATTAGGGCATACTAGTACAACACAACTAACTGTCAAACCGGGGTTCATAGCCAAACTTACAACAAACTCGAAAGACTGCTTTCACACAATAAAACATTAACCAAACAGCAAACGTATCACACACAAAAGGCAACCAGCACACGTCCCGTACCGTAGTCTCCGAACTCCATCATATCATACCGGAAAGTCATCGTATCATCTCGGATAGCCCCTCGGTCAAAAGGAGACACATGCGTCGGGGCGACCAGAAACGTTCCCTAGGAACACATCTCATCAGGGGGGCGGAAATGTCCCCAAAGGACCATAGATCATCGGGGTAGAAACACGGCACCTTGTTCCCAATACGACCCCCTCGGTCTAGAGGAGACACATGCGTCGGGGCGACCGGAAACGTTCCTTAAGAACGCATCTCAGCGGAAGGTCGGAAATGTCCCCAAAGGACCATAGATCATCGGGGTAGAAACACGTCCCGTAGGCCCAACCATGACTCGTAGGCCTAACAAGACCCACATGCCCAATAACGACCCGTAGGCCCAATATGAACCGTCGGTCCGACCCGTCGGCCCAATACGACCCATAAGCCCAATACGACCCGCAAGCCCAATATGACCCGTCGGCCTAATACGACCCGTAGGCCCAATACGACCCGTAGGCCCAACCACAACCCATCGGCCTAGATGTCATACACCGGCATACCCCCTCGATGTAAGCATCGTACCGAAATAACACACCGGGGGACCGCACATACGTGGGACTACATCCTCGGCCTAGGTACTACCCTACACCGGCACACCCACTCGGTGTAGGTACCAAACCGGAATACAACTCCTCTTAGAACACACATTAAGATAATATCACGCATCGTAATGCCACAGAGCAAACACGGCTCACTAAGCCCACAATCTTACCACAATTTCACGACACGTCGGTCTATCACTCACCCGACCATATCACAATTAAGGGTTCACAATTCATCAAACACGGCACACTTGCCCACACATAGCAACAACATGTTACACCGAATGCACCAAGACTAGACTCTTAATCACACTCACAACTGTCACGCACTTACCATCACTTACCGACACCACCCTCAACGTGGTAACCCCACCGGCTTAACCGATATCCAATCCCCAACATCCCCACGTTTCACCATGTCATACTCACATAAACCAACCGATAAATTCACCATTATGCATCACTAAGTTCACTTCTACTCATTTTCATGCTTGTTATTTATTAACTGTTTAAACAACACAGAGCACACAAGCAGACAATCATCAAAAAATCCTCAGGCTCGACATGGCCATCCTACCAGCACGGCAATTTCCCAGAATATTGAAAGCGACTAAACTAGTGAATCACATCCTATATGCCAAACTATGATCTTTCCAGTTTTATTATCACCTAGCATGCATACTAGTAACTTTCCGCAATTAAACCGGTATTCGCTACTTTCCCTACCTCAAAAAGAACCAAAAGCTACGTCTCCTAGCTGTTGACGTCCGGGCCTACCTCCGGTTTTCTCCACGATCGAGGTCGAAGCCTGGTTTTAACAAAAAGGGACGGTAATCAGTCCTGGTCCAGTCCGTAACAGTCCTCTAAATTATTTTTTCAGTCCTTTAAGTCCTTCGATTTAAATGCGTTTAAATTCTCCCATAATATTAATTAAAACTTATTAAAAAATTAATTAAATCTGCTTGACCCGGATCCGACCCGAGTCCAAAACCCGGACCCGAATCTGACCCGGTCTAGACCCTGACCCGACCAGACCCGGAGACGACCCGGACCCGGCCCCAGACCCGATCCAGGCCCGGCTCTGACCCAGGTCCGGACCCGAGTCCAGACCCGATCCAGGATCCTGGGCCTGACCCGAGGTCCATTATGGGCCCAAGGCCCATCCTGGTCAAGGCCAAGGCCCGTTCTGGCCAAACCGTCCTGGTTCGAGCCCAGCATCCTCGAGGTCATTCCGGCGAAGTCTCCGGCCTCGACAGGGCGGCAGTGGTGGTAGGGAAAGCCGGAGAAGGGACGACGGTGGCTGGGAGAGGCGTCAGGAAGGTGAACGGTGGCCAACGCGCGGTCCAACGCCTCCTCCATCTTAGATCCGGCGAGACGAGGTATTTGCCGGCGTCGTTCCGGCTGAACCCGTCCCCAAACCAACGTCGCCACGAAGGGTTTCAGGCTGGCCGTGTTCGGGGAAGCCAAAAGAGACGACGGAGGCACGAACCCGAGCTACTTCCTCTCTGTTGCCGGTGCGGCGTGAATCGAAGTCGGGAGAGAAGGACGGAAGCGAGAGCTTCAGGCGACGGCGTCTCGATGCAGGGCCGATGGTTTCGATTCGTGCTCGGGGAAGAAGGATAAGGCGATGGTGAGGGTTTGGTCGGCGTTAGCGAGAGAGAGAGGGAGAGAAGGGAGGAGGAGTTGCGAGATCTGAGAGAAGAGAGGGCGGCGAAGGCTTTTTCTTGAGACGCGTGCACGCGCAGAAGGAGAGGAAGAAGACACGAGCGTTTAGAGTTGAGGGAAGAGTAGCTTGGCCTGGCTGGGCTCGCGCGCTGGGCTTGGGCTCGGTCCTTCTGACTGGGCCCAAGTCAGCCTGGCCCAAAAAACAACTCATTTCCTTTTTTTTTTTGCAATTGATCCCAATTTTTGATCCGTTTTCCAACCACGACGTTACCAACGAACAATTTTAAACTTAATCCTTTTTAACCGGAGCGGTCTTTACAACCCCTCTCGGAATCGGAGAAACAAGTGGAGGAGACCGGGGAAACACACGAGTTGTTGGAGAACAAGAGGAAAGTGATAAGAACTACAACTTACCTGCCTCAGGGATCCCGCTGCTCGACCGGGGATGGCTGTCGGAGTTGCGGAAGATCGTCGTCGTTGCCATCTTTTCGCTAACCCTAACCGCAATAAGGAGCCACATTTTTTCCTTTTCCTTTGCTTGCTAATTTTTAGTCCTCGTATTATATGCTATCCTCTTCTCATTTCCAATCATCAAAGTTCAAGTATTCTCATCAACATCGATCATGATTTTTTTTCTGAATCAAAACAATAAATATCAAGCTATATAAAAAAATTAACAATAAATTATATTGCATGTCATTAAAATATTTATAATATACCTCATCATCTTCATCATAATAAAAGAGTTGATAATATGCGTCTTTCTCTTTAAGACATGTCTCTGAAAACACACCTTAAAGAATAAAATAAATATCAGTGACAAATTATCTTCTTTTTTTTAGTTTTTTTATTATTTAGTAACATATCGGGCCATGTCCGGGACGGGGATTACCAATCCCGTGCCCGGTTAAAAACTCGGTCAAACTAACTCAGTCCTATCGGGTCAGGCAGATCGGGTCCATGCCTAGTCCGGGTACCGTTGCCATCCCTATCATATGGGGACCGGATTTGATGTAGAGGGAGGATGCAATGGTCCTGGTGGTCTCGCCGTCACTGACGAGTTTCACCATCACACCGCCTTTGTAGCTTGTCGGAGATATAAGATGAAGGGAAGGTGAAGCAGACGAAGGCAAAGAGAAGCTTTGTGGTCGCGCCACCCCTTATGAGTTGTATTATTTTTGGTTGGCGTTACGGAGATTTTGTTTTGAAATGATAAGATTAGTTGAGATAACGATAAGGGTAATGATTTTTTTTTATAAATAGTCAGGTTTATATTTTCAAAATTTTAAAATGATAAATAAACTAAAAATCTGAATGGCAGGTTGTGTAAATAAAATAAAAATATTAAAGTAAAATAATTAAACATAAAAATTAAAACAAAAAATCATATATTTATTTTTTATAAAAATATTAAACATATAGTTTTTTTTTAAATAAAATATTAGTAGAGTAGAAAGTCAAACAATTATGATTTGAGAATGATTGAGGAGGTAGTTTAGTTATTTAGAAACGTTTTAACGAGCATGTACTCTGCACAACCTTTTTAGTCACATTTTTATGCCAATTGGGACGGAAAATTTTACTTTATGTTTCTGCTAATTACGTAACTGTATAGTTGGATTATATTCGATAAAATTATATTCAGTTATAATATATATTAAAAAATTAAATATCAGTTAATTTTTAGAATTCTCCAAGATCTAATACACTATTTATATTTTTATATGACTTGACATTCATAATTTTCAAAATGTCATAATTACTTATTCAATTGCATCAACAGTTTCTTAGTTATATAGCCTTTTACACATATTCTATTAAAGGTTAATTGTAAACAGCTATGAGTTATATAGCCTTTTACACATATTCCATTATAGCTACCTAAATTTTCCGAAAACCGCAAATAACTCAAAAATACTTTTGACACTGATCTTATAAAGTACAATTTTTGTCTTTTCAATAGTTTTACCTTATAAGAAGTCTTCTTAAATCTACTCAACCTTATTTCTCCTCTTAACCGCAATATTTTTGGTAATCGCGAAATGTATTTTGAGATACTATTTTCATCATATTCTTACAAAAAGAGTTATCCAATCTTTTTTGACGTATGTAAATATGTAATAGCTATCTGCAACCCACCACATTGTTAAGGTGTGACATATATTTTGAATATTTTTACAGGGAGGAAGAGGAAGAATAAAAAGGTTGATTAGGTAGATCTAACATCATCAATGGCAGTAAGTAATTTGTCATATTTGGCCCCAGTGACTTCTTTTACAATTTGTCCATCCTTGAGAATCTTAAATGTAGGAACCACCCTCATCCCAAGCTCCTTTGCCAGAGGCTGCAACACAACAATTATTTCATATCCTTGCATAAGTTGATGCATGAGCACAGTTACAAGACATGTTTGAGCTTCATTTTGTGAGCTAGGATGGATCACAGAAAAGTGCATACCTTGTTTTCTTGGTTGCAATCGAGCTTTAAAAACACAGTATCAAGATACTTCTCAGACAACTCTTGGAACTTCGGTGCCATTACCTTGCAAGGGCCACACCTGAAGGTTCGATAAATGAGTTACAAAGTTGATAAAGGCACTAAAAATGGGACAAAAGGCACAAATAAGTAGGGGGGATATGCACAAGCATGGCAATCAGATAGACTATATCCAGGAGATGTGAGGCACAAACCCATGTTCTTAAGGTTTGTCTTCGTTCTTAAGCCCCTTAGGCATGAAGGGACTAGATGATTAGAACGCACTCCACAAACAAATAAATCCCAAGTCTACTAAATTATGAACAGATGCAATGATGATATGAGATTATTATGATTGGAAGATAATAAATTTGTTTTATGATAATTGCCCTCTTCTTTGATAAGTGCTGAAAAAAGTGTCATGAAATTGTTGTTTCGTTGCACTTCGTATAAATTTGTTTCAAAATGATGATTTCACCCTTTAAATTTTAAATGTAGAACATAATAATTAAAGCACAAAAAATACAAATTTTCATATCCCTTAAATATCTTACCCTCTATTCTGTACAAAGAGGAAGAAAAGTAATGGATATGAAAATTTCAATCTTTTGATTTTTTACTTATCATTTTAAAAATATAATTTGTAAGGGTAAAATCTTCATTTTTATACCAATTGCAGCAGGAAGGCAGATTTAGGGTACTTTTTTGCAATTATCTAAGAATAGGACTACAAGTTGCAAAAAATGGATACAACAAGGTACTCTTTTTACAATTATCCCATGATTCATATATATTTACCCAAACAAACTTATAAGCAGGAATCCAAATTGAAGACAAAACTATCCTACAATGCTCTTCTCTCCTGACGTGTTCGGCCCTCTAATAGGACTTTGGATTCATTCACTTGTTTACATTCAGACCTTATAATGACATATATGAAACTAGCATTTTGGTATATAGGGCCTTCTCATTTACACCCAAATTCAAATCAACCAACCACTCATTACCAAAGCACCACACTATGATACTCATTTCTTTCACTAGAATTTAAGCAAGAGATGAAATAAAATTCCTCTGCACTGCCATTTACTCAATGAACCATTTAGACAAAAACCACATGTACATAAGAGCTCATGCAGTGCAGGGAGAGAATTGGGAGCGAAGCGATGGAAAATGTGGCTTATGGTGATTCGTTCACTTTGGGGCGAAGGATTCATCGCCCAACTCAATTCGCCTACCTTGTGGCCACTTGCCACGCGACACGTGACTATTCCTCCAAATTCGCATGGCTAATCGCCTCCCCTATTGTGGGAGACTGGACAAACTGACCGGATTCGCCTGAACTAATCACCTTTAGTGTAGTGGGAAGTTAGGAAAATTAACTTGATTCGCCTAGGCTAATCACCTCCAGTCTTATGGGAGACTGGACAAATCGGTCGGATTAACATGAGCTAATCATCTCTAGTGGACTAATCCCATTGAAGATGCTCTAATACTTCCTAAGCTTTTACTCAATTGAATGTACATGCCAAGCTGAACAAACTTCCCTCTTTCCCTAATTTGAACAGATACTCGATCAATTCCATACCACAGGAACACTTGTTTTCCCTAAAATTGATCAGCCTTTCTTTCTCTAGCAACCAACATTCCACAACAAATACAGTGGATGAGTGAACAAGACACCCAATTCAAAAGCAAAACAATCAAAATTTCCAGCAGTTTCTATTCACATTCCAGGGTTTTCTCAGCATCCAAACACAGACAAAAAGCTATAAAAGAGCAATCGGAGCATACCATTGAGTGTACATATCAAGGACGACGGTCTTGTCGCCGGCGGCCTTAACGGCGGGCCAGAATGTATCCTTGTTGACCTCCGTCACCTGCCCCACCGTCACCGTCTCCGCCTCCGCCTCCAAGCTCGACCTCACCACAAAAGCCCCGTTACTGCCCCTGCCCCTCAGCCGCACGCTACGGCTTCTCGGCGCCGACGCAGCGGTGGACGAGGAGGCCGCGATCTGGTGCGCTCCGGAGCAGGGAAGCGACGGGTGGGGACGAACGGCCGGAGAAGAGAGAGTGAATTGCAGAGCCATGGTGGAGACTTCGATGAGTTTGTTCCGGACAGTGGCGAGCGAGAGTGTCTTGTAGAGGTGGTAACGGTGTAAACGGCGTCGTCTCGTGTCGTATATCGAATGACTGATTTGCCCTTACGGGTGTGGACGTGTGTGCTTGGAAGAATAGGGGTGTTTTGGGTAATTCATTCATCTATCGTTGTTTTGTCTGTGGATAACTGAAGGTATGGTGATTAGTGAAGGTGGGTACAGTGTATCGTATGGGGACGTGTTCATGGTTCATGGATGAAATGACATTAATACCCCGCAGATTCTGGGCATATCTGGGCTAGTATGGTCATTTTGTCGGCTACAGATGTTTGTTCGTTATCCACATAAACCGGAAGCAATGTGGTTCTCAAGAAAACTAAAGAGGAAAAAGATTGTTTTGTCCTCCATATGATGTCGGGTAGATATTTCATTTTGGTTCGTAAAAAAATTGTAGTGTTTGGACTATTTTTAAATGGATTCATAGTATAATATAAAACAAGAGACTAAATTCAACAAGGTTGCATGATGTTGGTGTAATCTATAACCTCAATAATCCGTGAATTTTGGGAGGTCGCTTATGATATCTTTCTCTTCTCTCTTGTATTTATGTGACTTTTATTCTCTCAGATTTTTGTTGATCGATCATATCTAGTTTGTAATTTCTCTTTATTGATTCAGTATTTCTTCTCTTCGATCAACATTTTTTCTCTAGCATATGTTCATCATACCGTTTTCAATTTTTGTTGGGTTTATAAGAAGATGTAATATCCTTCTCCGGCCTTTCCACCGTCCCCTTCCACAAATCACAAAAAAAATGTGTTCCATCGACATTAATCAATTAAACATCTAGATCTTTTAAATATGTTGTCCAAATCATTAAACAACAAAATCTTTTGCAGTAGTATGTTTTAAAAATTAATTACTCTTATTTCATTTCAACTCTGATTTGTATTTCTCTTGCATCAATAATTTTCTTTTTCAAGAAGAAAAGACATGTACAAACAAAATTTATGATAAATACAATATTCTCAAATCACATCCCTCACATTCTCAATCCATATCTCGCAAATCTACAGGTACGCATCACCCATAAATATTCGCAAACCATATCGCTCATATTCTCAAACATCATCACTCATATTCTCAAGTCACATCTCTCATATTCTTAAACTACATCACTTATATTCTCAAACACATTCATTCATATTCTCAAACTCACACCACTCGTATTTTCAAAACCACATCACATATATTTGTATATCACATCATATATTTTCGCACTCATATCCACACATCCACAACCGTATCCAAAGACACATCAAAATATATTTAATACGCTACTTATTAGAAAGTCCTTGAAAAAATAAAAATATTGACACAAAATAAACAAAATCAATCGAAAATTTGAAACGAAACGGGAATTATTGAGTTATTGAACTTGGTATAAAAAATGAGTCTCTTTTTAAAACGCGACATATGTCGTGTTCTGGTAAAATTTGGATGTTGGTTTGCACCCGATTCTCCTCTTATATATGTCCTATTTGTATATTCATTATTCTATGTAAAAGCGTGAAGCTTTCTACCTATTTAATTTATGTGTGTTAGTCGTGTAGGCTTTGTAATGCTATTCAACACCAAACCAACCATTAACATGTCAATCGCCACACTACGACTAAACCAATACCATGTCAACTCGACTAATCTCTTGGAAGATTGCATAAACATCACTTTCTTCAAAGAAAATTATTTGTCTTCTCACTTCATCCTTACTTTCCATCTTCTTCGTTGTTGTCGACGGTGGCCACCGTGACTACGGCCATGAGAGCCACTGTTGATTGTTCATGGTTACTTCTCGTCATCCCTCACTCTTCCCTTTCTTTTTCATCCCTTTTGTATTTTTCCTGCTTTTTGGTTGCGTCTCTCCTTCTTTTCTCTTCCGATTCGGCATCTTTGGGACCAGATCTACTTTCCACGTTGTCGGATTTGACCTCCCCGTTGCCTCCTCCCTCGGATATTCTTATGGGCTTCATGTGTTGCTGTGTTGGCTAGTTCCTGACCCTTTTCTTCTCTTTCTTCTCTTGTCTTCGGTCACGGTGTGGTGTTTTGGGCTTTTTCGGAGCGTTGTGGTCTCCGTCGAGGGGTTTGGCCAGGGTTGGATTCGGTTGGGAGTTTTGAGAGGGTTTTGGACGGGGCTTCTTCTCGATGTGTGCTTCTCGACTGCTTCAAGCTTGTGGTGGTTCGAGACATCTTCTCCTCTCAGGTATGGTTTCATCCCCTTCTCCTCCTCGTTTTCTCTATTTTGGGAGATTACGGATTGGCTGCGTCTTTAGTGTAGGCCGGCGACCTTTATGTCCTATTTTGGGGGTTTGGGGTATTGGGACTAGTTCTGTTTTGTTGGTAACCTATGTACAGGCGTTGCGGGTTTCATCTTTTAGCTTGGTATCTGTATGATACCGGTCCTCCTCTTTTGGGACTCCTACTAGTGTTGGATGGAGGAGTGTTACCCCTCTGGTAACCGAGGGCTGAGCGAAATGTTGTTCTTTCTATTTGGTCGAGCTCTTGTTGGTGTGGTCGGCGTGGGAGTGGTCGGAGGTGTGGTGTTTGGTGGCCGGTCAGTCGTCAGGCTTTGTTGCGAGGAGCTGGGTAACTGTCAATCACCATCTAGTGGAAGATTCATGATCACAACTAGGTTCGTAGCTCGAGGTTTATGCTTCACGAGGTGGGTGTGGCTCGAAGCTGTCTACTATCGACTTCTCGAGGGAGGCGGACGTACTAAGGCTTCAAGGGGGGCACGTGCCCCCCTCAACTTTTTGGAATTTCATTTAATACTAGCTTTCTGTTACCATTAATTACACGTGTTTTGTTTCTATTTTTCATGTGCCCTTCTGTTTACGTACTATTTTAATTTTATTCATTATTTAGAGTTGTTTTCACCATTTGATTTCAAACTCTTTTATATTAAATATAAACAATATAAAAATGGAGTCGTTAAAGAAAATAAAAACATATATATGAATCTCTAACGTTTTGCCACCATGTCCATAGCAAAATATCTTAATGTGTTTTCAAGTATTTTTGTAATATTAAAACCCCTTTTCCTTTCATATAATGATTTAAAAATGAAAACAAATAATACAAATTACTTTAAATCAAGACTTTAAACTTCATAATTTTTTCATAAAACATAATATTTTTATTTCTTAAAACCTATTTAAATTAGAATAAGATAATAGGGGTCAAATAAAGATTATCAATATTGAGAACAACGACCTGATACCATCGATTATTACTATTTGAGGACATTTATTTTTTAAGTTTCAATTGGAATTAGCAGTTTGTTGGTTAATTATCGGTTTTGTTATTTTAGTAAGAGTTATTTTTTCTGACAATTTCTAAATTATGGTCTCCTTAAATTTTCATTTTATTGACTTTAAAAAGATAAAATATCGGTGTTTTACAAAAACTTTTTTACAATTATCAGTGTTTTATAATATTTTCAAAAGATGAAATATCGATGTCGCGTATCAAAATTATTTGTCATTATAAAAAAAGTTGTGCCCCCCCTAACTTGAAAAGTTGGATCCGCCACTACTCGAGGGCAGTGTTTTCCCTTTCGTTTTTCCGTTTTAGTTTTGGGCCTTTGGGCTGTTTAGGGTGGGTTTCATGTTGGTTAAATAAAGTTGTTAGACTTTAGCTATTTGTATTCACCCCCTAGTTGGTTCTTCATGTTTGTCAAACCAGGGTATTAGACCTTCAGTTTGTTTATGTTTTGTGATTTGTGCTTAACGATAGGCAAATTTGGGTTAAAAAAACCTTTATTGTTGTATGGTTATTCTGTTCATCCCTTATTGGACTATTGTTCTGAGGCAGTGCTTCTAGTCTGTGCTCTTGTTTGTAATGAGGGCTTCTGCCTTTGTCCTTCGGCTTCACTTTAAAGCCTTTGGATTATTAAAAAAAAATATGCTGATAAAAAAACATCACTCTCTTCAAAGATCGTTAACTATACCTCTCTAAAAAAAATAGGCTTTGTACCTTAAGTTGTGCTTCGAGGGTGCGAGCCATCAGATCGACGTGTTGTTGTAGAGTGCTCTTCTTCATCAAATCAGATGAACCTAAATAGTAAAAGATGTAACTGTTTCCAATCCCAACGACAAAGAGTGATTCCCATAATATTTCTGCAGACCATAAGATCCCAACTACCGCAACAATTATCGATGCATAATAGCATAGTGTCCACTTACTTAGAGCATCCACAAAATTACGATTGTATCGTGATTTATGGTTTAGTGAGTCGCAAACCGCGAGTCACATCGTTGTGGGTGCACTTAGTGTGCGACTCGCGACTCGACGTTCACTAAACCATGAACCCCAAACCGCGACTCGCGGTTCACAATTATGAAACGCGACTCACGACCAACCAATCAGATATGGCAACGTGTCTCATCTATTTTAATATTTATTAAATTTTAATTCAGTTTTAATAAATCTTAACTCGGATTTGTGCAAACAGTGTCCATAATTTTCAAATTTATAGTCATTAGGTTCATATTGTTCTAAAATAAATATTTATTGTCTTTTATCATAAAAAAAACATTGATTTACACTTCAAATCGAGAAAACGAACAAAAAGCTAGCATCCACTCAGAACCGCAAACCCCACAATGAACCTCACCACTTAAGATATAGTTTAATAAAGGCTTAATGTTTAAGGTTTATGTTGCTGACTATAACATAAAACCTTAAACGTCTGTGATATACATACTCTTAGTCAACGGAATTGACTGAGGCGGAAGACACCAATTACATATGTGAAAAGAACAAAAACTCCTTCGTATACCAGTTGGGGTAGCGTTCAATATCTGAAAGTCACATGTTTCAAAAATAATTTACTGAATATAAACATTAATCTGGGAAACCCTGATCGGTACCATCGGACACAAAGTTAACGCCATACAAGAATAAAAAAGCATTCAAATATATATTTTTTTAACAAAATACGCAAAATCTTAAAAAAACAGATTATCATTTTTTTTAACTAAAAGATGCAATTTTATTAATATCAAAGTTCAATAACATAGATGTGCGATAGGAAACATATTCTCTGACCACTAAGGAAGAACAGACACAAAATAAAGTTAGGCGCCGCTTCAATCTATAATCTTCTATCGCCTCGATTCTCGGATTAGGGATATGGCATGTTGAATCGCAATTGTTTTTGCCATTTCCGAGGCCAATCTCCCCGGGAACACTACTTCGGCCTTCTACAACCATTTCCTTCTCATCCCTACAAATCATGCTCCATCCCAATTGATGATAATCGGGAAAAAAACAGCCTCATCCACATTCAGGGACAACCAGTTTGGTGGTGGTGGCTGCCATCCCTTCATAGAGGGGCTCTTTGGTGGGGTCGGGGGTATGCTGGCATTCCTGTTTCGGTAGGCCTCTCTCCAACTATGGATGTGGCTTCGGACCGTGCCATCCAAAGCCACTACTGTTTGTGGTGTCTGTTCCCATACAATACCATTCTTGGCCTTCGATCTCCCATGTCGTCATAGTTATTCTGCTTTTAGTTGTCATGTTTGGGAGGTCCATTACCACTGTCAACCTCTCTAGGAATGTCATATCTGGTGTGGAGGGGAAGTATATCTAGGCTTGGTTCCATACTTCCTGTTCAAACGACTAATGTACAAAAAGATGTACCGCTATTTCCTGTGTTGTCTGACAAATAGGGAATTCCTCTGAAATAGGGATAAATTTTGTCCGAAGGTTTACCGCCACCTGTAAAGTATGTAACAAGGATCTTCATAGAAATACCTTAATTGTGATTGTATATCCAGATCCAAAATGGTCGTCCATACCGACGCTTCTTGGTTGGGCACGCACCGACCATTTAGTCGGGTCAAAAGTCGATACCCTTCTCGACAACTACATTGGCCTCTAGTATCCCGCGTTTAGTACCATTTATCCGGACACATGTGATTCGGATTCGGGACTTGGATAACCTCCTCAACTATAGCTTGAGGTGAGAGTCTTTCCAATTGTAAGGCGTCCCATTCTCCGTCTTGTCGCATAAGCTTTGATATCATCATTTCCCCACTTGCCAAAGTCCTCACAGGTATAATCAGGACATCTCCCAATAACCACATTATCCCTTCCACTCTGATTGACCGGCCATCCCCAATCGCTCTCCGAAACCCTTCCCTTAATAAAGTTTGAGTAGCCCGAAGTCCGGACCATAGTTGGCTTGGGTTGAGACTAGCATCCCCCTCCTTAAATTCTTGGCTTGGAATACCCTGGCCACCAGACTGTTCGGGTTTGATATGAACTTCCAATACATTTTTCCAGTAAAACGAGGTTCATATCATACATGTCCGGGAATCCCATTCCACCCACCTCCTTCGAGTGACACAATTTCGCCCAGTCTTGGCAAATAATAGGTTTTCCAGTCCATGGGGTACCTGCCCACCAATACCTAGCTAATGCCACGTGAATCTTATCCATAATCCATAGAGGATCACGGGAGAAGGAATACACTCATGGCATAAATAGACATATATTAGAGGACTGATTTGACCATCACTTCCTTTCCTCCTATCGAAATCTTCTACCCATCTCATGATTCGATCTTAGTTAGGATACGATCGCACACAAATTGGAGACTCTGCCCCTTTTTCCTACCTAGCATATCTGGAACACCTAGATAGGTAGATGCCCACGATATCTCATGAATACCAAAGTAGTACAGCAGAGGAGTCTGTTAGACGGGGTTATGTTAGAGCTGAAGAATATGGACAATTTTTGCTTGTTTATAACCTGACCCGATAGGTACCCCGAATGTCTGGAGGATACCCTATAAATACTCAGCTTCTCGTCTATCTTCTCGAAAAAGATGGAACAGTCATCAACAAAGAAAATGTGAGAAATAACTAGCGCACTTCTAGCCACAAAGACTTCATGGATCTTGCCCTCACGTTTCACCTGGGTCGATAGACGGGACCGTCCTTCCATGCAAAACAAGAAGAGGTAAGGGGAGAGTGGTTCCCCTTATCGTACTCCTCGACCTGTCGTGAAAGATTTTGTCCGTCGACCCCCTGACATAATTATGTACTAGATAGACCGCATATAGGCTAGCACCGAGACACGCCATAGGGGACCAAATCCGAAGGCTCCCATCATAGACAGTATAAAAAACCATTCCACCCGATCATATGTCTTGCTCATGTCTATTTTGAGTGACATGAATCCGTTTGGGCCTTATGTACGTCTCCGAAGCGAATGAATGATCTCATACGAGAAAAATACGTTTTCCTGGATTTCCCTACTAGGCATAAAAGCCCCTTAGTTCACCGATATTAAGGGATCAAACAAATGATTTAGTATATTAGCAAGAACCTTGGATAAGACCCTAAAAATGACATTACATAAAGCTATAGGTCGGAGGTCCACAATCCTCTTTGGGTCTTTGTTTTTGGGGACAAGAACTAATGTCGTGTGATTGACATCTGGGTCTATGTTTTCGGTTACCACTGCCTCCCGGAAAAACACCACTACCTCCTTTTTTAGGACACACCAGTAATGCTGATAGACCTTAGGGTTGAGGTCATCCGATCCTGGTACCTTGTTCGGACCCATTTGGAATAATATGGTCCGCACTTCCTCATCGGACACCCCCTTACCCAATCTGACATTGTGATCCTCAATAATCATCAAAAGGACGTCCATAGGTATCTCATGCATCCATTCAGGCCCAGTCATAAAGATATGTTCAAAATACTGGATCAGCATTGCCTGCATTCCCGTATCTCATGTCACTTCCGTACCCTCAATAGTTTTTAAAGTTCGAATATTTTTTCTCCTCTGTATTTTGGTTGCTATAGTCTAGAAGAATTTTGTTTTTCTGTCCCTGTCTACTAACCAATGTTGCTTGGCATGCTGCATCCAGAAACTATCTTATCTGGAAAGAGTATGCTCATATTGCTTATGAATAGCCAAATACAGTATGATCCCCGACCTATCCTACCTTTCATTCAGTTTCAATAATTGTTGCTGGCATCTACGGATCGTATTGATCGTCTCCCTATAAATTGTCTACCCCCAAATATCCAGAGATCGACCAATCTCTGTCATATCCGTCTTGATATGCCGACCTGTCGGTTGGGCCCATTCTTGTTGTATCAGTCTACCACAGTCGGGCTCTTCTGTTCATCCGTTCTCAAAACATAATTGTCTCTCCAACCGATCCCTCTGTTCTTGGGTCAAGCTGAAACTAACGCTATACGGTCAGAAGTAGTATGCCCCACATTCCAAAGTCGTGCCCGGGGAAATCGTTCTCGGAGGGACGGAGAGATAAGTCCTCTATCCAGTCTGATTTTCAGTCGGGAGGTGGGTTCTTTACCCTTTGTCCAGGTAAATTGGTAACCCTTCATAGACAGGTCCTCCACACCTATAACTGTCAATACATGCCGAAAACTCTGAATAAGATGTATAGGATATGACCACCATCCCCGTATCTCATCCGGGTGGATTATATCGTAAAAATCCCCCATAAGAAGCTAGTCTTTTGTCTGGTTGTCTCTTCCAAATCAACGCATAAGCTCCCATGTACGGTCTCGGTGTACCCATGCCGGTTCCCCATAAATACATGTGAATCGGAATGGTTCATCTTGACAGAAATACACATGTGCATCAATGTGGGTCTATGCCGAATCGATCACATCTACCCAACATCGACCTGACTATAAGAGCATATGACCCCCTTTTCTTCCCTCGACTGGTCGTCCCGTATCCCCATGAAATCCTAGTTTATGGTGTAGTAATGCCAACCTAAAACGAGGATGCCGCGATTCTGAATGGTACGTTTCTGACAAGAATAACAAGTCAGGTTTGAGGCGTTTGACTAGATTATGGAGTTTGTGTCGATTTTGATCAGAGTCTAACCCTAAAAAATTCCATTCCATAACAGTAACCATATTGTCTCAATACCTCAGTACAAGCACATGAATACCATAATATACCAACAAAACGCAGTCGCAGGCAGTAACAAACAAAACAATCACAGTAACAATAGTCAAGCATGAGACCGAACGTGTAGAGAGGATAACAGATAGAAGAAAACTAAAGGGACTCACTGGTGCCGACCTCGGTCAGCACAACAGGCTACATTGGGAAGATGGAGCAAGCTAGACGATCCCGACCTAAGCTGAAGCAGACTGTGATGGCCGTGTCTGGGAGTGTGATTATCGTTCATAGTGAGACGGAGAAGCACTGGTGATCGAATGGTGGTAGGCGACAGGACGAGGATCGCTAACGATCGACGACGTCAAGCCATAAAGCGACTGAGTCTCTTACACTTTTTTGTGACTACTATTCTACAAATTAATATTTTTCCATTCTTTCTATACTTATTAACTTTCGATAACTTATAGATTATGGTTTACGTTTGTATATGATGATTTAAGAATTTAGACATTTGTGGCGTGAAACTCAAGATGAGTCGTTTGCTCTCAAACCGAACCCTAAGGTTTCTTATGAACATTCAAGTTGTTCTCACCGGCGGTGGCATCATCCCTGATTGTTTCTATCCGCAGCAACCGCATCAAGTCATGCGTCTCCCACACTGCCGAGACCGACCTGCAGGGTCCTCGCGCTGAACCCGTCCTTGAAGCTCTCGATCACCGACATTAGTCCTTCACCGACTTCGCCCCGAAACCGATCATCGGTATGGATCTTTCATTATTTTTCGCCCTTCACAGGTACACAAGGCAACATGATCGTGATTTCGGCAGCCACCGTTTCCCCTTTGGTTGTCGCTGTCCTAGAATCGATCTACTCGATTCCCACCCCGATGATTGAAGGCCAGCCTGATCACACCGGTGTAGACCCAAAGGATAGACATGAACCTTCTCGCTGTCGACCACAATCTCCGTCGGATGAATATGGGGCCTCGGAGCTGGTCGTGGTAGATCCACTAAGGGACGAGGAGGAGGTCCAGGATCCACAGACGGAGGTGCGACAGCCTCCTTCGGAAGAATGAGAAAACCCGGCGGGGGTGGGAGGGTCCGACTACAGACTATACCCACAGACCCGGGACTGCCGGTGTTGGGAGTTCTCGGGAAAACTGCATTCAGAGTACCTTACTCCTATTTATTTTACGAGTATTATGTTTTTAGTTTGGAATGATTATTTCGTTTCGTTTGTTGGACTTTTTACTTCATGTTCTGTTATTTTGAGATGCTGGTAAGGGGATGTCGTGAGTTAGTGTGTACGATCAAAAATAGACTATTTCTACGGGTTTATGAGCGTTGAGCTTGCTACAGTCGGCCCAAACAAATATCTGGAGCTCAAGGTTTGTACGCCCCACTTTGTATGGTTTTTTGTTCGCAATAACGTAATTCCTCATTGGCTCGTTTTAAAAAACAACTTTGGATAACTTAGTGTGACCTATACATGAAAAAAATATGAATCTACCTTTAATCCCATGAATCTATGATATGAAAAATTAAGTGACGTGGATATAGAAGAAAACCGACCGTTTGAGATCATTTCTTGCAGAGCACATAAGGTACAAAATCAGTAACCACGCAAGGAACAAAAGGACAAGGTTCGGATTTTGATCGTAATCAGATTCAGTATGATACGCCAAAATCACCCAGAAATAGCAAAGCGGAGATGGAGAAGAAGAAACAACGACGACAAATGGTTCACAACCCACGTTTTCCTCCGCAGCTTCCCACAAAATCAGGGCAAAAAAATGGAGGTTTCGCTTCATTCGTCCGTTAAATTCTCACCTTCCTTTCCCTCGCTCTTCCAGTTCCGTCTTCGTTTCTCTTCACCATCTCTCTCGTGGCTTTGCTCGCCGGGCAATGCCATGAGGCCTCTCCCTTTCACGAACCAACACCGACCCAGTAAGCCTCTCCTGCTCTGACGATTTCGGTGTTCGTTCCGTGCCTGAAGATATGGATCTGAGGTTCTGGTTGCTCCTGCAATTGGCCCTTTTATCCGTGGCTTCGGGCAATTTGGTGTTCAATGTTCACAGCAAGTTCAAGGGACGCGACCGGTCACTCACGGACTTCAAGGCCCACGACCTCCGCCGCCACGGCCGCTCTCTCTCCGCCGTGGATTTTCCCTTGGGCGGCAATGGAAATCCTGCTAAAACTGGGTCAGTTCCCTCAATTTTACTTCGATTTGGTTGGATTTTCCGCTTACCCATTTGGTTTTGGAGGTGATTCGTTACTGGGCCGTCTCTATTTTTGTCAGATTGTTGATGCATTGATGAAATTTTAGAGCTTGGTTGATTGAGCATTTGGGTCCATTCATTAGCATAGTTGGTTGTTTTGTTGTCTTTCTTTGATCATTGGTGTTTGCTAACAGTATTGGGATTGGATTACTGAAACATGATTGATTTTGATTTTGTTGATAAGTGTGAATTGTGGTTGGTTCAATTTTGTTTGTTTATTGGGTTTCAAGGTTAAGAAAACCACTTGTGAATTACATAATGAGGAACATGTAAACTTCAGCGACCAAATAAAATGTAATGAAATGAAACATCTAGATGAAGCAATAAGTGTGCTGAAACACAAACCTCTGGGACACTGAGGAGCATGTGGTTACTGAATTTATGTTACTGTTGTTTGGTTTAGGCTCTACTTCACTAAAATTGGATTGGGGTCGCCTGCAAAAGACTACCATGTCCAAGTTGATAGCGGAAGTGACATCTTGTGGGTGAACTGTGCCAGCTGCAAGAACTGCCCCACCAAAAGTGATCTTGGTGTATGTTTCAGTCTTGTTAAAGTTGGATATATAAACCATATAATTGGTTAGTAATCTTAGTTTTTATGCTTATTTTACTGCAGATCGATCTGACACTATACAATGCTAAGAGCTCATCGTCTTCAAAAACGATTAGTTGTGATAACGACTTATGCCCTTCTGCAAACAACAGTTCAGCTCGTGATTGCAAATCCGGTTCCTCCTGTCCATATAGTATTCAGTATGGAGATGGAAGCTCAACCACTGGATACTTTGTGAAGGATAATATAGTCCTTAATCAAGTGTCTGGAGACCGCCAAACTTCATCAATGACTGAACCTGTAATCTTTGGGTGAGTTACAATGTGTGTTACCGACACATTATTTGTAAGTCCAGTATTCATGTGTTTGAGGTATACATGCATCGTATTTGAGTTTTGGAGAATCATTGATGTTACCAATTGAATACCTGGTATTAAAGTATGGGATGGTCCTCTAGTGAAGGTAGCTATCAACCTTACTTATGTAGAAGTAAAGGGATACTACATACTTGATTCTTAATCATTAAGATTGATGTATCAAGGACTTAAGAGTATTCTTTATGTAGAAAGAACCTCTATTTTGTCACTTGACCCCACTGCTCTGAGAGATAGGCCCAACATGAGTTGGATGAGAGCTCAACAGGGATTGAGAGAGAGGGGGCCAACAAGAGTTGTAGAGGTAATAAAGGTGAGTGAGATACCGCTGCTGGGACTTGAACCCTGGATTTATGAGCTTCACTACACTTTTTGATTGAGGAGATTTATGTCTAGTTAGCATAATATATTGTTGCAAGCTATTCTTATGGACAGGTGTGGAGCTGGGCAATCAGGGGAGCAAGGTGCATCTGTTGGCCCACTTGACGGAATACTTGGTCTTGGGCAAGTAAATACCTCTGTGCTTTCACAGTTAGCTGCTGCTGGGAAGGTGAAAAAGATGTTTGCGCACTGCTTGGATACTAAAGTAGGAGGAGGTATCTTCACCATTGGAGAGGTAGTGAAGCCTGAAATAACTAAAATTCCAATGGTACCAAATCGGTATGTGACATTATCTCAAGTTTCTGCCCTTTATTTTGTTTGTTGTTTATTCGTTGGAGCTTGTGAAGTCAGAGGGGGCGTTGAAGTGTAAACCCACGTTGAGTAAAAATTAGAGAAAATAGCTACTAATGAAGGCTAGGGCCACACCCAACTAACAAGGTTTAGGTAGTGAAGCCTGAAATAACTAAAATTCCAACGGTACCAAATCGGTATGTGACATTATCTCAAGTTTCTGCCCTTTATTTTGTTTGTTGTTTATTCGTTGGAGCTTGTGAAGTCAGAGGGGGCGTTGAAGTGTAAACCCACGTTGAGTAAAAATTAGAGAAAATAGCTACTAATGAAGGCTAGGGCCACACCCAACTAACAAGGTTTATATTTTAGTTGTTGAGCTTGACCCGATATATGTAGCCCGATTTTATTAAAATTACACAAACGCTTGTAGTGGTTTTCCTTTAGAACTGGTTTTGGTAGCTAAACATGCATACAGTCTTTTCATTTAGATACACTTTCAGTCTCAATGTTAATCCAATTGCAATATATCACTCCCTCCGTCCCAAAATAAGTGTTCCATTTTTCCGAAACAAATGTCTAATTTGTTCCATTTTTATGTTAGTTAGTTAATTAGCCTTGAATTATAAATGGTATACCCAATAAATTATTTATAACAGCTTGTAGTTGGGACATAAGTAAAAAAATGAACAATTACTCTTTGAACATAGGCAAATGGCACATTTATCTTAAGATGGAGGGACTATATTTTTGGGATTATTGCAAAAACTTGCAGTGATCTATATGCGCTTTGCAAATAATATGGGTGAACATTTTTTTTTGCAAAAATTATCCCCAACTATTTTCCGTCCGCAAATCCGTTATCTTTAACGGAAATTAGTCATGTGACAGTCACATGACTTCATTTTTTTTTGGAAATGACAGTTTTTCCCTTTACATTTTGAAAAAAAAGGGAACTCTTATGTTTCATTTCAATTTGAAACCCTCATGCATACATGTTTTGCAATTTGGAACTCTTATATATACACTTTTGCATGGTAACCTTCAACTTTTTGCAAACAAAAATAGTTCACCGGTAGTATTTGCAAAACGTGCATAGTTGTGTCATCTCCTCCTAAATTGCTTCAATTTTAATTTTTGTCATAATAATTATGGTTTATTAATTATTTTAGGACACATTACAATATAGTTCTGAAGGAAATTGAAGTCGACGATGAAGTTCTTAAAATTCCCCCAGATACATTTAATGCTGGGGATTCCAGGGAAGCTATAATTGATAGTGGTTCAACCTTGGTCTATCTCCCAGATGATATTTATCATCCATTGATGGCTAAGGTATCATGTCCTCTTTCCTCTTGTATGTAGTCTTCAATTTCTTTTGCTTTTAATTCCATTCATTTCTGAAGTTCATTCTAAGTTCCATTCGGTTTAAGATTCTATTTTTCAAAATTACTTCTCAGATTGCGAGTCGTACTCCTCATATGGAGCAAAGTTCAGTTGAAGACACATTTGTTTGCTTTCGCTCCAGTGATACCTTTTCAAGGTAATGCAACATTTACAGCTATTCATCTGCACTTTGTTTATGAGGAATTCCAATCCTTAATATGGAAATTGGCAATCTCATATGTGATTCATGTCTCCACTATGCACAGTAGATACTTCAGCTATATGTCTGGGTTGAAAATGAAAGGATAAATTGCAACTAACTACCTTTATGAGTTGCCCACAAACACTTGAATACATTTACAAATTTTTGTGTGTCACGTGAGTGTAAATTTGAAATATATTAAAACTACTCACTCTCACGCTCTACTCTTATGATTTCAATTTGATTCGGTTCTCAAAATATGTCAAGGAACTACATTGGCATCGGAAGATTAGAGTATGGGAATGAGTAATTTTGGGATATTATGAAATTTTAAACTCACATGACGAAAAAAATCGATTTTTTTGATGGTATTAAAAAGGATGGTCATGTTTGTTTGTAGAAATTTACTATGGGGTCATGTGTTTGTGGACAATTCATAAAGGTAGTTATGTGCTATTAACCCCAAAATAAAATTACTAGTTTGAATGCACTGTTCTCTAATGAATGAATATTTGAACTCGAAATTTTCAGTGATTTTGTGGAATTTCCAACCGTCAAGTTTCATTTTCAGAAGTCGCTTACTCTGACAGTTCAACCTTCTGATTATCTTTTCAAATCAGGCGTAAGTGAAAATCATCATGTTTTGTGCTTGTGATGTGCTATTATCTTTGGCTCTCTATCCCACAAGAATCATCTTGGTCTTGTTTTGCAAAGTTACTAGTATCATCATGTTCCCATTTAATAAAAGCAGTTGTATGTTGTTTCAACAGAAAGGCATGTGTCTTGGTTGGCAAAACAGTGGGATTAAATCTGATGGGAAGCCCATGATTCTTTTGGGAGGTATTATCTGAACTCTGTGTGTCCATCTTCAGCTTACAAGGGTACTTATTTGATCAATGTATTCTTGTTTGATTGCAAAAAAGTGCCCTGATGATATATTCATTTTTTACAAATTGTGTGGCCCTCTTATTGAATAATTGCAAAAAAGTACATTAAACTTGTCTTTCTGTTGCAATGTGTATGAAGATGATAATTTTACCCTTACAATTTAGATTTTAAAAATAAAAAGTAAAAAACAAGAAAAATTCAAATTTTCATATCCCTTAATTTTACCCTTACAATTTAGATTTTAAAAATAACAAGTGAAAATGCATGCCTGACTCTCATTAACTGAGTTTGATCAACATTCTAATTTAGTTCGAATAATCGATTGTATATTAATAATAGTAGTTAACAGTGTCTGTATTGGGTAAATCACTCACCTGAATGAATAGACAATATATGATATGTGTTCCTCTTGCAAACCATATTGTTTATGAACTAAGTTCATTGAACTGTTTCCAAATGCAGATATGGTGCTGGCAAACAAGCTGGTTGTGTATGATCTGGAAGATCAGGCTATCGGGTGGACTGATTATGATTGTAAGTATCGTATATTCGTAGTCATTGTTTATATATTTTTTGGATAATTGCAAAAAGTACCTGAGGTATTCACTTTTTACAACCTGTAACCCTTTTATTTGATAATTGCAAAAAAAAAATGGGACGAATTTGTCTTTTTGGTACACTTTGTTGTATATTTTTGTTTCAAAATGACGATTTTACCCTTGGAAATTTAAATTTAAAAATTAATAATTAGAGAACCAAAAAATCAAAATTTCCATATCCCTTAAATTTCTCACTCTTTGTACGGTACGAAGAGGAAGAAAATTAAGGGCTGTGAAATTTATATATATATATTTTTTTTACTTATTATTTGTTAAATCTAAATTACAAGGGTAAAACCATCATTTTCTTACAAACTGCATCAAAAAACAAGTTCGGGGTACTTGTTTATAATTGTATATAAAAAATAGGATGACATGTTACTTTTTTTTTGCAATTATCCCTGTATATTATCACATATGTTTAATTTCGGAGGAAACAGATATGGCTTACTTACCATTATGTGATGTCTTTTGAAGATCTATGCTTTTTGCTCAAAATTGTTGAATCATGGGGAACCTGCATTTGATCTTGCATGTTGAAACTGAGATTGGAATGAAATAGTTCTACTAGTTCACCTCTCTTTCTCTTTTGTTGTACATTGTTAGGCTCTTCAAGTTCGGCCAAAGTGAAGGACGAAAATGGAAGAGTGTTCGTTGTGGACTCTCACGATATTTTCTCTGCTGCCAGTCAGAGGCACGATGGAACAACGATGATGAGGACAACGTTGTTGATGTTCATGTGGATTGCAATGTTATTTAAGTTTGTAGATTAAAATGCCAACACAACCTAGTTGTTCATACTCTTTATTTATAGGAAAGGGTCTCTGATCCAAGTCTATTTACCGTATCTGGCTGTCTCTTGCGTCAGGGGGATCGATGATTCGAACACAATGTACTATAGATTCCAACGAAAAACGGTTTGCAGTTTGTACCACAATATACATAAAGGTACAGAAAAATGATCATTACTTTTAAGAAAATGGTAGAAGGTAGATAGATACAGAGCATTGTTTTCAAATATAGCCGTTGGATGAGCAATAACATGTAATTTTGATTTTGTTGAGCTATTCTTTCTTTTCTTTGATTATTGTTTTATATAGTTGGAACTCAGAGGAGTTCCTTTTTCTGTTTAGAAAATAATAACTAATGCAAGAGTTCTAAAATTTACTAATAACAATACATATATCGGTACTTTGAAATCGTTTACAGATTATTAATGTTGCCTTAATTTTGTAGCACGTTGTGACCGATTGTTCTTGTCGATGACTGAACCTACGTGTTTGGTTGTGACACGAGTCTATTAACTTGATTTCGATTAAACTTCTTATTAGCAGATAGGCAAGTCATTATAGTGAATAAAACAGTTGAATTATTCTATACTATAAAGATTTAGCATTTTGAGAATCAGTACAAAGGAATAATTCAGAATAGACAAATATGGAAACTCTATAAAATTATTCATCAAAATATATAGATAAAATGATGGACACATTTAATGCATATTGACTTGCAGCACCTAAAAATACTTGCATTAAAGTTTTGGCCGATCAATACATGTAATTAATGCTCCAAGTCCTTAATTTGGTTACCTAATTACCAAACCATTCATGACTTTCTTTCCTTTAATTTATCTTACTTTATTTATCAGAATCTGTAAATTAAAATAATTTGAATATTATAGCGTTTCACTAAAACGTTACGATGTGTGCCCTTTTCATTTGTTTTTTGTTTTGAGGAAAAAAGTATTATTAGATTTTATATAGCTCTACAATCGTTGATTTCACAAGCACAATGGTAAATATAACAGAATTCAGACAAGTTAGACCATAATAGTACTAACCCCTAGTCAAAACCTACAACGCAACAAAATACGTCCATAACGTGCAACTATACCGTGCACGCCAAAAATGCAACAAAGTGCACACCGTAAGTGTCACATAACGGGCACACCAAATTACAATCGGTCCACACAAACGTGCAACCGATGCACACCAATCTGTAACAAAGTGCATTCATTTGGCCACAACCAACCAAAACCTAACAAAAAAGAACATAGGATAAAACTAGAAGCGTGACCATATCTCTTGGGATCCAACCACGTCGACCATCTCGATATTACTCCATTTGGCTTTAGTCACCGGTATCTGAAGAAACAATGCCGGAGAATCTAAGACCCACACATAACACTTCGACTCTCCTTCTACACCGTCCTTTCCACATTCAGAGTATAAATTTGAGGATGCCTCAACGGACTCTATTGCCTAAACCGCAAAAAACGACGCAACGAAGAGACTGAAGGAGCCGAAACTGGAGAAGGAGAAAAAAAGCATGTGACGAACGGACAAAAAACCGAATAATCATGACCAACGAAATAGAACTCCCGATAGAATGGAGAAAACGTAAGGGCTGACCTCCACCAGTTACAACCGAAACGGAGCTTCGATTGTTATCGACAAAAGCAAGAGATCAAAGAAAAAAGAAAAAAAACTGATGTGCAGAGGAAAGAGGCGGCTGTTTCTGCCTCCACTCCCATTTATTCATCAAACATTAAAAAACAGAACTTTTTAAATTTTATTATATCCAAAATAAGATATATTATATAACCCATAAAGTAAGGGACTTTACTTCGAAAGACATTAGATTAGTTGGATGCAAACAAATTTTATTATCTGGAGCCAACGGTAAGTACGAGAAGACATCAATGACTCCGCAACATAATGTTGTAAGATTAGGACATCGATATTTAGGACTAATTTTTAATTCTCGATTCTCCATCTGTTACGAACAAGAATTTGTTGTCTATATCATGCTTACAAGAGCAAATTTACCCCTTAATCTCGTTTCAGGACAACCCATTTCCTGTGATGTCCCTGTCCACAATGGCACGACTTGTTTATTCGAAATCGTTTGTCTATTCCAATGCGTCTTTCTCCGTCTTCAACGCAACAAAAACACTTCGTGCGCACAAAATGACATTGAACACGAAAAATGACGATTGTTGATGGGAACAAAACGACAACTAATGAAACCCTTGAAAGTCTAAAGACGAGACCCATATTTCTCCCATTACGTATTCAACTGAACTATATCTTTACCGAAAATAACTTCCATTAAGTGGCTTGTGACTTTGATTACTAATAGCAATACACTACTATCACATGTTTCCTCATTTATTCACCTACTCATTTATATCATCATGAGGGCAAGATTGAAAGCAAATATTATATAGAGTAATAGAATCTATAAGATACAAGATTTCTAAAAAAATCACACATTTTCTGTGGCGACCTTTTATCTTGTGCATGAGTAATTTCGGAAAGCTTCAATAATAATTTAAGAAATAGTCTTGAAGACGAAGTTGAAGATATTTTCTTATGTGAAAATAAAATATATATTAGATATAGCATATCGGATTACTCAAGTAAAAACAATACATCTAGAGGTTCGAAAAAATTATGGCTATTGTCATCGAAATCGGAGGCTAGCAAACTTATTTTATTGTCGATGCTCTTAGAGCATCTCCAATACAAATAGACCTGACTAGACTAATAACCTAGCCTAATAAGGGGTTTTCAAGAGAAAAAAACGGAAAAAGTTGGGCTAATTGTAATAGCTCCACAATAAGATTAAACTAGACCGAGCGAAGAAACCATATAAATTAAAATTTTGAAACAAAAATACTTTATTTAAAAACATAGACGAAATTACATAAAAGTTCAAAACTCAAATTGAGATAACTAAATTCGTTCTTAAGCCGGACATGTGGCAGTCCGAGCGACTAGCCTTTGAAGATTTGACCTAGCACAGACGAATTGTTAAAGACGGTGAAGCCTTCACCAAGGCCAATTTGTCGATTCAAATCGCCTCTCAATTTGTCAAAACAATTTCTCTTTTCGATGATTTGTTCGATAATTTCACCTCAACTCACTCTGTGTTGCAGGCACTCCTATTTAATTTATGTTTGGATTGTATAATTAATATACCAGATCATAACAGAGGTTGATGAATTTGGGATTTTATAATCAATAAGATTTTTCATTCTTTGATTTTATTAACTTGAAAAAAAAGAAAAAGGAGAAAAAGAAAGGTGGCACTAGCACTACCCAAAACAAAGCCAACTCCTAATCTTATGGCAACAAATTTGCATAGTGACTCCTCTTTCCCCAAAAGTGGGTCCCACACCTTCCCATCATATCCCTCTCATTGCCTTTGCAATTTCATCATCTTCCATTGTTCCCACCAAAGTTCTGTTGTGTCTTTTCTGTGCAACTTCACTGCTCATCAATGTTACATATTTCTCCAATATGCATCAAAGAGAAGAAGAAATAAGGGTTAGTGGTTCAAAACTACTCCACATCATTGTCAACAAACAAAAAACTACTTAAAGTTTCGTCCACCCTTTTATACTATACTAAAAACTATCTTATCAAGTTAATTGTCAAAAACTACTCTAAAATATTGCCCACACAACTATACAATGCATTATGAATTGTCCATACAATTTCAGAATGCATTATGTATTGACCACAAATCTATTGAATCTGCGCAGAATTGCCCATATCATAATTCTGAACATTTATCACAGTTTCTTTCTGTCACGTTTTTCTAACAGAAGTCGATGGACAAAACTTTAGTATAACATAGAAACGTGGACAAAACTTTAGGTAGTTTTTCGTTTATGAACAATATTTCAAGAAAGTTTTTGATAATTAACCCTAGAAAGAAACCTTGTTGTCATTGTTTTTGGATTTTATTCAAGTCAAATACAGTGCATACATTACACACACAACATTGTTGGCAGGTGATTGGACAATGCCATGGCCCTCCAAAAGATGCTTCTCTGTCTTTTATATTGTCTGATCCTCATATGATTCACAACCTCTCCTACTTTACCTTTTGCCCTTTTTCTCATCATCATTTTCATTTTTCATTTTCTCTTCTTCATTTTATTTCCATAAATGGGTCTCTGACAAATCTTGATTATTCCCTCCTCATTGTATATAAACTACCCCCATTCATGGGTTTCTAGCATACACATCACACACTCAATTGTTTTTGAGTTCTGGGTCATGGTGGTGAGGACAAGCTCAGCCATGGCTAAACTCTTATTCTTCTTCTGTAGTGTAGCAACTCTCTGCATATTGGTTTCTGAAGCAGCTCCTGCAGGTTCTCTCATCACTCAATTGCCAGGCTTCAATGGGACTTTCCCATCCAATCACTATTCTGGGTCAGTCCAGTTTTGAACCCTCCATTACAATTATGCACAAATTTAGTTTAAAAATCTGATCTTTTTCAATTTTGGTGATGTGGGTCTTGAGCAGGTATGTGAATATAGATGGAGAAGCTAATGGGAAGAAACTTTTCTACTACTTTGCTGTCTCAGAGAGCAACCCTTCAAAGGACCCAGTTGTCCTCTGGCTCAATGGTGGACCTGGCTGCTCTAGCTTTGATGGCTTTGTCTATGAACATGGTACTAGTCCCTCTAATTCATGTTTTTGTCTTGTGTTCTTCAAGTACATCTGCATTATTATGACCTTGAAGACACTTTTGATCAGTCAAATTGAAGTCTTGGAATCAGAATCATCTGTTGGTGTTTGTGAATCCATGAGGGCACTTTTGAATTTTCATGAAAACAGTTCCTTGTAGTACATGTTAATGATTTTGTTGTTTTAAGACAAACAAACATGAACTTTTGACCTTAATTTCATCAAAAGTCTGTACTTTTCTGTAGGCCCTTTCAATTTCCAAGAGGGGAGTCCAAAAGGAGGCTTGCCAAATTTGCAAATCAATCCTTATAGTTGGTCAAAGGTAAAGAGATTGAATGAACTAGTCCTCTCTACTGTTAACTTTCAATGAGATTGAATTAGGAAGTTTGGGTTTAATTAGCATAATGACTTTGTAAGAACAAAACAAATCACAGGTTTCTAGCATTATTTACTTGGATTCTCCTGCTGGAGTCGGCTTCTCTTATGCGAAGAACGTAAGCAAATACATAACTGGAGACCTACAAACTGCTGTTGATACACACTCTTTTCTCCTCAAGGTACATTATGAGATGTTCTATACTGATATTGTGACATTTATCATGATGTTACCGTATTTATTTGATCACTTTCTCGGTATCCAAACAGTGGTTCCAAGAATTCCCCGAGTTCCTTCAAAATCCATTTTACATTTCGGGCGAGTCTTATGCTGGGATTTATGTCCCAACTCTTGCTTCTGAAGTAGTAAAAGGTACACTCCATGTTCTTACAGTAGCTAACGAGCTAGTGACCTTCTGCTACTGAGTTTGTGGCTCAACTTTTGGCTTGCAGGGATAGAAAATGGCGCTGAACCCGTGATCAATTTCAAAGTATGCATCTTTTTTATTGACTAAAAAGTATCCATTTCTCGTGTGAAAGATCGAGTTTTGATCATTGTGAACTGATGAATGATGAGCAGGGTTACATGATCGGAAATGGGGTCACAGATAATGCATTTGATGGCAATGCTTTAGTCCCATTTGCTCATGGAATGGGACTTATATCAGAAGAAATTTTTGAGGTCAGCACAAAATTTCAGTCCATTTTAGTGCAAGATTATGCTAAGATATAATTGCAAAAAATTACCTAAGGTATTCCCTTTTGCAAGTTGTAGCCCTTTTATTTGATAATTGTAAGAAAGTACCCTTGAAGTTGTCTTGTTGTTGCGGTTTGTATTAGAATGATGATTTTACCCTTACAATTTATATTTAAAAAAATAATAAGTAAAACAAAAGATCCAAATTTTGATATTCCTTAATTTTCTTCCTCTTTGTATTGTACAAAGAATAAGAAATTTAAGGGATTTTATGATTTGAATTTTATTGTTCTTTAATTATTATTTAAAAAAAATTAAATTTCCAGGGGTAAAGTCATCATTTTGAAACAAATTTATGCATAGTGCAACAAAAAGACAAGTTCAAGGTATTCTTTTGAAATTATCGTATAAAAGGGCTACAAGTTGCAAAAAGTGAATACTTCAGGCTCACCTATGTTAATTCCGAAATCACATTCGTTGCCTGCAATGATTGTTCCAGGGAGTTGAAACCTCGTGTGGAAAAAACTACTATAACTCGACCAGCAAAAGCTGCTATGCAGCTCTTGACAAAGTTGACAATGTGAGAAGAACGTTGATTCTTGATTTGAAAAATCGAAAATAGCTTCTTAGAAATTGGTTAAATCTTTTCCTTTTCGGTATGTTTGTAGGCAATCACAGGTCTAAACATGTACGATATCCTCGAGCCATGCTATCATTTCCCAGAAGCACAACAAAATGCAAAGCGAAACTCGAGCTTGCCTGAAAGCTTCAAGCAACTGGGTACTACCGAGAGACCCCTTGCAGTCAGGAACAGGATGTTCGGGCGGGCATGGCCCGTTCGGGCGCCTGTAATGGACGGCATTGTCCCTCTATGGCCTCAATTGGCAGAACTATTCCACGTTCCTTGTGTAGTAAGTAACAATCTTTGGTTTTAAATTTTTGATCAAGTGACTTGTTTCAACTCACATCTTGACGATTCTTGTGCTTGAATTAAAACTCTGAAGAACGATGAAGTTGCGAGCACGTGGCTCAACGACGAAGCAGTCAGGAAAGCAATTCACGCTGAACCGGTAAGATTGATCGTATTATTGTATCGTTATATGTTCTTCAATTCCTCACATTTCACTCATGCCATTGAGATAGAGATATTTTTTCAGGTGAAAGTGTCTGGTTCTTGGGAGATTTGCACGGGAAGGATCTCGTTTAGCCACGACGCAGGAAGTATGCTCGTTTACCACAGGAACCTCACGATGAAAGGATATCGAGCACTCATATTCAGGTAAGCGAAAACTGAAGTAACTGAACAGATCATAACAGAGCAAAAACTGGTATTAAAACAATAAAATAATAGCATGTTTGTGTTTGAGGATGTGTTTATGAATTAAAATATAAATAGTTATAAACAATTCATCGTTATACTACCAGTATTATTTAATTATTTCTCTTATGACAACGACCAAAGACTAAACAAGAGTCTCACACTTTTTCTACGTTACAAACAACTGTCGATGTCTGTCATAGTCAAGACCCAGTTTTTCCTATAACCCATACTACACTTGACAAAGTTGGATTCTTTCGTAATTTGCAGTGGAGATCATGATATGTGCGTTCCCTACACCGGGAGTGAAGCATGGACGAGATCAATGGGATACAAGATCGTCGAGGAATGGAGGTCCTGGGCATCGAATGGCCAGATCGCCGGGTATTCTAAAGATCGAAACTTTCTTGTCTCGTGTTAATCTCGTTCCCCTTTGACTATATAGCAATTTCTTGCAGGTATTTGCAAGCGTATGAACATAACCTCACATTTCTTACCATCAAGGTTCTTGAACTGAAATATATATATTTTTGTTGAGTTTTGTTGTGTGGTTTTGGATTAGATATTGAATGGTTTAGGTGATTGTTGCAGGGAGCAGGACACACAGTTCCTGAGTACAAGCCCAAGGAGGCATTGGATTTTTATAGCCGTTGGTTGGATGGAGAAAGTATATGAGATTTGCATATGTAGACAAGTGATGAGATCAATCCATTTACATGTCATGGTCTCTTATATTGTCAACACTATATATTGCTTACAGAAAAAGAAATGGATCCAATAAAGGTTTGATTTTGTTCTTGACAAGTTTGATTATGGGAACTTGATGTTCAAGAATCGATCAAAATCTAGTCAGGATTAGGACACGATTATGACATTATTCGAATCCCATAGGACTCTAATGCTCAAGAAAATTAATAACAAGGCAGCCTCTAATGGTCCTTTTCTACCTCTACACTACCAAGCTACATAATTAAGGATAAAGATTGTAATTCATCAAGCATGAACTCTAAATTGACGATCGCTTCCCTCTTATTCTCGTTTCTCCTAGCGTCTCGGATGACCAGAGACAGATTTCCATCTCTCTGCAAATACCATAAGACCGCCAACAACAAACAAAGAAACAATAATCGTTGTTCTCTAGGAGCCTGTAGCAACAATCCTGAACTTGCTTGCAGATGAAGCCATCATGAAATCAGATCAAGACGATGATGATAAAATTATTAGCATCTCCAGAATCCCACTGTTCAAAAATCGATCAAGAACTAATCAGGGTTGAGACCCAAATGTTCAAAAATCGATCAAGATCTAGTCTAGGTCGGGACCCTAGTGTTCAAGAACTGGTCAAAATCTAAATTGGGTCATGACCCTAATGATCAAGAATCGATCAAGATCCAGTTAGGGCTGGGGCACGGACCCTAATGTCCAGGAATCAACCCTAACAATCAAAAATCAATCAAGTCTAGTTAGGGTCAGGACACAAACATGTTCAAGAATTAACCCTAGTGTTCAAGAATCGATCAAGATCTAGTTAGGGTCGAGACCCTAATGCTCAATAATAGATCAAGATCTAGTCAAGGTTGAGACCTAATGCTCAAGAATAGATCAAGATCTACTCAAGTTCAAGACCCTAATGCTCAAGAATAAATCAAGATCTAGTTAGGGCCGGGACACAGATCCTAGTGTTCAGGATTCGACCCTAGTGTTCAAGAATCGATCGGGATCTAATCAGGGTGGAGACCCTAGTGTTCAAGATCTAATCAAAGCCAGGGACCCTAGTGTTCAAAAACCGACCAGGATCTAATCAGAGTCGGGACGGATGACGATCCCGACGATCCCATACAATAGTCATAGTCAACACAATTGTTGGTCCACCAACTTCGAATTACATTAGATAATAGGTTAAGATTAGACTACAAATTACAGGTAAAAAAAGGACCATCATGAAAGTAAAATCAGACATCAGTCCAGACAGACAGACTAAGTAGGATGGACTTACATTTCATTTTCACAAAAAATATTATCAACATAACAACAACGATCACACTCGAATATTGTCCAAAAGAAAGAACATAAAAAAAATAGACTGGAGAGTTGGACACTACAAAAATCCCAATTCTAAGGACAACTTCCCAGACATACAAAAATATTAGCCAGGCTCCAAAAAACCTCTCCTGCCCCAAATTTAACTTATCAGCCCTACCCTTTCTGTAGGAAAAAAAAACAAAGGACAAGCATAGATTAAGGTTAAAGGAACAAAAACTTTTATCACACCATGAATCGAAGAACAAGCAGAACAACCTTGTTCATTTCATTTTCGAGCAGCCTTTTTCTCATCTGTACCGGGCACAAACCTGGGCAGATGAACCAATGTGTTGACACGGGACACTCCTTCAAGAGCAGACCAATCTGTGTCTGATTCAAGATCAGGGTCTTTATGATCATCTGACTCTGAGGTTTCTTCTTTAGTATCTTCCTGAGCAACTTCTTTGTTGTCTTTCAGGGGTGCTATAGGGGTGAGATGGTTTGTGGCTTCTTTTTCTTCACCAGTGCCAACGAGGTCCGATAGAGGAAGCTCCTCCTTGAGCTTGGTTTTAGAAGCGGTGTATATGTCGTTTGTGTTGGAGTCAAGGTAGAGGCAAACCACAGCACAGTCATCAACTTTGGAAGTTGGGTATTTGTATCTCCATGCTCTGACTGCTGACTCAACCAAATACCGAGCTGCTGAGGAACGTGCTGGAGCTGAAGCTATGATGTCTACCACTTCTTTGTTTGAAAGCACATCCCAGATCTACAAAGAAATCGGGTAAATATTTAGAACCCCTCCTAAGGTGAAGGCTTTATGTCAAAGGGATAATATTATGTCACTATCATGAACTATGCACAAAAATCACGTGTCTGCCCTGAACTTTTGAAGTGATCATGTCACTCACTACCCTCAACTTCAAATATGCTCCCAAGCATTTGTGCCCACTGGAGTTCGAACCTCTGACCTCAAAGAGGTGAGAGAGCTCTCTGGCCACCAAGCCAACCCAAGTGGGCATGCATAGTTTAGGGTAGTGACGTGATTTTCGTGCATGATTCAGGGTAGTAACAAGATATGATCCCTTGGTCAAATTATAGACAAGTACGAACAATTGGCATGCCGGTTTAAGTTGGAATTCTTACCCCATCTGTGGCCATAATGATGAATTGATCCTTCTCCGTGAGGCGCCGGTAGGATACTTCTGGCACAGAGATCAGACCATAATCCTTCAGGCAAAAATCTCCAAAAGCACGGGCCATGGCAAGGCCGGGAGCGTCATTATTTGGTAGCCAAACTCGGGCAACCTCTGGTTCGTCCTGAAGGGAAAAAACACGCCCTTTACACTTCCGTATTCTCTCTGATTCAGCTGTAGGAAAAAAGAATCATTTACAGAAATGAGCAAGACATTGGTAGCATATATAAGTAAGCAATTAGACTGCAACTTCATCATTTCGTTCTTTAGGTCGAATTCATTTCCCAAGGTTTTAATAGCCATGCACCTCAATAAAACAAAATACAAGCCATTTCTCAAATAAAGTTCAGGCTGGTGATACACTTGCATGAACCCTTAAGCAAAACAACTCTAGGGGCGCGTTTTATTAATATCCTCCTCTCCAACCAAAGCTTGCTTGTCCAACTGGTCAAGCACTTGAACTTGGGTCTTGGAAACCCGGGGCAAGTCTCAACAACTGCATCTCACACATTATTTCTTTAACAGGTGATGGGCTTCTCTCTACTTTTTGGGCCTCTCTCTCCCTCTCTTTTCATCCCTTGTTGGGCCTTTTCTTGGTAGGGAGTCAAGTGTTATTTAGAGTTCCCTTTTATACAAGGGAAGGTCTCAACTCTCAAGTACATACTTGATATATCAATCTTACAAAGTTCTTTAAGAATAAAAAAACTGTTGATGCTCCATTCCTTCTGTATAAGAAAGGTCTTGAGTCCACTAGCTTTGACAAACCTAATTTAGTCAATAAAAAAATACCTTCCTCTCCATCCTTCATACAATTGAAATTATTCTTCTAAAATGGTATCTTGACCTAACTTTTTCCATTCATCATACGAAAGACTTCATCGAAAATGTCCTTTGAAACTAGGACATAAGTGATGAAGAAAGCCAATGGGGATCTGTATTTACCATTTGTAATCTACACAGTAGAAAAGAAATGTGAAGGAGAAAAACCTGGAAGATTTGGTTTGAGGTCCACAGTCAATTGAACTGCAATAAGAGAATCATCTTTATCTCTAGTACCCAGTACAGCTCTCGAGTCCCCAACATTTCCAACAATAAGATCATTACCCTACGCAAACATTTAAGACATTCAAAACTGAGGAGTCCATAATCATAATTGGAATCACTTTATGATCCTACTAGGACTTTTTGAGATACCTGCTTTACAAAAGTGACCGCCGTAGTTCCACTGCAAAAGCAGTCAATACTTGGGTGCATTCTGAGTTCTCTATCCATAACTTTAAAGGCCTTCAAAAACGACTCTTTCAGAGTTTGAAATAGTTCCACACTGTTCTTATCTACTTCCTCACGATCAAGAGAGGTTCTTGATTCTTCATCAGCAGATATGAAGGCGGTATCTTCTGAATTCATGCTCGCTGCAGTGATGGGGCTGCTCTCCTCACCATTCATGCTCACTTCCCAATGAGCACTCAGTTTTAGGGGAAGAGAGTCCCTCACTCTTTTCGCTACCATGTGTCCGTAGGGCCCATGGCCATCGAATATACCACAGAACACTGTATCTGTTCTTGATGCAAAATTCTGACACCCACAGCATAACAGAGTTAGTGAAGAACCCGGCTTATAATCACTATGAACCAGTGAATTAGAAAGATCTAGCAAAATAATGAGCCACATGGGCCTGACAATCCATAACGTGCTTACTGGGTTGAGTTTTAAAACTACATATGCTGCAACTTTTGATGTGAGAGATTAATCTCTAAGGTTTGAATTTACAGATCCAAGAACACTCTCAGACCCCAGAGGATACTTTTCCTTTAGAAGATGCATACATTATGCAAAACGTGCAATAACAAATATGCAAAACGAATAACTACCAATTGATGATTCATTCAGAACTTTTAAAGGATTAAATGACAAATGAATCTAAGAGGCTTATGGAGGAACTTCACACATACATAAGAAATGCAACACACCTTTTCTAGAGAAAACCTTTGAATCACACTACAATAAAGCAATGCCAAGTCTTTTGCATGCATAGCAAAAATGACATAGAAACCGCATGGACTAGTTTGACGTAGTGAAAGAAGAGGAAAATGAAAAAAACGAGAGTTTTCTTTCTTTTTCTTGAACTAGAAAGCATATTGTCCTCTAGCTGAATATGTTTATGTACAATAAAAGAAAAAGGAAAAATAAGATTATAAGATGCAAAAAAAAGTGCTCAACCACATACTATATTCATATATTGATAAATAAATCGGTTATTCAAAGCCACAAACTAAGAGCTAGATGTTGAAATGAAGACTAGAATATACACTTAACCGATGTAAAATTTATAATTTTTGCTTAACTTGGTTGCTAACATAGCAATTAGTCAATAACCATTAAACCAATAATAATTTGACTTTTAATGAAAGTAGGCAAGGGCTAACCTCCCAAACAAGCATAGCATCCTGGTTAGTCCCTTTCTTTCCCTGCTGGGTGAAGAGGCAAGCAGCATCACTAGATCCATTCAAGAACATCCTCCCAGGAATTCTGTGAAGCGACTCTTCCTTCCTGAAGTCGAAGGATGAGTTTCGTGATCCCATCCTTTTTCTGGGGCTCTTCCTCTTCCTGATCCCCATACCAGGAGAGGTTGGGGAACCAGGGTGAGGGCTCCTGCTCTCTATAGTCAAGCAGGACCCCATTCTCAGGGCCCTGATGATATTCAATATGCACTCCAGACCAACCAAACAACCAGACCCTCTAGTTTCTATTGAGGAATCCGTCAGGCCTGGTTGGTAATATCCCCCAAAATACTTCTCAATCCTAATGATGTCCACTAATCACTGGACAATCTAATAACCCTTTTGCAACCAGCAGATTCGCCCGTTAAGCCTCTAGAACCTGAGTCTCTTGCCACAATCCTTTACAACCTTCATGACATAATCAGGAAATCAATCAGTAAATTCACCTCCAATCCCCAGAACTATGCAACAAATGGTGAAAACAGAAACTCACATGCAAAAACAAATTGAAAAGGCTTATTATTAAAAAAAAAATTCACCTTACACTGCTAGGAAAATCAATCCTCTTTTCGTTTAAAACTTTTCTTCCTATACCAACAAATGATAAGAATCTCCATACCTTTATACTTTATCAATGAGTATATAATAAATAAAAAATAAGGCATGTACCATAAAGAGCAGATCTATACCCAAAAAAAAATATTCCAAAAAACACATTTTTTTCCCAATTTCAACAAAAGCAATAACAACTCTTCTCAGCACAGAAAGCGAGAGCCTTCAAAAACTCAAACAACCCAGAATCGAAAAATAGATAATTCCCTTGACAAATTAAGCTGGGACGGAGCATACCCACCAATGATATTCGCTGGATCAAGCTCCCAATGGATCAAAATTCAACCACCCAAACACCTAAATTGCCTCAGAATGCGAGCAAGAACAAGCGAGCATAGCTCAGAGCTATTAAACGAGACCCAACGGAAATGGGTACGAAGGAAATTGACGATAAAGCGAGCGACACCGAGAAGATCGCAAAATAAGCCACCCTTTTGGAGGAGGCTGAATGAGAGAGAGAGAAGCCGAGATGGGTCTTTCAGGGCCGAGTCTGTCACTTTCTCGGGAAAAAAAAGGGAGAGATCTCAGAGAAAAATCATGAAGCTTTGTGGTTTCTGGGTAATATATTAATAGTCAGTGGGTTGGGAAATAGGAGAGAAAATTGAAAAATTTATACATTTTATGATTTTTTTTATGACAGCAAGGACGTGTCAATTTTCTCTAATCCAAATATAAATAATCGTGTTTTTAGTATTTTAATTATTACATCATTAACAAAAAATTAAAAGAAACCGACCAAATTTGTAGATGGAGGATAATTGCTATTCCTAGGCAGCCTCAGAATTTTGGAGTTTCTAGATGCTTCGCCTAACTTGGTTGAGATTTCAGATTCCATTTCCATGGCTGCTGCTAATTTTGCACCCATGCCCCTCTTTTTATTCTTATTTTGTGTATTACCTGAAACTTTAAGAAATATTCATCACATGATAAAAATGTATTGTACATTTCTAAAATACCATTGATCTACCGATTCTCATAATTCAAAATTACATAGCCAACAACAGGAAGGAATGATGTCATTAAAGAGTTTCTTTCATTTCGATAGAAATATCGGTTCTCTTTTTTTGGGTTTTTTTTTCGGTGTTGTCCGGAAGTAGGTATCAGAGGGTTGAGTACGGGTCCATCGTCCGATTTGTCCCTGGCGGGATCAATTGAGGAGCGTCTCTCGGGTCTTTGGAGGTGTCTAGTTTCAGCTTTGGTCGTGGGACGCGCTTCTTCATCCTTCTGGGTGTGGATCGTAGCAGAGCTGTTTTATCTGCTTCTGGTGGTTCGTTTGGCTCTTCTCGCGCTTAATGGTTGAAAAATCTGGGTTACAAACCTCTTTTTCGTTCGCTTCATGGTTGTAAAATACGGCTATTAGACTCTTTTCTTTTACTTGTTTAGTGATTCATGGTTGTAATATCTGGTTATTTGGATCTTCTTTGTCTGGTTTGCTCCCATGTTGGGATGTCGAGGTTCCTTGTAGAGGAATGTTCTTTCATGTTGCAGGTTACTCCCCTTGTTGGGATTTCATGCGGCTGAATTATCATGTTAATGCTCGTCTTTCAGGTCTGTAACTAGACCATCTTCGCCGTGTATTCCTCTTTTACCCCATGAAAGGTTTTATTTTATATATTTGTCTTGCAGATTAAAAAAAAGTTTCTTGGTTTTTAGTCCATTTCTTAACATTTACGTCACATGATTGATATTTTTTAAACTTTCATCCAACTAAATGAACCGTTGTGAATAGTTACATATGATTTGTAAAATAGTAAAGTTAAGCATTATGATTTGTAAAATGATAAAATTAATAGTTGTGATCAAACACCTTTTATGGTTTGGGGAAAAAATGTGAAAGTTTCATTTGTTACTGTTAAATTCCCTCTTTTTTATTTGTTTTGAATACCTCTTAACAGGCATAGCACACAAATGTCTCGGCTGCGACATAAATGTTTTACAATCTATTATTTCTTTTAATCAACCAAAAGATTTATATATTTTTTTAGAGTGAAAAAAAGATGAAAGCATCAAATTTCTAGCTACAAAAGTTGAACTAAATTGCAATGATGTGTTAATTACAAAAGTACAAGAGAGGCTAACACAATCAGATACTATAAAAAAATGTAGATTTTGCAACAAAATACAGGTGAAGAGGTTCAATGTGTGCAACAATGTTTGATCTCTCTCTAGAACTCTCCTCAAAATCTAATCCTGGTCCCTTTATCTTCTCGTCGTCATCGTTGGTGGCTCTCTTGGCTCCGTCCATGTGAGCCACCAGGCCTTCTCCATAGTTCTTCCTCATCCTTCTACTTTTCCTTTTCTCTCTTCCCCTTCCTCGTAACCCTTTCCTCTTCCTCTCTGTCTTTCTTCGACGAAGCACAGGTGACCTTGTCTTCTTTTTAACGGAGGCATTTTTCTTAGATCCGAAAGTGGGACGCCTTTCTCCGCCATTTTTGGTATGGATCGATGCGGATTTGACCAAGGCTTCTCTAGTTCGTGGTGACGAAGGCTCGCTTCTCATTCTACCTTGTAAATCTGGGCTTCTTCGGGCCAGTTCTACAACTTCCACAGCTATGTCGTTCCCGGATCATTCCTCGGCTCTCTGAGCTCTACTGCTTTATGGCTTACTCGTCATTATTGCCTTTTTATAGGTCAGGTGCTAGGCTTTTAGGCCTGCCTCGTGTGCTCGGTAGAAATATCGGGTCCTCTCTTTTTTGGTCGTTTCTCGGGGTTGGTTGGAATCGTGAAGAGGACTGGGCACGAGTGCAGGCCTTTGGGTCTCCCGATTATTGGTCGGCTCTTATGAGGTACTCTCTTTTCCCTTCCCTTATTTGGTTAGTCTTCTCCCACCCGTTTCATGTAACTCTTTGCGTTTAGGCTTCCATTCTTCTCGACCAGGGTGTGGTTCGAGCTCGCCAGTTAAAGGTGTTGACTACCGACAAGATTCTTGGGCATTTCCCCCCTTCTAAAGCCAATTGTAAGGGTTTGTATGGTCAATGGTCATGTCTAAGCCGTTAGCGGGGTTGGTCGCTGGCATTTTAGTTTTTGTCATCTTCTCTTTCGAGGGTTGACAGTTCTATTGAGCTGGGAGTTGTTCCATTCATTCAAGGTTAGGGATTAGATTTCTTCTGGTTGGGCTTGGCAATTGGGAGCTTCTCCCCAAAAGTGATTTATGGTGGTCATATTTGGGTATTTTAGATATGTTTTTACAAAATTAGAGCTTCATGGTAGATATATCCGAACTTCAGACCCTGTTTTTAGTTTTAGCTTTTGGGGAGTGTTTATACTGTGATTTTTGTTTGTATTTTCTTCTTGCGAATCTGTGTTGTTTGTTGTTCTTCATGGTTGGTATATTCCTTAATGGTGTTGTAATTTCTTCTGGTATAGTTTGAGTTACTTCCGGATTGTTGGTGTGGTGCTACTTTTGTTTTGGTTTTTTAGAGTGTAGTTGGATTCATTGTAACTCCACTTTCGTCTTATAAAAGGTTCAATTTAAATTTAGTATGCTGATCAAAAAAGCAACAACAAAATTGAAACCAGAATCTCAACCCAACATCATCCAAACTTTATCCACATCTCATTACATACATCTTTAAGATAAAGTGCACGACAGAAGTCAAAATACAACAGATAAAGGCGTAACTGAAATCCAACGTGATTTATCCTAAATATTGAACACAACAATACACCAAATATTAAAATGCAGCCGCTCCCAAAGAAACCTTGGAGGATTGGTTTTGCGAACCTTGCTCGGAGAGAATGACATACTCGGTTGCAAAAATCTCGAGTGAATCCTGCGAGTTCGACGTGGAGCTGCTGCGTGAGCCTTCACCGTCAACGACGGGCCGGTGGTTGTGAAGACCGCTCCGGTTTAAATCGGTTTAAATTCTAAGTTCTGTTGGATCGGAACGTCGAGGTCGGAAAACGGTTTGTTTTTGTTGGAACGACTGCAAAAGAGAAAAGAACTTTCAAAAAAATATATAAATCAAAAGTTATTATTTATTTTAACAAAAAAAAAGGGGTAAGGGCTGACCCGACCAGACCCGCAGGCCAGGCCAGGCCCGACCCTGCTCCCCCTCGTTTGGGCCTCAAGCCCGTTCCTCGTCAGAAGCCCAAGATGTCCGGCCCAAAGCCCGCACCTTATAAGCCATTTTAGGGTTTCAGTTCCAAACGATCTCCTTCATTGTGCGCAGCCTCTCCCTCTTCAACCTCTGCGAAACCGGATCTCACCACCGTCTCCGTCCCCCACGGCCGTTCCTCATCCCGAGTCCCCTCGCCTCCATCTCCAACTCCGATCTCTCCCGAGCCTCGCCACCATCCCTTTCACATTCTCCGTTAGATCCAGGCCACCAAAACCAAGCCCGCCGCTCCGGCGAAGAAGCCACAAGCTCCCTTACCGTCCTCTCTCTCTGGTTCTTCCCTGTTCCGACCGCCACCATCGTCCCCCTCTACGACCCACTCGCCCTCGTCTCGAGCTCCCACCCCTCGTGTTGGGTTCGGACTCGCCGGCGAGGAAGGAGCCACCGAGCACTCTCCCTCACCCGACGCCCTCTCCTTCTTCGTCCCGAGTTCTCGGTCGCCCTCTCACCCACGTCTCCGACCACCGCCGCCGTGCAACACATCTCCGAGCTCCCTTTCTCCCACGCCGCTCCCACCGTCGTCTTCCCCACGGTGAGCTTCGACCATGAGACCTCGGCCGGTTGTCACCGTCGATGGTCGGCCGAGATCTGACCAAGTCTCTTCTTCCCTTTTCTGTTTTGCCGAGCTCGTTTTGGATCTAGAACCTGCTTAAATCAGGAAGTATTGAAAAATAAAATAAAAGGTTTGAATTGAAAATTTAATTAAATCTAATCAGTTTTAGATTAAAGAAATTTTAACTGGTTTTTAGAACGTTTTAATTAAAAAAATCAAAAGAAATTGAAAAGAACTTTTAATCGAAAGAAAATCTGTTTAATTGGAAAAGGGTTTAAAATCAGATTTATTATTTGAGAATTGTTGAACGTTTTTGGGAAGCGTGGAATGACTAAACTGGATGAGTTTTTAATCGGACCTTGAACGGGATAAAAGTGGAACGCTGAATCGGGTGCCTCGAGAATCGTGTACCGGGTTTTGAGTTCGGTGTTCGGGTGCTCGAACCCGATTCGTCGTTATCCCGCTTTTAGCCCGCTCGAGTCTAAAAGGCAACTTTTGAACTTAAATCGAGACAGTCATAACCTTTTAAATGAAATTGTGAAACCGGTTTTAATTGTAGCTTTCTATGTAAAGTAGAGTCTTGCTTCGATCGAATAGAAGATCGGAGGTAGCGAGCCAGGACGTCAGCAGCTAGGAGAAGTAGCGGTCGGTTCGTCTTGAGGTAGGGAAGTAGCGGATACCGGTTTAATTGTGGAAAGTTATTAGTATGCATGCTAGGAATTAATAAAACTGGAAAGACGTTTATATAAGATAATAATCGGACGAGTCGTAGTAACATGTAGGATGCGAACAACTAGAGTAGTCGATTGAACTGTGAATCTTTACGTTTCTGTCTTTGGAATTGTTGTGCTGGTAGATCGGCCGTGTCGAGCCGTAGGTTGCGTGGTTGACTGAAGTACCTGTTGTTATTTGATATGTCTGCCGTGTGAGTCATTGTCGTTAGGGTTAATAGACAAGATTAGTATATCCGTTGAGCATCTTGATGTTATGTATGGGAAAGTGTGCCGTGGTTGTGTTGATGTGAAACCCTTGGTTTTGTGATGGTCGGGTGAGTGATAGATCGATGTGACTGGTTGTGGTAGGATTATAGGGCTGGGTTAGCCGTGCTTAATTAGGACAGTTGTTTTAGTATTCTTGACGCTTTGCCCGAAGGAGTTCTGGGAAAGTTGTCTCACCTTTGCTTCGCCCGAAGGAGTTCCGGGGAAGTAGTCTCACCTTTTCCTTGCCCAAAGGAGTTCCGGGAAGGTTGTTTCACCTTTGTTTTGCCCGAAGGAGTTCCGGGAAAGCCGTTTTCTTCTATCCTTTGCTTCGCCCGAAGGAGTTCAGGGGAAGCTGTCTCACCTTGTTTCATCTATCCTTTGCCTTGCTCGAAGGAGTTTCGGGAAGGCCGCTTTATCTATCCTTTGCCCGAAGGAGTTCTAGGAAAGAGATTTAGGCCGTTAGAGATACTGGTTTGACTATTTTGAGAGCGTCCCGTGGTTAATTTGACTGTTAATAGTTGTGCTGTTTAGGTGGTTGTGAGCATGGGTTGGTCTTGAGTTGAGGATGGTGGTTACGAGTTCTATTAGAGATTAGTTGTGTGATGTACTAGTATGCCCTAATTGGACGGTTACCCGTGGTGGTGAGCTCTTGCTTATAACCTTAACTACTTTTCCTACTGAGCGAAAGCTCACCCTTTACTTTGTTGTTTTTCAGGTTCTAAGCGGGAAGTGTACTAGCTGGATGCTCGATGCTTGGGAGCTTACGAGGGTCCTAGGCTAGGTAGGTCGGAAGGACTCTATCGCCGCTGGTTTCGGTGTCGTCATGTGAAGAGGAGACAGAGCCGGAGGAGGAGTATAGGGTGGAGAGAGGTGGAGCACATGCGGTGGAAGGTGGGGACGTGGTGGTCATCTCATCCGAGTCGAGTTTCTTGCCGGACAAGGAACGAACGTCGGCAACCTGTCAAGGAACCTTGGGTCCGTAGGGTTTCGACCGAGGAAGGTGGTGTTGTGTTGGGCCTGGGCCGGGGAAAAGGCCTCATGCAGGACGCCCGGCGGGCTGGACGTGGGGAGTTGGGCCGGGCTTGGGCTGAAGAAGGAACGAGCCGCAACGGATGGGCTAACCCAAGACTGGAGACGGAGCGGGTCGAGGCCAATGGTCGCGGAGCGGGTCGAGGCCAATGGTCGCGGAGCGGGTCATAAATCGACTAGACCAGGTTGGACAAAGTGGATTGGATCGGGTCTTCACAAGGGACACACGGGTCGTGTGGAATTTCAGAATATCCCGGATCTGAATCAAAAGGAAATGATGGGGGATCTAGGGGAGCAGATGGTGTCTATGAGTATCAAAGGGCCAAATTTCTCATTTGCTATGGAAGCCAAAGTTCAATCCATAAAGAAGTTCTACTGGAAATCATTGGTGGCCAGAATGGAGGATTTATGGGGAATGAAGGTCGATGCTAGACCGCTGGAGAACGGAATGGTGACGTTCTTCTTCAGGACAACTAGAGAAAGGGCCAGGGTACTGCAGGGGGAACCCTGGGCGTTCTGGGACTCCTAGTCCTTTTCGCGGACTTAAGGGGTCAATGAGGCCTACGGACCTGACGTTCACCCATTTGTCAGTATGGGCAAGAATGTCCAACCTACCGGTGGGGGCGTGGAACAAAGCAGTGGGCTTTAGATTGGGGTCTGCGCTGGGGAAATGTCAAGCGGTGGATGTTGATGAGGAGGGGCTCTGTTGGGGGGATTTCATGCGTATCAGGATCCTAGTGGATATTCGAGAACCCCTGCAGAGTCAGATATGGTTCCGGCTGACGGAATCCCAGGTACGCATTCTTCTGTATGTCTCTTACGAACAGTTATCGGATCATTGTTTTGGATGCAGTTGTGTGGGACACCTTTTTTCGGTCTTTTCGATAGGGGGGGGGAGGGGAGGGTCCGTCGTTGAGGTCCCCGCCTGATCCTAGATCAGCGCTAGAGAAGGCCAAGCATGAGAAACCGGTACCGGGGACCAACTGGTGGTACGGTGGGGGATATATGAAGCAGGCGACTTGGCTGATTGACAAATATCGTCTACGCGGCCGGGGAGGAGGGGAAGACAGGCCGGGGGGGGGGGGGGGGGGGCACAACTAAGGATAGTGCCTTGTCCAAGAACGACCCAGGGAGATGAGAGGGAGGAATGGGTGCCAAGAGACCCTATTCTCACATTATCGGGGAGGAAACGCCTCGTGAGGGAGGATGAGGTAAGAGAGTGAAAGGGCTCTACTGACTCGGACGGAGCATCACATACAACGGCGGGGGGGCCTAAGCACCCTCGCCTCACGGAATGAGTCCGAGAGGGTCCAGAGGGGGTTGGTCAGCTATACCGCCCCTCTGGACGTAGGGTGGCAGCAATTCCACCAAAGGCCGACAAGGAACTTCCCTATCGGCTCGGAGGTCAGCAATCCCGCGTTTAGGAGCCCTACTACTATCATTCAAGGGAGGACGACGCACGCTGACAACCTGGGGGAGTTTACAGTCCACCAGCAACACCACCCCTTTTACTGCATCCGCTCGATCAATGCCTTCTGCTTGGCTAATACGGTATCGGTGTCGTCAGACGCTAGAGCAGTCTATACCCCCGGCAACCCAGAAACCAAGAGCAACTCTATTTTTCTGTTCAATATTTTACTGTTTTTTTAATTTCTGTCTCGTCTTTCAGTTGTAGGTTGATTCAGTATTCAGATAGTGACAAATATGCATCCATCCGTAAAACATTTATAATATATCTATTTTGATTACACACAAAAAAAAAAAAAATACACCAAATGTTGCATGTTAGACCCTGAACTATTATCTGCTTCAACTTTGCACGTCGTAATATGTGTTTGAATCACTGCACGTGATTCATGCAAAACTATAAAATATAATTTACTTACTTTTTTTTTTCTTTGACCACCTTCTTCGACTACCAAGTCTTGAATTACTTTATTTATATACACTATTATCTTACAAACATATAATATGACTTCCTAACAAATTAATGGTCCAGTAGGCATCGCTATTTTCATCACCAATTATAATTGGCGAAACTCTCTTCCACAATTTTTATCAATTTATTTTGAATATAATGCCAAATTGCATATATCTTCTTCTTCTTTTTTTTATCCTTAAAGTGAGGTGTATCAAGATCATTTCGTATCCACCTTACTTCTGTTGAAGCAAAGATGTACCAAACATTTTTTATTCTTAAAAAAAGCATCCAAACATTTTGACTCCCACCTTGAAAGAGGCTCAAGAAAGATAGAAGAGAGAGAGGGCTAAATGGCAAGATCTAGAGAAACCCAATATTAATTAGGAATAAATAAGGCTTGAGGTACCGCGGCTAGGACTTGAACCCGAGTCTCATGAACCCAAGTTCTTGTGATTTCCTGGATCGGAGCATATTGTTCTTGATCGTGTTGGGCACTATGGTTATTTCCTTTATCAGCAATTATTTTTTAAAATAATCCACCGACTTCGAAGTAAAGCTGAAAGATAAGGACCAAAACCTTCATTACAAACAAAAGCACAAACAAAAAACACTGTCTCCGAACAACCACCCAACAAGGAGTGAACAGATCAACCAAACAACAAAATTGGTCTTTTAACCCTGATCGCCTGAACATGATGCACAACTAAAACACAAAGGGTCTAACAATAAACATATGCCCAGAACAAAAATTAAGCAAACAGAACAAAGAAAAGGTCTACAAACCCAGATATTACCAACATGAAGCTCACCAGTAGATACAAGTTCTAAAACCAACATGAAGCTCACCAGTTGCTTGTTGAAATTAATAGACGGTATCGTTTGCTCAAATAAATGGGATTTTATTTTAATAAATATGAAATACATAAATTTTAGAAAATAAACATAATTAAATTAACTTAATCCAACTACAAATTCGTTTTAACTTCATCCCAACTTAATCCTTCAACATGATTTGATTGTCAAATTATTCGAAGGGAGACTAGGGGAAATCGCTGTCCTTCGTTAGTATTGTACTGTACTTGAGTCTAGATTTCCCAAGCCAACATCTTGATGGTGAAGAGCTCTTCATGTCTCCACTCTCTTTAAAATCATAGGTTCGAATTTCAGTGAATACACTTATTTGAAAATATGTATAGGTGGTGTGCTATATTAGACTAAATTAAAAAAATTCTATATTTCTTTATGATAAAAGAAAGATATATTGAAAATCCAAAGATAACAGTACAAACGAAGCAACGACATGACATTTCTTTAGTGGTTAGATCTGGAATGAATACCGACTATGGGTATCAGATTATGATTTCGAAGACCGGGGAGGAAGCAGAGATCAACTGCATAAACTGGGTTTTCGACAACCAAATCAAATTGTCAACAGTTGACGAAAACCGAAGTTGGATGGTCGGTAACAAAAACGTTTACATGCACTAAAATGTGTAACAGAGCCGGCCTAATTGTGATAGAAAAGTAGAAATTGACATAAAACGTATCATATTTGATTATTTAAAGGGCCGAAAGTAGTTTCTAATAATTTCTTATTGTGGTCCAAATATTTCCATCAAGTTGCTTAAGTAAATTTTAATTCTTTTTCTTTTGGGTTCGGTTATTAAAGTCATTGATTTGGACATAAAACAGAAACGTGAAAACATCGTGCTTATGTAAACATCAAATGTGTTACATTTTAACAAGTTTCAACATATTGTTATAGACATAGAAGCCAACGACAAAAAAATGATTTTTAATTACACCTCAACCCACCCATATAGAAGTGAACATTCGATTTTTCAAGAATATTAGAGATTTATGTACCCTAATGAAAATATCAATAATCAAAACTGACCTAATTAATTTTTTTTTTGAACGAAACATGCAATAACCATACCCTTATGAGTTTTGTTAGTGTTTTAGAACCTCTAGCCCAGGCGGCGGTTTTTCTCCAGGGCTACCGTCGCTTTTGCCGGCATCAGTCCAACACTGATGCTCCGTCTATAAGGCGTCCATCATCTTCACCCTCTACTGCTCGTCCGCTGCCCACAAAGGTCGTCACTACCCAACTACCATCTTCCCCGATCTCCCCAATCTCACCCCAATTCACATCACCACGATCATGTCGCTGTCGACATCGCCTGTCCCTTTCCTAATTGTTTTTGGGGGCGTCTCGTCTGCTACTGTCTCTTCTCCGATTGATCTCGGCGGCAATTCTCTGAAGCCTCCACCGCCGTCTCTAAAGTCGCATTAGTCGATGCCTTTGAAGCCGCCGCCACCGTCTCTAAAGTCGTCGTTGGCCTGCTCTTCTCCCTAGCCTCCACCACCGCACTCTCCTCGACCACTATCTCGATTCTGGATCTGGCTAATCGAGTGGGTCTTTTTTATTTTATCTGATTTTGTTTTTGCGGGGTCAATAACTAATACACAGACTCAGAGACTTGTGTTCTAGGGACTGGCCCTGTGAGGGGTCCCTTGGAAGAGCTCTGCCTCCCGAAGAAGTGGATGATAGCAGGTTCAGTCGTACTCTACTGTGCTTACAACTTTTAGGCAATATTTCGAGTAGTCGTAGTCAACTTCGTCTAGTTTTAGTGTGTCGCCTATATGGCATCCCTTCAAATACCGTCGGTGACTGTTCTAGTGAAAGAAGGTTCAGTGAGCCATTGCTCTTTCTGTCTGACCTTAGTGGCACATGAGCATGTTCCCTGGCGCACATCGATATTATGATATAAAAATTTACAAAATTGCAACTTTCGCTGAAAAATAAATAAATGAGATATCAAAACATCGAGGTATGACAGGGAACATGTTCCCTAGCCACTAAAAAGGTTTTAAAAAAACCAATGGTTTACTGATCCTTGTAGTATTAGAACTGTCACATACGGTATTGGGATGCGTTATAGACAATGATAGAATACGGGGGATGAGAAGGTGGTACTGTAATTCCTGCTCCGAATACTGGCCAAGGACTTCAACAGTAGTGGTGGGAGGCAATACATGAATCGGGGTTCCCTCCCTGGAAAAATCTCTGATTCTCTGTTCACTAGGAATTGATCATGTAAAGACAAAATCAAATAAAATAAACAGAACTTTCTCGGTTAACCAACTCCATAATCGTGAAAGGGGTCGAGGCGGTGGTGGCGGTGGAGGCTAGGAAGAAGGGCGCGCCGGTTGCGGCTGCGACTTCAGGGACGACTCTAGAGATGGCGGTGCCATAATAGACAGCGGCGACATCAGAGGCGGTGACGACATCAGAGACGACGACGACTTCAAAGACGGCGGCCGCATCATCACGGGCGGCGGCCTTATAGGCGGAAACCCCCGGAGTTGCAAAGGAGGGACCGAAACAGGTCGGGAGACGTTTTGCTGGTGGCGGGAGAAGATCAACGTCGCGGTGATTAGAGGCGGCTTGAAAGAAGTCCTAACAAAAAAAACCTTCATAGGATCCATAAAGAACGTACAAGGGGGAGGATGTGTAATCATAATTTCTATGAAATTAAATCTAAGCAATAAATGTAAAAAGGAATAAAAGTATTCCCTTTTAGAACATAATTTTCTTTAATTTCATGAAAAAAAATTCTATGACATTTTAGTTAAAAAAATTTTCCAATTAATGATCCCATAACTACCTTCATCCATCGTCATACAAAGAGAGAGGAATCGGAGGGAGAGGAAAATTCATTTTTATCTATTTTTTTAAGTAAATTATTATTTAAAATAAATTTATATGGTGTAGAATAAAACATATAAGTTTTTTTTTCAATAAGCGAAATATATATAAACATTCTTTTCAAAGATTGAAAAGAGGATGAAAGCATCAAACTTCTAGCTACATAAGCTAAACGGGCTCGAACACTGGTATAACAGCTCAGCCTTATGACAATCTCAACTAGAAGAAACAAACAAACTCAATAAGGGATGACAATGCATGAAAACCTAATATGACAATCAATTCAGCACAAGACGAAACGACTAAAAAATGAGTCTAGAACCCGGATTTAGCAACCATGAAGCACACAAAAATAAGGTCTACTACCAAGATCTGGCTACCATGAAGCGCAATTAAGCAAGCCGCCCTCCACTGCAAACACATGACTTTACCCAAATTTGAGGGGAATAATGAATCTCATCAGCACCCAAACTCAGAGAGTTGAGGGGCACCGACACGCCGACGATCAACATAGCTGAACGGCGGAGCTAATCCAGTGAGAATCACCGAAAACTCAAACCCAAATAAACGAGACTCCTTGATTTCGAAGGCCTAAAGACCCAGTATAACTCGTCAAAGGCGAACACCTAAAGAATAATGGGCCCCTGCCAGGACAGAGATACTAAGGAAATCGAAACAAGCCTGAATCTAGGGATGAGCAGAATTCTAACAAGCCAGAGGTAAAGCATAAGGGGATACAAAGAATACCATTCGTGACGACGAGAGACAAGTCCAGACGCACAATGAATCCGTAAGCAGAAACGCTTCCCATAGTAGATCTGGAACAAGCCACTTGAAAGCCACCTCGAAAAGATCCGGAGAACAGCATAGTACCTTGATGCACCGCTTGATCCACGACGATCAACACCCAAAGGAATGAAGAAACGCGTCCCACGACCGGATCAGAAACGAAACGCCAGGCAAACAAACGAACCTACAGAAGCGACTAGAGCTACTCTGCAACGATCCACACCCAAGAGGATGTAGAAGCGCGTCCCACGACCAGCGTTGGGACTAGACACCTCCAAAGACCCGAGAGACATTCCACCTTCGATACTACAAGGGAAGAAGAAACGCTAGAGCTCACACTCAGTTCTTCTATACCTAATTCCAGTCAACAGCGAAAAAGGCCCAAACGGAGAGGACTGGTATTTATACCGAGTATGAGCTCCGATCTCCAAACCGGTAATAGCAAGCCAACACTTCAAGAGAATCGAGACTGAAGCTCGAGCTGAGCAATCCGAAACCGAAACTAATAGGGGAATTCATGTAGTAATACCGAGCAAGAGCTAACCAATCCCAGACAAAACTGACATCAAAGCCAACAAGAAGCGCAACTGACGACTCTGTCGAAGATCCCCCAAACACCAAACGCTAGCCAAAAGCTGGCGAGAAGCTACAAAGAGGCGCGCACTCCAAACCAGCAGCACAAACGACACGAACAGACCGAACCTAAAACTGGCCCAAACCGACCCAGCCCAACCAAACAGCCCCAACCCGACCTGGAACAGAGGGTGTAAATGGCGGCCTAGGCGCCAAGTATCAAGTTACCACCCCGATTTACATGGGTCGGGCGTGAAAAGTCGCGGAGCCGACTTTTGGGTGCATGGGCGGGCGGGGCGGCGACTTTCCGGTAAGGCGGCTACTTTCCGACAGGTCTGCGACTTTCCGGCGAATACGGAGATCTATGTTCAGCAGCTAGAGTGAAGATGAAGAGTCCGTGAAACAAATTTTACGACGACTTTCTACTTCTGCATACAAAAAATTCCTTCGTTGTTTAATCTGGGTAAGAAGAAGATATAGAGCCAAGAGCATCCACAGTGGGCTGGCTGGGAGCAAAAACGATGAGAGTGAGTCCAAAAAAGAAGAGAGAGGAATTAATTTAAAATTGTTGGCTGGGAGTGCTGGCTGGTAGCTCACCGCCAGCCCTTATCGTTGGTTGGGAGCAAAAATATGAAGGAAAAGGTTATCATACAGCTAACTTAAAGGGCTACATTGTAGGGTGCTGGCTGGGAGTGCTGACTGTAAGCCAAAAAAATGATTTTTTATTATCTCCGCCAATATCATCTCGCCAGCTGTCGACGAGATAGTTATTGATGCTCCAAGAATTATTAATGTACAAGAATAAACGGAGTTAAAATGTTCAAAATTTTGGAAAAAGAAATGTTTTTTGAGAATCGAGAAAGAAAACCTTGAGAAGTGTAACTAGGCATGGCAATGGGGCGGGTATGGGGCGGGGACCACGTTCCCCATCCCCGTCCCGCCTCACCGGCAGTCACCCCATCCTCGTCCCATCCCCGCGTTGACCCCACGTTGACCCTATCCCGCGGGGACCCCGTGGGGATGGGGCGGGGAATGGGGATTTTATTCCCCGTCCCATTCTCGCCCCGCGAGTGATTTTATTCCCTACTCCCATTCTTGCCATATTCTCATTACCCGAAAAAATACACAAGTGTCAAATTTTGATCCATTTTAAATGATATTCAGATTTTTATATGTAAAATCTATTACAAAACGCAAGTGTCTGAACCAGATTGTTGAAAATTTGAATTGTTTTTTTTAGAAAAAAATAAGCATTTTGAAAATAACCCAAAGTAATAGAAGAATGGTATATCCATGGACAGAAAATACCACATTTACCTCAGTTAGGTCTGAAATTACAGAGAAAATAGCGAATATATCTGCTGAAACCGTGTGTGATTGTGTGTGGCAGCCATGTGTTATGTATATATTATTAAAAAATTATTTATTTTAAAACTAATAGTACGGGGTGGGGATCCCCGCGGGATGGGGACTGCTTGCCCCGTCCCCACCCCATCCCCATCAAAGTCCCCATTTAAATCCCCGTACCCCGTCCCGTTTAAAAAATCCCCGTCCCGAACCCATCCCACGCGAGGCGGGGATGAGGATCCCCGCGGGAGACGGGGCGTTTTGCCATCCCTAAGTGTAACGCTTGTGCATTTGTGCTATCAATCTGTCATGCATTAATTATTTAATATAATAATATAATTAGAATTATATTTAAAAATATATAAAATGTAAAGAATTTTAGGAAATATTATCAACTGCATGTCTTGACTTTGTCTTTAAATCAAGAAATATTTATTATAATAATAATAATATAATATGAAAATGATAAAGGAACAAACCTGCCATGGCCATGATCACGGCCATGGTCGTAGCCACGGGGTTGTTGTCTTTTTTAGAAGCAACATCCATACATGGAGACGGTTTTAATCGACATAGCCTTGGTGAAAGACGCAGCCCTCTCCTTAGGGTTTTGTGATCAGCGGCGGCTCCTGAGGGGGTTTCGTTGCAGGTGGCGGACGACGGCTCATCGGGGCGTTCTCTCTCAGCGGAGGATGACTTCCTCACGGAATCAGATCCCCCGACGCCACAGTTGAGCGGCGACAATCCGGTGATTTCCTCCTCGCAGAGAAAGTAGACCGGAGATCGGGACTGTCAAGCGATGGGCCGGAGATCGCGAGGCGAGGTGTTCCGATGGAACACGGCATTGTGTGGAGGTCCCGAGTGACCAGTAGGGATGTTTTGGGGAGTCACGGTTAGGGTCCGCTTCCAGTACCTCATTGAGCGGCCTCTCTGACGAGGGATGGTCTCGCGGTTCAAGGAGTTCCCAGACCCGGTGAAGATTGAGCTAACTTACACCAAGCTCTCTAGCTTCTGCTACAACTGTGGGACGCCCGGCCACATCGTCAACGAATGTGAGTGGGAAGTCTGAGGCACCCTAAGGTATGATTCGTCTCTCTTGGAGTATCAGAAGGGAAAGCGGGTGAAGCCGTATGCCACAGACTGTAGTGTGTCTGCTCAGTCGCTTGCTCTGCCAGGCTCTGGGAAATCTCCTCGAAAACTGTACCTAAAGACTCTCTACTTGTGAATGGGAGTCCCTAGGTTTCCCCGAGAACTATACCTAACTGTACTGTGGCTCGGGTTAGCACCCGATTGGTGACCGGCCAACAATCGGAGGGGTTGGTCCCTGAAGTTCCAGCGCCTGTTTCTAGGGAACCTAATGTTGTGTGAGCTGCTGAAAGGGGAATGCTCAAGAGGTCTGCCGCTGGAGATCCTCGAGATGATCACGCGAGGGTTGGGAAACAGCCCCGCCAGGAGGGATGTTAGACCACCGGAGAAACAGGGACTGGCCCTGGGAGGGGTCCCTGGTCGATGTTTTGCCTCCCACCACTGTTGTTGAAGTCCTTGACCAGTTTCCGGAGCAGGAATTCTAGTACCACCTTCTCTTCTCTCGTATTCTATCATTGCCTATGTGGCATTCAAATACCGTATGTGACGGTTCTAATGGGAAAAAAAAGATTAGTGAGTCATTGCTCTTTTGTCTGACCTTAATGACCCGGGAGCAAATTTTCCGACGCACATCGATGTTTTGATATAAACATTTATAAAATTATAATTTTCGCTCAAAAAAACAAATCGGTTAGTATTCCTGACGAATCATTCAATATTACATTATAATTTGATCTCGATTTGATTACAGCAAACTAAAATCAAATATTGTGTTGATAAAACTTAAATTACTCGTCAAATACTCGTTTCCTTTTACAGTCAACAATAATAGTTGGATTAATTAAAAAAGAATGGAAAAAGATTCTGTGAGGAGGCCACAAGTAATCCTAAATTATTCTGGTGGTGTAAAATCAAAAAACCCACATGCAATCAACTAGTCAACGTGGTCATGTTTTCTTATATTCTCCGACCAACATTGCTGGTTGGTGTTTCTTCTTTTATTTTTCTTCCGGTTTTCGTGTATTTTTTAGATGATTATAATAAATATCTTACGATATTCATGTGTTATGAGTTATAATTCTCTTGTGAGAGGAGAACAAAAACCATATATTATAAACAATATGAATAAGAGTAATAAAATCATGAAAATAAGTCCTAATATTATGGACGAGGAAAACATACTATAAAAATAAATGTTCGTGTATCGAAATACTTCATTAGGATGTCTAGATAATGATGATGCGATAGCATCCGAAGAAATCGGTACAACACGAGATGTTATGACAGAACGGGCCCCTTTCTGTATGATTGGCACCGAGACTCTGGGATGTGCTCTAGTAAAATATTGTGTTAGCGGTTGAGACCACCAACACATTTGCTAAGGCCAAAGAGTGACAGTTTGGCCAGTCTTGTAACCAGGGACTAGAATGACTCAATTGGACTAAACATTCTCTCGAGAGACCAACTAATGTCGTCCCCCCTCTAATGATAATGAAGGCCTTTAAAAACGTAAAGTTGTTGGTTACTGACCTGGTAGTAGAATGTCATTTTGGTACTTGGTGAAACCGATGCCACCCTACGTCCAGTGAGGCGGTATTACCGGCAAACCACCACTAGACCACAAAGTCCTCATTGATCGAGGGGGTGGTGCATACATTTCCCCCGTCGTCGGTTGGATTGTCAATCCATTGGACACCGTAGGACCCTCTGAGTTAGTGCTCTAGATTCGCATCGGACAATTATCGTCTGAGTACTAACAGCAGACAAGTACTTTCTATCGATGGCTAAGAACTAGGTCCTTACGGTACCTATACACTCCGCAGTCAAACGAAAAATAGTTGTGGGTCGAAGCACCGACCGACTACTCCCACTGCCTCCACTATGTCCTCCGCCACTGCTATCGTCGTCGCCTTGCCCGCTTGAGATCACCCTGACGTCGCCGCGACCAACAACGTCCTAATGTTCTGCAATGCTCGCCACCACCGATGGCCGACCACCCGAACACCTCATCCCACCAACAAACACCTAGACCAGAACTGTCGTGACAACCCTCTTCAGAGGAACCTCGCATCGCCCCGAGTCGCCGCCATGCACCGCCACCAACGACGTCGTAGCCATCGGTTGGGTCATTCGTTTCTTCTCCACATGACCAAACTGACCACCCGACACAAAGCCACAAGCCCTCATTTCCCTGATGTCGTACCCATCTCCACCAGGGATTAAACCCCTTTGTCCCCTGACACCCAACCATTTTTTATCAGCAATGTAAATTTAAATTGAAACCTCTCATGAGGTAATAGATGAGTACATGATGATGATTGTCTAGCTACAGACTTGAAAGTGTAACCAACAACCAAATACAGACTCAAGTGCTGCCATGACAACTTAGCTTCATGACAATCCCAACAAGGGGAAACAACAATGAAAGAGGTCTAAATATCCAAAATTTACAACCATGAAGAGTCGAGCATTAAACTACGTCTAAAACCCTAATTTTCCTATCATGAAGCACAATAAATAAAGGAGGTCAAAAACCGGATTTCACAACCATTAAGCTCCAGCGATAATGACAAAAACCCAACCGACTTCCAAAGAAACTAAAACACCCTGTCTCATTAGAACCATTGACCAGTCACCCAGACTGGAAGACGGGCACTAACAAGTCGATGACCAACACCATAAACGATAGAGACAGATCGGAGGGTAAAACCCACCCAAAACACTGAACCAAGAAATCGAAACTGCAAGAAAACAGTTAAAAGGCATAATGTTCGAGACACTCATTGACGGCCAACACCTTAAACAAGCGATCCCTAACCACGAATGTGGAAGAAAGCTACTGAAAACCAAAAAGATTACAATATAGGAACAATGAGAGGAAAATTATCTTAAACAAAATAGAAGGAGTTTCAGTATCAACACCACGACAAACCGCCAGATCTACGCTGATCAAAACTCGGATGGATAAAGAAATGTGTCTCATGACTAAGCCTAAAACAAAACGCCAAATGACTCGATGAATCAACAGAAACGATTAGAATGAAGAAACGCGTCCCACGCCCAACCTTTTATTGTCGTACAACACCTACCATACCATTGAAAGAGCACACGAAATATCCATGTTGAATAATCACCAAAAGCAACGTGATTAATCACTCACAAAAAGCCAAGCGACATCGGAAGAAAAGACCGAGCTACCGCCAAGCTTTTTCTCTCTAGGACAAACTTGTTTAGCCCTACATCTATTATTATTATTATTATTATCATTTATATTCACTTTTATTGATAATTATTAAAAAAATGAAATTACCTTTTTGTTTACTAAAAGGTGCAAATTTTATTGATAGTAAATTAGAAAGAGATGTACATCAGGGAACATGCTCCCTGACCACTAGAAAAGAACATACATCAAAAATAAAGTTTATCGTTCTTTTTATCCATATAACTGTCACTGGCGGTTTTGAAATTATAACTGAAACTATAAACAAAACCTGTAGAAACAGGTATCAGGATGCCCCGACGGCCGCCATAAAGGCATGAAGGAGAGGTGGGGTGAGAAGATGGAGCTGGAAGTCCTGTTCAAAGGTCCAAGTGTGGACTGCATCAGTTGTATTGGGAGGATATACGTGAAACATGGTTCCCTCCCAGGAAAAGTCCCTGAATCTCTGCTCGCTAGGGCTTGAACCTGCAAAAACGAAATCAGAGAAAATAAAAGGACTCACTCGATGAGCCAAAATCGAGAGAAGGACTTGCCGGTGGAGGTCAGGGAATGGACTTGCCGGCGGAGGTTTTAGAGACGGCGGCGGGTTCAGAGGCGGCTGCAGAGACGGCTGTGGCTTTAGAAACAGAGAGGGTCGATCAGAAGACGGCGGAAATTACTAAGGCGGATGTGGCGCAATCGCCGGAGATCGAGGAATTACCGAGAAGCTTTGGCGAGGGAGATCGCAAGATTGAGAAGAACACCATGACGACAGAGTAGAGGACCCGGGACGACGCCGGGAGGACCATGATCGACTAAATTAGGGTGGCTCTCAAAGAAACGACACCAAAACCCTAACAGAACTCTCATGCGTCTTGATTATGTTTAAAAGATTAGATGCATATATTATTTCCCGATGCTTTACCACTATTCTTCTCCATGTTATTCCTGAGTTTTTAATAAAAATTGTTCATTTCCTTTGTAGGAAAAATGTGGTCAAAATGTGATTTTATGGGTTTAAATGTGATTTATGATATTAAATTGATTTTATGGTTTTAAATATGATTCATTAGTTGGTTGGCCATGACCTCTTAATGAAAGGCTTTTATGGGATTAGCTACCCCATAAAATTACCTTTCTATCCCTATTAGAGAGCCTATAAATACCAATCTACTAAGTCATCTTTTACACACTTACAAACATTTCACATATCAAAAACCATAGATCAAAAATCACTCTCTCCCAATTATCGTTTTTCATTCTTCCTTAGTCCTGGTGATTTCTCTACACGGAGTTGAGTTCGCTGACGTTAGTCGTTGTATCTTGGGAGACCGCTGCCCATACGGGGCAGTCAAGTGTCTTAAGGAGACAGGAGTACCTGGACTCGACTAAACCCGAATTTCCTATTCCGTAATCAGTAAGCTAGCTGATCGGTAAAAGTTATTCTATTATTTCAATTTGTTAATTTATTTATTTGAATATGTTTATCGTCAATATACTAACCTATATTCCCTACCTCCTTTATACAACAATTCAATAAAATAATAACTTGAAATATTAATCTGCATTAGATTAAAATATTCCACATGTTATGCACACTATTTCTTTATTATTGATCGAAAACTAAACAATAATATACTTTAGGAGATATAGGGACTAGGGTATGATTTTTCAAACAAACAAAACATTAAGCCGTAACATGTGTGTTGTACGAGCACATAAACAAAGAATCGATATGAGCGGGGCATTAGATTGAGATCAAAACAATGTTTAATAATTCAACTCCTATAAGCAATTATCCATATATAATTTAGACATAATAAAACGATTTTAAAACATCACTTGTTGAACACAATTGTTACTAACAATACCATTCACTTCAAAAATACTAACTTTACTTTGAGTTGGTTGTCATCGTGCATGTCTGGAGTCGACATATAGAGTTATTTGTTAATGGATATAGCTAGATCATGCAAAAAGGTGGCCAATTATGTACCAGACAATTTAAATAATTGTTTTAAATCAGCAAGGTAGGTGAGTTTCAAATGAGATCAAGTCTCTCATTGTACATCTTGATTAATTAAATATTTGTTTTGGAATAGTATCAACAAACAAGACACAAGTGGCTTCTATCAATAGAACCTAGGGTTTAAGCGATATCAATGGTGATGGCAACAATCGATCGGACTTGTAGCGACCATATGATGAACAGTGATGACTCGGAGACGAAGATGGTCAGAGTCACTTCATCGTCGTCCCTAACCTTCCTCCCTCGCGCAACTATATTCTCTCCCGCAGACCTCAGTCATTGTTATCCGATGGGACGGTAGAACCTGGGGGCAAGAAATTGTGTTCTCCGCCACAACAACGGTGGAACGTGGAACATCTGTGTCCCTACGGGGGAAAGGGGGTCGACGAAATCAATGTCGGTTGTTGGACAATCCTTGAGGAATTGTAGGACGCACTCCAACGATTGGCCCTAGACCTCGACACCGACGACAAGAGCATTATCCCTCATCTCCTTTTCTCTCGGCGTCTAGATCCTCGGGACCTTTCTCACTGGAGCGATTTCTTCGACTCGGGGATCTCGGGACTTTTCATCGGGGGCAAGGCTCATCGGGCGAGGAGGACTATGAGGAGGGGACATGGAGGAGATGGTGACATTTGGAGGCAGCCTCCCGGTGGATACTCTGCTTCAGAAACCGGTCAACCTTTAGGGGGAGTACTTGGAGAGAACTCTCTCGAGCGGGTGAGCGGTCTTTCTTGACAGTGACATAAAAGGGTCAGACCCGATAAGGCTCTGGCTCTACTGGGTCAGGAAACGGGCCAGTCAGGGGTCGAGGCCTATTGGGCGCCATGGATTCTGTCCGGGGGGGGGGGGGGGGGTGTTATGGATCCGGATGGTACTTGAGCGGGTATGGGCTGAGGCCCACCGGGTTTGGTTGGAGGAAAAAAAGGACAGGAGCCGTAGGGGGACTTTCAAGAGAGGGTTTAGTTCGAGAGGGACTCATCTAATGCAACGGAGGGGGCTATAAGCACCATCTCCTCACCCAATGAGTAACAAGGGGTCTAGTGGTGGGTCAACCAGAAACACCGCCCCACTGGACATAAGGCAGTTGTGGTCCCGCCAAGATCTGGTATGAGACTATCCTACAATCTCAGAGGTCAGGAATACCACATTTTGGAGTCCTACACTTCTTTAATTGATAATCTACACTCGTCTTTCTAAAAAACAAGAAACGAGTGGATTGATCTTCCAAATTTTCTGCCCGTTAGGATTTTCTCCGCACATCTCTTTGAAATGGCTCATCCATTTCATCAAATCATCGTTCACCATTGATAACCACGTTCGGTGCACCCAAATCTGCTCTCTTGTTGGCTACCTACACCAATCACCGCCCTGTAGAGTCTCGAGATCCTGCGAGAGATGCCACTAAGACATTCTTTGGACTTCATCAAACCTCCTCGATCCTGTAAGGCTACAAAAAGGCCATCATCTCTCCTAGTTCCACCACTTCAGTCTCCACCCCTTCTTATCTATCCATAATCAACTCCGACTCTGATAAAAGGCCTCTGATCGCTGCAAAAGTGGTTTGACGCTCTCTCCATGGAGGCTGAGGAAGACCTCATAGTTGAGTCATCGAGGGCCCCGACGGATGAAAGTAGACAACCCATAAGGTTATCCGGTTCGACGGAAGGCTATTCACCTTGCGGTTATACAATCATTAGGCGAGAGAGCGCCTCATGATAAAAATACAAGATCATGATGGTCTGGTCATCAAAGACCTCGACTAGGGTATCTCGGGCTTCTATTTCACCTCCCAGATAAAAAAGGATTGGGTCCGGCGAAGGGAACTATGGTCTTTGAACCGTTCCTCTCTAATCCTTGAGGACCTCATGTCGTAGGTAAATTCGACGACCTTTCGTTTAATAAAATCCAACAATAAACTCGGGTCTTTGACTTACCACCAGAAGGGATGACAACCACAATGGGGCTTACGGTCGGCAACTCCCTAGGAGGCTATGTTGTGGTGGACACTAATCAATGCGGATGGACCTCTCTTGTCTCGTCCGTCAGACCATCTGTCTCCGGCTATTAGGACATGGATAACCTATCCAGGCTTGCTTGTAGTATGAGTTTCGGTCTTCTATTTCTCCTACGAATCTATTGGCTACACTGCTGCAAACTTCTCCCAGGAGGAGAGGATGACCAACTCCTCCCTCCTTTGATTTGGCCGTTTGCTCATGGATGAGGAGGCTCCCAGCCTTAGCATAGGTATCTTTAGGACTGGTCAGACCTAGTACGATCCTGAAGCCTACCGTCCCGTTTGTTGTGCCTATATTCCCTCAAGAAATTACTCTGATTCGACAAGCTCCCCCTCCCCCCTCCCCCCTCCCCCGATATTGCTACAAGATCTCTTGACTAAGGTACCAGCATGCCTAGAGAGCAGGAAGGACACGAGGGCTCCTCCATACCAGCCAACCTCGGGGGAAGACATTGGCATGGCCCAGTTCAAACCAAGTAACACATGATCTCTTGACTAACCCGAGTAAGAAGATGACAGAAACTATACCAACCATCGAAGCGTTACATTTTTCATCAACGAACTTGTAGGCTCTTCAAGGATCAGAGATATCGAAATTAGGTAAATTCAATCCCCGCCAACTATCCCAAGCTCCCATCATACTCTCCCCACAACAGAAGAAGTTGTCACTTAACACCCTTCCACTGTCTAAGGAGGTGGAAGTTACCCTTTGGGACATCGCGAGGTATGGGAAGCAGTCTCTCCAAATCCAATGATCACGACGAAGGTCAACAAGGTGCTTTTGATGAGACACATCTCATCTTGATGAGATCTTCCAAGTCCCAATCCTTCTCCTCATCGTTTCCCCATAAAACTCCTCGGTCAATTGAAGTACTCCCCCCCCCCCCACGGATCCCCACAAAAGAACCAAGGTATAGTTCAAGAAAATAAAGTTGATTAGAGTCGAGTTGGGAAAAGCGATATATATATCGAGCAACCCACCACCACCATCTCTTACATCGCTTCATTTTCTTATGAGCTCTAGGTCTGATGGCCTTTCGCCTCCATTGAAGGTTTCCCCCTCTCTCGGTGAGGTCCGCTACCCCCACTATGTCGGGATCCTCTCCGGGGCAAGGCTCTAATGGTGGATGACGAAAGGGCGGTTGTGGAATAACTGCTTGAGGCGACCACAACCCCTCATACGGCGAGATCTCTCTCATCCCAGCTCTACTTACCATGCCTCCGGGTATGATACATCTATGTCGGGTGCTCAAACCTCGTGAAGCCAGCCCTGCTCCGTTGACACCAGTACCACAGGAACCACTCTAGTCTAGTCTTGCTAGTCTTCAAGACGACATCTCGTCTTGCTCGCTGGAAGAGGAGGTGGATCCTCGTTCCATACTCCCCGGTGGATCCCTCGGTCATCGCCCACCAGCAATTTGCGATGATGGGTAAGATCTGGTCCTCTAAACTTCCTTGAAAGGAGGTGTTATTCCGGATAATCACCAAGGCGTGGGGCAGAGCTTCAGAGAGCCTAGTGATCAAGGACATTGGTCATGGGATCTACTTATAATCTGAGGAGGCTCGTGCATGGGTACGGAGCAACGAGCCATGGTGTTTTGATGGCCATCAACTCTTCCTTGGGGACTTAGATCCGATGGCGAGGGAGCCTCCTGTTCTTGACCGGCTCCAACTATTGGTTCACATCCATGAGCTTCCTCTGTTATTACGGACTCGAGTGACGGGGGAAACCATTGGGGAGACGCTTGGGATGTGAGTTGAGGTCCCATGCGATCAATGGGGTAGTTATTGGGGAGGAACGGTGAAGGTTCGGTTCTAGCACCTAAAAGAGCGCCCCTTACGCCGATAATTGCTGCTGAGGTTCAAGGAGTTTCTGGACCCGGTCCTGGTCTCTCTCACGTACACCAAGCTGTCCTCCTTCTGCTACAATTATGGGATAATTGGTCACATTGTCCAGGAGTGCGACCGAGAGATCGTGAACAGGCCGACGTTGGACTCCTATATACTGGAGTTTTAGAGGGATAGTGGCGCAAAGCCGTACGCGACTGACTGGAGTACCCAGGGGGCTCGATTGAATACCGAGAATGTATCCCTGGACACTGTACCTAAGGGAACCTTGCCTCGGGGCAGGGTCCCGATAGTATCCGCGGGCATTGTACCTAAGGGTTCAAGGGCTCGTGGCATTACTCAGGCCTGAGTGGTGGACCCTGGTTGGAGCAATTGGAGGACCGACCAGATCTTTACGGGCCAAGAAACCGAAATTTCAGGTTTGCCTAGGCATAGAGGTAGGCCTGGACTTGGAGCTGGTTCTGAAGCTGCAGCTGGTAACGGCGGAGTGAAGACGGGTTCGACTGGTGAACCCCCGGATGATTAGGCGAGGGCTGATAAGCAGCCTTGCCGGGAGGAATATTAGATCCGCAGGCTTCAAGGACTGGCTTCGGGAGGGGTTTGGTCCCGGAGTCTGGTTCAACCCTTGCCTCCTACTACAAATACAGTCCATGCTTGGGCTTTTGAGCAGGACTTCCAGTTTTTCTTTTTACACCCCCCCCCCCCCCAAAAACACAACACAAAAACACATCTTTCTTTCCTATCTATGTGCCACATTAATATCGTCTATGACGATTCTAGTTTTAAAAAAACTATGAATGATTCTGTTCGATATCTGTTCTTGTCTTAATGGTCAGAAAATTTTCTATCGTATATATATATATATATGTATAGTTGATTTTTTTTAATTAATAAAATTGCACCTTTCAGTCAAAAAACTATATCAATATTTGTGTTTTTTTTAGCGAAAAGATGAAGATATTATTAATATTCAACAATCATTACATTGTTGTGCATCAGGAAACAAGCTCTCTGATCACCTAAGAAAAATAGTACGGAACTAATATTCACCAATCCTTTTGCTATTATAACTGTCACTGACGGTATTTTAGTGCCACAAAGGCTATAACCGAAAGCCAGAATCAATATTTGTGATTGATTCTCGGCTGCCTACTATTATGATCCCTTACAAAATCATCTTGCTCCATGGCCGTATGCATCGAACTTTGATTAGATGGACAATTAATGTTGGGCCCTTCATGTCCACTTTTACACTTTAAAATGGTCAAGCTCGCACCCAATTACCGTAGGGTATGGTTTGCTCCCCTCGTCCCAAACATCGCAATCTTGGCATGAATTGTTCAAGGTACCCACCCACACACCAATAAATTTTAACTGAAATTAGGATATACATCAAGTCTGAATTCATAGCTGAAATATGGTGTATACATCAAAAAGCTCGTGGTGAAGTTCATGGAGAGATAAAAGTGAAGGATTCTATTAATATTTCAGAGTGGGTCACAAAAAAATACAAATCCGAAACGAATTAAATCTTATACCATATAAGTTTAGTTAAAATTATAGTACATGTATCGTACCAGATATTAAATTATGATATAACATTAAACGTGATTATAACATCTATATATAATTATTATTTTTATATTATTTTTTCTGTGTGAGTTTCATACTTCAATCTCAAACATGTATTTGTATTTTTCCTATATGATGATGATAAGTAAAACACCCGTTCAGATGTTATTCTTATTCTTTTGTCTTACACATTTACACAATATATGATTGGTTGGGAAAACAATAAAAAGTAACAAACAAAACTCGTGATATACATATTGGATATCATTTTTACAAAGTTACACGAAGAACTGGAATTTGAATTGGTCTTCGGTCCGAGATTATCGGAGCTCGAAGTTTAGGGTTCTGCCGTCACTCAGTGATTGTGTAGAGGAGGCGTGCCGGCGATTCGTGCGTTCGGTAGTGTAGCGTGGTTTGATCCCAAGGAAGCTTCTCAGGTGATCAGTTGGTAACAGAGGGTGCAGGCGTGGAAGGAAGGGTGGAGAAGATGGATGAGATAGAGGAACGGCTGAAGGGCGTTGTGATTGATAGTGAAGATGAAGAGGACACAATGATCCCGGATGAGGTACTTGACTTGAATGATGAGAAATATAAAATAGGGATCGCGGTTAGGGTTTGCACAGGGAAGAAGTATAAGGATGAGATTTTCAGAAAAGTTATGAAGAATGCTTGGAACACAAATGAAGCCCTAACCCTAACCTTGGCATCTGACATAACCAGTTTCTTCTTTAAAACCGAGAGGGAGAGTAACAAGGTGCTGGATATGGAACCTTGGTAGTTCAATTAAGCTTTGGTGGCCATGGATAAATACTCCACTGACATGAAAGCTTCGGATATCCGATTTGATTATACGTCGGTATGGGTGCACGCGACCAACTTGCCGAGCAAGGCACTAATAGCAGCGGAGGCGGTGGGGAAGGTGATCGGTAACAAGCTGGGCCGATTTATTGAGGTGGACTGTGACGAGGAGGGACGTGCGTCAGAGGATTACCTTCGGATTAGGGTACGCTGGCTCCTGGACAAACCATTGAAGAATACTGTGTCCATCACGTTGGGGAGGAATGCCGAGCCAACCATTGTCCGGTTACAGTATGAACGTCTTCCCGAGTTCTGTTACCGGTGTGGAAGGCTAGGACATACGGAGAAGGAGTGCGAGGAGGAGGATGACAAACCGAAGGTGAAGGGTAGGTATGGGTCGCACATGAAGGTGGATCCACCGGGGTTCTTGGGAGGCATGCGTAATGGAAGTAGTGGCCGTGTAAAATCTGGGGTGCACACATACAAGGAGGAGGGGGCACGAGATGGAGGAGTGGAGATGGTGGAGCCGAGTAGGAAGGAACTGCAGGTGGGCAGGAGGGGCAAGGAGAACAGGGGCATTAACTCGGTGCCGGAGAAGGGAGTAGAGGAGGACGGGATGGGGAAGGGAGAGATGAGGCCGGAAGGAAGGGCTGCATGTGGAGTAGCTATGCCTTGCGAGAACAGGACAGTGAGTATAAATAAAGACATAGCGATAAGTCGTATTATGGGGACGTTAAAACAGGCCCTGGTTGAGGAGGACACCACAGAACATAGTGAACCGAGTGGAGCATTGATGGAGGTTGATGATAGGGAGGGAGTGAAAATGAAGAAGGGTAAATTTGTTCGGCAAAAGCGAGTGGTGAAGGGTGGACCAAAGGAGAATGAAGTGGGAACCAGCGTACTGGGGAAGCGGAAAGAGGGGGTGGTAGCTGTTGATCTGAATCTAGAACTTGGAGAGATTAATCCTAATCTAGAGGAGGAGGCAACGGAGAATATGGCGAGGGTTGCTAAGCAACCCCGCCAAGAGAAATGAATGCGATTGCTTGGAACTGCCGAGGGCTTGGGAACCCTTGGGCGCCACAGTTCCTTATAGAGTTTGTAACTCGAAAGAAGCCCAATCTTGTTTTCCTTACTGAAACAAAAAGTGCAAGGAGAACGATCGAAGGACTGAAGAGAAGCTTGGGGATGGAAGGTATTTTTGTGGTGGATAGTAGAGGAGCCAGTGGAGGTATAGCCATGTTATGGAGGCATGAAAATGACGGATAGCTAAGAACGTTCTCAAATAACCATATTGATATAGATTTTGTAGTGGAGGGAGGGGAGGTAGTCCGGGTTACAGGCTTGTATGGAGAACCGAAGAGGGACAGGAGGCATGTCACGTGGGCACTAATTCGCAGCCTGGACACGGGAGAGGACGTACCTTGGATGATGTTTAGTGATTTTAATAATGTGCTCAGCAATGAGGATGTCTCGGGGGCGAACCCATACCCTCAAAGCCTGTTAACGGGATTTCAAGAGGCATTGGAGGATTGCAGGTTACGGGATGTTGAGATAAGAGGCCATCGTTATACATGGGAGAAGGGGAGGAACACGAGTAGATGCATGGAGATTCAACACGATCGGGCAGTGATTAATGATCGGTGGTTGCATAGGTACCCGGATACGCAGCTGCTACACGGGGGACTGTCCTCGTCGGATCATGCTCCAATTATCTTTCAGGCCGGCTGGGAACGGGAGGAGAGGGGGAGGTGGCAATTCCGGTTTGACCAGTGTTGAGCGAGAGATGAAAGGTGTGGACAAGTAATTCGGGAAAGTTGGAGCAGGCACTCTAGAAAACCGATCATGGAAAGGGGGGAATGTATGGCGAGAGATTTGTGCAAGTGGGCTAGAACATAGTACTCGGACATAGAGAATCAAATCAATGAGTGCCAGAGACGTATGAATGCATTATTGAATAAAGGGGGGCAGCAGAAGGGCGAGGAGATCGCACGTAATCGCAAGAGGATGAACGAGCTGCTGTGCATGAAGAACTTGAGATGGAAGCAGCGTGCAAAACAGTTCTGGCTCAAACATGGGGACGCAAACACAAGATACTTCCATAGAAAAACTAAGACGAGACGAAGAAGGAATAGGATCCGAAAGCTGAAGGACGAGATGGGGGTAGAGAGGACATGGCAAACGGGCTTGGGTTCGATTTTGGAACATTATTTCAATACCCTATTCAAGTCGCAGGGAGGACAAGGGGACTCGGTCAGTGAATTAATGAGATCGGTGGTTACGGATGAGGATAATGCGGAGCTGGTAAAACCGGTCAGCCCTGATGAAGTTAGACGGACGATGTTCAGCATGGAACCATTGAAAGCCCCAGGACCGGACGGGTACAATCCCGGGTTTTACCAAACGTACTGGGAGGTTGTTAGGGAGGACGTGGTGGGGATGGTGCAGAAGGTGTTCAGTACGGGGGAGTTACCGGCTGGTTTAAATGACACAAACGTTGTACTCATCCCAAAGGTAAACAAGCCAGAGAGGGTCAGCGATTACAGGCCGATAGCTTTATGTAATGTCCTGTATAAGGTGATCACCAAGGTGATCATAAACAGAATGAAAAGCAGACTCACAAGTATAATTTCGGAATCGCAGAGCGCTTTTTTGAAGGGTAGAATGATTACTGACAACATATTACTATCTGGAGAGATTCTACACCATCTTAAAACAAAGAGACAGGGGCAGAAGGGGGAGATGGCTTTGAAGGTCGATATGAGCAAAGCCTACGACCGTCTAGAGTGGAATTTTTTGGAGAAGGTGATGGTGAACCTTGGTTTTGCGGAAGCATGGGTAAAGTTGATAATGACTTGTGTTCGGACAGCCAAACTGTGGGTGGCGGCAGAGGGAAGGAGAGTGGGCCCACTACATGTTGAGAGAGGGATTCGGCAGGGGGATCCTCTATCCCCATATCTCTTTATCATATGTGCAGAGGGATTGTCTAGACTGATCGCGAGAGCCGAACAACACGGGGCCATTAATGGGGTCCGGGTGGCTGCACGGGCACCAAGGGTATCACACCTATTTTTTGCGGATGACAGCTTTCTGTTCTCTGTGGCGTCGAGAAAGGAAGCGGAGGAGTGGAAGGGGGTGTTTAAGGAGTATGAGGTGGCGTCGGGGCAAAAGATAAATTTTGAGAAGTCGTCAATCACATTTAGCCCGAACACGAATCCAGTGGACAAGGAAGTCGTGCTGCGGACCTTAGGGATGAAGGAGGCGCATGATCCGGGCATTTATCTGGGAGTGCCAGCAGTGTTGCAACGGAGCAGGTACAAGAGTTTGTGTTATGTCAAGGATAGAATTATCAAAAGGTTACAGGGCTGGGATGAGCTATGTTTAAGCAAGGCCGGGAAGGAGGTACTATTGAAGGCGGTCATTCAGGCTCTCCCAACTTATACAATGGGGGTGTATCTGTTACCAGGTAACCTGATTAGGGAGATAGAAGTAATCATGAACCGGTACTGGTGGAGTCATGATAATAAATCAGGGAAGGGTATAAGGTGGAAGAGATGGGGGGCTCTATGTGATCACAAGTCGAAGGGTGGCCTGAGTTTCAAGCATCTAACTGATTTTAATCTGGCTATGTTGGGAAAGCAAGGGTGGAGACTCCTACAGATGCCACAAAGTTTAGTGGCCAGAGTATATAAAGCCAAATATTACACAGACTCGGAGTTTATTGATGCGAAGATCAAAGCGGGCTGTAGCTATGGGTGGAGTAGCATTATGGCAGGGCTAGAGGTGGTGAAATTGGGAGCTAGAAGACGGATTGAGGAGGGACTGGGAAACCCATTTCGGACCCGTACTGGATACCGGCCGACCCTACAAGTATACCGGCAGATAGTACTATTGTGGGGGAGGAGCCAGTGACGACATTAATGACGAGAGACAGACGGAGGTGGGACATGGGTAGAGTTCGGGCCGTCCTACCTCCACAGCTTGCTGGCGAAGTAGAAGCAACGCCAATCTCTAGTGTCCCGAACCCGATGAAGTGGTATTGGTGGGGGCGAGGGATGGGGAATACAAGGTGCGGGAGGCCTATAAAACGTTGATTAGAAGCAGTGGCAAATGGAGTGTTGCACAGAGGGACGAGTTCTGGACAACTATGTGGAAACTACGGGTGCCCTATAAGGTAAAGCATTTTGTATGGCGCACTTGTTCGGGGACCTTACCCACCAAGGTGAACCTGTATGGGAGGTGGGTAGATGTCCAAGTAGATTGTGAGCTGTGTGGAATGCCAGAAACAGAAGAGCATGTCCTATTCAGGTGCAAGGAGGCACAGGAGCTATGGAGGCGTAGAGGCATGCAAGGACCAGGGAGTGGAAGTGGCGTGAAAGAGTGGTTGAGCGCCCAGATGGTAGCAGGGCCGGCAGAGAGGGTGGAGCAAATAGTGATGCTATGCTGGGCTTTGTGGCGAGGACGGAACAGTCGGGTATGGGAGCAGAAAATATGCTCGGCCGAAATGTTGGACGGCATGGCATCAACAGTTTTACAGGACTGGCGGGACGTGCAGACGGAGAAGACCCGGTTACCTAGACCGAGAGCACAGTGGGTGCCGCCAGAGGAGGGAGGAGTGAAATTCAATGTAGACGGGGCAGTGGGAGGAGACGGGAATGGCGGGGGGGGGGGGGGGGGGGGGGGGGTAGCATGTCGAGATCCACAAGGTCAGCTAATCAATGCGAAATGTTTCAGGTTTGAGGGAGTAAGGAATCCGGAGATGATAGAAGCCTTATCCCTGAGGGGGGCCTTGAAATGGATACTGGACGAGGGCCTGACTCAGGGGGTCGTGGAATCGGATTGCTTGGGAGTGGTTCATGCAGTGTTGGGTGACTCGGTTATGCTATCACCGTTTGGGGATGTTATAACCGAATGCAGGAGTTTACTGTGCAGCTTGATTGGGGTGCAGATTACTTTTGTACGAAGAGAAGCGAACAGTGTAGCTCATTGTCTAGCTAAGAATGCCCTGATTTGGGAGCATTATGAGTGGCAGAATAGGCCTACTCCGAATGTGCTTGTGCATGCTTTGAACGGCGATTTGCCACATCAATAAAGTACTATCCTTTGATTCAAAAAAAAAAAGTTACACGAAGAACTACAATATCAAATTGTGCACTTAGTCTAAATATCTAATCTTCTTCCTCCTCATAATCACCCAAAATAATAGTTAACATTTACTGAGCAACAAGACACCACGATGGGGTCCATAAAGGATTGTAGGTGTAGCGAAGAAGAAACTCAATATTTTGTAGGTCATGACTAGTTTTATTTAGCCATGAATGTTTTTATTTTGATGCTATTTAATACAAGATACCAATATCAAACTAATATTCTGTTGCTAAATTACTTAAACGAAGGGCAAGGTTCTTTTTTATAGACAAATTTTATTGAGCAACCATTCTACAAGAAAATAGAACGATGCAAGAAAACGATCTCATGAATTTTCTCCGGACCAAAACTGCTATAAAAGCGAAACATGAACACCCCACAAACACGTGGACAACGAACCTATGGATTTAAAGCCAAAACAACTACCTCAGACACTCAAACACCAGACAATCCATCATCTTCGAACGGACGTGCTATCCAACCTCTCGAGCTCCCATTTCCAGTCCCTACGTCTCGTGGCCAACATATCAACTTTTATCTTCTGATTTTGAGCTGGTCAATGACATTTTGTTCCGATACCCTTAATTGTTCTTTTTCCTCCTGTTATTGACCATAACAATAAGTTGAGAACTTGGTCAACTTTAAACAGTAATTGATTAATAACTTTGATGACCAGCCAAAGATCGGAGAATGGAGTTGGGTTGGGAAAGTCAACGCTGAAAAGCAGCCAGCAAGATGGAAGGTCGGGATTGGTTGGAAAATTGAAGATACGATTGGTTTTGATTTGATCTTTTCTCGAATAATTAATAATTAATGTGGATGCTCCATATGGGTTGGGGTTTGCTCGTTCCTACTCCTACACTTTGATTTGATGCATATATCTCAACTAACGATTTTACACCTCGTGTATATATGTTATTATAATGGTGTTGACAACTTTTTATGTTTAGGTCATATCAATGTCTATCAAACCTTGATTTGTCTACAAATCCAAATTAATATATCGAGATTTGAACTTGATCTTAAGTTAGTCTTGCCTCCTATGCAAATAACCTATATCGGACCATTGGGACGTGTCCGATAATAGTATCGTTTTAAAGGTTATTTGAAGGTTCGTCGAAGAATTTTGTTTTGAAAAAAATTCTCCTACTAGTACTCCACCGTCATCAGCAGCGACGGAAACATGCCCTAATTCACCACCAGCATCGTCACCATCTACATGCGCGGTGATTGTTTTCGCAACAAGGGCAACGTCTCCCTCTTCTTCTTCTTCTCCGACGCGTAGAGCAGTACGAAAAGGGTCTAGCGTAGGGATTTGGAACAGACCGATCATGCACCGGATGGTAGGGATTGGACCTCGTCCTAGGGAATCTCCGGCAGCCATAATGGTTATGACGACGCCGGGTCTGGCCCTCTACCCTTAGGGTGTTGTTGTTCTCGCAACCGCTGGACGGGGAGTAGGACATGCAAGGGATTTTCGGAGGTTTGGGGCGTGACTCGATGGATGAGGGTAGCAGTCATCTAGCCCGGGAAGGTGGACCTTGGTTGGAATTTTTTTTGTCACCGGGTCACTAAAGTTTCAGCGCCCATTCCACCTAGGCATAGAGATAGTGGAGGAACTACTACTGGAGGAGTGAAGAGGACTGTTGTTGATGCTTCCTAATATGATCCGGCGATGGATGACAAACAACCTCGTTAGGAGGAATGATAGGTCGCTGAGGCTTCAGGGACTGGCTTTGGGAGGGGTCCCTGGTGAAAGACTGAAAGTCTTGCCTCCTACTACTGATGCAGTCCTTGATGAAAGTCTTGCCTCAAAAAACTACGAACATTGTGTTCTGTGTCTGTTCTTTCCTCGTGGTCAGAGAGTTTGTTCCCTGACCTACATTTATGTAGTTGAATTTTAAATTAATAATATTGTACCTTTCAGTCAAAATAAATTATAAATTAATAAAATACATAATATTTTAAAATTAATATTATTCATCAAGGATCTGAAAAATCTTAGTTTAATTTATATAAACTTAACCTGAACAAAAATAAGTAGGGTTGGGCATTGGGTGGTTAACTACCTAATGGAACCCTTTACGAACCCAATCCGATATTATCGGTTTGACATATCTTGGAACCAGCCCCAACCCCAAAATCAATTTTTTACAGTGAAACCAACCAGTTTACTGACCGGTTGGTTAGTGGTTTTAACCAACCAACCACTTTACTACATGTAAGTACAAATTTAGATACTAAACCATACACATATTTCTATTTCAAACCAAAACATATTACTACATTCTCCAAAACAAAAGAAAAATTACATATAAGTCATCATGTTCTATGTTAGTGATCTGTGTGACACAAAAGAGTGATCATGGGTCATTCATATATATCAGATCAGTGATTATTATGAAGCTACATGTATATGATGAACAGTACCGATTTGGTTGGTTAACCGATGGTTTGGCGTTTCAAGAACCGACAAACAACTGTTAACTTTCTGGTTCGATCGTCAAGAACCCACAACCAACCGTTAACTTTCCGGTTTCGGGTTTTCCAGTGCGATTTCCGATTGGTGGTAGTTGATTTTAGCGGTTTCGGTTTTTTTTGTTCACCCCTAAAAACAAATAGTGATCAGTCATTGTCATGCCTAAATAATAACAGATCGTGAGTAAGGGTCAATCAGACGAATTGACTTGCAGCTACAAACATGTGTGATTAATATTTGCACACTTTGGTGGACAAATTGCACCCTTTTATATATTTATGGCCTCCACTTTATTTGTAGTCAAATCACCAACTACACTTTCATTTATAGTCACTTTCATTTGAATGTATCTACATTTCAAAGATACTTTCGGAACCAATTCAACCCAAAGTATAAAGTTGCCACCCTTTCTACAAATTGTTCCATCAACACGAATAAGAACGTGTTATTATACATATTATTCTCTCCGTCTAAAAAGAAAGCATCTCATCTAACCTTCTTTTTCATAGTAGAAGTTAAAGATGAACGAGTGGTGTTGATAATTGACGTTTTCTCCGTGTAACATGCATGCATTAACTTATTTAGACTGGTTTTTATTAGGAGGAAGTGAATTTTAAAGTAAGTGAGAACGGTCAAGTTAACATTTAATTAACAATCGGAATGATTCGTCAACTATGAAAATATTAGTTTCATGTTCTAAAAAGTAGGCTATTTGATTAACTTTTATTTTCATTAATGGGTTTTTATACTTATATATTATGAAGGGTGAGAGCAAGGAGTATTTGAGATGAGAGAAGAGTAGAGGAGATAATTGGAAGTGAGAGTTCGGAGTTGGAAACTTTGTGCGGTTGAGAGGAAATGAGAAAGAGGTAGAGGGGGAGAGATAAAGGTTTGAGTTTAGTTAGGTTAAGTTAGTATGTATGAAAGGATGGTTATGTCATTTAATAAAAATAAAACATTATGTGCTTTGCGCATGGTTGTTTCCATCCAAAATTTAACACCGTTTGACTAAAGTGAAAAAAAAATAGAAGTTAAAAGGAGTTAAATGTCACAAGAAATAGTTAGGGGGTGATGTGAAAGGGGTGATGTGAAAAATGGCTATAGTTAGCCAGGGTTATATGTCATTTTTCTTTTATTTTAGTATGATATTTTGTTTTGTAATTTTTATGATTGTTATTTTTTTATATTATACAAATATAATTTGTATTTAGAAATCCTACTGTCCGACTAAATACTGATATGTGCAATTTTCGTACAGGATTTGAAAGTGATGAAGTAACAATTTTACATTTAGGTACTGAAAAATAGTTTCACAATGGTAAGGTTGGTATAGCTCTTGTTGGATTGAACTGATTCACAACTTCTTGATTAATTCTGACTGAAATTTCTGATGGTAAATTGACTACCCAAAACTGGTTTCGCTATTGTTATCGTTACAATTTCACATCCCAACAGAACTACACCATCAAAACTAGTGATCCAGAAACATAAGCCATTACAGATGCATGATTAAACCACAATCATAGAAGCAAAAACATGGATTATTGCAGGTAATACAAGCATCGAAAAGTTACAGAGTAACATTCATCAAGAGCCATGTATAGCTTGTTCATGGAGAGAGGGAAATTTAACACATCTTGGAAATCGAACATAAAAGGCTAGCAAGTCACTGAAATTACTCTTCTTCTTCAGCCTCTTCCAGCCAGTTCACAAAGGGCTCTAGAGCCTTCACAAAGGTTTGCCTGCATATCAGTTGATACAGAATCAATTAAAAGCATCAGGCGCTCGAGCAATTGAACTTGGGTCTTATAGACCTGGATTCAAGCCCAGGTACCTTATTTCTCTACCTCCCAACTCATGTTGGGCTTCTATATTCAGCCCTTATTGGGCCTCTCTTTCAAGACCTTGTTGGCCCTTTCCTATGGGTGGGGGTCAAGTGGTATTGAGAGTTCCCTTCCCCATAAGGGAGGTCTGGAGTCCATAATTAATAATTTATAAAAGCTCATTGAGAGAAAAAGGGGAAACGTTATTCACAACCCCTCAACAATCTGAGTTTCACGGACCCCCTATAGGTGAGGTTTTTTATGAACGAAAGGTGACTGTTACTGATACCCCATCACCTATACAGTGTGTTACTGACAATCAAAGGTCGCCAAATGAGTGTGAATAAAGTTGCCCCTAAAAAATCAATGGTGCTACATAAGAAAGGTCTTGAGCCTAATAGCCTTGATTCGCCCGATTTAGCCAATCAGAAAAGAAAAAAAAAAAAGATTCTTTGGTAAAAATAGATTTACCGACCTGCCCTTGGGGTTTGTTCCTTTGCGGAACCAATGAAGAATGGTGTCTTCTGCAAGCACATCAAAGTCATAGAGAGACCTCACAATCTCAGGGAACACCTTCATGAGCTTAGTGTCCTCATAGCATTGAACTTGAACTTTATACATGAGCTCCAGCTCGAGCTTCCCACTGGTGCAGAATGTGTTTAGCAGCTTTGCCCATGTTTTTACCTATCAATGCAAATCCGGGATCAGACTAAAACTTTATATACAGATACATGCAATTGGCATTCTGCATACCTGCCGGAGGGCTGAATTGGCATTTTGCTGCTGGTTCTTACCAGACCATTGAACAGCATCCATTATAACATCCCAAAGCATCCTCACTACCTCAATTTCTGGTAATTTGGCATCTTTAACACGTTGCTTCACGCTTTCTATCACTTCAGAAATTTCAGTTTCCTCTGCTATTTGGGTTGTCAGAGCAGACTTCATCTCCTTCAGTTTCACCTCAAATTGTTTCTTGTCATTGTATTCAACTAATGAAACCAAACCTTCCTTGCTGCAGTACGGGAAGAATATTAGAAGAACAGTTTTACACGTGTCCAAACATGCTTAAAGAAAAGCCAAACATAAACCAAATGAAATGTATGTTCATAAATATTCTAGGGATAATCTCACGAAAGTACACTACCCTTGTCATCTTTCTCACATAACTACACTGACAGTGACTTCTAATTTTTCCCACTAACTATATTAAACTTTCAAATTTTCTCACTTTACTCTATTATTAGAGTAAATGACAAGAATACCTATTTAGGAAAGCTGGGTTAAATTTACTGTAGAAGTTGCATATTTTTAATATCTTGAAAATTTAGTGAAGGGCATTTTTGTTATTTGAGAAAATTCAAAAGTCTGGTTGAGTGAGAAATGTGACAAGGTTAGTGTACTCATGAGATTATCCCATATTCTATATAAGAAACCAATCATAAGCATTTTCATTTCAAACTATATTGCGAATTCCGACCATTATTAGTTAGACCACTAGATTATATGGTACAGGATAAATAATTAGATACCCATTACAAATTAAACAATGATACAGTGAGGTAGCATGTCATCCATCTGTGTAGTGTTAACTTCATCCAGAAAGGGACAGTAAAAGCTAAAGATAGAACCCACTGCTTTGAGAAATGGTAGAAAATGAAATGCAATTTCCTCTTTTTATGTTAGAAATTTCTAATAATGCAGTAGGCGAACTAGTAAAGCATAGGAACTAAAAAAATCAGGTTAATAAATACAAGTTGAAAATATACTCACGTGAAATGCTCAGAGAGGCCTTCAGCCGAGCGCTTTGCAGATGGAAAAAACACAAGTAGATTATCCTCCACTTTACCCCGTTTGAGGATGGAGATCAAATCATCAAGGCTGTTATCAACCAGATACTCCTTGAAGAAGTCGGTAATAAAAGAGAGAACTACCCCTTTGCCCACAAGATTGTCCTTGAGTAGTGGCTGGAAGACAGTCTCTGGTGGAAGCCCAGACAGCTTCTGGGAGAAAGCCAGTGCTGTGAAAATAGCCAGCTTCTTTCTCTCATTTTCCTCAAAGAGCTCCAGTGACTGAAGGAATCTTCGCATGACATTTTCAAGATTCTTAATGAGAAATGGCCTACGCCGCAGAATCTTCTGTATGTAGATTACAGATGGCAAGATCAGCTCACGTTTAGGCTCACAATCAATTATAGAGTAAGTGTGTCGCTCCCCCTCATCAGATTTGGTTGTGCCAGGTTGTGTTCGGCCTCCAGTGAAAACAACCTGCATAAGCATCCTAGATTAGATTCTACACCACCAATAGAATTACAGGCTTCACGACGCATTTGTTTAACCACTCGAAGATTAGGAAAGTAACCATACATTGTAAGCAAATTATGAATTGTGATGTGTAAAAAATTGATGGTACAGTTCTAATAAGCAATTCAGCATTTGGCAAGGTTGGCACATTAAATATAAAAGATTTTGAGTTTTATAGTACTACGATTTGCCGTCCACCAAACTCAACATCAAAAGGAAATGCTAAAATTATACCATGAAAAAACTCTTCAAGGATTTTGAGTTTCATACCAAAATTCATGCTTCCAACATTATAGTGCATCACAAATATGACCCACAGGAACATAAATATAGGAAGAACGGGAGTACCGTGCTTAAAAAAACAAAGGAAACTGCTTAGGAAAACAGCTATTGGCCAGACGAAACTCAACCATGAGAAGCTTATGGTGTAAGGACCACCAGTATTAAAAAGTAGCAGCAAAAACTAGAGCCCCTTTTACAATGCATGGCCACTTATTCATCCCCACAATCCAGACTTGGTCATATATCAAGCATTGATGATGATAAAGATGAGAGAAGAGAAGAGAAGAAAATTGAGGGAATAGTGAATGCAAGAACAAGGCTGGGAAACTGATCTAGGCAGCAACATTAAATCTTCATATGGGCACCAGCATACAACAGAATATCCAATTGAACAGAGTACAGTCAATTTTTATAGTGCCATAGAAACGTCAACTCCTGGATCTAGTTTCCTGAAACCTAAAAACTAAAGCTTACCTTTTCAGCAAAAGATCCAGTCACACAATTTCTAGAATTTAAAGTTTCAAAAAGCTTGCCTCAAAGAAGGTGTCGCCGTATCTAGAGAAGTTAAGGTCTGAAGATTCAAGGCTCTTAGCAACAAGTTCCTGCATAAATATGATTGGTTAGAAAGAGCCAGAGAAACAAGCAACATTAGATGCAGATGATAGAAAAAAGGGTTATTATCATCCGAGTACCCTAAAAATACTTGGTTTTCATCCGAGTACCCTAAAAATACTTTGTGACATATAAGTACCTAAACAAAACATTGTGTTTCAAATCAGTACCCGCCGTTAGTTTTCCATCCATTTTGGATGGAAAATGGTCATGTGCCTGTCCCATGACCCCAATTTTTTTTAAAATACCCAAAGTACCCCTTATTTCTTTTAACCCCCTAAATTCTTTTTATTTATTTTATATAAATCAATTTTTTCTTTTTTAAAAAATAGATTTTATTTTAAAAAATCAAAATTTATTTTTAAAAATCAGATTTTTTTTGAATCAAAACTTAAAACCCTACAAAACCTAATCCTTATTTTCAAACTCACTTCCATCTACAACACCTACGCCTCCTTCCATCTCCTTCCATCTTCAACACCTCTTATCTACTTCAATCCGACTTGGGTAACGCTCACGCTCTCTCTTCCCTGTTCTCCGGCCCGTCTCGTGCTTCTCCTGCTTGGCGTCCTCAGTTCTCTGATTGTGTACGTTTTCCCCTCGCATCTCGGATCCGAGTTGCTCCGGGAGGGTAGATCTGAGTTGTTTCGTAGTCCAGATGGCTCCTTGATGACCGGAGTTGGTGGGTCTCCATGGAGCTGAGGGGTTCACGACGGCGGAAATGAAGTCCACGACGACAGATCTACGAAGGGTACGGCGTGCTGCACGAGGTCGATGGGCTTCGCCGGAAGGAGTCGCGTAGGTAAGGAAGATGAGTCCGAAGAGATGTTTTGGGGCAGTCATGTGGTGGATCTGCGAAGCCCTTTTGTTAATTTGTTTTTCTTTTGATTCCACTGTGAATTTAATGTTCTTTGTTCTTTGTTGTTAATCTACTTTTAATTCTTCTGTTGAACAAAATCTGGGCAAGATGAATTTGTTGTTATGTTAATTCCTCTGTTGAACACTGAAGATTGACTTTCTGGTCAAGATGCATTTTTTCTGTTGTTCTTCGTTTACAACAAAGAATTAAATAGTTTTTTTTTTAGAAATAAAAAATAACCAACAAAAACTAAAGAAATAAAAAAATAAAGATAAAGAAAAGAGAAAAATAAAACTGATTTTTTCAAAATAAAAACTGAATTTTTCAAAATAAAACAGATTTTTTTGAAAATAAAAAAGTGATTTTTTCAAAATAAAACTGATTTTTTTCAAAATAAAATCTGATTTTTCAAAATAAAACTAATTTTTTGAAATTAAAACTTATTTTTGAAAATAAAAACTGATTTTTTGAAAATAAAACTGATTTTTTTAAAAAATAAAAACTGATTTTTTAAATTAAAAATCAATTTTATAAAAATAAATTTAATTTTCATAAAATAAAAAATTATAAAATAAATAAGTAAAAAGAAAATTTGAAATTCAATGGCATGGGTTTGGAAATTTGAGTGTTGGGGAGGGGTATTTTGGACTTTTTAATGTTTTGGATGGAAAAATGGATGGAAAATTGACAAAAACTAACGGCGGGTACTGATTTGAAAATAATGTTTCGCTTGGGTACTAATATGTCACAAAGTATTTTTAGGGTACTCGGATGAAAACCAAGTATTTTTAGGGTACTCGGATGATAATAACCCTAGAAAAAATAATTGAAGCACATATCAAATTACCAGATCACCAGCATTATCCAAATAAATCTGGACCACTGCATCAGCAAAGGCTGCAGGGTCCAGAGGAGCTGCAATATTCCGTTTGCGGGTCTTAATCCGCGCGCCACTGCCAAAACAAAACAAGTCGGACATTTGAAGATAAATTAATGCCACAAGTATCAGAAAATACAGACTATCTGGACAGTCTACTGTGTCAGTATGATAACAAAACCATAACGGTGTATATCATTCTGAAATCACTGGGGTATTATACATCAGCGCAATATCAAACATCAGTAAGCTTAATTTTGCTAATCATGAGTGGACAGTCTTAAAAAGGTGTTCTTGAAGGTATACGACAAGAGGCATATATTATTATTATTATTTTGAAGAGAGACATGCATTTACAGATTATATACAAAGACTACCATGCAAAGTAAACCAGAAACTGTATTAAGAAAATAACTAAGAATGTGAAGCAATTAGGTCACCAACCTATATCAGGATCATAAGTATCAGCATGTAAGAGAATCATGTTCAACTTTCCTTCTCTAGAGGCATAAAAAGAAGGAGCTCCTCCAAATGAAATAGTCCTTCCTAGATAACTAGCTAAAAAGAGCTAAAGCATTGCCAAAATTTCTTGCTAAGTAGTCAACTTTTGCTGACAAAGGTTCAAAATGTCCACAATCATATGATGTTACTTTTACACAATACATGCATACGCAGTCCTCAACTCTGGATCTTAGGACACTAGGAAAGCCATCATCTTAACTCCGATATTCTATTACACGACTTTCAAACCACAATACAAAATTATAACCACCACTAAGCAATCAAGCCGTTACAACTACATGCAGAATCGTATTTCCTAATCCACGTCAACAAAAACAATAACAGTACCAGAAAGAGGCTAGATTTAAAAATAAACACAAGTTAGTGAGCTAGAAATCCCCTATATTCCCCATCATTGTTACCAACCAAGAAGCAGAGAGAAAAAACTCCAACCAGACAATCCCATAGCTATCGACCTCAGTGAAGTATATAACATGTAATGTAAGCTACAGAAATGGAAACGTACCCGAGAGTGGGTTTCTCCTTCGAGCTGCCAAATCAACAAAATAGATCAGCATTAGCACTTACAGACCAAAAAGTTCAATTGCAAAGGGACATGCAAACCTATACAAGTAAGAACTCCTCGAACCAAAAAAAAAAATACAAAATTCAAGTAGGAATTGAAAACAGCCATGCAAATAGCTTGAAGCATCGATCTTTGAACACGGGTTACAAATGAAACAAACCAAATCAAATAACACAAACACAACAGCGAAAATGAAAAGGAGAAAAATGGTTGAATCTGGAACCCTAACCAGGCAACAGCAGCAAACAACACCAGATCACAAACATTTTAACAAATTAATAAACGAAACGTAAACAAAAAAACACAATAAGATGCTTCCAACACCATTGCACCGTTAAAATGCACAGAAGAAGAAGAAAACGATTGTTTTCATAGCCCGCTTCGCGGAGAAACGGATCTATTGGGAGAAACAGATCGGCGAAGAAGAGCAAGAGGATAGAAGTACGGAGAAGGAGATATAGAGAGAGGTACCTCATAAACTGCGACGAAGACGAAGAAGGTAGATCGGAGAAGAAGCGAGTCTGTGGAGACTCGTGAGCGTATCGGGGAGAGAGAGGTAGAGAGGGAGGGTTGAGATTGGAAGAGGAAAAGGGAAAGGAAAGGGGGAGAAGAAAAAGGAGCTGAGCTGGTGGCTTTGGACACTCTCAGATATTTATTCATGGATTCGCTGACACCGATTTTTATTTCTTCTCTTATATTTTTAAATTTTGAAACTCAGGTGGGATTTTTTTTTTTTTTTTGAGAGAGAAACGATATTGTATTAATTTTCGACAACAATGATATGTTGAAGAGGTTCGGGGACATAACCCCCTCGCCAGACAGGCGTAGAACAAGCCACCCTGGCAAGCCAGTGAGCTGCTTTGTTCGCTGTCCGCTTTACAAATTCGAGTTGCACGCACTCGAGTTTAGATAAAAGGGAAAAACAATCTGTAACGATCGTCCCAAGAGGTGACAACTGCCCCCCCCCCCCCACCTCTTTTGATCATATCCACTATGACCTTACAATCACTTCGAACCACCGCCCTCTGGGACGGGTATTGATGAAGCCACATCAGCGCTTCTCGTATCGCAAACGCTTCCACCAGCCCCGGGTTCTGGGCTCCGTGGAACGAGGTAGACCGAGCTCCCCTGAGGTGCCCCCTATCGTCTCTACATATCCAGCATGTTCCCACTTTGTTTGTTGCTGTGAACAGAGCCCCGTCAGTATTAATTGCCCAGAATCCCCTACTAGGGCGTTCCCATACCTCCGCTCCCCGAGAGTGACTGTGTCTTGGGCACACCTGGGCCTGCTGCTTCCTCCTCCGTGCTTCTAGCCAACCTAGCTGAAGGTGGAAAGCTGTCTAGAAGATTTCGGCCGCTGGTTGTGCTATACTCTCCCATACTACCTTATTTCGTGCCTTCCACACTTCCCATAGAAGGCATCCAATCAGCTCTCCCTTTTCTGCAGGGTTGAGACTAAGCATCTGTAGCAACCACTCCGTTACCGTCTGGGTCCCCTGAGGAAGAGCTAGGCCCGACTTCGTCCAGCATTCCGCTGCCACGGGACATGTGACCAGTAAATGAAAGGTCGATTCCTCTCCTCCCAGACATACCGGGCATGTCGCCGCCATCTCCACATGTCTACGTCTTAGGTTCTCTGCCACCGGTAGACATCCCGAGCACATACGCCATAAGAATGATCTGATCTTTGGCATCACTTCCAGTTTCCAAATTACCGGCCAGATTTCTGCATGCGCCTGGATAGAGGTCTGATCCAGTTGGCACTTGTCGTACGCCGATTTCACCGTGTATTGGCCCAAGTAGTCCCCCGCCCAATACCAGGAATCCCTGGTCGCCGTTCGACTGATTGGGACCGCCAAGATTACCTGTTGATCCTCCCCTCCTACTAGGGACCAGATCTTCTCCTCGTCCCATGTCCTCCCTTGTGGCGTCATCAAGTCCGCCACCAGCATCCCCTCAAGCCCAAAGCCGACCGATTGTACCCTCGCCTCTACTCTTGTCAACTAGGGGTGTCCCAGGACTGAAATTTCCGAGCCTGGCCCGATCGACCTTCGCGCCCCGCTTCGAATCAACTCCTGTACCGATAATAGGCTCTGCCAGATATAGCTCTGGTTTGGTTTCCTACCCGCCTCCAGAACCGACGTCCTCGGATAATATATAGCTTTGAGGACCTTGGCCACTAAGCTGGATTCCTCCGTGACTAATTTCCACACCTGCTTCCCTAGTAAGGCCGAATTAAAGTCGTATAGGTTCTTGAATCCCATACCCCCTTCCTCCTTCGGTCTGGACATATTTGCCCAGGACTGCCAGATCAGACCCTTCCCATCCGGCCCTACCGATTTCCACCAGAATTTCGCAAGGGCCACATTCATCTGTTCCAACATCCTCTTTGGGATCCGCATTACACTCATCGTATACGTGGGGATAGCTGGTAGCACTGATTTAGCGAGCACCTCTTTACCTGACCCATTAAGTAATTTACCATCCCACCTCCTGATCCGCCGAAGGACTATATCCATGACATACTGCAGACTCTGCTTTCGACTCCGACCCATCATGTTCGGTATCCCCAAGTAGGTGGACGGGGTACCGACCTCAGGTATCCCCAAAATCTGCACGCCACTCAGGCGTCGATGCTCTGGGGTATTATGACTGAAGAAAAGCGACGACTTCGCCTGATTCACCACCTGCCCTGAAGCCTCCTCAAACATTCCCAGATAGTGTCGCACATTCATCATCTCCTCCGGGATCGCTTTGCAGTACACATAACAATCATCCGCGAAGAACAGATGGGATAACGTCGGGGCATCCTTCGATATCCGGACTCCATGGATATCCCCCCTGCCCTCCGCCCCTTGTAATAGCCGAGAGAAGCCCTCCATACAGAAGAGGAAAAAATATGGGGATAACGGATCCCCCTGCCTTATCCCCCTTTCAGGCTAAATAAACCCCGCCTGCTGCCCCCTGCCACTATGTTGTACGTAACGGAGTACGTACACCGCCGGACCAGGGATATCCACTCCTCGCTCAGCCCAAAACCTTTCATGATGTCCCATAGGAAGCCCCATTCCACCCTGCCATAGGCTTTGCTCATATCCAACTTCAGTGCCACCCAGCCTTTTTGACCTTGCCTCTTATTCTTTAGGTGATGCAGAGTCTCATATGACAGGATAATATTATCCTGCATAGACCTGTTCAGAACGAACGCCCCCTGGGTGTCAGAAATAAGTCCCCCCAACAAGCCTTTAAGTCTATTCGCAGCCACTTTGGACACTACCTTGAACACCACATTACATAGAGCTATCGGTCTTAGATCCTTGAGCGACATTGGACACTCCACTTTTGGGATCAACACCAACGTCGTCCTATTCATCTCCCGGGGGATGTCCTCTCCTGCAAAAATTCTTCTCACCCACCTAGTGACATCCTCCCCGACTGTCCCCCAGTACTTCTGGTAAAAAAACGGGTTGAGACCGTCCGGTCCTGGCGATTTATTCGGCCCCATGGAAAAGGTCGCGTCCCGCACTTCTTCCGACGTTACCTCCCCCATGAGTGCCCTGTTCTGCTCCTCCGTCACCTACTGGCGGAACTTCGGGAAATTTACCTCATCCCCCCTCGTTCTTCTAGACGCCGAATAATTGGGCGGTCCTCCTTCCTATTTAGCCACAACAAGTCCTTTTCATATCGTGCAATCTTCCGGGCAAGTGCATTGTACACCTCCTTGCCCCAGGTATCTAAAGCCGAGCCTGTTTCCTGAATCTTGCGCTCGACCTCTCGGTCCCCCGGGGCCCCCCAGCTAGACTGGATCAACAACCCACATTCCGGGTCCTCCGCCCAGATGTTCTCAAATCTGAATTGCCACGAGCCCACCGGGTCCACTCGCTTGTCTGAGTCAATCAGAATGGGTAGATGATCCGATGTCGATATGCCCAGGTTGGCCAGATGAGCCTCCGACCACATCTCCCTCAGTTCCCGAGACATCAAAGCTCTATCCAACTGGACTGCCATTCGTGTCTCTAGCTCACTTCCACTGTGCCAGGTGAACCCATACCCTTGAATTGGGACATCGTAGACCCCGACGTCCCTCATAGCAGTCCTGAACCACGAAATCAGTCGTTCCGGATATCGCCGACCGCCCCGCTTCCCCTTATTACGTAGGATGCCATTGAAATCTCCCATCAGCAGCCATTTCCGTGTCGCCCCTGTCCTCGCACCCAAGGCTCGGATCATATCCCACGTCTGCCACCGAAGTTCCCTGTTTGCCTCCCCGTACACGCCTGTAAATCGAAAGTTATCTCCGTTCGGTCCTTCGATCTCCACATCGATAAACCTCTCGTCACAGGGATACGGCGTAACCTTCATCTCCGAAGTCCATAACAGAATCAGACCCCCCTTTTGCCCCACCGCTGGCACTTCACAACCCCCCGGAAAGCCCGTCTTCAACTTCAGGATATCGACTTCCCCCTTCCGAGCCACAATCTCGCTCAGAAAGATTACATGCGGCTTCCAGCGACGTATCACTCCCTTTAGGTACTCCATTGTCGCCAGCTTGCCCAATCTCCTACAGTTCCAGGACAAGAATTTCATCCCCACCTACTGCGTTGCTCGTAGTCCGACGACCCGTACCTGACACACCTCCCCACTCCACTCTCCGTCAAGCACCCCGCTACCCATTTGGCCCCGACTTCAGCAATGCACACCAAGCCCTTGAGCAGTCTGATCCTCCACCGATCCAGTAACACCAACGTCGTCCGATCGAGGCCCGTTCCACAGACAAGCTCTTGATATCCCCCGACACCACACTCACCAACCACGCCGACGTCGAGGCACCAAATCGTGGGGTCACACGCGCGATAGGATCTCGCTTCCGGTCAGGGTCGAAACCGCAACCCCACTCCAGTAATCCCACAAAGAAAAAACCAGACAAACGAAAAAAAAACCCCGTACCTTCCTCTGGCTACGCCCTCTCCCGTACTCCAACGTCGGACTCCCCCGCCTCCGCCGTTCCCTAGCACGCGCCGCTGGTCATCTCAGATTTCAGGTGAGATTAATTTGTAGGGAAAAATTCGCTCTACTATATATTAGAAATAAGAATAAAAATTCACAACAAATTATACGTGTTTTATGAATATTAAAAAAATATGGGATAAATCCCACAAAAAATGCATTCTTTATCGCGTCTCGAGAGCATAACCTAGTCCTAATCGTGTGACTATGGTGCCTCCTAGATTAACCTCTATCGCGAATGCCCTTGGTGGCACTACTGTTGCAGTTATTGTCGGTATTATCATGTCTCGCCCAGTGCTGCTCTTTCCCTCGAGGACTCCTCCTCTCTCTCTCTTAAAGCAACTCAGCCTTTAAAGGCACGACGTACGAGGAAGCATCGTCACTTACTCGAGGTGGCTCGAGCACTCCACATCCAAGCTCGACTCCCTTATCGTTTTGGGGGAGAATGTGTGCTTACAAGTTACAACTACATGCCTTATCAATCGGATGCCGCTTGTGGTCATTAACATTAAGACTCCATATGAACTCCTTTTTTGCCTGAAACCTTCTTACGAGCATTTGCAGAGTTTTTGATGTCTATGTTACACCCATCAGTAGACAAAAGACATATTTAACCCTCGATCGAAACCTGGAATTTTCTAGGGTTACCCAAAGGGACAAAAAGGTTACTGCATCTATGACTTGGAGACTCAAACCACTTTGTATCTCATGATGTTCAGTTTTGGGAAAACATCTTCCCAGAAGATAAGTGTCTTGATGAAGATGACCGATCCGCCCTCCCATTCGCCCCTTCCGATTATTCCTTTGCATTGGATGATAAAAGAAGTCACACACCTCCTTGCATAGCTACACAACCATCCGTTGTTCCAGAACAACTTGAGGTCCCTTGGAAGAGCTTTACCTCTCGAAGAAGTGGATGATAGCAGGTTCGGTCGTACTCTATTGTGCATTCAGCGTTTAGGCAAGACCTTGAGCTGTCGTAGTCAACTTCGTCTAGTTTTAGTGTGTCGCCTTTATGACATCTCATTCAATACCGTCAGGGACTGTTATAGTATGAAAAGAACTGTGACACTATTGTGTCTTTTGTCTATTTTTCGTGGTCAGAGATTTATTCCTAGTGCACTCAGATGTGTTTGAATTTAAATTAATGAATTGCACCTTTCGCTCAAAAAAATTACTATAATTTGTGCATATAAATATATACCTTGTTTTCTTTGGTTTGTTCTATTTCTTTGTTTGATTCTTCTTTTTAATGCACAAATTATCGGTAAATTGAAGTTGTATGTTTTATTTTGTTGATCATATTTTTTTACTGCTAAATAAAGATCCATAAATAAATTTCTTCCTTTTTTGGATGAGAATTATTTTTTGAAAAACAAATTTGAAACAAGATCAAAATTGGTACCAATTAGTATTCAAATTTAATTTTAAAATTGGAAGTCCAATATTTTCAATTGATTAACTTTGATCAACTAGTACCGAATATCTAATTTTTATGGGATTTTTTTTCAATATAAGACTTTAAACGAATGCTTATTTAATTTTATGAGGTCTTTTTCGATATGAGTCCTTAATAACTAGTTTAAAGCTTGAGACGGCCTTGCAATTCATATATCTTCCACTTAATCTTAAAACCATATGTAATCATAATATAAGCAAGTAGATATGGCTCTCTCTGAAAAACCTAATACAGAGTTAGAGAAGGGAAGGGATGGCGGCGTGGGCTTCCACAGTAGGCCAGCGGCGACGGCGCATCTGTGCGCGGTGGGTAGGAGTGCCGGGAGGGAGCGTCCTTCCTCGGCGGCGAATCGGAGCCTAGGGCACGGTCTCGTGGATCTCTTCTCCCTGGTGTGCGATCGGAATTTTCTGGGAAATTTCTCGATCACGATGGGGATTTTGACACCGATCGGGTGCTCGATATCTCGGTGCGGTTCTCGGAAACCTAGGGTTTCCAGAGTTTTGCGATTCCGCTCCTGAAAGTGGATGCACACCGTGGCGGCGACGATCATGATGATGTCGGTGGCCATCAGGTTCCAGCAGCGCCTATCGGAGGTGCACGAGCAGTCGGACTCGGTGCGGAAGGTCTGTAGGGCGGTGGGTATCGAGGTGATATACTCGACGTCAGCGGGTACAGAGGAGCCACCGGTGACGGTAGTGTGGTGGCGAAGCAAAGGGACGGCGATGGCGCGCGGACCCGCTAGGGTTTCAGACGCGACACTGGGCCGGGATCGCGAGGACGTGGGTCTGGGCCGGGGCCTGCGCGTGGACGCCCGCCGGGCCTGGCAGGCTGACTCGACTTGGGCTCCGCGTGCTGGGTTTGGGCCTGGGCTGCGGGATCACCAAGCTGGACCAGGCAAACCGGGCTTCGGGTCAGTGGGGTCGAACCTAGTCGGGGCTGAAGAGGAAACCGGTTGGGGTGGTTTGGGTCGGGTCGTGTTGGACCGGGTCGGGTCCGGGCTGGGGCAGCTCTTTGTGGGTCGGCCTATCTGAGGCTTTTAAACAGGCCAGGGCGGATCCCGGATTTTTTCTAGCACGGATTTCAAGGAATTCTCGGAAGTATGATGGTGCGTCAAACATAGCAGCGGCGGGGGGCTCCAGGCACCCTCGCCTCGCGGAATGATTCCAACAGGGTCTAGGGAGGGGTCAGTCGACTGCACCGCCTCCCTAGACGTAAGGTGGCAACAGTTCCACCAATTGTCGACAAGGTTCTCCCCTACCAGTTCGGGGTCAGCACCCTCGCGTTCAGGAGCCCTACAATTATCAGTCAAGGGAGGACGACACACGCTGACTTTCCAGTGGAGATATCGGTCCACCAATACAAAACTCTCCACCTAGTCTGCTCGATCAGTGTCTTTGGTTGACGCATGCTGTATCGGTGTCTTCGAATGCTACCGCAGTTCCCCCCTCCGACTGCCTTTATGCCTTGAGCAACATTTACTTATTTAGTCATTGTTTTTCAATATTACTCTAGGTCTTGGTTGTATGGTGAACGTAGTTTTACGATCATCTGAATGCTTTAATTAATAATATTTCCATTCCTTCTCGTAAAAAAACCATATGTATGATAAACATTGTTTGCAATATATAAAAAAAAACCTTCTGTAAGCAAAAAAAATGGTTGTTCAATTGAAGAGGACTATTCAGACTTTATTGGGCCTGAGAAGCACCGGCCCGTAATCCATCCACCGACAGGAGAGGGAAGTGCTCGTTGCTCTGTGAAACCAGCCTCACGCGTTACCCTCCTCTCTAAAGGCCAAGAGACCCGAGCCTTCGCCCAGACCCCATGGCCCAACTCCTTACTTGGATCGGGCAGGCCAGATAATAACTTCCAAAGCCCAGTCCAAACAGCCCAATCAATGTCCAACCATCTTAAAGCCCCACTTGGTTACAAGCCCGCGTTACTGAGCTCGGCGAACATTTGAGCAGAACAATCCATTTATAAATAATCCAATCATTTCATAATTTTCCGATGTGGGACTCTAAACATACTTTGGACATTAGTAACTGTACAATACCATAGCTAAGTGTGGCTATATATAGATAGAGATCAGTATCATAATTAGACTCGCCAATTAAACAATCCTAATATAGTATTATCAATCTGCTTGTGCACTGTATTCAAATCGAATTGTAGGTTACTCGGTCAAAGTTCTGGTATCATTACACTTGAAACTAAAACTGATAAATGCGGCTAAACGAATTGCAAATGCCTCTGATAAGGCGATGTTGGGTAAATGGGTGTGGATAGATCCTAGAGAACGAAAATTTCCTAATGGCACAAGTGGTTAAGGCGAAGTATTTTTCATTTTCGAGCATTTGGGAAGATAGAGATCCTCTAGGTCAGCTCGTTATTTTGTATAATTTGTTATGAGCTCGACCTTTGGTTCGTCACGGGGGTTATCAAGAGGGTGGGTCGTGGTATGAACATTTTGTCTTTGATTGTTTGGTTTTGTTGTTGGATTGGTGGTTTGTGGTTTTCTTCCCAGAACACACGCCACTTTTTAATGTATTAATTATTTTCTGATAAAAAATATATGGTCGGATAAGGTTGTCGGTGTGAAGCAGAGCGATGATACCGTCGTTTGGACTTGATTCATCTCGTTTGCAAACAAAAGAAGGCATCAGTGAGAATGAATTTGTATTCCCACCATAAATGTTCATCAACTTGAAGACAAATTATAGTGCCAACAACTCCCAGCATCTATATTTTTTATTGTTGATGTATTGACATTCTTGCTAACCCATTATCTTATTAATTAGCCAGTCAACCAAACTAATGATTCTTGGACAAACTTCACCATTATTTTTCAAATAAGATCGGATATGAAAGGTACATACACCTTAAAACCCGCTTTGAAACTTCACCATTGTTAGCAAATGTTACTTTTCATATACATCAATTATAAGGTGAGGTAAGGGACGAACGTCTGGTTGATCTAAAATTACATTTATATCTCTCATCCAGACACAAAAGTTATATTACTCCCTATGCGTTCAATTAATTTGAAAATATGAAATCTGTAATAAATTTTACAGGTTAAATATCAAAATTTATTCTTAAGTATAGGTCACGAACACTACACTACCCAACGTTTCAAAATGACAAATGCACTACCTTAAGTATTGATCATGCGATTTTGTTAGTAAAAATGGACGGAATATTCCATTCCGTTAGTCATATGACCTCAAATGTCATATAATGGATGTTAAAATGACGTTTTCCCTTAATTATTTGACCTCTATACATTTTATAAGGAACATTAGCATTGTACCCTCGTTATTGTTCCTTATAAAATGTATAGAGGTCAAATACTTAAGGAGAAAAAAATGTCATTTTACCATCCATTATATGACACTTGATGTCATATGACTAACAAAATGGAATATTCCGTCTATTTTTACTAACAAAATCGTGTGATTAATACTTAAAATGGTACATTTGTTATTTTAAAACGTTGGGTAGTGTAATGTTCATGATCATGACTAATACTTAAGAATAAATTACGATATTTAACCCTAAAATTATTTTAACTCGGAACACATCTTTTCACTTTAAAATTTAATAAGTGGATACATGAGTTAATATTGTGGTAAAGAGAACAAAGTTAGCCAATAGAGAATTGAAAGCTTAATTCATAAACAATTTAAAAAATCATCTTGGAACCGATGAAACATGTATTTAATGAGATTATAATACAAGTAAACAACAGCTGCCTTCAAACAATTGACTGAAATTTCTAGCTGAATTTACAAGTCATCAAATAATTAAAAATGCTCGTCAATCATGTTAGGTTGTAGATTCAACTATGAAGCAAATTGTATTAATATTTGTTTTAAACCCTCTCTCCTCGTGTTCTTATACAAATATTTTTAAGGAGAAAAAATCAGCAAGAGGAACAAACTTGGAGATTCAACTACGAATTCAATCGTGGTGTAGCTGTATTCACGTGACGTGACACGACAAATCTTACAAGAAACCAAGTTGTGAAAATTTTGAATTAAAATACAATTCCAGGTTGTGTAAATTATTTTGATGGTAAAACATATATATAATGCATCTCAAATGAGGTTGGTGTACTTCAAGATTGGGAAATTGGGTATTGACCTTCGGTTGTATTTCCGATTTGAGTAATTGGGTCAAGACATCTGGTGTGGATGTACGTTCGTATTCAGTCTCGAATACCTCAACAACGGTCTTGCAAAAGTGGCGTACACATTTGAGTATGATACTTACCCCAATTTGTAGGGATTTTTCCAACGAATCGGCCGAGCACCCATACGCAAACATCCGTATCGCGGCAGTGCATTTTTGGTGCGTTGATAACCCCAAGCATCGCACAACGTCCCGCTTCTGAACGGAGTAATCGTCATTCTCCTCTACCTTGTCCATCACCCGTTGAAAAAGTGGCCGGCACATACGGAATCAACGCCTAAACATATCGGGCCCATACGTGACTGCTCGGCAAAATAATCTTGCATCAGTCGGTCGTGGGCTTCGAGACGACCTCTATGAGTCTGTCGTCGAGAAGGTTCCCAACGTTCGATCATCTGCCTTACTGCGTTGATCCTTGGCATCGCTCTCTCTATGCCTCTCTCAACCTTTCTCTAAAGTCGCTCTTCCATTAGACGCATTTGGGTTGCCAACTCCTCGTACGATGGACCCTCCTCGTCAGACATTATGTATCAAAATGTAGGAAGGAAAATTTTGATTGTGAGAAAGAAAGTTGAGAGAATATTGTTGGAGATATTGGAGAATGAGGGGGTGCATTTATAGATGGAATTTGTTGGTTTAAATGAATTTAAAAAAGTTATCGTTATCCGATCGTTGCTAACGGTCGTATTTTTTTTGTCTCAATAAGAACACGTGTCAAACCGACATTGGTTGGCACGCGAACAGCGAGGCGTGAACCGACGAACCGGAATCATGATACACGATTCACGACTACGATCGCGATTTAGCGATTCACAGAATCAGAATTTCACAACATACGATTTGCCGACCGCGATCGATTCGGAGCACTGCACGTGCTCTACAATAGTGAATTGGAATTACCTTGATTTTATACCCATCTTCACCGGTGACATTGCATTTGGGAAAGAGGAACACAACTCAAAATTGAGGATGGTCCACATGCAATTGATTTATTCACCTATTGATCTTAATTAATTAATATCCATTTGTTAATTGTTTCTGTATTTTAGTACAAAAATGGAGATAATGTGCCAAAATTAAAATTAAAATAATAAAACCACGCACGTCAAAGGCGGATTAACCCACGCGCCAATGTCTCTCACTCGGCACCTTCTTAAGACCACCACCATCACCACCACCACCTTCAGACTCGCCTCCGCCTCCTCTGCCACCAGATTCAAACCCCGTCACTTTTCCTCTTCCCGTTTTGCCCCTCTCTCCTCTCTCTCCGCCAGGGTCTTCTCGTCTTTTCGTCCCTCCGCCGCCATGGGAGACGCTCCTGATGCTGGCATGGACGCCGTCCAGAGGCGCCTCATGTTCGAGGACGAGTCTGTTCCTAATCCTTCTAAATCTCTTTAGCATTCGCGTCAGTTTTCGATTTTGTGCTCTGCTGAATCTATTGGCTGTTGATATCTGATTTTGTGTTTATGTTGCTGATTGATGAGTGAAATCAAGAACAAGTGCTTTTCTCAGCTGAGATTCGGAATCGATTGGCTTCGCGCTTTCTCAGCAGCCAAACAGAAGTTGTGGAACTGTTTGTGCTGGTTTTATTTTAGAAATTCTATGTGTGTATTGAATTCATGTGATTGGATTGATTCCTTAGAGCAAGAACTATGCACTTTGTTCTTGGTGATTCTCCATTTATGATTGCTCTTATTGGAACTTCAGTTGTGTAATCCATATATCTGAAGACATAAGCTCTTGTTGGTGACTTTCCTTTTGAATCTTCGGTTTTAGTACTAGTTTTGCAGTACAAGTGTGTGTAAATTAGTTTTCATATTTCCTTAAATTGGCGAACTATCTAAGCTCATTGCACCATTCGTCTGCCGAGTTTATATTAATCCAGATTGGCTGGTTCCTTATCTTTGTACAACTACTTGAATTTATATTTTTCTTGCAATATTTGAAATTTTCTGGCCCATTGACTTCCCAAATTATGAAGGGGGTGTTGATGAACTAGATAGGGTATAAGGAACGAGGTGATTTTATGCAATAGAGTCTAGTATGCTAATCTCTTATATGTCTTTCTCATGAATCATGATGTTTGATCTGTGGTTCACAAAATAGTTCTTTTTTTTTGCTGGTATATTAGATAGTTACTTTTTTATACCATTAAACTGTGTTTATGTATGTACACGTTTGAATGTACTCTTTGGAGTTGGTCATGTTACCTGGCCTTCTGATCATTGCTCTTCGGGTTTCAGTTGGGATTTACTTAATTCATTAACGGCTTGTTCTTCTTCTCATTTGACATGTCTTAAACTTTACTTTGCAGGTGCATTTTAGTGGATGAGAGTGACCGTGTTGTTGGTCATGAATCTAAATACAATTGTAAGTATTAAAAATTAGCTTCACCTGGGGGGCATGGTTTGGCATCATCTGATGACATTAATACTTTCATAGAGAGGAGCAATTTACTCTTCAATAGATTTTTAGGGGTTATGAGATTAGATTGCAATGTATGTTTGGGAAAATATTTATCTGTCGTAGCGGTAATTATTGGGATATTTTACTTCTCTAAAATTCTATTAGTGGCAATTGTTCTTTTAACGCGCCTAGCTCTTTAGTTTCCATTTTGATATATTTTAATATAAGTACTGCTAAAAAGATCTGCATTTTCCTCTATAATCCAAGGTTTCTTTATTTAGTTGTGCCACTGGAGGAATAAATATCTGCATCTTTAGGTAATTATTTAAGGTGGAGGCAATGATATTTTAGTGCATGCTCGTATTTTTGAAGATAGTTGGATGTAATGGTTGAGAAAATAAATAGTTTTATCTTCACTAAATCTAGATCTTGTTCTACCCTGGCTCAAAGTAATTGGTTGTACTGTTTGGATACCCAATGTTCATTGGTGCACTGGTCAAGGTTGTGAGTTTAGTATAAATGGAAATATGGGACAGATTGTATAAATAGAAAGACAAATGGCGGCTAAAATTGTCTACATATATATTGATTATATATGTAGACAATTGTTTAGCAATGTTTCCTTTATGATTTGAATATAAATTCAAATTGTTGTTGACTCATTATAAATGGATGTTTCATAGTTTTTGTTTATAAAAACGTGCAGGTCACTTGATGGAAAAGATTGAGACTGGAAAGATGCTGCATAGGGCTTTCAGTGTATTTTTGTTTAACTCTAAGTATGAATTGCTTCTTCAGGTATGTGTCTATGTTACTATGTAGCTACCTACCTTTAAGTATAAGTTGATGATGTGTTACAACCGTTAGAAACTAGCATCGCTATGCATAGCTAATCATTTCTATCCTTTATTATAATGGAGAGGACTTAAATGACTGCCCTTCAGAATTATCGATGTTTGAAAAGTTTAGCGATTGATTCTCAAGATATTCAAAAAGAAGGGATATATGAATTATCATCTTTGTATTTAGGGGATTAGAGTGATCCAATACGAGTGTAGTTGTACTCTCTTTCGTTTTTAGAGTATCCTAGGGAAATGCTTAGAAAGCTTGGCTACTGCTTAAGATAGGAAACTGTTCTTGAGAAAATTCTCTGTTTTTTCCTGTTCTACAATTCGCACAACACAGTAAGTGTTAGGAGCCTATTTAAAAGATAAGTACTTGTCATTATATGTATGTATTCATGTCCCTATCCTATAGCTTAAAACAGTTAATGATCAACAAAATCCCATCAAAGACTTGTGAAAATTCAAATTTCTGATGCAGCATGTGCATAATTACGGAGTAGCCTCATAAATTTATACGAAAAAGAAACAAAACGGAAAATCAGTTACACTGAAGTGCGTGATTGTAGACGATAATGATTGCTGGTAAATGTGGAAATATCCAAATCTTGAAAACAAAATTATACTTGAGTAAGAAGATGGGTCATGGGAAAAATTGATCCAACAACTGTCCAGTAAATGTCAGGCCAACAAATTTAAAGAAATAGGGATGTTGAAAGAGTAGAGTTGAGAAATCAGACCACAAGAAGGTGCAAACTCCATGTCAGTGCTTGTTCAGTAAGTTTGTGTCTGCATTTGTTTTGGATGCTCTCTCTGAAATAGTATTTGTTCTTTTATAAATATATAAGTGGCCTTTTGGTGTCTCTTTATCAGCAAATATATGTGACACCCTCATATGGCAATGGCATGAATCTTTTGCTACGTCACGTTCACTCAATTATCACTCTTCAGAGTTCAGATTATGAACTTCCATATTTTACTTATACTTATTACATGCCATTGCCTGTTTTCTGTTCAGCAACGGTCTACAACAAAAGTAACATTTCCTCTTGTGTGGACCAACACCTGCTGCAGCCATCCACTGTACCGTGAATCTGAGCTTATTGAAGAGGATGTCCTAGGTATATGATGCACACCTTTTTCCATTCAACGCCTATTGATCACTTAGACTTATTTCCTGATCTGTTTCATTCCTTCATTTATTTACTAAACAGGGGTAAGAAATGCTGCACAGAGGAAGCTTTTAGATGAACTCGGTATTCCCGCTGAAGATGTGCCGGTTGATCAGTTCACTCCACTGGGCCGCATGTTGTACAAGGCACCTTCTGATGGCAAATGGGGAGAACATGAACGTAATATTTCTATCTTACCTCGTCCAGCATTCTATTTCTCATGTCTTGTCTATTTCCGTAACATGGGACATTACACGTTGAATGATAAACTCATGGAGAATGTTTGCAACTTGTGCAATCTTGGTGACGAGTTGCATAATGTATTTACTATTATACTATGTAGACTCAGAGTAACAGTCAATTGAAAACTGAAAACCATATATATCCATTGGTTTGAAGTTTTTAGTCATAACCCTTAATAATTAACCCTGTATTATATGCCCTCCGCAGACATTAACCCAACCTTTTGTTGCAGAAACTAACGGGAAACTGTTATTATGCCGTCGATTTTGGTGTGAAATGACCAATATACCCCTGCAGATTTTGCATATACTAACCCCCTATTATCCACGATTTTGCAACAACAAACTGGAGGCGATCTTTGTTGTAAAAAACTAACGGCTAATATATTCAAAATCGTCGAGGCATCTTGGTCATTTCACGCTAAAACTGGCAGTGTCATAACAGTTGCAGCAGAATATAAAGTTTACCTTAGTTTTTGCAACAAAAGGTGTCTGCCAAGGGCGTATAGTATGCATGGTTAGTTGATGGGTTATCCCAAGTTTTTCACAGCTTAAGTTGGGAAACTTTTAACATTAGAAAATCTAAACTGAATCTCAGCCGTTAAGAAATTGCAGTCCAATGGTTATGATTAGTTTCTAGTTTCTAGTTTCCATTCCATGACAAGAATTGTTTGACTTTTGCAGTGGATTACCTGCTGTTCATGGTTGGGGATGTGAATGTGAACCCAAACCCGGAAGAAGTAGCAGATATAAAGTACGTGAGCCGGGACGGGTTGAAGGAGCTGCTGAGAAAAGCAGATGCCGGCGAGGAAGGGCTGAAGCTCTCACCCTGGTTCAGACTGGTGGTGGACAACTTCTTGTTCAACTGGTGGGACCATGTGGAGAAGGGGACCCTCAAAGAAGCTGCTGACATGAAAACCATTCACAAGTTGCTCTGAGGAGAAAAAGAAGTTGATTTCTACTATGTGATGATGTAATAAGAGTGTAATAAACTTGGACGTTAAGTGTAGAACTCGGTCCGATATTTTCTCGTTATTTATGGTTTGGTCGTCGTTTATTTTTTTAAGGTTATTTATGGAACTCGTTGTTTTGGAATTCCATGTCCAATCCATTTAAATTGTTTTACTTTTTGTTACCCTAAATTTACATGATTTTAAGCTTTTTTTTTGTTACATTTTGATGTATCATCAAATGGTTATTAAATCATTTGTTTTAAATGGCTATAAGAATTCCTTGTCCAATCCATTTAAATTGTTTTTGTTTTTGTTACCTTAAATTTTACATGATTTAAGTTTTATTTTGTTACATTTTGATGTACCATCAAATGGTTATGAATCATTTTTTTAAAAAATGGTTATAAATTAAAGTATTGGAAAGTAAGTAAATAGGTGAAAGTAAAAACCTTATAATAAGTATTAAAATATTTATATTTTTGTTATGAATATATGTTGGATGACCTTTTTGATTCATAGAGGCTTTTAGACTTTTACAGGATACTTAGTTTCTCCACTTTCTTTTTTATGTATAGATTAATGTGTATAAATTAATGACTATGTCATTAATGTTATGGCTTTTTAAAAACTGATTTTTATAAAATAAATTCTGATTTAAAAAAAACTGTTTTTTTAAAAAATAAAATATGATTTTATAAAGACTGATTTTTTTTAAATAAATAAAATGAATTTTTGAAAACCGATGGCATGCTTTTGAAATTTTGAATCTTAGTTACGGTATTTTAGATTTTTCAAGTGTTTTTCATCTAAAATAGATGACAAGTAGACGGCGGTATTAAAGTGAAAAAATTACAAGTTAGGTACTGAAACGCCACAAAACAAAGTTAGGATACTAAGATGAAAATGAAAATTTTGTAAGGTACTGAAATAAAATTAGTTCTAATTTTTTTTATGCTCTTTTTCTTCTTCGAATTTGTATTTATTTATATATTTGTTTGTTAATAAAAAAATTAGGAACCACGTGACAGAAAAAGAAGCATGTGGATTGATCTGCCAATTGATGCTGGTTGGTTGGTGCGCAGCGCGTGAGGAACACATCCACGTGATTCTCAATCTCACTCACTATCCACGCGCCTTTACAGTTCACCCAGATTCTTTCCCTACCACTTTAAACACCATCTCTCTCTCTGATTCATCGATCATTTCTTCGATCCCCTTCACCGCCGGTGGTGTCCATCACTGGTACGCTCCGATCTTTTCGTATTTTCCGATCCCATCATCGCCTGATTACACTTATGTGCTCTTCTGTTTGGTTTCCGAGAAAGTTGAAACTACAGAATCGAAAAATTGCTTAATTGTTGAATTTGCTAATGTGTATGCTTTGTGTTGGAGATTGATTACGGATTTGTATTGTTCACTCGCTGATTACTATTAGCTGAACTGTTCGTCTTGTGGTTGTGTTTATTGTAGAGTTCGGATTCGGTTTCATTCGATAAGGTTCTAGCTTGAACAAGCTTGTTGCAATCCAGCTCAGTCAAGGTGAGTTTATATTTTTTTCGAAGTAATTAAACTGTTTTTTCCACTGATTAGCTGTGTCTCATGGTAGCTTAACTTTCACTTTGATTGTTGGGAACATCCAATTTTTTGTGGAATTTTGGTAAGATTGTGCTCAAAATCAGTATTGGGATTTGTTAAGGATTATTGAAGAATTATGTCTACTAATAATGCTCAAAAGCTTATATTTATAGGCTAAATATTTGTAGGTGCCAAGCACAAATCAATGAATAAACGATCTCTTTGGCCTTGTGCACCAAAACATGAGATGTGGATAGGGTTATGCAGTCACTCCTCGTTGGCCCTAAGAAGTATTGGTTCTTTCTTGCAACTGAATGAACACGTTAAGCCCTGTCTTATAGCAAATTTGATTCACATTGGTTTCATCAATGTTGCATTTAGTATTTGTGTAGTATTATATCATATTAAGTGAAAAGAGAAAGGAATTGTCTAGATACAGCTACAGAGCAACACAGCGTTGCAATTTGTTATGAAGTTTACTTGCTAGTTAATACAGTACTAAATTACGAAAATGGAAATGGAGCAAATAATTCTAGTCCTTGAATATTTTCATTCCATTAGGGGTTTGTTCTTCTTAGTTTAGCTTGATTAAATAAATGTGGAAATTTTAGCTGGAAATAGAATACCTTCTGAGGGGGAATGGGTTGGGTTCTTTTCTTGATACTCGTGCTTTAGATTTGTTCATTGCTTGCATATTGCCTTTGAAGTGAACTTTGGTTAACAGCAGTAGGTTCTGTTGCTTCTTTGACTCTAAAATTGCTATTTATTTGTATCTGCAAGTTATCTTCTGAAAATCGACTATACTGCTAATAAAAGCCCTTTTGGTGCATACTTCAGTGGAGTAAATCTTTTTGAATGCTCATAGTTTTTTTGTTGCATGTTTCATGTTTAAAAAACATGCTAAGTAATGGATTTTACGTAACCCTTGAATCATTTGTTCTTTAATAAGTTTATCTTTTAGTTGCCATCCAAGAATATCATAACTCTGTAATCAAACTAGTGCTTTGAAGTTATCTATAGAAGGTAGTTTAGTTTATGTTGTGGGTGCTCGAAACCTAGTTCATCGCTGACCTTTTTAAAACTAGAATGCTAAAGAAATGATGAATAAAAGAGTACAAGAGTAACCGATGCTTGCTTGTCCTACTGGTCAATCACTTGAACTTGGGTCCATGGGACTGGGGTTCGAGTCCCAGCCGCGGTATCTCTAAAGCCATTTCTTCGATCGGGCCTCTTTGGGCTTCCCCTAATTTATGTTGGCCTTCTTTGATCTCTGCCAACTTTTTGTTGGGTCAAGTGGCAAAAAAATAGAGCTCCCTTCTACATGAGGGATAATCCTAAGCCCAAGTTTTGATTCATTTACATAATTGCTTATCAAAAAAAGAAGAAGAAGAAATACAAGAATACAAAAACTTTACACAATCTAACCAATGTGATCTTTGTACTTTCTTGAAGGTGCTGGTCCAATTATATGGCGTTGGTTACAACTGCTGAAGTTTGTGATGCCAACCCACAGCTAATAGTGAGCGGTGAGCTCCGAGCACTCCAACCAAAATTCCAGATATACGGGCGTCGCCAAGTGTTCTGCGGGCCCGTTGTGACTCTCAAGGTGTTTGAGGACAATGTAATGATCCGGGAGTTTTTGGAGGAGAAAGGTAATGGCAGAGTTCTTGTAGTTGACGGGGGAGGAAGTTTGAGGTGTGCAATACTAGGAGGCAACCCAGTGGTTCAAGCTCAGAACAACGGGTGGGCTGGTATAGTTGTCAATGGGTGTATCAGGGACGTGGATGAGATCAACGGTTGTGATATCGGAGTGAGAGCTCTGGCATCTCATCCCATGAAGGCCAACAAGAAGGGAATAGGAGAGAAGCATGTCCCTATAACTATTGCTGGAACAAGAATCTCAGACGGGGAATGGCTCTACGCAGACACTGACGGGATCTTGGTGTCCCGAACAGAACTATCCGTCTAAGCATTCCCTGTTATGTTTTTGTTTCTACTCACTGTTCCATTGAATCTTATTGGTATGTTAATTGGTTAGAGACTATCAGGGGTGATTTTAGTTTGTATGACTATGCCTGTGCACTTATTCTAAACATATGTGTTCACGAATTTGATACATAGGAAAATGAAAATTCATTAACGAGGGTCAATTAGATGAACACTGTAAAGACAATATAAGTAACGAATAAAACAACTCCCTTCATTAGATCTCAATAAGCAGTACAAGTATTAGGAATATAAGACTCATCACCCTAAAACTAGTAAGAGCATCAACCTACATTCGTCTACCATGAACTTTTATAAAACTAACATGAGAAAGATAATATTTCCCTTTCCTTGCTCATTTGTGGATAATTCTGAGATCCATCGCGAGATACCCAACTTCAAAATCACGAACTCATAGTAAAACCAAACTCTCCTTGTAAAAGCGCACACCAAAGATGCACATGGGAACTTCAACTGGGATTGAGAGTAGAGCTTTAGATGTCCTGTTCTCAGTGTTGTACACAACCAAGGCAAAGCAACCTCTTTGCACTGATACAAATAATACACCATCCTCCCAAAACCGCAACAGGCCAGATTCATTCACAAAATACGGCAGATCAATGTTCAACAATTTGGTCCAAGATTCAGTCACACCATACTCTTTCATCGACCAAACCGTGCAAGAAACTTGACAAGCACGTTGGTGCTGGTTCGTCAACAATGACACGGAAAGCAATCCATTGTTGGCCAAAACGGAGTACATATCAGAGTTATGATCAACCCTGAAAACTATACCACCAGGCATCCCCATTTCATGGGAAACTTCACTGGACAAGTTGAAGGACATAAGAACATAACCGGGCTCGTATTCCCGTCCAATCCAATGAAGACTCCCATTGAGATAGACACCCGATCTAGGATTCTCGACATAGCGTGGTGTCCATGGAAGGCTAATTCCCCTCCAAAAACCCTTTCTGAGATCACAAATCTCAGACGCAAAAGCAACCCGATTTTCGGGTTCATCATATGTGAAATTCACACTCCTCAGAACCTTATAATCACCACTTTCGGGGTCAAATCCAAACCCCAAAAGATACCACATGTCATCCTCAGGATATATAGGCCGAAATGGGAGCTGAACCGATTTTCTAATGCTAGGGTTCCAAATCAGGAAGCTATGAACTTCAGTGTCATTATCTTCAGTGATCAAACAAACCAAGCCATCACAGGAGCCCACGATTTGGACATATCCGCTCCTAAACTGTTCGGGTAGATCGTCGTGCTCATGAGACTCAACGAACGAGTCGTCGTGAGAGCTAAATGCTTGCAGAGCTTTATTGGGGACGCGACGGTGAATGAGCACGCGGTTGCTGGTGCTACAGTTTAGGGTTTGGGCGGAGTGATCGGAAACGAAATTGGGGGAAGAGATGAGAGAGTACCATGTTTTGCAGACGCATCTGCACCGTAGAATCGACTTCGCCGGCAGTTTTGTGAGTATCTGATGGCAGATTTCTGGAGGAAGATGATCGCCGACTGACATTGCGTCGCCTCTCTGCGTCTTCTTCGAAGTAGCTTGAAACTGAAGAGGCAGATTGACAGTGTCTGGTACCCAAATGACTATTTATATTTGAAAGGGACGGTAAAAAAGAAATACTTTTAGGCGTTTGAGCTATCCATTTTTTTTGTAGGGGTGTTCACGGTCGGTTTAACCTACCCTTTCAAAGATTTTGGGAACCAGCCGGAAATTTCACTAGTGTGATTTTTTGGAACCACCACCGCCATCAAAGAATACTACTCTGGTTGTTTTTTAACGGAATAAATTTCGGTTGGTTACCGGTTTGAAACCAGGCCAACCAATTGATTGGGCCTACTAATTGAGCCGAACATTTTCAACTCAGAGCTGATCAAAATCACAATCCAAAATAGAAAAGACAAGTATTTTCTATTTTTTTTAAGGATGAAAATCATTAAGGATGGATCAAAGAGTGCATAAAGCATTCAACTTGGTCCATCCCTAATGGTAAAAAAACACCCTACTACCTTAAGTTTTATTGAATGTAATGAAAGTGTTACAAAATAGTTCAAACTAAGTTATTACAATCATTGATGGTTGATCTTCCTTCAAGTTCAAGTCTTAGCTTCATCTCCATTACTTCACAGTACCTATATTCAACAATAGCAACAAATTGAAATAGATTTGGATGGAAATGATACTTCATCAACGAGATTCCGAAAATCATCTTGATACATACGAAAGGAATGTTGAGATTTGGCCATAGATAATCACGAAATGGCCAAATCTTCAACATCAATTTTGTCCTGACATTTGACAAACTGGTGCGAGAGAGAGAGATGATTGAAGAATTTTGCACAAACATGCATAAGCTCGAACTGAAAATCGAGCTAGGGTTAGAAATCGCATAAGTTTGATCGGACGGTTAAGATGAAAGAGGGCTTCAGATTTGGCTCAACTTCACACGGGCCAAGTCATAAAGACACGGGCTCAGTGGCTTTGGGCCTTCCATCCCACTCAAACTTTCACCCCATCCTGACCGGTCTGGTTCATACCGGTTAACCGACGGTCCACCTATTCCAAAACCAGTATCCAACCAAAACGTCACCGGTTTGGTAATTTTCCGACCGTCGCCGACGTCAAATCCACCGGTTCTGGGTTCTCCGGGTCATTTTTTGGTTGGTTATGGTTGGTTTGGCCGGTGGTGGTTATTTTTTAACACCCCTAATTTTTTGTAACGTCTACTTCTCTTTTTCGATGATTATATTCATGTCTTTTCGTTACCATTTTTATAAAAATAATGATTTTCTTTATAATTTAGATTTAATTTAAAAAAAAAACGATTTTGTAACGTCCTGTTCCTTTCCTGATTTCGTAGGAGCCCCATTCTAGTCGGCTCGCTTCTGTTCCGGCCGTCTCACGTAGACCCGTGCTAGCCATGCTCGTCTTTGTTCCGTCCGTCTCATGTAGGCTCGTGTTGGCCGTGCTCGCCTTTGTTCCAATCGTCTCTTGTAAATCCAGACTTTTTGGGTCTACTTTTCTGGAGCTCGTGGAGCGTGTTAGCTGGAGCTGCTCCGAACTGCCCATGGATGGTAGTACTCACAAACCGTCCTGCAGGTCGGCCTACGAGAGCCGATAAGAGACATACTATTACGGCAACAGATCCTTTCACCCCAAGAGGAGGACTTCCGATTCAGCAAGGCCGAGCATACGCGATTGCCGGGCCCCGAGCTGAGGGACTGGTTACTGATCTCGAGATCGCTTAGAGTGCCCGTTTACGATTTACTTTGTGGATTGTGTCTGCTAACACTTGAGCTTTACTATTGGTTGTATTGTTTTCATGGTTATTTCCTGTGAGAACGGAATTAAAACTAGTACGCCCACCCGTATCTTAAACACACCGACTAGAGGTGCGGTAGTACCCACGAACGCCAGTTGGGTGTGAAGGAGGAGTAACAAACCTAGTAGTACGGGAAGTTCTTTTCCTTCCTCGATAGTGAGGATCGAGTTTTAAGAACCGATTGGTGAAACATCAGACGTTCGTCGAACACTTTCGACAGCGAATGCCCGAACAGTGAAAGGCTGCGGCCTTGACCAGTAAACGGTTCGAATGGTCACAAGAGATGACCAGGCAACGATGAGATCATAGTAGCGCAGCGGAAGCGTGGTGGGCCCATGCCCACAAGAGTCGTGATCGACAGCTCCATCCACCCCTGCTAAAGGATTTAAGTTTTAAGGTTCGAACCATCGAATCATTGTTGTTCCAATTTTCCGTATAACGAGCGAAAAGTTGCACAAGTGTGTGCCATACTTAAGAGATTGGAATAGAATGTGCTCCATACGTTCGTCCCGGAAGGACAAAACGGTGTGCCGCCAGTTCACGCAGAACATGCGAATAACATCGAGGGTTGTTCAAACGAATTTCCCAGCAGAGAAGGATACGGAAAACGAGAACCTGGTACCAAGGTATGGTTACGCCATAGAAGTGAGAGACCTCACGTTGGAATCCGACAACAGATAGCCGAAGGCGACTACCACAAGCTTCCAGGCCAATAACAAGATGGCACCAAACGAAGCGTTGTGTGGTAGGTCGGATTTCGTGCCATGCATGGGCACAAGGAAAGTAAGGGTTAATCGTTGTTAGTTTTGAGTTGTTCGAGGAACGATGGAAGGAACCGTGCTAGTTGTTGAACCATGCAAATCATCGAGATCTCAGTGCATGGGGATTATACCCTATGGGGTGACTTGGATGGACATGACTATAAGTTGTTTTGATCGACACCTCGTGAACGAGGGACAACGGTATAAGGATCACCACCGATCGAGATGAACTTTTTGGATAAATCTTGGATTGTGTTTGGCCGTCGAGTGTGACTACTGTACGTTTGTTTTGGTGTCTTGAAGGACGCCTACTTTCGGCTAAATGCCAGTACGAGGTTCCACCGTTCTTGTTTGTTGTGCGTCGTTCGTCCAACAAGATGTTGGGAGAGTTCGTGGTTGTACGGTACCGTACACCGGGTTTGAGAACAGTGGTCTCGCAGATGAAATGACTGATACAAAGCGACTTGTAAGATGTTTTTGTCAGAAGTGTGAACTGGTGTCGACGGTAAGAGAATTATAGCAAGTTGGTTAACTTTCGTGATCGACCGTAGTCGAGTTTTGTTGGTTTCTCCTTATTCTAGGATCGTGATACTCGCTGAGTGGTTGAATCTTTATCAGGTTGAGAATCTTGAACGGTTACCAGGTGTGACCGGTCGTTAGAATTGGGCAAGTATGTCGCACTTCGGATAACGTGAGCTTCTATTGGTAGTACGTTTTGAGGCGTGCCGGCTCCCGACTAGAGGTCGGTGCCTTGTTTTATTCACTTGTTTGAGGTACGCCTACCTTTCCACGAGATGTGATGGTACGGACGTTTGTTCCAGATCCTTCGGTGTTAGTGAGGCCTTTTGTTTTTCGTTTGGAGTACGTATTACTCCCTTGGAAGTTGTTTGTAGTCCGTCGTGACTTGTTAGTACTTGAGTTCCGTTGGGTTTGATCTTGTGACGATCACTAAAGAGAAATTAGTTGAGTTACGTTGTGTGTGTTTTCGACTTGGGTTGACTTGTAGAGAGTTCCAGCAGGATACCATCGACGACAGAATTTCCGGTGTGAGACATCGAGATCTTCACCTTAGTTTTCTTAAGTGGTTAGATGTTTTCTCGACTTGTGTTATTACTCGGCATTCTTGAGTTGGTGAAACGTTGCGCGTAGTTCCGTGAAGTTGTGGGTAAAGTGATTTGCACTGCTAAGGGTGACATTTTGAGTTGTTGTGAGACGTTGCACGTTGGTTTTGTGAACTGTCGAGAAAGACGGTTTTGTACCGCTAGGTATGGCGTTTGAGAATTTAACGTAATCTAGTGAAGCACGATTAAGTGATTGTTGCGTAAGGTCGGAAACGGTTAAAGGCCGTGCAGAACAGACAAAAGAACTATACGGTTAGAAGGCGCAAACCTCTGGAGTTTACAATCGGTAAACGCGTATTACTGAAAGCGCACCTAAGACGGATTTTTAGCGGTTCGACCGCGTCGGAGGCAAGTTGGCCCCACAGGTTATCGAACATTCCCTGAGATAAGGACAAGAGGAGAACGTTCATTGTAAATTTCGAGGACGAAATTCTTTTAAGGGTGTAGACTGTAAAACCCCGCTAAATTCTAAAGGGTTTTATTTCGAAATTCAAAACGTGGGGGTGGGAAAATGCAACTAGCATTTTTGAAAAGAAGAAAATCAAAAAAAAAAAAGGAAAAACAGATTCTGGGCTGGACTGGGCCGGTCAGAGAGCCGGGCCCAGCCCAACAGAGCAACCAAGGCCCAGCTCGTGGGAAGCCCACGCCAAACCCTACACCTCTCATCTTCTTCACGCGTTCGACACGCATACCGAGGCAGCACCAGATCCGCCGTCTCCCTTCTCTCCCTCTCTCAGTTCCCTCCTCCCTTCTCTCTCTCGATCTCTCCCTCCCCTTGTTTCTCTTTCTGCAACCTCACTCTCACCGTCATCTCCATTCTCTCGGCCGCACCCACCTGAGGCCTCATCTCAGTTCGCAAGCCGAGCTCGCGCGCGGATGGAGGGCAACGCCGGCGACTTTTCCCTTCGGGTTTGCCCCTCCAGGCCGAATTCGAGCTTTCCCTCGCCTGGGTTCTTCTTCCCCGACCTCGTATCGACCGGACATGCACCCTTTCGAGCTCGATACGAGCTGTTGTTGAAGGAACCACCGCCGGCGATGTCTTGAGCCCTAGATCTGAGCGAAGCACGACCCTTGACGACGTACCTGACGCCGTACCCCTCGTCTAACCACAGCCGGACTCCGCCGCCCTTTTCCTCAGCTCCGCCGGCTCGTCGGGCGAATTCTGGGTGTTGTCGCCGCCGGAGACGGTGGCCGGAACACCCAAGCTCGCCGGAGCTGAACGAGCTCAGGGTTAAGGCTGGCAGGCCTCGGGCCTAGTTGAGATATTGGGCCGGGTGACTCGGGCCACAGAAATGGGCCTCGGACCAGATGAGAAAGAGGTCGGGCCTTGGGCCAGCAGCGAGAACGGGCCTTGGGCCCATTTGGACTCAGAACCGGGTCTGGACCGGGTTCAGGCTCGGATCCGGGTCAACCCGGCAGTAAAGAAAATTGTTTTTTTAAAATCAGAGTTTATTTAACTGATTTAATTAATTAAAGGTGAGAATTAAAGGACTTTTTTTGGAGTATTTAAAGAACCTTGGACGTTTACCGGTTTTGATTGGACTTTTCTTTGTTAAACCTAGACGGGACTTCGCCCGAGCACAAGGGCTTGGACCCGAGCTAGAAGAACGAAGATCACGCCGGTACCCGTGTGAAGAACGGTGTGGTGACTATCGTGTGCGACATCAGAGTGTTGAGAGGAAGACCGCAAGGTAGGGAAAATCTTAATTGTTTAATTAACGCTTAGTATGCATGATTAGGATAATAAAATCGGAAAGGTCCTAGAATTGCATATAGGATGCGAATAACGAGAATAATCGTCTTTCAATTACTAATAAATGGATGAGTCTAGTATGCATGTCTAGGACGATGACAACTAGTGAAGTGTGCTTTCAATACTTGGGAAATTGATTTACTGGTAGAGAGGCTGTGAAGAGCTCTCGGATTAGTTGTGTGCTAGGATCACATGCTTGAGTGATATTTATTAGGTTAACTTAAGAGTCTAATGAAACTAGATTAGCTTCTCGTATCGAATGACTATTTGTTCGTTCACATGATGATTGATTGGTTGAATGCATGCTTGGTTAATTGAGTGTTTATGTTGATATAATTGTTGGTTGAACGGATGATCGAGTATGACTGATTGTGCCAAAGGGGTACAATCAGGTGATCGATGTACCGATGGTTGGTGACAGGTAAGTGTACGGTAAGTATGAAATGGTATTGGTTGTCTGGGTTGTGATGAAAGTGTGTTCCGATGTGTGCTGCTTGATGGATGAATGAAATGCTTGTTCCTTTATTCTTATTCTTGAATGTATGCTCGTTTATTGGTTTGTCTGTTTGTTTGCTCGGTTTGGGACTACACCGGGGGGGGGGGGGGGTAATCCGGTGCCGATGAGGTGGTTGGAGTTGGACAGATACAGTGAGTTAATGACTGAGTTTAGAGCCTGAGGGTATTGGTTACTGGATATTATAAGAGTTGAGTATTGGTCGGTCCTGCGGGATATTCTTTGGTTACTGGATATTATGAGAGTTGAGTATTGGCAGATCCTGCGGGATATTCATCGGTTATTGGGCCTACGGGCAGTTGGTTATTGGACCCTGCGGGGCATTGGTTATTGAGCCTACGGGCATTTGGTTATTGGACCCTGCGGGGCATTGGTTATTCGGTCTGCGGGCATTTGGTTATTGGACCCTGCGGGGCATTGGTTACTGGGCCTGCGGGCAATTGGACAGTTTACCCTGCGGGGAAAGGATTACTTATGGTTTCACCCCCAAGGAACTGCATCCCAGTTGGTGCACTACTTGGTTCCCCATGAATATGGTCCTTAGGTGGAATTTCCGAATTAGTTTCGGTGCCTCGATGCATGTACCTCCTCTGGACCGAGGGAAAATCTGATGTGATGTGGATACTCTGGTGGATCGGATTATGGGAACCGAAGTGATCCCAGAATGTATCCACGGATCGGAGGCTTGAGAAAGCAAGTGGTTGGCAAGGTACTGATAATTCCCAGTTTACTTTTATTGTCCCTTGAAGTAATTATTATAAACTTATTTATGTCACGGTCACTTGGATATTATGACGTTGTTGTAACTATTTCTGATTCTTTATCACTTCCTTATTTATTATAGTGTTCCGTTGTTCGGTTTACATTTGTAAGCAGTTTACCTTTAACGTAAGGGTTGAGTTATTAAGGTTTTTTCCTACTGAGCGTAAGCTCACCCCCTTTGGTTTCTAACTGTTTTACAGGAGTACCGGTTGTCGAGGGAAGTCAAGGCTCGGGAGCTTTTGGACTTCTTTGGGCTTACTAGAGTTATGTTGGTCTCATGTATTGAATATCTTTTATTTGACCATCTATGTTGAGCTGTGACTCACGATGTTTTTAAACTATTTATTTATGTGTCGATTTTGACGGAGTTCGTATGAGATTTTGGAACTTTTACCTATCGTTTATGATTTCTTTTATTTCAACTCAGGTCACGTCTCGAGTCCGGTCAAAACGGATTTGGGGCGTGACATCTGTCCATCGTCGTCTCCCGTGAGCCGTACAAGTTCTATAACTTATTTGATATGTAGTTGTTCTGTTTCTCCGACCTCCTGTCAACGTTGTCTTCATCGTCTTCAATGAGCAGTGCAAGTTCTGTAGTGTATTCGTTGTAGTTGTTCTGTTTATTCGACCTTCTTCTGGTGATGGTCACCTTCTCATTCTCAGCGTGGTCGGGGGGATCGTTGGGTTTTGGAGGCCGATGGATTCTCAACCTCGTGCTGCTCTACAAGGTGAGGCTTCCGTCGTTCTCTTATTGTCGATATTGTCTTGTGGTATCGCTGCTGCCCTTGTGAATCATTTTTCCTTTTTTTTGGTTTTCTCCTCTCCCGTTCGCTAGTTGGTCGGCGTAACGATTCCTAAAATGTGACCCAAAAATATGAAAGATCAACTGGACTAAAGCTTTAAATTGAAGGATAAATAGTGAATTACAAATAAGAGCGTGAACTGGCCCCAAACTCACCTCACCTTGTTCCAAGGTCTGTTCCTTACTACAATACTCTCTTAACCCTAACAACAACCTTAGACAATACTAAATACCTCCAACATCTCGATGGTCCCCCCTTGCCTGAGCTGCCTTCTTGTGAATGGATATGCTCTATACCCGAAAGCTAGTGTTTGTCCTCTCAGTCCCTTTCTCGAGTCTGTTCATAAGACTCATGAAGAAGGCGTGTTCTCTCGCAAAAATGACATCGTTTTGATCGTTGAGCTTGACTAGTTTCTTTGGGCTGTCACACTTAAGCCCAACTTGCTTCTTCGCTGGCCCATGTTCTGTTAAGATCCTAACAATACCCCCCCTCCCACCCTTGAGAGCATCCACATCAAGAGGGGGTGATGGCGAGACAGGGGAGGGAGCAGAAGGGAACAAGGGTTTAGGTTCTGGGTTCGCTCGATATGGGGAGGGGGGAGTGCGGGGCGTGAGGGGCGCGGGGTAGGAGGCAGATGAGGGTTCGGGCGGCAGAGACGCGCGACTTAATCATTCCCCTTGCCTCTCTGCTTCGAGCCCCTCTCTCCACGCAATGCTGGGTTGTCATGTGTCCCTATTTTTTTCATTTTATATATAAATTAGTTTTTCATTTATAAAATCAGTTTTTAATTTTAAAAAATCAGTTTTGGTTCAACACCTCATCAATGATGCGACTCATCGGCAACTTCAAGAAGACCCTATGGAGCACATATGAAATCGGTCGGGCGGGACTTACAACTCCGACGATTCGACTGATAATTCCTTGGTTTTTAGTTATGTATTTTTTGTATTTATGTAATTTTTAAATTTTGTATTTTATTAATGAACTTTATTTCTATTTATGAATTTTATTTCTATTTTATTTAGTAGTTGTTGATTTAAAAATAACGTTAACAGATTCAGTTAAAAGCTTAATTAATTACACAGTCAACAATTCTGAAAATCATGCCCCCCATACTTGCCCCTCTGATGTACATCACACTTTTTCTAGGGGGCAGGGGGCTGAACCCTGCCCAGTCAGCAGAGGGTTCTGCCTCAGGGTTCAGGGTTCAACCCCCCACTGATGTGGATGATCTGAGTAAGACTTATGCTCAAGTCTTCTTTACATTTACTATAAACACCATCAACAGTTTCACCTGAATCTTCACCAACAATCTATATAAATTCCCTCTCAAACTTATTTACAGCTCTTGACACCTGAACAATATCTGAATCCTCATCATCGATATTCATGGAAGCTTCAAATTCATCTTCACCTTCAGATTTACTCTCAAAGCAAAGTCTTCTTATAAAGGATACTCAAAGGTGATTTTTTCACGTCTTGGTTCTTCTTCCCTGACTTTACTAGCCTTAGAGCTATTTCAACAGCCACGTTGGTTGCGACAATTACACTAGCTGCTCTGTCAATCACAAGACCATCTTGAAGGACATGAGTATGTGCAATGAAAGTATATAAAACCATTGTCTCCTCAAGAGTGATTGTTGTTTCACCCTAAACAAACACAAAACTCCCTATATCAGCACACCACTCTTCAACATTCCCACAAAACAATTCACCAACCAAGTTATAGCTCCCAAATTCCCCAAACTTATTCATGATCAAATGCTTAACATCGTATCTCCTATACCCATACCATAATATTTCACAATAACTCATATCAACATCACTATCGATCGGTCATCCAATAGCACCATTAATCTGCTTAACTAGCTTGAAAGGGTATAACTCGAATTGGATAAAAAATACCTCAATCATATTGTGCACAATCACATTCCCATCATCCATGAAAAGAATTTGGTACCCATCGTCTATGACTTCTGGTTCTATCAAAAGCCTCATTTCTGCTATCTCCAGCTCACTTTCGAGTTCAAGCTCAACTATTATGGTCGCATTTTTGCAAGGTTCAGGTACAAACAAGTCTCTGAGTGACAACAAAGCTCGATCTGTTCCTAATAATGCCTCAATTTCTTGTTGATGTAACTTCTTCTTCTCAGCTTCGGCTTTCACATTTTCTTGTACTTCAACCAACAATTTGGCTTCGAGTTCCGCCTCCATTTTTGCTCGGAGTTCGTCCTCCTTCTTCACTTCGAGTTCGGCCACTATCTTTAGTTCTAGTTTATCCATCACTTGTGCTTGTCGCTTCTTCTCAACCTCCAAAGCTCCCTTGATTTAATACTCATATGATCGCCAATCATCGATACGGTTCACAATGGCATTAACCTCATCTCTAAAGCATCGTTCCTGCCACCAAATAACTCTTCCAAGCTCTTCCTCCTTGTTCCCCAAATGTGTAATCAAATCCTCTTGGATTAGGTTCGATCTCCCTCTTCATCCAAAAAATTTGTGAAATCAGCTTTAGTGTACTCATAATTGTTGAATCGCGGGCTCTGATACCAATATAACGATTCTTAAAATATGACTCAAAAATATGAAAGATCAACTAAACTAAAGCTTTAAATTGAAGGATACATTGTGAATTACAGATAAGAGCGTGAGCTTGCTCCAAGCTCACCTCACCTTGCTCCAATGTCTGTTCCTTACTCTAATACTCTCCTGAACCCTAACAACAACCTTAGACGATACTAAATACCTCCAACATCTCGATGGTCCCCTCCCTTGCCCGAGCTGTCCTCTTGTGAATGGCTATGCTCTGTACCCGCAAGCTAGTGTTTGTCCTCTCAGTCTCTTTCTCGAGCCTACGTGTAAGACTCATGAAGTAGAGATGGCATCGTTTTGATCGTTGGGCTTGACTATTTTCCTTGGGCTGTCACACTTAAGCCCAACTTGCTTCTTCGTTGGCCCATGTTCTACTGAGATCCTGATAGTAGGGGCCTCATCGTCCGATTTCATCGGCTTGGAATGGTAAATTGCACAAAAATAGTTTGTACGATACCTGATCGTGGTCTAAAATCGCATCCCCACCAACGCTCTACACAACGCGATCGCTCCGAATCATGGATTGATCATCTCTTGCAGGCCCGACCTCCCGATCACGAACCCTAAAAGTTGGGGAAGCCCCAAAAGCCTTCGCCAAATCTCTCGAGAACGAGAAAGGAATGCGATTCCCTTCAACCAACACATCTCTAAGGGTGTGTTGGATGAGCGTCCACTGACAGTCGTTGCCGACGACTTCTCCTCCAACGTAAAAACCACGCGATCGCCCCCTCTCTCCTCATTTTCTCTCTCCACAGTAAGAGCATCTACAGCTCAACGACTCACAACGCGAACCGTGATTTAGCGGGTCGCGGGCCGGTGCATTGTGGAGCACCGATTGTGCGACCCGCGAACCGCTAAATCACGGTTCGCGTTGAGACGTGCGGCTCGCGCTCCGGAATCGCGGGCCGCGGGTGGTGCGAACTGGTTCGAAGGCCAACCAATCGGAGCGCGACACGTGGCCATCTCGTTTTTTAAAAATGCATAAAATCAGATTTAACTAAATAAGATTAGTCCAAAATTAAAGTATAAGTAGATAATTTTACACTATAACAACTATTACGCAACATTTAAAACGGACCCAATATTTTTTTTACTGAAATGTAAAACTCGTCAGTGTCCGTTTTTGATGAAATCTTACCATTTTTCAGGTCGAAATGGGCTCCCGAGCAAAACTTAGAGCTTTGTTATGATGTACTATGTTTTTCGGCCATCCATGGTCGTTTGGAGGGGCAAATTCATACTTTTAAAGTTCGATTGATTATTTTCTTTTTGTTTTAGGATTTTGGAGGGATAAATTATAAATGTAATGCAATTATTAATTATTTTCTTAGGTTAAGATTATTTATAATTAATTTTTATTATTATTTTTTTAATTATATATAACATTTACTGCTTTAATAATGAATTTAATATAATCAAAAATAATTAATTAAGCATTCAGTCAGCATCCAATCACAATACAGTTCCTTATTTGGTTTGCACTATTGTGCAGCACAATTTATTTTAGGACATGCAAACCACTATTTTGCACAGTCTGCATACGGTTTGTTGATACGATTTACACATACGATTTGACCCATCGTACATGTTCTAATATGTCCGGAAATCGTTTCACCCTTTCGTTTCCCATCAGTAATTTATCATAATCTATGCTTATAAAATATAATAATGTTGATAATAACTGGTTAAAGATCATTTTTAAGGGTGATCAGCAAAGAACAAACTTTATCTTCAAGAAACATAGAAAAGTAGATTTGCTAATGTAGTATTGGAATAACCTTATAGAAGTGCACTTTTCTCATTTAACTATTTTTATTTTATTACTTATTTTATGTTTCCAAGTTTTCGTATATTCACTTTTTTAATCAAAATGAATAGATATTATTAAATTATAAAAGAGTCATCACAACGGTCTAAACCCCCGAAAGATCTTTGAACAAAAAACTCTGAGGCATGATTACCGGTCTTGACAATAGGCAACTGTATTAAAAAACAGAAATTAAAACTAAAATACCCAAACTGTCAAGGACCGTTCAAAGTAGTGTATAAATGTTGCTTGATCCCTATTTTCCAAGGACTGTTTTTATCGTGAGGTGGGCGACCAAACTTGAACTTCATAATTTGGACGGGAGGAGAGGTATGATTCAGGGATCCCTCCCGGTAAAAATCCCTGAATCCCTGCTTATTCATGGGGCTTGGCGAGGCTGAATAGAAGTCCTCACATGATTTTTCTTGACTATTGCATCGACCGTGTCCCCGCTTGAGACGTGGGAGGCTAACACGGAGAATGCGAACATCACCGCAACAGGGAGTCGTGGATCGTCGCCTATGCACCATCCTTCTGAAACAACAAAACTGACTTGTGGAAGCGCAGAGAGAACACCACCGCAACAAGGAGTCGCGACCCGTTGTTGATACGCCATTCTTCCGGTACAGCACCGCTGGATTGTGAATGCGCAGAGAAAAACAATACTAGGAGTAGAGAGAAGAGGAGACACACTATCGATCTCATGGTGGTTGAAGCATACACGATGGTGGTTTCATGGCAGTTGGTACGACGGTTAGGGTTGAAAGCTCTCAACCGTACCAGAGCTTTTGTATTTTTACTTTATTTTGATAATAAATGATAAAAGGGTTAAATATTGAAATTTACTCTTAAGTATTGGTCACGAACGCTACACTACCTAACATTTCAAAATGACAAATGCACTACCTTAAGTATTGGTCACACGATTTTGGTAGTAAAAATGGACGGAATATTCCATTCTATTAGTCATATGACCTCAAGCGTCATATAATACATGGTAAAATGACGTTTTTCCCTTAATTATTTGACCTTTATACATTTTACGAGGAACATTACCATTGTACCCTTGTTATTGTTGTATAAAGCTCAACTACTTAAGAGGGAAAAAATGTCATTTTACCATCCGTTATATGAAACTTGAGGTCATATGACTCACGGAATGAAATATTCCGTTTAGTTTTACTAACAAAATCGCGTGGTCAATACTTAAGGTACTGCATATGTCATTTTGAAAGTTGAGTAGTATAATGTTTGTGACCAATACTTAAAATTAAGTTTCCATATTTAACCCATTTGTCTAGTTTGTTTTCTGTAATTCGGGTTAAAACTCCATCTGTGTTACGGTGAAGTTGAGGTTGTGACGATGCTTAAACGACCAAATCGGAGTAACATATTCGGTTGTTACACTGACGAGATCTTGATGTCCAGAACAGAACTACCCGGTCTAAGCATTCTCTGTTATGTTTTTGTTTCTAGCCAGTGTCCTATGACAAAGGTTATGGACTTCTGTTTGTCCATTGAATCGTATTGGTGTGTTAATGGTTAGACAATCAAGAGTGAAGTTTAATTTGTATGACTATGCCTCTGCACTTACTCTAAACAGATGTGTTCATGAATTTGATACATAGGAAAACGAAAATTCATTATTGAGGGTTGATAAGATGAACATTGTAAAAGACATTATTAATATAAGTACTGAATAAATAAATAAATCAACAAAACGGCTAGTTTGATAAAAATTCAACAAAACTAGTAGGTCTATCAACATATATTCATCTACCGTAATTTTTTGATGAAACTAACATGAGAAAGATAATATTTCCCTTTCCTTGCTCATTTGTGGATGATTCCAAGATCCATCGCGAGATACCCAACTTCGAAATCACGTACTCATAGTAAAACCAGACTCTCCTTATAAAAGCGCACATCGAATATCTGTTCGCCAACTTCACCAACTGGGACTGAGAGTAGAGCTTTAGATGTCCTGTTCTGAGGGTTGTACACAACCAAGGCAGTGCCACCTACTTGCACTGATACAAATAATACACCATCCTCCCAAAACCGCAACAGGCCAGATTCATTCACAAAATACGGCAGATCAATGTTCAACAATTTGGTCCAAGATTCAGTCACACCATACTCTTTCATCGACCAAACAAGTACCCTGGTGCTGGTTCGTCAACAATGCCACGGAAAGCAATCCATCGTTGGCCAAAACGGAGTGCGTATCAAAGCTATCACAATCCTTGAAGACTATATCACCAGGCATCCCCATTTCCTGGGAAACTTCACTGGACAAGTTGAAGGACATAAGAACATAATCGAGCTCGTCTTCCTGTCCAATCCAATGAAGACTCCCATTGAGATAGACAGACGAAGCAGGATTCAGGACACAGCATGGTGTCGTTGGAGGGCTAATTCCCCTCCACACACCCTTTCTCAGATCACAAATCTCAGACGCAAAAGGAACCAGACTTTCGGGATCATGTGTCAAATACACACTCCTCAGAACCTTATAGTCACCACTTTCGGGGTCGAATCCAAACCCTAAAAGATACACCATGTCTTCATCAGGATATATAGGCCGAGATGGGAGCTGAACTAATTTTCTAATACTAGGGTTCCAAATCAGGATGCTATGAACTTCAGCTACAGTAGTGAGGAAACAAACCAAGCCATTACAGGTGCCCACGATTAGGACATGCCCGCTCCGGATCTGTTTGGGAAGATCGTCGTGCTCGTGAGACTCGAAGAACGAGTGGTCGTGAGAGCTAAGTCTATGCAGACTTTTATTGGAACTGTGAACGACGGGGACGAAACGGTGAACGAGCACGCGGTTGCTGGTGCTATGGTTTAGGGTTTGGGCGGTGTGATCGGAGACGAAATTAGGGGAAGAGATGAGGGAGTACCATGTTTTGCAGACGCATCTGCACCGTAGAATCGATTTCGCCGGCAGTTTTGTGAGTATCTGATAGCAGATTTCTGAAGGAAGATGATCGGTGACTGACATTGTTGCCTCTCTTCTGCGTCTTCGCACTGAACTCCTGAAACTGAAAAGAAGATTGAGAGTGAATGAAGAAGAGTATCAGTGTATGAAATTGAGATGGGTTGGGCTTTAGGTAGGCTTCTGGGCCCAAATGAAATTAAATAAATCTTAAGGATAACTTTGTTTCCTAACTTTTACAAATGTTTCATTATCAGATCCTAACCCAGGCTAACGTTTGGTCTCAATTCCTAACATAATAGGTTTGGAATTTCTCAGAAACTATAAAAAATCGTCTAAACTCACGATTCCGTAAACTCATCCAAGTGTTGTCGTTGTTGGCGTTCATTACCCATGGTGCCTTCCTCGACGTTGAACTTATCCTCGTTCTCAAGCAACCGAACCCAATGCTCGACGAGTTGACGGAATCGTGAGTTTGGACGGCTTTTTATAGTTTCTGAGAAATTCCAAACCTATTATGTTAGGAACTGAGACCAAACGTTGGCCTGAGTTAGGATCTGATAATGAAACGTTTGTAAAGGTTAGGAAACATAGTTTTCCCTAAATCTTATTAGTGATCTTTTTTTTGAAACGGGAAAGAGGTAGTTGTATTACGATTTCATATTATGATTATAAGGGGGGACATAACAGTTCCGGATACCAGCTTTTGTCCCAACCGGCCGTAGCCCGTCGGGCGCACATGGTTCCATACATATAGTCTGCTTTGATTTGCAGATCCGAAACTCAAAAGTTCCTCTATCCAACGTTACAAGGAAATAATAAACCAAAGTTCTAACCTTATTGAGCCAAAAGGTTATTCGACCTAGCACAGTGAATAACCAATAATTTATTCGACCTAAAACGGGATAAAAAATTAGCACACGATCGAAAGAGCAAACTACCAAATCTGCGATGCCAGTTCTTCTAGGCCCCGTGTCATTGGAGCGATCTGGTATTGTCAATTCTTCGTCTTGATTCGCTCGGATCTTTCGAAGTAGTGAGGAAGACGAGAACAACGATTCGACCTGCAGCGGTGTGTTCGAGATCGAAGGTCCCGACTTCGGGTGCCGTGGAGACAGACCCCGACTTATCGTCCTTCCTCCCGGATCCCAGATCCATCGAGGGAACGGACTCATGCCAGCGTTAGGTGGCACGACGCATGGAGCCCATAACCCTGAAAATGGCAGGAGGGCCACAGTGGCCGAGAAATGTCCGGGAAGAAAGACGCGGGCTGAGAGAGCGGCTGTTGGGCGGCAACGTACGGTGATGCTGGCGGCGGCGAACCCTAAGTAGGGTAGACGAAACCTCATTTGGAGGCAGTGGAGAGCTTTGAAGCCGGGACTTCGATGATGAAAGCATGGAGCTGCCATGGAGGAGGGTGGGGAGGGGCTGCGCGCAGAGAGAATTAAGTTTCTCTCTGCCGCAACCAATTCACTGTTTATTAGTTATCTTTTTAATGTGTAGTCTTTTTGTAATAATATAAAAAAATATTTTAAAAAATAATTGCTGATGTATTGTTATTGTAAATGATTCCAGTTTGATACATCCAACAATTCAATTCACTATGAATTTTTACATGTTTCTAATCTGTTATGGGGTAGTACCTTGCTCTCAGAACCCATGCAATCAGACTATTCGATTTATGAAGTTCCTAGGAGTGATATATTAAAATCAAGGAGGTGCTTGAAACTCATACTTCTTTTGATTGTGATCACACAAGAGTTCCCACCGTTTCCATTTAACTCCTTTCTCCGTGTTATAGTTTCAATACCTTGAATCAATCCTTGAGGTAGGAGATACACTCCCATCGTGTATGTCGACAAATCCTTGATGACCACCTTCAGGAAGACCTCTTTGCATGTTTTGCTTAGCACCAGTTCCTCCCAACTCCTCAACCTGCGGACTATCATATCTTAATGTACTCTAACGCTCTGAACCTATTCTTGCTCGATATCGATGACATTTTCAGGTACAACCTGATGTCGACCACTTCCTGCATTTTCAATATCTCGATGATCTTTCCCAATCTCCAGTTGGGTGTTTGGGATAAACATCACATATGGCTTTTGAACGTTGACCTTCTGACCCGATGTTGCTTCGTACTTGCCTGACACAGCTCTACACTGGCCAACTTCCTCTATTGTTATCTGGGAAAAAGGAAAGCTATCATCCGCTAAAAAGAAGGAGAGATATGGCTGGTGCCCCTTTTGTTACTTTCGTACCCCGGATGCTCCATTCCCCACTGTCTGGTGAATCACCCTGGATATCCTCTTTGCACAAATGATGAACAAGTGGGGTGATAATGTCCCCTTGTTGTATTCCTCTCTATAGGATGATCGACCTTATCCTCCTCCATTTTGTTGTTACACAAAGCTTTATTGACTCGATACACTGCATGGTCAATCTCACCCAACGCTCGTTGAAACCCATACAAACCATGACCCTCTCCAGGAAGTCTTTCTCCATTTGCTCATAAGTCTTGCTCATGTCTACTTTCAACGCCATCAACCTCGTTCTACTTTATCGAGTGTTTCGTAGCTTATGGAGACCTCCCCTCAGATGATAACATTATCCGTGATTAGTCTCCCCTAGATAAAAACGCTATGGGTTTGCAATATGGCCCCAACTAACGTCTTTTTCATTCTATTAATCATGATTTTTGGAATCACCTTGTACAACATGTTGCATATCGCGATTGACTTAAACACCCCCTTTTTCTTCAGCCTATTTTTTGGGGGATTATAACCAAATTTGTATATGGTAATCCCATAATTGAAAACCCCATGCACCTATCCAACTATCTGTCTTCGAACAATCCTCCAATACTTTGATAGATTCCGGGGTTGAAACCATTTGGGGTTCCATACCGAATAACGTCCACTGTACCTCTTCCTCGGTGACTGGTCTCATCAATATCTTATTGTCCCGTCCATGACTGACCTCGGAATCAGGTCGATGATCTCCTCAAAACCGGAGCCTTGTAAAATGAATAACTATTGGAAATGATACCCGAAAAGCTCCACTAAACCCGCCCCCGCCCAACCTTTGTCCCTTTGTCATCTCCAAGGGAGAAAATTATATTATACCGACATCGAGTTGATGCCTTGGAGTGGAAATACCTTGTATTAAAGTCTCCATCCTGCAACCAATGTTTTTCTCTCTTTGTCTCCACTGATCATATTCCTACAAAAAGAGCATGTTAATTTTGTGTAGTATCTCTTGTATGTTTCCTCTGCCCTATTGTCCTGCTTTCTTTGGCAATCTGCTATTTGTATGTCCAGCGGGTCCTCGGCTACCTTAACCCAATGTTGCAAAGCCTCTGCCACTATCCTCCTTTGTTCCATAATCGAATTTATGCCCGAGTCCCCCTATTCTCGTCTGATTATCGCCTCACACTCTTTGACCAACGAGTGCAATATCGAGCAACGGGGTATGTGTGAGGACGCATACCTCACCCTATCATGGTCGGCATCAACCAGACCTCCTGTTTCCCCCGTTTCCTAGTGTTCTCCCTGGATACCTATTATCCTTATAAGTGTCTCTTATCTCATACCATGGGCATTTCCAGGTCGAGTCAGAAAATAACCACCACCAACCGTGTTTGATCAACCATCATCATCAGGAATCCCTCGCAACTGTTTCCCCTGGATTAACCGGGTATCATAGTTATAACTATATCACTATGATATTGTGCACGAAGATCATATAACAATGTATGTGATCTTTGTGCACATAAGATTGCAACTGGGAACTAATTTACTTTTTTTTAAAGGGCAACATAAGAATTTCATTAATCATGACAATATGAACAAAAACAAAAAACGGGTCCCTGACCTTGAGATCAGTATATGTCTGAGCCCCTCGTAGGGTGTCTGGCGTACTTAGACCCGTATTATTAGCCTACTTTATATCGTAGACAATAAGGAAAACAAATAAACACAAGGACGAACATAAAAAATGGTAGAGTCTACGATGCCAGTTCTTCTAGAGCCCGTAACTTGCGTAGTAGGGCGATCTGGCATTGCTAACCCATCATCTCGATTCGTCGGGATCACCTAAGATGTCCCTCTCTGAGATGAGCCTTGTTTTAGATGCGATAAGGACAACGGAGCATGCTCCGGTTATGACTTCACCGATACTTCTCGCAAAAACAGATCACTCTGGCCTCTGTAGATCATCATCGGATCGACCCACCCTGACGTAACCCAGTAGGGCCTGTCCAAAACAAACATATCCCAAAAGGGTTTGTCCAAACTCGATTTTTCCGATCGTGGGTGCCACGGAGGCAGACCCCAACCTATCGTCCCTCATCCCGGATTCCAAATCCATCGTCTGTATTGGTTTAAGACCTTTTCCAAACGGTTCGTGCATGTGTTTGGCTGGTAGAGTTGTACTGAAACCAAACCTCAGCAAATCGAACCATTAGTTGATGGGATCGATTTCGGATTAGCCCTGAAGGCTCTTCATAGTCTCTTAGACTCAAAGTAAAGTCTCTTAGACTAAGTAAAAAATTACCGTGACTGTGCTCAGATAGAGAAGAAATACCATTTCCAGACTCCCCTTTCGCCGCCCCATCGAACGGATGTCGTCCCCGCTCCGCCAGGAAAATCTGTGATTGAGGACGTCATCCCCCAACATCATTGTCATGGTGATCACAAGGAATAGAGACATGAATCAGGACATCGTAGAGAGCATGGTTATGGCCATGGACAAGATGTCTCTGTGCGGCGCTAGGTTAATATTCAATTAGATATACTTTTTACATGGGAGCTAGTTGAAAGCACCTCATTGTTATAATTAGTAATAGGTTTTTTGATTGGAACTTTTTTTATTGGTTAAGGATTTGGGGACCGTACCTGATAAATGAAATGCTAAGCAACTCCGGTAACTTGGTGTTTTTGTTCAAACATGGCCTTCTAAATATGAAATTTGTGTTTTTCTTACAACTCTTTCTGAGTTTGGTGTTCTTGGATTTGAATTGGGTTACTCTATGAAAATAGTGGTTTGGGATGGTGCTCAAGTCATATTCGATCAATGGAGAATCTAAGTGGTCGCGTCAAATTAAACTTGTTTGTTTTCATACAGATTCATGTTTGTTAAAGACTAATCCAACTCAAAAACTGGAACCGATGGGTGGATGCATCAAGATGTATATAAAGGGATTAATTTATCCACACACTTTCGATGTGGGACACACTTCGACAATGTCCTATGCTCTCTAGTCGTATTGTGTCTTAGATACATTGAGAATTTCACAAGCCTCTTATTGCCAAAACTTCTAAAAATCTTGCGAAGTGTATTTGCAAGAACACATTCTAGAAAAAGTTCAATGTAGATTAGTGAGAAAATTTAAAGCTTAGTATATTTGAGTAAGAAATGTGATATGTTTAGTGTATTTTGTATCCGATTTTTATGTTTTCATATTAAATATTTATTATTAACCATCTTATTTTATTATTATTAAAATATATCTTAAATATATAAAAAAAATTATTGGGTCAAATATCGAAACTCACTCTTAAGTATTGGTCACGAACACTACACTACCCACGTTTTCAAAATGAACACTACACTACCTTTAAGTATCGGTCACATGATTTTGTTAGTAAAAATGGAAGGAATTTTCCATTCCGTTTGTCATATGACCTCAAGTGTCATATAATGGATGGTAAAATGACGTTTCCCCTTAATTATATGACCCCTACACATTTATAAGGAACATTACCATTGTACCCTCGTTATTGTTCCTTATAAAATGTATAGAGGTCAAATACTTAAGGGCAAAAAAACGTCATTTTACCATCCATTATATGACACTTGAGGTCATATGACTAACGTAATGAAAAATTCCGTCTATTTTTACTAACAAAATAGCGTGACCAATACTTAAAGGCAGTATAGTGTTCATTTTGAAAACGTGGGTAGTGTAATGTTCGTGACCAATACTTAAGAGTAAGTTTCGATATCTAACCCATTTTTATTTATAAATTTAATTATAAAAATAATAATCATAGATAATATACATTTACGTCTTAAATTCTTATGGACGTTATTGTTGTTTACGTTTTTTATTAATGTTTTTTTAATATCTATAATATCATATTTATTTTTAATTGTTTATTATTATTTTTTTTATAAAGATATTAATGTTGTTTATTTGAACATTTTTGTCATTTAAGGATATGATTATAACAAATACATTTTCTTTTATTTTTATTTTTAAAATGTTTGTCGTTGTTTTTTCATAATACAATTCATATTTTGTTCATATATATAAAATAAAATATGTTTTACGAAATTTAAAAAATAAAAAATATAAATCCGATTATTCTCCGACTAGTCCCTTCCTAACTGTCTAATTAGCGTCTAATGCTCTTTAGAACCTTGATATTTTTTTGTGAGATTATCCCTTAGATATAACATCTAACCTTAATTTTTACCAAAAAATGATTTATTCAAAATCTATTATAAACAACAAAAATTTACGGGAAATATGTTATGGACCGACTCTACCCACTTGTATTCCATATCATGAATCTTGTTTTCCCCTAACCTATAAAATTTCTCAGTAGTATCTATCATGATCATACCAGAAACATTGAACCGTGTCGAATAATGAAAACACATTTTTAAGATTGTCAACTAAATTCCCATCAAAATCAAATTCCTATTTACTTCTTAAAGATGTGAAAATTGTTTGAACAAAATGGTGAGAAAATGAAGGACAGAAGAGAAAGTGACAAGTGTGAGAGAAGTGCTAAAAGAGTGGCTAAGCCTTAGCTACAAAAACCCAAATCTAAGCATCAAATCTGTTAAGAATCTAAGCCTCCTCAACCACTGGATTTCTTCATTCTCTTCAACTAAACTTCGAAATTTCAGGCCTTTCATATATTTGTGTTCTATAGTAATTAAAACTTTATTTACATTTCTATCCACCCCCTCCTACAATCCTATTTTTCATACATAATTGTGTTTATTAGATTAACCCAATGGTTGCAATGTTCAAAAGAAAAGTAATCATTTTGTTGATTTGAAATGTTATTGGAAAATGAACAATTTTTGTGTTGAGAAATACATCAAATAAAAAAAGGATAACGTCGATTTTTAGTCCAATCGGAAATGTCATATACACATCTTAAATGTGCTCCACCTTTTGTGACAGATCATAACACAAAAGTGGTACACGTTTATAAAAAGTACCAATCACATGTAAAATAATTATGAAAAATTGGCTAAGATTTGTAACAAAATACCACATTTATGCTACTTTTTATAACAAAATACCATTTTTGTGTTAGGATTTGTCACAAAAAGTAGAGCACAATTAAGATGTGCAAATGACATTTTTAATTGAATTAGAAAATGACGTTTTCCCAATGACAAATTTGATACATGTATATGGGCAATAGTAAAAGTCTTTGTAATCAAAGATGGCATTTATTTAGGCAAATTTTCAAATTTGTATTAAAAATGGGACTAATTTATATTTTCAAATTTTATGTATGAGTTATGAAAACTTATGTAGAATTAATTAATTATTGGTAATGTATACAATGAATTGGCATGCAAAACTATTTCATTGTTCAATTAATTGGTTATGAGAATTAAGTAACGTGTAAAATGATTTGAATGGTGATGTAATTAATATGAATGTTTGTCAAATTTTCACTTGTTGACACCATGTTTGTTTAATTTGCTAAACAATCCCTGAATGATTCTATTTATAACTTATGGTTATTTGCAAGTGAGGGCCTTAACCTAACAAATACTCTCTCTTCCCTCTTTTTCTTGTCTCCAAACTGCTATTAAATTCAAAATCCTTTGTGCACTGAACAAAAAAGGGAAGGAAAATCAACGCTCAAATTCCATGAATCTGTGCTAAGATTTTCGATAACCCATGTCGATTTCAGTTTCAATTCCGCCATTGATGGGGGCTGAAGCTGGACTCGATTTGAAACCCTAGAAACCCCTCATTTCTCCGCACAGACAGAGACACTCTCATTCTTCGTTCCTTCGTCGTCCTTGAACCGCACTCTGATCATGGAGCGGATTGACAGCGTCGCCTCCTTCAGCGACAGCAAAACCCTGTCCCCGAGCCCTCAAAATGATCAGGGCAGTGTCTCGGCCGCGGAGGATTCAGGGGATGTTTCGGGTGGCGCGGTTTGGGGGCGGAGCGGAGGCAGCATCGCCGAGAGGAGGGCGGCGAAATTTGGGTTCAATGCGGCGAGTATCACGACGGCGCGGTTCCGGACGACCGGCCCTTTGGAGTCCCCTGCCGCGAGGTCGCCGTGTCTCACCATCCCGCCTGGTATCAGCCCCACCGCTCTGCTTGATTCTCCGATCATGCTCCATAATACCCAGGTGGAATTTTTACCTGATTTTTATTTTTGTTGATAGGAAATGTTTGATAGTTGAGCGATGGTGAAAGTTTATGTTGCCAAGATGTGAATTTTGTATCTGATTCTGTTTGATTCAGTGTTGGGTCTGTGAAGTAGTTGTGTGGGTGGAAATGTTGTACGGTGAGGATGGTGATATTAATCTGATGATGGGTCTTATTAACTATGGTCAAGTGAATATTTTGTAGCTGAGGATCTGAACTTAAGTAGTAGTTATGGTTTATGCTGTATATGTATGTGCATGTTATGTCTATAAACTTTGAGATGATGGTTTAAGTAAGCTTTGAGGTGGTTTCTAAGTTGTTTTCCGGGCAACCCCTTAGTGTTCATATTGGTAACTGTTTGTGTGTATGGTATGGCTATCGAACTGTTGGGTGCCAGACACGTAATTTGTTTGGGTATTACAAGAATAAGGAGTATATAACTTTGAGTCTTGCAAGTTTTTGAAAAAGAATAAAATGAGTGAGGGAGTTTTGAAGTTAACATTATTGTTGGTGCACTTTGAATATAGCTAGCCGTTGTATCTTATTTTGGATATTAGTACTCTTGATCTATAATAAAGGTAGATGACAAAACGTCTGTTCTTATATTTCTGTATGTATTAACCATTCAAACTATCCCTAACATCACTTTATGAATTTTCTTGTTTGTGGTTCTTAGAATAAGGTGATTCATGATTTGAATTGTCTTCTTCATCCCCAATCATGAATTGGAATTAGGTGTTTCTATATGAGTCGTGAAAAATCTGAGAATCATATTTTCTTTTTACCAAGTTTGGGCTGTACACACTATTTCTTTATCACTCTGAACCTCACCAGCAGATCATGTTACTAATTTGGCTTTGGTTATGTCAGATAACAGTAGGCTCAACCCTGTTGTCATAATCTGTTCATAAATACACATATATATGATTATTTTACAAAAATATCCGTTCTTTTTCCTGCTTTCTTTAATGCATTTTAATTAAAGTTATCTCAACTTAATTACCCAATTGGCACTCCCTCTAGTCTCTAAATTTCTTGCCTACCATTTATTCTATCTCCTAAACTTGCAGCCTATACTTTTTAAGTTACTCATTATTCCCTTTTCTTGGTTGCTAATTAGTGTGAGTTTAATGTGTTATTTTGAAATCTATGCATATAAGCTTATCTAGCTTGAGTTAATTTTTATATTGATGAATTTGCAGTCAAATTTTTTTTCTGTAAGCCTTTTGCCTGAATTGGTGAACCACCAAATTAACTTCCCTATTCACAATATAATAATCATGTCTTTATTGTTTAAAATAAGCTGATTCACTTTCAAGTCTTAATAAATGAAATGACTGATTTTTATATCTGATTTGCTTATTTGTCATCCATTAATTATCATGCAAAACATTCTCACTATGTGTACAGAGAATTTCTTCTTAAATATATATTATTTTCTTTTAGGGGCTGCCATCTCCCACCACTGGAACTTTTCCAGCATCCTCTCTCAATCATGAAACTTCGATTGTTGATTCAGCCACTCCTGCTGATGGGGAAAAGGGAAATGATTCCATTTTCAGGTTTAAACCTCCCGCAAGGCCAGATTCCATGCTGGGCTTTCCTAGTTCTCAAAATCAGGTAATTGACCCCATATTTTCGATACCATACTAATTTCTTCTGAAAGTACCATGCTTTGCATAAAGGAGGCTATTGAACATCCAAACATGCAATATTGAGTGTTATGCTTTTGAGAATTACTTTGAATCCCATGTTACTTTTAATATTAAACATTTCATAAAATCTGATAAATTGTAGCCATTATATAAGTGGGTGAAAGCTGAATGTTCAATAGCCTCCTTTATTGTACTTTCCAAGTATTTGCAGAATGTTCTTAGCTAAGTCCACTTATCTAGCTTTCTTGTGAAAGATTGTGTATTGTTTGTTGCTAATTTCTCCATTTGGTTATATTTTTAAGCGATAATCTCACTCCATTTTGGGTAAATGCACCTTTCTAAATCAACTGCCTCAGTTTTTTTTTTTAATCTCAATATACCCCAATTCCATCAACCTTTGGGTATGAAATGATGAAAATACCCTCACAAAAATAATAGTTTCCTCTCTGATATACTCCATGCAGGGAACTGATGTGGATTATCAAACTCTTGTTTCTACTCACCAGTCGATGGAGTTTGAATTTCCATCTGGATTTTCAAAAGAAGCTACTTCGAAGAACTGTTCTGAAGATTCTTCTGGTGAGGTGAAAGTTGTAGAAAGCATTGTACCTGCACAAAGTGATGTAGCTGCTAATCAGATCCCTCATCCCAAACCTATCCATAGAGAGGATGTGGGGACCTATCGTCCTTCAGAAGGGGCACACACCCCAATGGAAACATCAAGGACTTCAGAAGATGGATACAACTGGAGAAAATATGGGCAGAAACAGGTAAAAGGTAGCGAATACCCACGTAGCTACTACAAATGTACCAATCCAAATTGTCAGGTGAAGAAGAAAGTAGAACGTTCCCATGATGGTCAAATAACAGAAATCATCTATAAGAGTACTCATAATCACCCAAAACCTCAGCCTAGTCGACGAGCAACACTCGGCTCGTCATTTTCATTCAACGACATGTCAGAGATTGGCGAGGGCAATAATTTCTGTGTCAAAGCTGAAGGTGGGGCAGTGTGGAGGAATATTCAAATGGGGTCCAGGGATGTGAAACTTAGTTCAGATTGGAGGGCTGATGGTCTTGAAAGGACATCATCAGCATCTGTATTAACCGAGGTTTCTGATCCATCATCTACTAGTCGAGTGAGAGGTGTGTTTGACTCAGCTGGGACACCTGAGCTTTCATCAACACTTGGCAGTCACGATGATGATGAAGATGAAGCTACCCAAGGAAGCGTCTCTCTTGCCAATGATGCTGATGAAGAGGAATCTGAGTCAAAACGAAGGTTTGATTCTTTCCTTAATGAACATAGTTGTAGAGTAAAAAACATCATATATGTGAATCTACCTTCACTGTTCGTTTCAGGAAAACAGAAAGCTGCTTGATGGAAACAAATTTGACATCACGGGCTGTTCGTGAACCAAAAGTGGTTGTCCAAATTGAGAGCGAAGTGGATATACTTGATGATGGGTACCGTTGGCGCAAGTATGGACAGAAGGTTGTCAAAGGGAATCCCAACCCTAGGTATTAATAACACGTGCTCTTTCCTTCACTGGCTTGATGTTATTTGTGTGACTTTACTGAGTCTCATCTGGACCCGTTACAGATTCTAATGAGTTTACATGTTCTTCCCATAGTTGTACCTACGTACCAAATTCCTTTTGCGGCAGAGTTTTTTTTTTTTGCCAGAAATCGGCAAAAATGTCCCTCAACCCCAATCCCCAAAAATGTCATTCTTTGTCTTTTTAATTATTTTATCTCTTAAGGAGTTTCTTTTACATCTACTCAACTGTTTTGTTACATCTAACCAAAATGTTTCAAGTAGTTATGGAATCTTTTTCCAGATTAAGGTCAAGGGCATTGTTGTCAGTTTCTGGCAGAAGAGAGCTCTGTGTTTTTTGAAATTTAGGATAGCTATATAAAATTGATAATCCCCTTAAGTTTTTTCAGCGTCATTTTACCCCCTCAACTTTTGGGTGTGAAGTGATGAAAAAAAAACTTAGAGGGTGTCCATTATTTTGTGAAACTTAGGTATATAGTTGATCGAGAAATGTGCATACTTAAGGGTAGTTGAATGAGATTATCACTTTTCCTTATTCTTGATGGTACCGAGTAGAATCGCAACTATGTTTTGGTTGAACGAATGACTGTCTTATCACTTACAGGAGCTACTACAAATGTACTAGCGCGGGTTGCTTGGTGAGGAAGCATGTAGAAAGGGCCTCACACAATTTAAAATGTGTAATCACGACATACGAAGGCAAGCACAACCATGAAGTCCCTGCAGCCAGAAACAGCAGTAACGTGAACTCTAGTAATGGAAACTTATCCTCTGCTAATGCACAATCAGCCGTATCATTAGCCAGAGCCAACCCCACCAAACCTGAGTCACAAGTTCAAGACTTTGCACCCCGATTTGATCGAAAATCCGATTTCAGCAACCAATACCTGAGATCAAGCTTGCTAGCGAATTACGGTCCACCCTCGATGTACCAGATGAAGTTACCTCCTTTACAGCAGAACATGACTTACGGTTCCTTCAGCCAACAAGTTGGTTCGATGGCTTCCATGGTTCCGGATTTCCCAATGTCATTACCTTTGGGCATGCACCAATCTCCCAATCCTTCACTGCCAGGTTTTGACTACAATAGTCCAGAGGCTGATGTGAGGTTCCTCAGGCCTAAACAGGAGCAGAGGGATGATAATTTATATGACGCTTGCCTTCCCGTTGTTGATAATGTGAATCCTCAATCCTCGTCGTCGCCAACTTCGTTGTATGGCCGGATGATGGGGAGATTCTCATCTTGATAGCTTTGTTTTGGTTTCTTAGTATTGTTCGTTCTTTTGGTCTGCTTACAGTCATTACATAGATGTGAACTCTAGAACTCATTATGTTATTGGTTACAGGTTTCTTTCTGTTGGGATAAATTTTCTTGTTACTTTGTTTTGTCATAGCTTCTTCTGGATATATATGTTAAAGAAATTGCAGCAAGTTTTGTAACTAATATCTCTTATCTACTTTTTATGAGAAATATATATATGTGTGGACCTAAGACTTGCTTAGAGTAGTTTTTTTTTTTAAACGGGCAAACAGAGATGTGCATTACTGTAAATCAAAATATTATAAAGTAGGGCCAAACGGCCCTGGGTACCAGAATATTGTCCGAGTCTTTCGTGGGCGATCCAGTTTTCTTGGTCCCATTGATAACTCTATTTTTCATCGTAGATACAAATTGAGGACAACCTCTTACCACAATTTCAACATTATTGAACCTAAAATTGAAAACAAAACAGCAAGATAAAATCCAATTAAAACAATTTAGAATTGAAACTAAAACTGCATCCAAACTAAAGCAGGAAACACGAGCTGCTTCCTTGCTCCTCCCAGGACGGCCAGCAACGTCGGTCCCGGGTCATAGTGGGTAGGCCTCGGATCTCAAATCCACTAATTGTATTGCTCCAAGATCTTCTCCAAACAACTCGTGTGAGTGTTCGATTGGAATAGCCCTGAAGGCTCGCTATAATATCTTAGGCTCAGTATTACGCTGTAGTCTCTTAGACTCAGTGTTACCTCGGTCGATGACGATGAGGAGATTAACCACTGGCGGCTCGCATGCCTGAAGCGTAGATCCAGCAACAGTGGATGGGCACGACAAGGACAACGTCGACTGTGCTCGGAAGGAGGAAGGTTGTAGTTACTGGATAGACGAAGATAACTGCTAAAAAGGGGCTCGAGATGAAGAAGAGGAGGGAGAGAGATCTCCACCAATAGTCTCTATGACTAAAATTATGGAAACCGCCGACAACAACTAAGATTTAGAAGTGCGTGGGCTCTAGCGGAACTGGACAGTTTGTCTCATTTTTTGTTAGTGTCCCTTGCTTAGAGTAGTTATTTGGCATGATTTTTTCCTTTAGTGAACTGGACGACCGAAACCGTGGAATTTTAGGTTTTAACCGTTGGGGCGATTACTTGGACACCAAGCAATACTTTGCTAAACCTAATAGTAAACTTTGATTATGTTTCCTAATCCAAACTGAGAACACTAAGCCAACCTTTATAAATACACATGCCTCTCCTCCAAACACAATAATTACTCATTAATATCCTTCTCTGTTTCTCTAGTTGTGCTTCTCCTTCCCCATGGAACTTGACACGGCCGCCGGAGCAAACTCTCCTCCTAAAAGAAGAAAGCTCGACCACATGTCTCCGACTCCGACTCCGGCGCCGGAGCGCAAGAGAGCCGCGAACCGACTAGTCGTAGACGAGCCCACCAACGACGACAACTCCGTCGTGACTCTCCATCCCGACACGATGGAGACCCTCAACCTCTTGGCCGGAGACGCCGTATTAATCAAAGGCAAGAAAAGAAGAGACACCGTCTGCACCGTCCTCCCTGACGCCACCTGCGACGGCCCAAAGATCCGAATCAACAAAGTCGCTCGCTCCAACCTCCGCGTCAAGCTCGGCGACGTCGTTTCCGTCAACCTCTGCCCCCAACATCAAGCTCGGAAACAGAGTCCACATCCTCCCCCTCGACGACACCGTCGAGGGCCTCACCGGAGACCTCTCGGAAACCTTCCTGAAGCCCTATTTCCTCGATTCCTACCGACCCGTCAGGAAAGGCGATCTCTTTTCCGTCCGGGGCTCCATGAGATGCGTCGAATTTAAGGTGGTCGGAACCGAAACAGAGGAATTCTGTCTGGTGGGTCCGGAGACCGAAATCGTCAGCTCCGGCGAGCCGGTGAGGAGGGAAGACGAGGAAGCGAGTCTCTCCGAGGTCGGATACGACGATGTCGGAGGTATGAGGAGGCAATTGAATCAGATCCGAGAGACGGTGGAGCTTCCTCTCCGGCATCCCCTGCTTTTCAAGACGATCGGAATCAAACCCCTGAAAGGGATCCTCCTCTACGGCCCTCCCGGCACCGGAAAAACCCTCATCGCCAGGGCGATCGCCAACGAGACCGGCGCTTTCTTCCTGGTCATCAACGGCCCGGAGATCATGTCCAAGATGGCCGGAGAGAGCGAGAGCAATCTCCGGGAAGCCTTCGAGGAAGCCGAATCGAACTCCCCCTCCATCATCTTCATCGACGAAATCGACTCAATCGCCCCGAAACGGGACAAAACCAACGGCGAGGTCGAGAAGAGGATCGTCTCCCAGCTCCTCACCCTCATGGACGGCCTCAAATCCCGATCCCACGTCGTCGTCATCGGAGCCACCAATCGCCCCAACAGCATCGACCCTGCATTGAGGCGATTCGGCCGATTCGACCGCGAAATCGACATCGGAGTCCCAGACGAAACCAGACGAATCGAGGTCCTCCGTATCCACACCAAGAACATGAAGCTCAGTCCCACCGACGAAGTCGATTTAGAGAAAATCGGTAAAGAGACTCACGGGTACGTCGGTGCAGACCTCGCCGCGCTATGCACCGAAGCCGCATTGCAATGCATCAGAGAGAAAATCGATGTGATCGATTTAGAAGACGAAACTATCGATGTCGAGATACTTGACTCCATGTATGTGACGAACCAGCACTTTAAAACCGCTCTGACCCTCACAAACCCGTCTTCTCTAAGAGAAACGATCGTGGAAACCCCGAACGTTACTTGGACCGACGTCGGAGGCCTCGAGAGAGTGAAGAGGGAGCTACAAGAGACGGTTCAGTACCCGGTCGAGCACCCGGAGAAATTCTTGAAATTCGGGATGTCGCCGTCAAGGGGAGTCCTCTTCTACGGCCCTCCCGGCTGCGGCAAGACCCTCCTCGCGAAAGCCATAGCCAATCAATGCCAAGCCAATTTCATCAGCATCAAAGGACCGGAGCTTTTAACAATGTGGTTCGGAGAGAGCGAAGGTAACGTTAGAGACGTGTTCGACAAGGCACGCCAGTCGGCGCCGTGCGTGCTCTTCTTCGACGAGCTCGACTCCATCGCCACTCGCCGAGGGAGCAATGTCGGCGACTCCGGCGCCGCCGATCGGGTTTTGAATCAGTTGTTGACAGAAATGGACGGAATGAACGCTAAGAAGACTGTGTTCGTGATCGGAGCGACGAACCGGCCGGACATCATCGACCCGGCTCTGCTCCGGCCGGGGAGGCTGGACCAGCTGATTTACATTCCTCTGCCGGACCGGAGCTCGAGGCTGCAGATCTTCAGGGCTTGTCTGAGGAAGTCGCCGGTGGGGAAAGTCGTTGACTTTGAGCACCTTGCTGAGGTTACGGAAGGGTTTAGTGGAGCGGACATAACGGAGATATGTCAGAGGGCTTGTAAGTATGCCCTTAGAGAGGAGATTGAGAAGGATTTGGAGAAGCAGAGGTTTGGGGGTTTGATGGAGGTTGATGGTGTTGAAGAGGTGGCGGAGATTAAGGTGGGGCATTTTGAGGAGGCGATGAGGTTTGCGAGGAGGAGTGTGAGTTATGGTGATGTGGTGAGGTATGAGTTGTTTAGCCAGAACTTGCAGCAGTCGAGAGGGTTTGGGTCTGAGTTCAAGTTCTCTGAAGCTGGAGGTAAAGTTGATCCCTTTGTGTCCTCTGCAGGTGGAGATGATGATGACGACGAGGAGTTTGGTAATAAATTAGCTTTAGTGGTGCTTCATTAGTATTTGAATTTTGTATTTGGTTTAGTAATATCAGTATTTGGATCTTCAATTTTACAAGGATAATTGCATAAGTACTCATTTTTGCAAGCCAAGTATATTTAATACTTATGCTAACTATATATGTTTTTGGGGTAAGACTGATTCTTATTCCGTTGGGAAAGATTATTTGCATATCTGAACCGTACTTTACCTTTTGTGGTAGATCATAACACAAAAGTGGTATATGTTTACAAGAAGTATCAATCACGTGTAAAATAATTATGAAAAATGAGACTAGGATTTGTAACAAAATACCACCTTTATGATATTTTTTGTAACAAAATGCTACATTTATGTTACTTTTTGTAACAAAATACCACATTTGTGTTAGGATCAGTTACAAAAGGATGAGCACGATTAAGATGTACAAATGACATTTCTAACTGGACTAAAAAACGACCCTATGTTTTTCAGATATTATACTTATATTTAACAACATCCACTAACTTTAACTTTTAGTAATGATATTAGTTTTTTCAGCTAATTCTATCAGGTTTTTACATTTGATGTTAGTAAAATGATCGAGTTACCCTAACCTATGAAAATGGTATAATTAAAAAAAAGACTAAAAGATAGTAATTTACCGTAAAATATTGGTCACACAATTGCGCTACCCAACGCTTGAAAATTATATTTACAATATCTAAAATTTTGGTTACAAACTTCCTTAATAAAAATAGATGAAATATTCTATTCCGTTAGTCATTTGATCTATTTAACTGTTATGTGGAGAGCAAAACGTTGATTTTGTTCTCACTCATTGGAACTTATAAATTTTATAATAGAAATTACCAAATTACCTTCATTGGATATAAAATAACTATATAATAATATATAAATTAACTAAATCATAATTAAAAAATGATTTTTTACATCTTTCGATTAAACAAATTCACAAAAAACGGAACAAAAAAATCTATAGCACTGTGTGACCAATGCTTTAACATAAGTTACTGTCTTTTGTTCCTAAAAAATAATGATTTATATTTACTTTTTTATATTAAAATATGATATTAAAATTAAAATTAAAGAAAAGATTTATCAACTATTTTATTTGGTGAAGTTATTCATTTCAACAACACAATAGCCACTGTTATTGGATGTCAAAGTTAGTATAGAAACCTACTGTTGTAAACATTAGCGTAGTCATCTGAAAAACATGTAAACGTTTTTTAGCATAAAATTAAATTTATTAATTTCCCGATCATAGAATACAAACGAGGGAATCCCGGAGTGGAGACCTAGATCCCAAAAGAATAAGCGTAGAACAAGCTTCCATGACTAACCATTTGGATACCTTCTTCGCTGGTCTTTTCACAAACACGAGTTTGGTGTCCTGGATTAATGAAACCATAAATTTTATGTCTCTAATGATATTTCTCACCGGAGAGATAGATAATTGGGGTGCCGAGATAGGCCCAAGATGTTCTGTGCATCGCTGTTGAAAGTTGATCCAAATTCAAGCTATTTTGTGGCTTGGTTGCCAAGCAACTAATTTAGGGAATTGTCTTGGCTTGATTAGCAAGTAATCAATTTAGGGAATTTATGCCCTGTTTCCCAAACTGGGTCTTAATTGTGTAGAGATTTTTATTTCCCTATTTTGTATGAACTATCTCTACACCACTCCTATAAATACCACCTGTAAGCTACCATGAGGGATAAGTTGAATTAGTGTAAATCTCCGGCGTTGTGTAAACATTCTCCCTATAGTGAAGTTTTGCTGGTTGGCGCCCGTGGTTTTTTTCCTCTCCGTTGTTTGGAGGGGTTTTCCACGTTATATCGTTGTGTTCTCCGTTTTTGGTTTTGATCTCTATTTCGTTTTATTGCCTATCGTTTTATAACAAGTGGTATCAGAGCCTGGTTACTCAATCTAGGTTTTTTTCTTCTGACGATATGGCATCATTGAAATTCGATCTACCGTTGTTGGACTACACCACACGATTTTCTCTGTGGCAAGTAAAGATATGGGCCGTTCTAGCTCATCCTGACCTTGATGACGCGCTAGATGGATTCAACAAGAAGGATCCGAAGACGTGGACCGATGAGGAGAAGCGTAAGAATCGTAAAGCTCTATCTCTGATTCATCTTCATCTATCAAATAATATTTTGCAGGAAGTACTGCTGGAGAAAATTGCAGCAGCGCTTTGGCTCAAACTGGAATCGATCTGCATGTCCAAGGATCTGATCAGTAAGTTGCACGTGAAGATGAAGTTGTTCACGCACAAGATGCAAGATGGTGGTTCTCTACTCGATCACCTAGCGGTCTTTAAGGAGACCGTTTCTGATTTGCAGTCCATGGAGGTAAAGTATGATGATGAAGATCTAGGTCTACTACTATTATGTTCATTGCCTAGTTCTTTTGCAAATTTCCGAGATATCATATTATTGAGCCGCGATGAACTAACTCTTGCGGAAGTATATGAGGCCCTTCAACAGAGGGAAAAGATGAAACTTATGGTACAAGGAGAAGGATCATCATCCTCCAAGGGAGAAGCTCTGCAGGTACGTGGGAGGACCGAGCAGAGGAACAACAACTATAAGAGCAAGAACGGGAGAGGCCGTTCTAAGTCCAAAGGAGGCGACAAGTTCTGCAAGTATTGTAAGAAAACAAATCACACCATCGAAGATTGTTATAAGCTTCAGAATAAGGAGAAAAGGAACGGTACGTGCAAACCGAAAAACAATTATGATGGTGATGGTAAGGCCTCCGTTGTTTCCAACGATAATTCTGATAGTGATTGCCTAGTTGTGTTTACTGGTTGTGTTTCTGCTTATGATGAATGGATTCTTGATACTGCCTGTTCATTTCATATCTGTTGTAACAAAGACTGGTTCAGTTCTTATAAGTCTTTGCAGAGTGGAGATGTGGTGCGTATGGGAGATGACAACCCACGTGAGATTGTGGGCATAGGCTCCGTTAAGTTCAAGATGCATGACGGCATGATACGCACATTGACAGATGTGAGACACGTACCAACCATGGTGAGAAACCTCATCTCTCTCAGCACTCTTGACGATGAAGGGTACAAGTACTCCGGCTCACAGAAAATTCTAAAGGTATCAAAAGGCTCTCTCGTTCACATGATAGGTGATATGAATTATGCAAGATTATATGTTCTTAGAGGTAGCAGTTTAAATGGTTCTGCTACTGCTGCTGTTATTTCTGACGAACCTAGTAAAACTAATTTGTGGCACAAACGCCTTGGACATATGAGTGAACAAGGCATGACAGAGTTGATCAAGAGAGATTTACTTGATGGCTGCAATATGAGTAAGTTGGAGTTTTGTGAGCACTGCATTTTTGGTAAGCACAAGAGAGTTAAATTCAATGCTTCCGTTCATACCACTAAAGGGATATTAGATTATGTGCATGCTGATGTGTGGGGTCCTTCCTGTAAAACTTCTCTTGGTGGTGCAAATTACATGCTCACTATTATTGATGATTACTCTAGAAAAGTGTGACCTTATTTTCTAAAACATAAATCTGATGTGTTTGATGCTTTTAAGAAGTGGAGAGTTATGGCGGAGAAGCAAACCGAGAAGAAGGTAAAAGTGCTTCGTACTGACAATGGCATGGAGTTTTGTTTAAATGATTTTGACAACTATTGTAGCAACGAAGGCATTGTAAGGCACCACACCATCCCGTCCACGCCTCAACAGAATGGTGTGGCTGAGCGCATGAACCGAGCCATCATCTCTAAGGCTCGGTGCATGCTTTCTAATGCTCGTATGAGCAGACGTTTTTGGGCTGAAGCAGCCTCCACCGCCTGCTACTTAATAAACAGGTCTCCAAGCATTCCACTTGATAAGAAAACTCCTATTGAGGTATGGTCTGGTTCACCTGCTGATTATTCATTATTGAGAGTTTTTGGTTGCACTACTTATGCACATGTTGATAATGGAAAGCTAGAGCCTAGAGCTGTCAAGTGTGTGTTTCTTGGTTATGGCTCAGGAGTAAAGGCGTATAAGTTATGGAATCCTGAAACTAAGAGAATTTTGTTGAGCCGGAATGTTGTTTTTAATGAGGCTGTCATGTTCAATGATAGTGCCTCTGTGGATGCCTCTGATGTTCTTGATGTTACTAAATTTTCTGATGATGAGCAACAGAGGATAAGCGTGCAGGTGGAGCACCTGGACGACAAAGTAAATGAGGTTGATGAAAATAATGAAAATGATGACGTTGACGTTCAGCTTACACCACCTGTTTTGCAGCAAAGAAATAACTCTATTGCTGCTGATAGACCGAGGAGAAACAAAGGTCCTCGCTCTCGTTTAATTGAACAATGTAACGTTGTTCATTATGCTTTGAGTTGTGCTGAACAGGTGGAGCATGATCGTGAACCTGCTACATATGCTGAAGCGATTGCATCCGTTGACCGTGAGAAGTGGATTTCTGCCATGCACGAGGAGATGAAATCGCTTGACAAAAATGGCGCTTGGGATGTTGTGCGCTTGCCAAAGCAAAAGAAGGTCGTTCGCTGCAAGTGGATATTCAAAAGAAAGGAAGGTTTGTCTCCTAATGAGCCTCCAAGTTTTAAGGCAAGGTTAGTAGCAAAAGGTTTCAGCCAGATTCCAGGTATTGATTAAAATGACGTATTCTCTCCGGTTGTGAAGCATAGTTCTATTCGTGCACTCTTTGGTATTGTGGCTATGCATGATCTTGAACTTGAGCAGTTAGATGTGAAGACTGCTTTTCTGCATGGAGAATTAGAGGAGGAGATATACATGGACCAACCTGAAGGTTTCCTTGTGCCTGGTAAGGAGGACCTCGTTTGCAAGTTAAAGAGGTCACTTTATGGTCTTAAACAGTCCCCAAGGCAGTGGTATAAGAGGTTTGATTCATTTATGCTTGCACATGGTTTTAAGAGATCTCAGTATGATAGCTGCGTTTATATTAAATTTGTTAATGGATCACCGATATACCTGTTGTTATATGTTGATGATATGTTGATTGCTGCTAAGAGCAAGAAAGAGATCACTACTTTGAAGACACATCTAAGTAGTGAGTTTGAGATGAAGGATCTTGGAGTTGCTAAGAAAATACTAGGTATGGAAATTACAAGGGACAGAAATTCTAAAGTCTTATTCCTTAGTCAGCAGAGTTACATTAAGAAAGTTCTTCATCCTTTTAATATGCATGATGCAAAGCCTGTTAGTACTCCTATTGCTCCTCACTTTAAATTGTCAGCACTGCAATGTCCTAGTTCTGATGAGGATTTTGAGTACATGTCAAAGGTTCCATATTCTAGTGCTGTTGGTTCTTTGATGTATGCCATGGTTTGTTCTCGACCTGATTTATCATATGTTATGAGTTTGGTTAGTCGATATATGGCTAATCCTGGTAAAGAACATTGGAAAGCTGTTCAGTGGATTTTCAGGTACTTACGTGGAACATCCAATGCTTGTCTTAAATTTGGCAATATGGACGAGGGACTCGCCGGCTACGTGGATTCAGACTATGCTGCTGATTTGGATAAGAGGCGGTCCCTCACAGGTTATGTTTTTACTGTTGGTGGATGTGCTGTAAGTTGGAGGGCAACACTACAACCAGTTGTTGCTCAATCTACTACTGAGGCTGAATACATGGCTATTGCTGAAGCTTGTAAAGAATCAGTTTGGTTGAAAGGTTTGTATGCTGAGCTTTGTGGAGATAATTCTTGCATTAATCTGTTTTGTGACAGTCAAAGTGCGATCTACCTTACTAAGGATCAGATGTTTCATGAGAGAACAAAGCACATTGATGTCAAGTACCATTTTGTTCGAGATATTGTTGCTCAAGGTAAACTAAAGATCTGCAAGATAAGTACTCATGATAATCCTGCTGATATGATGACAAAGCCAGTTCATGTTTCTAAGTTTGAGCTTTGCTCAAGCTTAGTTGGTATAATTGTTTAGCCCTAGTGGCTGTTTGGCGCCGAAAGTATTTTTTCTTTGTTCGTTCAGGGAGATGTATACCGTTTCATGCTACAAGGAGGAATTTTTCTCAAGGTGGAGTTTGTTGAAAGTTGATCCAAATTCAAGCTATTTTGTGGCTTGGTTGCCAAGGAACTAATTTAGGGAATTGTCTTGGCTTGATTAGCAAGTAATCAATTTAGGGAATTTATGCCCTGTTTCCCAAACTGGGTCTTAATTGTGTAGAGATTTTTATTTCCCTATTTTGTATGAACTATCTCTACACCACTCCTATAAATACCACCTGTAAGCTGCCATGAGGGATAAGTTGAATTAGTGTAAATACCCGGCGTTGTGTAAACATTCTCCCTATAGTGAAGTTTTGCTGGTTGGCGCCCGTGGTTTTTTTCCTCTCCGTTGTTTGGAGGGGTTTTCCACGTTATATCGTTGTGTTCTCCGTTTTTGGTTTTGATCTCTATTTCGTTTTATTGTCTATCGTTTTATAACAATCGCTGTGCAAGATAATCCTTCTCCATTTCCGGGCCCAAGCCATACCCAATGCAATATGAATCACATAGGCTTCGATCGCGCTTGGGTCCCATATTCCTTGAACCATCCCATTCCCTGCCTTCAGGACAATCCCTGAGTCAAATATACAAATAAATCCCCAACTCAACTGGTCTGTCTCCTTGAAGACATCTCATCTACATTTATCACAGTGCATCTGGGGGGTTGTGATGGTCGGAGGACTTAGGGAGGTTGCGTCATGGCTTCACACCATGCATGAAGGTGACTCTATATAAGCTGGTAGGAGAGGGGTTGATTCCTTTCAAGACCCATGCGTTCCTTGATTTCCAATTCTCCCGTAAACAGTTTGATATTTCAGACGTCGGGGGTTGTCCTTGTACCTATGATCTCATCACGTGGTGATGCTAATCCCCGGGGTTATCTTGTGTCTAGTCCCGAAATGTAGCCAACAGTCACGTGTGAAGGGACAGCTGAGGAAGAGTTGGTCCACTATCTCATTTTGGCCACAACAAAGGGGCATCAGGACGAACTGCATACACAAGTTCACGGTCACCTGCAGGGGAACTTATGAGGAGCCTCTAGAGAAATATGAGAATTCTGACCTGAACCTGTATGCACCATGGAGAGTGGGGGGGGGGGATATTTCCTTTTTGGGTCCTTTGCCCAGCACCATGCGACCATTGCTCGAGAGGCGAACAAGGGGATGGCCATAATAGCCGCTAGGTCTCTCGACGTGAACAAGGTTTAAATGCGAGGAGTATTTCATTGTCGTGGGTTCGAGAGAATAAGATAGGCAACCATTACCCCTTAAGTCTCTAGAGACTATATGAATACAGGGGTCCGCGGTCAAAAGCTAGAACATGTTGAGAATATGGGTTTTTCGTCCATCCCTAAAAGATCGTCATATTCCTAGGGTAATAAAGCCTTGGGTGGCTTGATAAATCGTCCATATATAGCTCGGATTTTCATCCCAGGCCGCAGACCGAAATTCCCATTTTGGATAATATCTAGCTTTGACTAGACGGGCCAACAACGATTCTGGTTGAGTGACCGGATTACAAGATTGCTTCCTCAATATTGCCGAATTAGAGTCCTATAGATCTTTGAAGGCAACCCCTTCCCTGGAAACCTCCGAGGGGTTTGAGCGGCATTGAATAACGCAATCTTGCCAGTTGATGGGCCTAGCCTTGTCCTTTAAGCCCCCCAATAGAAGTGAGCTAAGGAGACGTGTATCTTATCAATGATCGACCTTGGTACATGGAATATGGACATGAAAATTTTGGGTAGGGAGGTGAGAACTGACCGAATCATTACCTCTCGTCCTGCTAAAAAAGGAGCTTCCCATCCCACGATCGGATCCGTTTCAGTACCTTATCCCCCAGGTAGGCCAGACTATAACTAAGTTTTTCCCCTTTATATTAGGTACCCCTAGATACATAGAGGCCTCGGAGGTTTCCACGATGAGCAAGATCTAGCATCATTCTTGGAAGGTCACGAGATTGATGTTAGCACTAAAGAACATCGAGGATTTATGGGGACTACACACCTGGCCTGACCAGGCACCAAAACATGGAAATAAGGTCCCAGACCTGGGTTGCTTCAGTCGGGGTATTCCTATAGAAGATGTAGCAGTCATCGACGAAGAACATGTGTGTAATGATCAGCGCGTCATGTGCCATCCAGCATTCATGTATACGGCCCTTCCGGTTAGCCTTCTCAATAAGTTTGGAGAAACCTTCCATACAGAACAAGAAGAGGTACGGGGAGAGGGGGTCTCTGTGGCAAATACCTCGTGTTGGAAGGATAAGGTCAGACCACATGCCCCCGAGCTGACCATATATGATACCGACCTTATGCAAACCGTCATCAACCATTGCTAAGCTTATGAGAAACCAAATTACTGCATCATCGAGATATTAAAGGGTCATTCCACCTTGTCGCAAGCTTTAATCATTCCACCTTGTCGTAAGTAGTGAAGTCTCGGGGTTGGGAGTTCTTCTCGTTGGGGGTACCCTGCTCAGTTCGCCTAGGCCTGCCGATGATAGGGGCTTCCAATCCCGAAGAATATTTATGACTCAGATTTGTTGTCTACACCGGTTGATAACGCACGGGCTGGAGTTCAATATCAAACTAGTGACTATTAACACCGTGAAGTTTCGGATGGCAGCAGTGCAAGGGTTACAACCCATCAAGGACAACGACGTTTAGGGCTTGGCCTTATGAAGATTGCGAGCCTGGTCTATAAATTACCATATGGGGGAACACGAATCGTTTTTTCGCCGCAAGATGAGATCTTTTAAGTTTTGGGGGTTTCAGGTTGGATTTGCTTCACCAAGCTCCTTATGAACTAGTAGGGTGTTCTGTTTCGGACATGCCTCAAGTTTCGCCAGGAGACAAAGATAGATACAACCATATATTTCAGGTTATTAGTGCAACATGCGAAGGGTGGGAAACTTCTTCGTATATCTGGATGATAACATACGAAGAATAATTAGGTTGAGACTTTACAACTTCCATGTCCAGGATGGTGCCGTAAACAACATGTATCAATTTGTTTTTTGTCATGTCAGATGGTTTACAACACCTCTATCAATTCAAGAGTCCTCACATCTATTTACATCAAACTAATTCTTTCAAGGATGGGCATGCTAAGCCTCCTACTCGGTCTTTTATTTTCAGAATAGTCGTCACTCATTCAACACTGGTCGTCTCATGAAAGACTTTTTGGATATTTACTGAAACCTGGCCCGTTAGGAATTCTAATACCAGCTTATGGTGTTTCTGATTTTGTTTTTTTTGTTCAAATTTTCTGGTTTCGGTTAAATGCAGCCTTTAGGCATTTTATCATACTTAAAAGTCCTAACCCCCACCTTTCGTTTATTACTAAATCTTAACTCAAGCAAACGTAAATTGTCATGTAGTAACGTTGATCGCATTTTCCGTCCAAAAATTTAACGACCGTTTAGTGAGTAACATGAAAAGTTGATAATTCAGAGTTATGATTTGAAAATAACGAAAAAGTTTACGTTATGCTTTAAGAATAAACGAAAGGTCTACGTTATAATTTGAGAATAAACGAAAAGTTATAATTTTCATTTTAGGAAAGTTTTAGAGCATGTGACTGGTATTTCACGGCGTTGGTCACACTTAACAGATTTTGATACATTTTGAGAATTAATAAGATACAACCCGTTACTATCTGATACGGTTCATATATGTGCGTTATGATTTGATGTTTGACTTTAATACAACGAGGTGACATGACATGAAGTTCTTTATGCTTAAAACTACCTTTCAACCTTAAAATAAAGAGTAAGTTTAAGAAACTTTTTCTACAGTTAGGAAAGGTGTAAAAAGTGAATATTTGAGGTTACTTTTATGCAATCATCTTATCCCATACTCTTTCAGCTCAAATAATATCACACTACTTTGTTTGGTACCAAACAATCACAGTATACAATCATAATTTCAGATACTGTGTATTGAATCATCTACTTGAACCATAATCAAGAACACCTAACTACTCATCCCAAATATTCACAGTTCACAACAATTACATAATTATCTATCCTAACCATTCCCCACCTTCAATGAATTCATGTCATGCTACTCAAACAGTCATATAAGAAACTTCAGCCTTATAGGCTTCTCTTCCAACAAAACACACAATACTCAAACACATAACACCACACCCATATTGCAACCAAGATTAGCAGAAATTAACTCTAGACATAATTAAAAAAACACCCTCATTGTAAAAATGATCCCAATTCAACAACTTTATAGATAGATCCCAACAGATAAAAAGTTGAGACTTTTATTACACCCATATCAAGAAATTTAAGTCAAAATCATGATCAAGACACCAAAACCTGTGTTTAAGCACAATCGAGATAATATATTATAGATGATGATGAACTGATGATAATATACATTCAGAAACACATCCGTTTTGCAGAAACCCTGATCATACCCATAACCAGCACACCACCAAATCAGAACACAATATAATTCTGATGATATTCAACGCTTACCCAGAAACAGACACAGCATAGCAACATGAAAAAAAAATACTAAAACTTGACCGTAACACAAACCGAAGAGAACCCAAAGGGTAAAAGACGAACAAAACCTAGATCTCGCCTTCTCATCCTCCGTCCTCCGTCGCCGGTCACTTCTTCAGGCTCCCCCGGACCCCGGGCTTGGGCTTGGTGGCCACCACGGGCGCGAGAGCCGCGTGGAGGTTCCCGATCTTGGTCTCGTCGAAGGGAATCTTAGGGTGCTTGGCGTCGTGGTGAATCTGCATAGATTTGATGTCGGGGGCGGTGACCTTGCAGAGGGGGCACTCGAACTTGGCGTGACCGCCCTTCTCGATGCCGGAGCGGTCGACGAGGCCGGCCTTTCCGCCGCCGCGGTTGGTGAGGGCGGCGTCGGCCTTGGCCTGGATCTCCTTGGCCGTGTGCTTCTTCGGCTTGGCCTTCCCGGTCATGGCGTCCGATCAAACGATTGAGATGGAAGGATTGGAGAGAGTGGAAACCCTAAATCGGCGATGAAGAAGGATTGGGGAGGAATTGGGGAGATGTGGGGTTCCATTTATAGGGCGGATCGGGTGGGTGATGTGTAAATTCAATCCGAGCTCACGTAAACTTGGTTATGGTGTCTCTCTGTGGTGCTTTTCTTAGGTTCGTACTCATCCACTTGGTATTTTCGATTAGAAGAATCTCTCTAATTATTATTAAATAAATATCTAGGTAAACTTATTAATAATAATAGGATCAATTTAAGTACCCAAATAGTTGAAAGAAAATAAATAAATGATAAAAGCGATCCAAATAAAATCAATCTAAATCGAAACTCGAAAGAGTGACGTTCACCTAGAATAATACAAGCAATCAAGCATCACGTTGTTAAGCGAAACAGTACAATTATACACTTAAATTTCGTCTTTTCTTTACTTGTAATCCAAGTAATCTCGATCGAATATATGTAGAAATGATGATTGTATAAAAGTATCATGTACCCTTTATTGTCTTACAAGTTACAATCAATGTAAGTCGCAAAATTGGCGATCAGCATAAATAATACAAACATTGTGCTGTTGAGCGAAACGTTAAATCGATGTTTTTTAAATTCGTGTCTTCCTTATTTGTACAGTTGTACTCCAAGTAGATTCATCGAATAAATTTTGAAATAATTACATATTATGTATTATAAGTAATTTAATTTGGTGTAACTTAGTAATACCTGTATATTTAAATGACGAATTTTGATCACTAGTTTTAAGAAGAAGAAAATGAAGAGATACAAATATGAATTTATTTATTTATTTACTATTTGCAACAAAAAAGACTGTTTCACCTCTTCTCTTCAGTTATTTTTTTGTAAATTATTCAAATAAAACAACTATTAAGGATACATATCATCAAAAATAGAATTAAAGATGATTTGCAGTAATGATTCAATCAAGACGAAAATGTTCAGAAATTACACAACCAATCGAGGAACAAAATCGAAAATGCCATTCCTCGAAAGCGCTAAAACAAAACAACAAGAAAATGAGCCCTCCATGAGATAAAAAAACAAAGGGTCACAAGACAGTGTAAAATTGACCTGAACACTAAAGCATCTGAGATCTATGACACAACTACAATTTGGTGATCTCTACAGTAAGGTAAGAGAGTTGTGAAAGATTTACTAAACAAAACCCGAAATGAAGCATGTCCTTCAGGCCAGACTAGGGCCGGCCCAATCATTATTGGGGCTTAAAGCGTAATTTTGATTGATGCCTTTTTTTCCTTATGAAAGAATATAATAAAAAAATAAGTAAAATTGTTCATATAAAAAGAGCATACTAGATGATATTTAAAAAAATGAGCTTCAGCATCTACTTATAACACTCAAAATCCAAAATGGATGACAGAGATTAATTTCTAACAAGAGAACCTCCATGAATAAGATTTACCGTCTAGAGTTCTATACAAGAATTCAAAAGTTTAAAGATTAACATTTATCTATAAATAAGATACATTCATACCAAGTTTAAATATGATAGGTTTAAGATAATTCTATATAGTTACACCAAAGTATGTTAGCTTATATGTGACGTCGTCTATGGCTCACTTCATCATCAAGCTCTCGAAACTTCCACACTTAAAATCTATTCTAAATACTAAATATAAGTTCTAACTAAGATTAATAAAATATAAACGAAAATAAGAAAAATCATAACCGACACTAACGATGCAAGATAATAGATAGCTGAGAATTTTCAAGAAGCCAACGACATTCGGTATCGAAACTCATCGGTTAACCGATAACAACAAGATAGGACAAGTCCAACACATTATTTAGATTATCTTAGGATATATGTCCAAGTTCATTTAACTGTTATTTTTTTTCTAAATGTTAAAAATTTTATAAAAAAACTCAAGACTAAGAAATCATAAACAAATATTCTTTCATGTTCGCGACTTTTGGTCTTTCCTCTCCGTTGAGCATCTCCATCTCATATGAGTGAATCATTTCCCAGGAGTTTGGACAATACAACTATATGTGATAGGTATATAAATCCAACTTTATTTATTATCTTGTTTAATTATGAAATGAAACTTTCGCAATACCTCTTCTTATTGCTATATTTTTGGAATAGTTTCTCTTTCTTTTGACTTGTATTTTGGTCAAATCACTCTTGGTTTCTTACAATACTTTCATATTATATAGTGTATATTAGTACTTCTAAATTTCAATATTTTCGAACTCAATGAGACTTATGCTTCTAGTCCATGAACCTCATGGATTATTGTTCGATAAATGATCTTATTTTTTCACTAAATTTTTTTAGTACAAATCCAAGACATTCTAGCACCAGATGTTAATACATGTCATGTTTCTCTTCCAATAAGACAATATTGATATTATTTAAGATTCGTCTTTAGATGCATAGTTTTATTATTTGAATGTCCAATAAATTGGTTTACAAAATATTAAGAGAAATATGGAATATCAAATCAACACTTGATTGATTTCTCACATTTTTGCATCACATTTTTGCTGCTATGATCAAACATCTATATCCAATATCACATTTTGTTTTCAATTTTGACGGCTTACTTTTTCCAAACTATGTTGGATTGACCATTTCCGTAATGAAGTTGATAAATTGATTATTATTCCTTTAAAAAATACTAGTGTATTTATATATAAATATCCAAACTTTCTTTTTTGGGGTTGGTGCATTGTTTTTTTATTCATGGTTTTAATTCACTGATCACTGATAAACTGAACTGGTATGTTTTGTTTCGTTAAAGATAGTTTTTCATTGCATAATAAAGATCTATAGATTTCTTAGAATGTTCAACCACCAAGAAAATATTGTCTTTCATATGGAAAAAACTGTTTTATTTGAAAAACAAATTTGAATCGAGATCAAAATTGGGCCCAACTTGTATTAAAATTTGATTTCAAAATTAAAAGTGTAATACTTTCGCTTGATTAGGTTTCATCAAATAGTAACGGATCTTTAATTTGACAGAGCATTTTTTTTTCATATGATGTCGTAAACGGTTTCTTATTTAATTTTATGGGGTCTTTTCTGATCTAAGGCCTTAAGCAGTTGCTTAACTCGCTTAAAGTTTGAGCCGGCCTTGGGCCAAACCTGATTTGGTCTTCTCTTCTCTGTAAAGAAACCTCCTCTTGTTTGAACCGTATCCATGGTACTGGTAAATCACACTGCACAAGCACTGCTTGAGCCACATTGTATCGAAACCCTCTATAAATTCCAGATTTGTTACTCTTGATTTCACTCCGGCAAAGCACATGTGCACCTCCAAAGCAGAGGACAAGCACCAGTTCTATAGCTTTCTCAGGCAACCTACAAGGCAACCTGTTCTATTCTGCAGCAAGACACAACTTTCTCTGTTAGGGATAAAATGTAAATCTTCCGGATAATTGCAAAAAAACTATCTTGAATTTTCCACTTTTTTCAAAATAGCGGCATGAACTGGCCTTTTTTTGTAATCTCTGTAATTACGTTTCAAAATAACGATTTTACCCTTGAAATAAATTTACACAGTGCAATAAAGAGACAAGTTCAAGATCCTTTTTTGCAATTATCAAAGAAGAGAGCTACGATTTACAAAAAAGGTATACTTCAGGGTACTTTTTTGCAATTATCCCCAAGTCTTTTGTGTCGTACATGGACCAAATTCAAGCTTGAGAGGATCTATACGTTGAGGGTATTACAAAACCTATGACTTCCATATAAAACATTAAGGGTCTTATTTCACAATTTCTTAGTTGTGAGACAAATTTCTTACAAAGCACGAGTTTTCAGTCAAATCAAACGGGTTAATTGCAAATAACTATTGTGTACTATATGTCTTTTGCACATAATTATTCTCAACTTTAAACTTTTACATACAACTACCTAACCTTTAAAAATACTTGCAGATAACTCTTTTGGCCAGAAAATGACGAAAATACCTTTAACCCTAATCCCAAAAACACTTCATAACCACCAAAAGTATTTTAGTTGAATATAGAGAAAATTTGAGAAGGATGTAAAAAGACTCATTAAAAGAAAAATATATATAAAAAATAGAAAACAATATTTTTTTTAGACTAGAGTCAAGGGCATTTTTGTCATTTCTTGAAAAAGAGGTATGTGCATTTTTTGGAAGTTTAGGTAACCGTAAGTGACGGCTTAAAGTTGGGGATAGTTATGTGCTAAAAACGTTTAACAGTAGAATGAGTATCAATCACACAGCACAGACTTCCCTGGAAGTTACACTAAAATGATATGAATGACGATTATTAAAGAAAAATACTAACTAGCGATAGGATTCAATAAAAAAAAATAAGCAATACCTTTCCACTCTTGCAATGGATCAAGATCGGATGGTTTCTCACATCTGGAAACAAAGATAAATGAATTTGAGAAATGAAGACCACGGTCGAAATTTCAGTAAAGGAGCACTTCTAGTCCTTGGTTCATACCAATTAAGATTTTTAAAGCCTCCGAAAACTAGAATCTGATGGTTCTTGCAGATAAAAAGAACATGAAGGTCAATCAATTCAAATTGAAGTGGAAAAATATAGAGTCAATACTCGACAAATATGGAGAGCCATCCCAAATCAAATCACATAATTATTACAGATAAAACACTGGAAATCTCTTATCACTCAATTTAACTCTGTAACTAAAATTTTCCAATTGTATATTAACCGAAAAACAATCTGAGAATTACACAACCCCAATTCTCTATCTCTCAATATACAACGGTAATACACAAAAGAAAAGATTCAATATTCTGTTACCGATAATAGCTCAATGGTGAAGAAAGAATATGGTGACTCAAAAACTAAACAAGATTACCTTGTTCTTGGAGAAGCACTAACACTATGATGGAGCAATCTTATTTGAACCAAGTATGCCACCATTACCAATAAGATGAATCAACTCCATTGGTAGCTGGACATATTGCTGATTGTAGGCCTACTATTTATGATGATATTGAGGATCCCATTGGTAGGAGCAATGATTCTTTGGATGTTGTCATAGTTGATGATCTCCGGAGTGGGACATTTGTAGCGGATTCTAGTGGCTCTGATGACCATGGTAATCCAAATATTTTTGTAAGAGAAACAGATAAGGGGACAAAGCCGAGATGTTATAGTAAGGATTTTTTTGTCCTTTTTAGCCGATATGAAGAAGAAAGAGGCTAATGTTGCTATGCTTAGACTGTTAGAGTAGACGTCGACATCTCTGACCCTTCTTAGAGACAACTTTATCCAAAGAGAGAATGAGACCTTAGATATGAATTGCAAGCGGGTTACTTTGGGTTCAGACAGTAGCGTTATTATTAGATGCATCATTCCACTAAAAGAACAAGACCCTGAGCGTTCAACAATCCCGATGTTATTCAGAGAGTCTAATGTTGTCACCTCTTTATGTTATCTTGGAGCAGGCGTTTGTTTGATGCCACTATCTCTATACAAGAGGTTGAAGTTGGGTACTCTAGATCCCATCATATTTTCTCTATAGTTGGCCGACAATTTTATTTTTAGACTAGCTGGTGTTGTGGAGGATATATTTGTCAGGGTTGGAGGACTGATGTTTCCTACTAACTTTGTTGTTATGGACTTCCCTGAGAACCCGCATGTACCACTTATATTGGGCCGAAATTTATTGACGACATATTCCACATATATAGATGTGAAGGCTAGGACAATCACTGTGGGTAGTGGGAGGACTAGCGTAGTCTTCTCTATGAGAGATCCTAAGAGGTCTTCCCAGTTGAGCATATCATTTGTACATGTAGTGCCTGACCTTGTTTGTGGGATCGTGCAATCTAGAGTTGTAGTGGTTGATGAGTCTTCTTCTGTATCATCTGGGAAGAAGGACAAATATAAAAGGAGGAAGCGCCCCATGATATTTAGACTAGAGTAGAGGAAAAGCTGAAGACCAGAAGGTATTAGTTGCCCGCTTCAGATACTAAATGTTGGTCGTGCATTGTATCTGCTTGCTACCCCGTTGTCTATTCATGTTGTTGCCACACCGCCAAGGAGACGATTGGATTGAGGAGTTGACGTGGTCGTTGTGCCGCCACCCATCTAGCTAACGATGTTAAACTTAGATCTTTCTAAGAGAGGACCTAGATGATTCTATCATTTTTCTTACATTTCTTTTTCTTTTAGTGATTTGTTATATTTTTGTTTTCCATTATTGACTTACATTGGCTTGCTCATAATATAGCAGTGGAGATTGAGAGAGGAATATGAGAACTTTGGTGTTAGTTCTACATACCCGATAATGTAGCTCATCACCAAAACCGAGGACAAGACATCACCATGATCATACGACTCCCTCGAAGCCATGGTCCCATATCCAGTCTGAACAAAGAGAGTGCATATCCTTTCTCTCACAAAAACATCTTCCACCTTGTGACCAACCACCTACAACTACCACACAACGAATGAAGGAGCCCAAGTATGCCGGAAAAGGTGGCTGAAGTAACAAAGCCCACCACCGCTCAAAGTTTTTTGACAGACATACTACAAATTTAACTCCCCAACCACATACTTCGAGCCCTTATTGAATGAAAAATGGTTTTCATCCTAGAAATAACATAAACCTTTAAGATGATGAATAACATATTTTGATTTATCTAAAAGATAATTCGGTTGTTTTGATATGAAATTAAATTAATTTACATCATTATTTAACTTATAATACTAAAAAGCATTCTAGACCTTTAGGGTTCCGCTTTTCTTGCTCCTCTCATGTCCTTTTCGTCTATCACGTCGTCGCGCCCAACCTTGAACTCCTCGGGATTTTATCTTGATCATGTCGTCGGCTCCATCCAGAGAGTTCATCAAATCAGTTCGACGAGAAAGAAGAGAGACTGACAAACAGTCCCTCTACCAGGCATGTGTTTCCCTCCGACCCCTCCCACGTCTCTCGCCGTCTTGGCTGAGCAAACCCAATCCGCACCCACCCCGCCTGAACGGATCTTCGCGACCCCCATAACCATCGTGATTGAAGAGCGGACTTTCATGATCCTCGTCGCATCACCGCCTGCACCTGTATTGGTGCTATCGGGAAACCATCCCTTGCCCAACCAATCACCATTCTAACTGCCCCTGCCAGTGACGCCTCCACGCTTCCCCTCTACAAAGGTCAATCCTAAGATACCCCCACTGGTCATCATCAAGCCAGAGTCGCCGCCTCCCCACGTGGGACCACCCTCTCCTCGTGCCCCTCTTGGTTTTATAATACCGATTCGGCCGAAGAGACGGAGAACCCGTCCACTACGCCCTTTGTCACCACAATGACCATTGCCACCACTACTCGCCCCTTCCGTCATGTTCTCGAGAGGAACCAACATCGCCACTACCGCTTTCACCATCTCGTCTTTGAGTGACCCGCAATGGAGTCCTACAACTCCCAAGGTGGAGGACATAGAGCCTATTCCTGATCAGACCCATCTATCTGTTGCGTTGATCCACCCTCCACTGTCAATGACCCGACCACCCAGAACCACCGCTAATGTGACGACACAAGGTCTCACCTACTCACCTCGAAGGGTAGGAAGCTCCAGAGGCTCGTCCATATCCCTTGGCATGTTGGCGATGCTCCCATTTCTAGGACTTTCAGACTGAACACCCTACATAGTCTACCATGTGGTCACCCAAAAGAGCCTCCTAAAACCAGCCACGATAGCCTCATCGGAAGGACGTCCTGATGTGGACGCAAAAATGCATCGTTTTCGAAGTTTTTAAGCCCACATCTTAAGCTTTTCGGTCCCGGGAATAGGCTGTTTAATGCATTTCTTCCTACTACTGTGCAGTGAGCCCTGAGTCTCGAGTTTCCAGGAATTTGGAGCAAAACGAGGGTATTTGTGAACAAATAAACCGAGCAGCTGCAGGACATAAGATCAAGCCAAGAAAAGGTAGCTAGCTTTGGATCCTCAGAGCCATACGGAACGTATGGGATACCGAGCCGGAACAACGCCCGTCCTGTGCTACCTAACGGGCCGAAATCCCGTATGTCCCGTACAGGTTACCGTGCGTCTGAAGGCGAAAAGGAGCGCAACTCTCTGTTTTGATCCGACACATGACATGCCCCGTATCACATAAAGGGCCGTCATGTGATATGTACCGTGCCACTTCAAGGGCCGGTACATGACCCGTTCCGTGCCTCTTAGAGGGCCGGAATGGGGCAGGTTCCATATCACGCTCCGTACCACTCGTATCCAGACCTGCGTTTTTTGAAACCCTATTTAAACAATTTGAAGGCATAATTTTGGGGGTTACGAATTTTGGGAGAAAAAGGAGGACTTTGGAGCTAGGGCTTGGAGCTTGAAGGAAGAAGAGTGCATCTTAGAGCTAGGATTGAAGACTATTGTGATTTTACATTTGGTATTTGGGTATTGTGTATCAAACTCATTACATTATGTTTGTCTACATGTCTTCTTCTTTACTTTGCTTGTTCTTCTTCTCCATCATGAGCTAAGCTTCCATTGATCTAGGGCTAGGGGAAGCAATTTGAGTAATTGATTCAATGGGTTTGTAGTTACATTGTGCAATTTGTGTTTAGGATAATGCTTACATAATTTGGATTTAATGCTTCATCAAACTGGCCACTTGATAGTTGATTAGGTTTTAGCACTCAATAATCGAAAGCTGAGAGTGATAAAAGGACTATGGATTATGTAACTCGGGTTTAAATTTAGTCTCTAATAAAGCTAGGTTAACACGAGTGTAACAGCTATAGGCGTATAAACTGAAAGTTAGAGGAGTTCATGAATCGTAATGTTGTATGTCTCACTACACCTAGATTAGAAATAACTAGGTGGTCAGATTATATTAGGGACCTAATTCGATCGAAAGATGTTTAGGACCAGTCGAGAGAACTTCCATTACCTTTAAACTGACCTTGTTTGCACATGTAAACACAAACCCTTGCGAGTCAATAGTCATATTGTGACCCCGTTAAAAGCCCTAGATCGCCTCTCTTTCCTGAATTTCACAATACTTGAATTTCGTTCTTAGTTTATTTCAATTTGCTTTACAACTTGTCATTTAGAATTTTCAAAACAAAAACCAACTATTCTCAGAAACATATTAATAACAGATTATAAATCGAGTGACTGTTTTACTGCTCCCTTGGGTACGATAACCGGACTTAAAACCGATTTACTACTTGACGACTGGTGCGCTTGCCGCGCCCTTTTTGTGAGTTAATTCTCAGGGTGTCAAGTTAATGGCGCCGTTGCCGGGGAGCAATTAAGGCAACACTTTATATTTCTACCTGTGATTGAAGCAGCACCAAGACAAAGGGTACTGATGGAGTACGGTACCCCCTTCTCTTTTGGGGGTGGATCAAGTATTGCAACCCCAACAATTGCAGCCAATCAATTCAAGATTGATAGCTCACTCTTGCATTTGCTAAGGAGTGACCCGTTTCATGGGAATGCACACGAGGATCCTCTAGGCCATCTTACAACATTTTCAAAGATCTGCGCTACATTCAAGACGAATGGAGTCACAGAAGAGTCAATACGGCTCCTAGTTTTTCCTTTCTCATTGAAAGATAAAGCGAGTAATTAGTTAAGATCCTTTCCACCAGGCCACATCAGAACCTGGGATCAGCTGGCAGAACGGTTTCTGAACCAATACTTCCCTCCAAAGAAAACAGTGCAGCTAAGAGCATCAATTAATTCATTCAAGCAACAAGGTGATGAGTCGTTGGTTGAGGCATGGGAAAGGTTCTCAAGTTACCTGAGGCAATGTCCCCATCATGGCATCCCCTTGTGGTTATACATGCAGACTTTCTATGCGAGATTGAATCCAGGAAGTCAAGCTCAGTTGGACTCCGCAGCGAGTGGGTCTTTTGTACAAAGAACACCAGAAGAAACTGTCGAACTCCTGAATTTGATGGTGTCCAACAACGCATGGCCCTCTGAGAGAGGAGCGATACCAGGCACAGTTAATGCAGTAGACTCCTCGATTATGCACAAGATGATGGAACAGATGCAAATCATGACACAAAAGGTGGACCATATACAAAGACAGTTCGGTCAATTCGATCAAATGAGGGATCCATCACAGGAGGAAACTGCAAACTACTTGGAGGGCATGTCCAAGGCCAAGATTGATCCGTTGATAAATGACCTATACTCATCCACTTATAATTCAGGGTGGAAGAACCACCCCAATTTCTCATGGAAACCTCAGGGACAGAATTCAAACCCCCCTGGTTATCCACAAAGATCTCAAGGGCAGGGTTATCAACAAAGGAACCAAAATCAGCACTATCAACAGAATACCCAGAATGCCAATTCCCAAGAGTCTTCCTCAAAAATGGAAAAAATGATGCTCTCACTTTTGACTCAATTTGAAGAAAAGAATAAGAAAGACGAAGAGATGAATAGGAGAGACGAGGAGAAGAATAGGAGAGACGAGGAAGAGAAAAATATGACTCGCGCTCGTTTCCAAGCTCTGGAGACTCAGGTTGGGCAATTGTCCCAAGCTATGCATACGAGAGCACCTGGAAGCCTACCCAGCAATACTGAGAAGAATCCTAGGGAAGGAGCTCATGCAATAGCTTTGAGGTCTGGGAAGCAGCTAGAAGGACCTGTGGCAGAAGAGGAGCCAGAGGTAGCAAAGACTCCAGAGCAAGAGGACAATGTTGAGGAACTGGAGCAGAATGAAAGCTCAGAGTCCACTGAGGATCAAAGGCTCGCCAAAGGTAAGAAGGTAAGGGAGTCCTTGGTTGAGACAGAAACGAGGACTCCACCTCTTCCTTTTCCCTCTGTATGCAAGAAAAATAAATTAGATAAGCAATATTCTAAATTTCTGAACATGTTTAGGAAGTTAGAAATCAATATACCTTTTCTTGATGTTATATAGAGTATGCCAATATATGCTAAATTTCTTAAAGATATCATTACTAACAAGAGAAAATTAGGGGAACATGAGACAGTGAATCTTAGTGAAGAATGCTCTGCAGTTTTACTAAATAAGTTACCCCCTAAACTTAAAGACCCAGGTAGTTTCACTTTGCCATGTGAGATGGGGAAACTATCTTTTGCTAGAGCCTTATGTGACTTAGGAGCCAGCATAAATTTAATGCCCTTATCTGTCTTTAAGAAATTGGGATTAGGAGAGGAACCTATACCAACATCAGTAACCCTACAACTAGCAGATAGATCTATAAAATATCCAAGAGGTATTATTGAGGATGTGTTAGTCAAAGTAGGTAAATTTATATTTCCTGCTGATTTTATAATCTTGGATATGGCTGAGGACTATGAGATTCCACTAATCTTGGGTAGGCCCTTTCTGGCCACAGCTCGCGCCCTTATAGATGTGGAACAAGGTAAGCTGACTTTGAGATATGGTCAGGAAGAAGTAGTCTACAATGTGTTTAAATCTATGAAACATGCTAGTCCTGATAATACATGTTTTCGAATTGATGCGTATGATCATGTTATTCAAGAGAATTTTAATATGTGTGAATTTGAGACTCCTCTTGAGGCATGTTTAGTAGACGGTATTGATGAAATTTGTGTATCTTCACAGGAAGGTACAGATGAAGTGATCCAGATGTTGGAGGCTTGTCCACCTTGGAACACTCGTAAAACCCCCAAGTTTATCACATTGGAAGCAACTTCGGGGCCAAAGTTGAAGCCCTCAATTGAACAAGCCCCAGAACTTGAATTGAAAACCCTTCCTGAGTCTCTTAAATATGTATTTTTAAATGACAATAACACTTTACCTGTAATAATTTCTGCTGCATTGTCATCTCTACAGGAAGAAAAGCTGATGAGAGTTCTAAAGGGGCATAAAAAGGCATTCGGATGGACCATTGCAGACATTCAAGGGATAAGTCCAGCCACATGCATGCACAAGATACTCATGGAAGATGATTACAAGCAGAGTGTGCAGCCGCAAAGAAGACTGAACCCGCTGATGCAAGAAGTAGTGAAAAAGGAGGTAATCAAGCTCCTAGATGCAGGTATCATCTATCCTATTTCTGATAGTGCATGGGTTAGTCCAGTTCAGTGTGTGCCTAAAAAGGGGGGAATTACAGTAGTAAAAAACGATAGTAATGAATTAATCCCAACTAGGACCATTACAGGATGGAGAGTATGCATTGATTATAGGAAATTAAATGATGCCACCCGTAAGGACCATTTTCCCATACCTTTTATCGATCAAATGTTAGAGAGATTAGCAGGACATGACTATTATTGCTTTTTAGATGGTTATAGCGGGTATAACCAAATTGCTATAGACCCTAAAGACCAAGAGAAAACTACTTTTACTTGTCCTTATGGTACATTCGCTTATAGGAGAATGCCTTTTGGTTTATGCAATGCTCCCGTTACATTTCAAAGATGCATGCTTGCAATATTTCATGACATGGTAGGCACATATCTAGAAGTGTTCATGGATGATTTCTCTTTGTTTGGTTCCTCATATGACAACTGCTTAAGTAATTTAGATGCTGTATTAACGAGGTGTGAGGAATCAAATCTAGTACTCAATTGGGAAAAATGTCATTTCATGGTTACACAGGGAATAGTCCTAGGACATAAAATCTCCTCAAAAGGGATTGAGGTAGACACAGCTAAGGTGGATGTAATTGGGAAATTACCTCCACCTGATTCAGTAAAACGAGTTAGGAGCTTTTTAGGACATGTAGGCTTTTATCGTAGATTCATAAAGGGATTTTCAGAACTATCTAAACCGCTAAGTAATTTACTTGTTAAAGATGTTCCTTTTGTATTTGATGATGCTTGTCTAGCTGATTTTAAAACTCTTAAAGAAAAGTTAGTAAATGCACCTGTTATGGTAAGCCCCGATTGGTCCCTACCTTTCGAACTCATGTGTGATGCTAGTGATCTAGCTATTGGGGCTGTCCTAGGACAGAGAAAAGACAAGGTATTCCATACAATTTACTACGCTAGTAGAGTACTGAATGAAGCTCAGGTAAATTACGCTACAACTGAAAAAGAATTACTTGTTGTAGTATTTGCATGCGAAAAATTTCACTCTTATCTAATCTTGTCTAAGGTGATAGTATATACTGATCATGCTGCCTTGAAATATTTGCTGAGTAAAAAAAATGCTAAACCCAGATTACTGCGATGGATTCTTTTGTTGCAGGAATTTGATTTAGAAATTAAGGATAAGAAAGGGGTAGAAAATGTAGTTGCTGATCACCTATCTAGGATTGAAAATCCTTACGAAAACACTAAAGTGCCTATAAATGAGGAGTTCCCGGATGAACACCTCTATAAAATAGATGACCAAAAAGCCCCATGGTTTGCACATTTTGCAAATTATTTGGTTTCAGGGATAGTACCCGGGGATCTAACATCCCACCAGAAAAAGAAATTTATACATGATGCAAAAGATTATATATGGGATGATCCTCTGTTGTTTAAGGTTTGTGCAGATCAAATGATAAGGAGGTGTGTACCCGACTCTGCAATCCAAGAGATTCTCTTTCACTGTCATGGGGGAGAAGTAGGAGGGCATTTTGGTCCTGCCAGAACAGCTCGTAAGGTGCTTCAGTCAGGTTTCTATTGGCCTACACTCTTTCATGATGCCTATGTATATGTCAAATGCTGTGATCGATGCCAGCGCACAGGTAATATCTCTAGGAAGCAGGAGATGCCAATGAACATCTCTCTTGAGGTAGAATTATTTGACCTTTGGGGAATTGATTTTATGGGACATTTTCCACGTTCGAATAGTAATGAATATATTCTTGTGGCTGTGGATTATGTATCCAAATGGGCAGAAGCAGTGGCTCTGCCCACAAATGACCATAAACCGGTATTAGCCTTTTTAAAGAAAAATATTTTTTCCCGGTTTGGTGTACCTAGGGCAATAATTAGTGATGGTGGAAAACACTTTTGCAACAAATATTTTTGGAAACTCTTAGCTAGCTATGGAGTCCACCATCGACTTGCCACACCTTATCATCCCCAAACTAGTGGTCAAGTAGAAGTGACCAATAGGGAACTAAAGAGTATCTTGGAAAAGACCGTCAATGCATCTAGGAAGGATTGGTCTTCCAAGCTTGATGATGCTCTTTGGGCTTACAGAACTGCATTTAAAACCCCTATTGGTTGTTCACCTTATAGGCTTGTGTATGGAAAATCTTGTCATTTACCTGTTGAATTAGAACATAAGCCTTTTTGGGCAATTAAATTTCTTAACTTTGATCCCCTAGCGTGTAGTCTGAACAGAGTAGTGCAGATAAACGAGTTGGAGGAATTCCGATCTCAAGCCTATCACAATGCCGCACTATACAAGGAGAGGACAAAAGCATGGGATGACAAGAACATCAATCCCATAGAATTCAAAGAAGGAGACCGGGTTTTGCTTTATAATTCTAAGCTTAAACTCATAGCCGGTAAGCTCGTTTCAAAGTGGAGTGGGCCTTTTCGGGTATTGAGGGTTCTCTTTAAGGGAGCCGTCGAGATCATCGATGGAAAAGGAGCCCCATTTTTAGTGAATGGGCATAAAATCAAGCACTACTACGGTGGTATGATTGGGAATCAGGAAGTGTTTTTCCTGCAAGAGCCTGAAGTTGAGGTGTAGAGGCGGCCTAAGCCTCCTTTAAGTCGAGCCAACGACTCTAAACAAAGGCGCTTCTCGGGAGGCAACCCGAGGTGTGTATATGTATTTATTTTGTTTTAAGTTGATCTGATTAAGGATGTCTGTCACTGCAGGTACCAGGTTTGGGGTCTGAAGGAGAAAAGAGAAGCAATAGCCACTGTTCTGATCCTCTGAGCAATACGGGAAGGGCTACCTGAAGGGCCTCTACGTGGAACGCCAAGGGCCAGAAGGAGGGCCAGAAGGAGGGCCAGAACACAGGATGGAACGGATAGGAATACGGTCCGGAATAAAGAATGGGCCGTGAGGTAGGTCGGGCCGGAACGTAATACGTCCCGTATCGCTTACCGTAACAGACCAAAAACTAGCGCCTTGAAGGTCGTGCGAGCCCCAACTCCTCTCTTCCACTCCTTTTATTTCCCCCACCTTATCCTTTCACCTTATCTCCTCGTTTCACCACACCTACACCTTCACCTCCACAGCTTCAACACTCATCTGCTCCCTTCCTTTCCTCCACACAAACAGCAAAATTCCCTCCTTCCATCTCAAACCAGTTACCCATCGATTCACAAGGAAGATCACAGAAGAAGGAGGCCTTCCCGTGTTGCAGTCCGGGCCGTTCCAAGACCCACTCCGGCAGTCCCACTCGGTGATACATTCCGGCGTCTAAAGCGGAGCCCTGGGTTCTGCATTTTGGCACGGTAAGCGACCCTTCCCGCGTCGTATACCGGCACGGTAGAAAGCCCATCCCGAATCACATTCCGGCTCGTTTAGAAGCATGTTCCGTGCTGGATCCCGGCCCTCCAAAGAGTTCGTCCCGTGCTGCATTCCGGCACGCTCTCTGACCCGCCCCATTCCTCATTCCGGTCCGAACCAGTGCAGAACCAAGAAATTCTAGATGTCGGGTTTAATCGGCTATGCAAGGAAAAGAACTCGAAAGGGCAAAAAAGGAGAAGGGTCAAGCTCCCAAGCACAGAACCAAGAAGGCCAAGAGCAACCTGTGGAAAATTGGATTGACACAAGTCCACTGCCACGACGTCCTCGTTCGCCGAACTCAAATATAGGTACTCCTGGCATTCCTTGCATTATTTTCAGTGATAACCCTGTTCGGAACACACGACTCGAGCTTCTGCAGGGAAGAGAAATAATGACTCCCAAGTTTGTCGACTTGGGCTTTGTGCAAACAGGACTCTGGTGTAGGGATGAGTTTATCAACCGGCTGGAGGCAGTCGGTTGGTCAACTCTGTCCACTTGGTATCCTCGTTCCTATAGGAACCTAACACTGGAGTTCTTGGCATCATTTAGCATTCGATGGGCCAGGGCCACTAACGACAGAGTCGTGTGTTTCCGGTTGTGTGGACGAGAATTCCGACTCCCCCAAAGGGAGTTCGGGATGGCTCTTGGGTTCACCCCCTATGAGGGAGATATACCCGACCCACCCACAGTAGCGGAATGCTGGGTACATATTTCAAAGCCTAGGGATGGCTTTAACAACAGTCCGAATGCTACTCGATTGAAATCCCCGGTGTTTAGATATTTCCACAGGGTGCTGCCGTACACCATTTTTGGTAGGGCAGACAATGCTCATACTCTCACACACCGGGAGATCAGGATCGTGTACTGCTATGAGGTAGGACGAAGAGCTCCATTTGAATTTTTTATCCTGGAGTATTTGGAGGAACAGAGTAGGAAGAAAAGTGGAAAAATTGGGTGTGCTGCAATAGCTACCCAATTGGCACAATCTCTCGGGATGTGGGATGATCCACAAGAGGAAGCCATGCCTCTCCCCCATCAGGGGGACTACATAGCCAGAGTCATTTTCAGCAAGAAAGAGCTGTATGAGGGTGTTGGGGGTAATCCGACACTAGAGGAGCGAGTGATGGCTCTGCAGGAAGAGGTGACTGAGCTCCGGGTTGAGGTAGGTGAGCTGCGATAGGGCCAGGCCAGGCATGCCACTATTCTCCAGAGTCAGTCCACTGATATTCAGCACATCCGAGGGCAAGTGGATCTCTGGAAGGATATGCCGGGCCACATTGATTGGATTAGGCAGCGGATGGAGGCACCTTGGTACCAGTCCCGACCTGGGGGTTCCTCAGGGAACCAGTGAGACCCGCCCCACAGGCGGGTCACTTTATATCCTTTTGTATATAGGTGTTGAGTTTCTCGATTATTATTTTTATATGCCTGCTGTGTGTCTAACTGGTTTCATATGTTGTCAGCAGTGCTCGGGCGTTATGGTTCTGGAGGAGCTCTGTCTATTTATTTTTCGTGTTTTAATGTGTTTTCTGTTTTTCAGTCTGTGTCTAGCAGGTGCTCTACCGATCAGTGGCTTCTGGAGCAATGCTTGGGTGGCTTCTGTGGCCACCCTTTTCGTCGAGCTAACGACGTTAAACAAATGCGCTGGTTGGGAGGCAACCCAACACATGGCGTGGGGAGCGAGATGAGAGCAACGGAGCATAGTTTGGTGCCAAACCTCCTGGAGGTTTTCTTGGGCAAAGAGCTCTCCACCCATCCATGCACGAGGATATCCACCATCAGTGCAGTTCACGTAGCGGTTCTTCGAGGGGCAGTATCTCTTCCCCTCCTATTTTATATTGTCTATCGCTATTTACTTCTTGTATGCTATTTGGGGGCCATGAGTGCCTGACTTGTCGTGCTGATAGAAAAAGCATATAGGTTGTGTGAACTGTTTATACCTGCTGATCATAAGTGTGGGGTGTTCTTTCGTTATTTATCTGTCATGTGCATGTGTAGATATGTGTTTAGAGTCGCACTGGGGACAGTGCTGAGTTTCAAGTGTGGGGTGGGGTATGCCTTGCATTGCATTGTGTTTTATTTTGTGTGTTCATGCATCATTTCGTGTCATAAAAACTTTGGAAAAAATCCAAAAAAAAAATTGAAAAATTGAAAAATTGAAAAAAATATTTTCTGGTGATATGTGAGGAAAATGTAGATGTTCTTGAGATTTCGATGATTGAATTGTCGTAAATGCTATTTTCTTTCCATGAGTTAAAGTTGTATATGGGCTTAAATGAATCGAACAAGTATGAAAGCACATGCATTATGTTTAGCTCGTTCACTCGTGTTTCAAGTGTTTGCTATAACTAGGGTTATTTTCCTTGGTTCCGATGCATGGTAAATTGAGTCTAGAGCTACATGTATGACCCATTCGAGGAGAAATAAGAATAAGGAACACGGTTATTTGAGAAGATGATTTTAGGCCATCTATGGACCGTTTGAGCCAAAATTGCCTACCTTTGCATGATTATATCTCTTAGTCACCCCATTTGAGCTTTAGCCTGTCGTTCCTAACCCGAACAATATAATCCTATGTGCCTTTCGTTTCGTGTTATATCCTCATTATTATTTGAACCCTTATCTCTTGGCTTAGGTGCTTCATTGAGAGGGGTTATTATTTGGGATTCAAAAAAATATTTTCTGGTGATATGTGAGGAAAATGTAGATGTTCTTGAGATTTCGATGATTGAATTGTCGTAAATGCTATTTTCTTTCCATGAGTTAAAGTTGTATATGGTCTTAAATGAATCGAACAAGTATGAAAGCACATGCATTATGTTTAGCTCGTTCACTCGTGTTTCAAGTGTTTGCTATAACTAGGGTTATTTTCCTTGGTTCCGATGCATGGTAAATTGAGTCTAGAACTACATGTATGACCCATTCGAGGCGAAATAAGAATAAGGAACATGGTTATTTGAGAAGATGATTTTAGGCCATCTATGGACCGTTTGAGCCAAAATTGCCTACCTTTGCATGATTATATCTCTTAGTCACCCCATTTGAGCTTTAGCCTGTCGTTTCTAACCCGAACAATATAATCCTATGTGCCTTTCGTTTCGTGTTATATCCTCATTATTATTTGAACCCTTATCTATTGGCTTAGGTGCTTCATTGAGAGGGGTTATTATTTGGGATTCAAAAAAATATTTTCTGGTGATATGTGAGGAAAATGTAGATGTTCTTGAGATTTCGATGATTGAATTGTCGTAAATGCTATTTTCTTTCCATGAGTTAAAGTTGTATATGGTCTTAAATGAATCGAACAAGTATGAAAGCACATGCATTATGTTTAGCTCGTTCACTCGTGTTTCAAGTGTTTGCTATAACTAGGGTTATTTTCCTTGGTTCCGATGCATGGTAAATTGAGTCTAGAACTACATGTATGACCCATTCGAGGCGAAATAAGAATAAGGAACATGGTTATTTGAGAAGATGATTTTAGGCCATCTATGGACCGTTTGAGCCAAAATTGCCTACCTTTGCATGATTATATCTCTTAGTCACCCCATTTGAGCTTTAGCCTGTCGTTTCTAACCCGAACAATATAATCCTATGTGCCTTTCGTTTCGTGTTATATCCTCATTATTATTTGAACCCTTATCTCTTGGCTTAGGTGCTTCATTGAGAGGGGTTATTATTTGGGATTCAAAAAAATATTTTCTGGTGATATGTGAGGAAAATGTAGATGTTCTTGAGATTTAGATGATTGAATTGTCGTAAATGCTATTTTCTTTCCATGAGTTAAAGTTGTATATGGTCTTAAATGAATCGAACAAGTATGAAAGCACATGCATTATGTTTAGCTCGTTCACTCGTGTTTCAAGTGTTTGCTATAACTAGGGTTATTTTCCTTGGTTCCGATGCATGGTAAATTGAGTCTAGAACTACATGTATGACCCATTCGAGGCGAAATAAGAATAAGGAACATGGTTATTTGAGAAGATGATTTTAGGCCATCTATGGACCGTTTGAGCCAAAATTGCCTACCTTTGCATGATTATATCTCTTAGTCACCCCATTTGAGCTTTAGCCTGTCGTTTCTAACCCGAACAATATAATCCTATGTGCCTTTCGTTTCGTGTTATATCCTCATTATTATTTGAACCCTTATCTCTTGGCTTAGGTGCTTCATTGAGAGGGGTTATTATTTGGGATGTTGAATAAGCGAAAGAAAAAAAAAGTTTGTATTTATATGCCATTGGGTTGTATTGGGAGAAATTGTTGTAGTATGACCCCGAAAAAATTATATAGAAAAAGAGGGAACAATATCAGATTTTATGTCCCTGTGGAAAAGATAAGTGTGGGGTAATGCAAGATGGGTTGAATAATGGTGGTGTAGATGTGGATAGCTAAGCAAAAGAAAAATGAGCAAATTAGTGCTACACTTAGCTATTGAATAAAAGAAAAATGGGGGGAGAAAATGCAAATGGAGAATGGTGCTTAAACAGGGTTTGGCATACTCTTGGGTGTGAGTTGAAGCACTTGTGTCACGAGGTACTATTTTAGCTTCTTTTCATATCTCTTCTACACCCTTTGCCTAGCCTTACATTACAAGCTTTTGCAAAGACCTTTTTGATTCTTAATGACCATGATTCCTTACAATTAGTGGAGATGGGTCTAGCATGATAACGTATGAATCTCTAAAGTCCATGAAAAGGGAAAAAGGGAAACACCCGGTTGTTGTGAATGAAGAAATGCGAGTCTAAATGAACAGAGTTAATCATTAATGTGAGTAGCGTCATACTTTGAGGTATTCATTAGTCTATATGCTTCTTTGATAAGTGTAAAGTCTTGTGGCATGTGACGACTCTGAGAAAATCTTTATGATCCACTGTGCATGATTACTCATTTATCGCCTACTTTCGTTCCTCTTTGCATGCATCATGTAGTGTGTTTTAGGAATGCATTAGATTTAGGCTCATGCATTGCACGTGCATCTTTACTTTTCTGTTTTTGAATAAAGGAGGCCCGGACTCCTCCTATCGAGGTGAACCTCGGGGTTTAACCGGGACATATCATTTGCTGTTTTTTTAGTTTGGTTTTCTCGGGACGAGAAAAGTTTAAGTGCGGGGTGTTGATGTGGACGCAAAAATGCATCGTTTTCGATGTTTTTAAGCACAAATCTTAAGCTTTTCGGTCCCGGGAATAGGCTGTTTAATGCATTTCTTCCTACTATTGTGCAGTGAGCCCTGAGTCTCGAGTTTCCAGGAATTTGGAGCAAAACGAGGGTATTTGTGAACAAATAAACCGAGCAGCTGCAGGACATAAGATCGAGCCAAGAAAAGGTAGCTAGCTTTGGATCCTCATAGCCATACGGAACGTATGGGATACCGGGCCGGAACAACACCCGTCCCGTGCTACCTAACGGGCCGGAATCCCGTATGTCCCGTACAGGTTACCGTGCGTCTGAAGGCGAAAAGGAGCGCAGCTCTCTGTTTTGATCCGGCACATGACATGCCCCGTATCACATAAAGGGCCGGCACGTGATATGTACCGTGCCACTTCAAGGGCCGGTACATGACCCGTTCCGTGCCTCTTAGAGGGCCGGAATGGGGCAGGTTCCATATCACGCTCCGTACCACTCGTATCCAGACCTGCGTTTTCTGAAACCTTATTTAAACAATTTGAAGGCATAATTTTGGAGGTTACGAATTTTGGGAGCAAAATGAGGACTTTGGAGCTAGGGCTTGGAGCTTGAAGGAAGAAGAGTGCATCTTAGAGCTAGGATTGAAGACTATTGTGATTTTACATTTGGTATTTGGGTATTGTGTATCAAACTCATTACATTATGTTTGTCTACATGTCTTCTTCTTTACTTTGCTTGTTCTTCTTCTCCATCATGAGCTAAGCTTCCATTGATCTAGGGCTAGGGGAAGCAATTTGAGTAATTGATTCAATGGGTTTGTAGTTACATTGTGCAATTTGTGTTTAGGATAATGCTTACATAATTTGGATTTAATGCTTCATCAAACTGGCCACTTGATAGTTGATTAGGTTTTAGCACTCAATAATCGAAAGCTGAGAGTGATAAAAGGACTAAGGATTATGTAACTCGGGTTTAAATTTAGTCTCTAATAAAGCTAGGTTAACACGAGTGTAACAACTATAGGTGTATAAACTGAAAGTTAGAGGAGTTCATGAATCGTAATGTTGTATGTCTCACTACACCTAGATTAGAAATAACTAGGTGTTCAGATTATATTAGGGACCTAATTCGATCGAAAGATGTTTAGGACCAGTCGAGAGAACTTCCGTTACCTTTAAACTGACCTTGTTTGCACATGTAAACACAAACCCTTGGGAGTCAATAGTCATATTGTGACCCCGTTAAAAGCCCTAGATCGCCTCTCTTTCCTGAATTTCACAACACTTGAATTTCGTTCTTAGTTTATTTCAATTTGCTTTACAACTTGTCATTTAGAATTTTCAAAACAAAAACCAACTATTCTCATAAACAGATTAATAACAGATTATAAATCGAGTGACTGTTTTACTGCTCCCTTGGGTACGATAACCGGACTTAAACCGATTTACTACTTGATGACCGGTGCGCTTGCCACGCCCTTTTTGTGAGTTAATTCTCAGGGCGTCAAGTCCCAAACGCGGAGATGCCTCCATAAGACGCCAGAATGCTCTCGACGGCCACCAACTACCCCCACTGCTTCCGGGCACTCTGGATCCCCAAGGAATGATGAGGGCTTTCCGAATGATCTCCTAGTCGACCAAGAGATGGCTTCCCGCCCTGCTGGGACGGATGCCCGGAATCGCAATCCAATATCTCCTACCTACAAAGCCAACACGTCTGCGGTTTTGGAAGCACATGTTCCTCTGCTCGATACCACCACCTCACAATCTGAAGTTGGGAGGGCTAAGTGAAGTTGGTGCAACACAAGATCTCCTGCCTAACCAGGCGAATCTGGAAGCGCCACTGGCTAGGACATTGGTTTATACGAGAATCTATGGGGATGCACGTCTCGCCCTACCAGCATCGGTGCAAGTTCGATGACCCTTTCCCCCCATTATCTAGACCTCTCCCTAACTATCTGTTATCCCCTCAAACGTCCCAGATCTCTCAATACAGACAGTTTCAGGTTGAGTCAGATAATGAGTATTTTGAGTTATGCCTACGTAGCCACTAGGGTGGATTTAATCCACTATTAGTTTATCCGTAGATCACTCAATACCTTATAATAAGACTAGCGTCCGATGCCTATGAGTCACAACTTCAATCTTACCCTTTTATTTCTTTAGTTTTAGTCAGTGGCTCAGTGCATCATCATTTTTTTTGAAATAGGTAACTGGGGAAGTGCATTACTGCAAATAAGTAACCAAACAAGATAGGGTGTAACCGCCCAGGGTTCCAGATATTTGTCCGGGCCTACCGTAGCAAGCTCAGCGCTCATGGACCCATAAAGATAGCCTACTTGACATCGTAGGCAAAAAGTTAGGACATCCCCTTACCAACGTCTCAAAACAACGAGACATAATGTAAAAAGTCCTACCTAAAACAGAAATAAAAATGTTCCAACGATAAGCATAATAAATGAAAGGCGAACGGGAATACTGAGCTGTTGTTGTAGGCTGCCCGAGGCCTCCCAGCACTGGCTGTCCCGGGTCTGTAGGTATAGGCCAACATCGGCTAAACCCACCCCTGCTGGGTCGGATCATTCCTGCATAGGAGGCTTCCCTGCCTCCGCCTGCTTAACCTGGTCCTCCTCTATGCTGTCCGGCTTGCAAATTTCTAGCGGGAGGCTCGGGTGGTCCAGCGACTTCTTCGGCCCAGGAGCTATACCATACAGCTGCCCGCTCCTTGTCTTCAGGCTTGTCTTCATAGCCTTCCTCCGAATGGGACCTGCTTTCCCAAGTTCCTCCTTGGGGTCTTTCTCCTTCCCTGTCGAGATGCCTAGGGCATCTGTCGGACCATCTGGATCGATAGGAGTCTCTTCAGATAGGACGTTAGCTAGGTTGTTAGGCTTTGTAAACCCCGGCGGCCCTCCACAAGCTGTCAGGGATCCTCCTTGCACAAAATTGACCACCCCTTCCGAGATAGTCGTAGCCAAGTTGTCAGACTTCGAGTAGCAGTCTGCAACAGATACTCCGCCCCCGGTGCGGCCTCCTTAGGTCTACCAATAAGGTTCAGTGAGAGCCCTGTTAGTAGGTCATCGACCTCCGATGGTTCTATGGGACGAGGAGGGTGCCACACCGTCTTCAGCAGTCCCTCCACATCCAGTTGGCGCGGTACCTGGATGGAGTCATCATACCAGATCTCCTCCCGACCTATCCCTGGCAGAACGGTCGTACACCCCATCAGCCGGTGTGTCATCCTCCCACAGCGAGGACAGAAGTCCGGAAACTTCTCGTATTGTAGCTCGATCACCGAGGAGGTGGTGTTACCAGGGAAGCAAAGACGAAGGCGTCTCCGTAACGGCTGGTTTACTTCCATCCAAACCTGCATCCATAAGAAATGATCCTCACGCCGAGCAAACGGTAAAGGGGCCGAAATAACCTGAGTGCCCATGTAAGAGGCAATTAGGTCGCGGACCTATGGTGTCCGGGTGCCTCCCGTTAAGAGCCTTGACCCCGATCTCGATATGACTGAAATCAATATCGTTGGCCTGTATGTATGACCGGAGGGGTTCCAGTAGCAGCGTGAAGCCTTTAAAAATCCATGGCCCCCGGTGGCGAATATTCTCCATTGTCGCCTCAAACGGGAAATGGAATCCCGTGACCTCCGGTGACAGGTACTCAATCTGGATGCCATCTACCTTCCATTTCTGCAACATTAGGGCGCAGACGACATTCTGGTTGTGGGACCTCCCCCCTGCGACCCGAGCCGCCAGCAAGAATTGGTACGTGCCTTTCTTGATCGCCGGGATTGCCTCCAATGGAACCATCGGTTCCTCATCCTTGTCCTTCCAATCTAGAACTGGGGAGGTTCGTACATGAGGATTCTCTCCTTGCCGAGCTCCAGATCTGACACCCGGCGTTGGATGGCCCCTCGAGGACGAGGCATGCACGGTTGTGGGGGGATAATGGGGATAAGGCACCGGCGACGACGGATGTGGGTGGTGCACCAGGACGGGGTGGGTCCCAACGACAGCTGCTGGCCGACTCGGGGGGATCGTCATCTGGGGTTCAAAGGGGACGAGGGCTCCGGCCATCACCGGACCCGACTAGTCCTTCAACGGTGGGAACTCGCTGCCGACGAGACTCCGGATCTCAACCGAGGAGTGGGTGAGACTAACAGCCGACGAAGATGAGAAGTAGACGTCGTGAAGGAACCCCGCCGGAAGCGGCTGGGCAGTGTCAGACTGGATCTGATGGACGGGATCCATGATTCAGGTGCAGCAGAGGTGCTCACGACGGAGCAGAGGCACTCGCGGCGGACCTGAAGGCGAGCAGAGGAGCACCGGCGTTGGCGGCGGTGCAGGCTCGAGCAGATGCGGGGCAAAAACGATCGCCGCTACGCAGGAACGACGGACGAGACTTGAAGGGCGTCGGGGAGCTTGGTGGATGGGTCGGAGATCTCGATGGATGGTCTGCGACAACTAAGAGAACTGGTCAGCGATGGAGAAAGTTGGAAATGGGGGCAGAAATGAGAAAAACCCTAGAAGGGTGAGAGAGACCTCGAGAGGCAGCAGAGCGTTTATCTAAACTAAAACTTGTGCAGTATCATTCTTTTGAATTTGAGTATGTTAATTTCATTCTATTAACAACAAACTTTCCAAGTAGATATTTATTTAGCAATAATATCGAGTTCGTGTTCCCGACACGTGGCGAGCAGAGAAGCAAGCAAGCCGTCGCAAAAAGGTTCTGACAAGTAGGTCGGGCGGGGCACGGGATCGGGTCAAGACCCGCTCAATTCCGAAAACCCGGGTAAAGAGCACACACGAGTCTGAGAGAGTAGGGACTGGCTTTGGATGGTTGGTTTTTATTCCTCTCCTCTCGTTTGTGGAGAGGAGCACACAACGCACCTCTCTCTCTCTCTCTCTCCCTACACACATCTCTCTCCACCACTCTCTCTCTACCAACACCTCTCTCTCTCCCTCTCTCTCTCTCTCCTTTCGGCGCGATCGCTCCTGTGCACGACGGCGACGGGGAGGGGTTGGCTACCTGTGTTTCGTGACGGGCGGTGGAGCTGCGGCGGAGGAATGGGAGTCCCGGCGAGGCCCGATTCAGATTGAGAAGCTACGATGACGCCGCGGTGATGGAGCCATGGAATTTGATGCCGAAATCCCCATGTCCCGTGCGGCTGTGACCGAGGCCCCGTCTCTGTCACCCTCGGGTAAATTGTTTAATTCAATTTTAAAATCAAATTTATTCGTTTATTAATGTCGAAATGCCATTTGCAATTCGGAAGTTTCCTCCTCTGTTTTCATGTTTCTGATCCTGTGTGCGTCGGTGATTTGAATTTTGGTGGATCGGAGAGAAATGGGGTTTCGGGAGATTGGTAATGGGGTCGTTTTATTATGCTTCATTAAACGGAGGAGTAGTTGAAATTTTCAATTCTGTCATCTGGGTTTATATGAATTCGCCACTCTGAGATCTGCGTTTACATTATGAATTTATGATTGCTTTCAGTGAAGTGCTCTCTGCGGCTGATTTGTCTTTATATGTGATTTGATGGCTTTATTGTGTAATGCAATTTGCTTGTAAGGAATGGTAGCTCTGACTTGCTGGCAGGATTTGATATTTTTGGGGCAGTTTGTTTGGATTGATCGATGATCAAGATCTTATAGACCTTTAGTAACACACTGGTGTGAGCTATTATGGAAGTGAAGATTCATTCTGTTCCAATTTTTATGGATTATTCTTCGCCGGGTCATGAATTTATAGTTTTGTTTTTTCACATGGTTTTGCTATGAATTGGGATATGCTAGTTGCTCTATATCTCACGCATTATGCCATCATACATAGGCGTCGAGGTTGGGTGGAATGTGAGTTACTTGTTAATATATTATTATTCTTGCATGCCAATAGACTTTCGGGGAGCTAAGGTTTGTGCTGAAAAGTGATAGAAAGAAGGGGTGTTATTGTTTATGTTGCTATTGTCTTAAACAAATAGTAAACAGGCCCTTTTAGTAACCCAGGTAGCCATTTATTAATTGAATTTAAAAGTACTTTAAAGAATCTGAGATTCTGTTTTGCTGTTTCCCTTTATGCTTTGTCTTTAGTTTTTTCCTTTAAGGTGGAAAAAGTATTCATGTGTTTTTTTGCTTGTACAGCTGGTTACTTTTTGGTGATTCTAGATTCGTTTGATTGACTGCTAGTGCTATGTAATTCTACTTAGTTACATTCACTATGTTGTGAATTCTGACAATAATATGTCTCTAAATGTGGAGTCTTTTCTTATTGTGTTTTACCTGCAAAATGGTTTCTATTCTTATTCATCTTCCCCTATAAATGCCGCTTATTTCCAAATGAAGCAATTCTTTCTTCCATTTATTCCCTTTTCCCTTTCAAATAAATAAACTCCTTAAACAGGTTTGTTTGTATCTTCTACTTTGGCCATTGAGCAAGCAGTGCTGTCTATGGCATCAAAGGTTCTTACTTCAAACTTTTTTATCATCCTTGATGAAACAGTTGAACATTTTCACCTTTTGGTAGATTTCCTTTACACCTATTAAGTTTTTAGTTGAACAAAAAGGGCCTTTACGGTTCCCAAGATAGAAATTGTTCTTATTATTTGTTGGTCAGCTACTTTTTACAATAGATGTATTGTTGATATTTTGAATTTCTTATCTAATGGTATTGCAGATGCAATGTGGCAAATGAACATGAGATCGAACGAAGCAATGGAACCTGGGTACTACCCCTCAAGGCCTGGAGAGCCAGATTGTTCTTATTACGTCAGAACAGGTCTATGTAGATTTGGAGCAACATGTCGGTTTAATCATCCTCCTAACAGGAAGCTGGTAAAAGTGCAGCATGTTTCTACAAAATTTACTTTCCTACACTGTCAGTAACGGTTCCTAGTTATCTCCATTTAAAGTCTCATATCGTCGTTGAAGAATCTATCTAGGCCAGTGGAGAATTCACCTTTGTAGTATGTTATGCTTACTATCAAGTTTAAGTTAATGTTTCTTCAATACAACAAAATGCATTATACAGTTCAGGCAACGCCTTCCTTAATTCTCTAGGTATGCATACTTACACATGCTTACATTTGTTCTTCTGGTGAAAAATAGCCTGGCTCTGGACCTAATTGAGAAAGCACACTCAAGTTAGACATGGTGGAGAGGAGAGGGCCATCTTTACATTCCCACATTAGCTTTCTTTATTAGTCCTTGAGTTGGTAGTCTGATATTTGCTTTTAGTGAAAGAACGATTCAATGTTATATGCAAACTCGATATATTGAAGCAGCTTCTGTTAATTGCAGGCCATTGCTGCTGTCAGGTCGAAGGGAGAATTACCAGAAAGAATAGGACAACCAGAGTGTCAGGCATGTTATATAATCTGTGTCAAAATTTAGGAAGGGGTAACTTTATTAACACACCTTCGGCGACCTTTGATTCTCAAATACACCCCCTAAAGGTGAGGGGGTTATCAGTAACACACTGACACCTTTCCTTATTCATAAAGAAAAACACGGATTCTGTTCCAAATAACGACTGATATATGAGAAAGGTGACAATGTGTTCCTGATAGAACCATCACCTATTAGTGTGAATATGTGGGTTTTGATTAATAACGAAAGGTGACAGTGTGTTACTGATAACCCCTCACCTTTAGGGGTCGTCGAGATGGTGTTAATTCCGTATCATCATTTTAATATATTTAAGCTCCAAGGAACTAATATTCTTCTTTGATCATCTTTGCAGTATTTCTTGAAGACGGGAACTTGCAAGTTTGGAGCCACATGCAAATTTCATCACCCTAAAGAAAAGGCTGGGATTGATGGAAGAGTCTCCTTAAATATATTGGGCTATCCATTTCGCCCGGTTTGGATTTACTCTTTTCTTAGTCATCTAAGTTATGTAATTTTGTCAGTGATATATATGATTACCTGTCTTCGTTTTTTCTTCTTATAAAGATAAGAATAAAAAAAAAATTACCCTGAGGTTCTCATTTTTTGCAACTTGTAGCCCTCTCTTTGATAATTGCAAAAAAGTACCCTGAACTTGTCTTTTCGTTGCAATTTGTATAAAAATGACGATTTTTACCCTTATAATATTTGTCTAAAAAATAATAATTAAAGAAAAAAATCCAAATTTTCACATCCCTTAGATTTCTTACCTTTGTACGGTTAAATTTCTTAGGGTACAATTATCATTTTGAAACAAATTTATGCAAAGTGCAACAGTAAGACAAGTTCAGGGCACTTGTTTTGCCATTATCATAGAAGAATGCTACAAATTGCTAAAAGTGAATACATCTGGGTACTTTTTCACAATTATACCTAAAAAAATTGACTGGATTTTTTGTAGCATGCATACAGATACTTGCCAAAACATCAACACCTTGCATAATTTCAAGCATAAACACTTGGTCCAGTCTGCACCCGGTCCTACTCTTTTTATGATAATTAGTCAAAAGATAAGTCTTTTCAAAGTATTGTATATATATATTATTTCCATAGCCTATATGCTTTCCCTTGAAGTTGAATGTTATCTGCTGCATGCTTAACACAAGTTCCTAATCACAAAAATTGTATGTGAATTCTGAACATATCTTATATCTGAGCCATACCTGTTCTGTTATGTAACTCACTTGTCTAACATGAACTCGCCTTCTAGTGTCTTTAATTTGTAGGTCAGATGAAGTTTATCTTCTTATACATTTTTTCTTTCTTGCAGAACGAGGTTGAGTGTGCTTATTATTTAAGGACCGGTGAATGCAAGTTTGGAAGTACTTGTAAATTCCACCATCCTCAACCAACGAATATGATGGTACCGTTGCATAATTCTCCTATGTATCCTACTGCCCCTTCTCCAACGGCTAGTCAACAGTCGTTTCCAGGAGGCATTACAAACTGGTCGAGAGCTTCATTCATTCCCAGCCCACGCTGGCAAGGTCCGTCGAGTTATGCACCTTTGCTTCTATCTCAGGGAGTCCTATCGGTTCCTGGATGGAATGCCTACACTGTAAGCTTTAATTTACTGCTCATTTGAAAATGATATGCAGATTGGTCTTTCTTCTTTCCCTTGTTTAAGAGAGTTCGGCTTCGTTTATAAGTTGGTTAAGATAACTTACAAGTTTTGAAGTACTCCTAAATTTAAGAAGTGTTCGGTTGTTGAACTTGGTAGAAAAAGATTGTAATTCTATGGGAAACGAAAACCTCACTCAGCTACCTTCAAGTATGCACCTTTCTCATTCAACTACACCTAAGTTTAAAAAGTTTTTGACAACCCCCTAAGTTTTTTTCATCCCAATTTACCCCTATTTCGTTAACGTTTGGCCGTGAAATGACGAAAATACCCTTATTTTTTTACCTGGAGGGTATTTTCGTCATTTCACGCCCAAAAGTCGATGGAATTGGGGTAAAATGAAGCTAAAAAAACTTAAAGGGGGTTGTTAAAAACATTTTAAACTTGAGGGTAGTTAGTTTAATATGGTGCACACTTATTGTGCATCGGGTCTGTAGCAGTATCAATGATCATACTCTGCAAGTCCTTTCAAGTGAAATTTGTGGGTAGTGATGAGTTATAGCTTGTGTATGTGATGCTCATTTATCCAGAATCAACTGGGAGTCGCATCTCCAGAGAGCCAACCACAAGCTGTAGGGAACAGTCAGATATACGGAAGTTCAAGACTGAGTGAACCAACAAATTCAGGATCTCAAGGCGCATATTCTCCATACCGTGCTGGTTCTGTCCCAATAGGATTTTATGCCCTGCAAAGGGATAATGTATTCCCTGAGAGACCTAGCCAACCCGAATGCCAATTCTACATGAAGACCGGGGATTGCAAGTTCGGTGCAGTTTGTAGGTTTCATCACCCTAGAGAGAGACTCCTTCCTGCCCCGGACTGTGTCTTGAGTCCTATGGGTCTTCCATTGCGTCCGGTGAGTTATACTACCCTGTACTATGCTCGTTTTACAAATCACTACTTGCATTTTAACCTTTTTTGTCCCCCGCATATGCATATGTTTAGATACTTTTACGGGAAATAACAGTTCACTACCCTGTACTATACACGCTTTACAAATCATACCCTGGATTTTTATTTTCTTTGTCTTCTGCATGTGCACATGTTTTAGATACTTTTAGGGAAACCAACAGTTCAATACCCTGACTATGCATGTTTTACAATTCCATTATTTTTAACTGATGGTGTAACTAAATGGTAATCCAGGGTAGTGAGGTGTTACACTTTGAAATTCAGGGTAGTGAACTATCCATACTTTATATTGATTGTGAACTGTAGTTCAACTTCTAATAATAACGCGCATCTGCAATTTTAACAGGGAGAACCATTGTGCATCTTCTATTCCCGTTATAGAATCTGCAAATTCGGCCCTAGCTGCAAGTTCGATCATCCTATGGGAATCTTGGCATACAATGTCTCTGCATCATCTTCGGTTGATTCCCCAGTTAGACGGTTGTTGGGCTCATCATCAGGAGCTGCTGCGTTGAGTCTGTCACAAGATGGGCTTGTTGAAGCGGGCTCGGTGAGGCCAAGACGACTGTCACTGTCGGAGCCAAGAAAGATGCCTTCCGGCTATGACAGTATCCACAGCGAAGCATGAAGAGGACAAAACAGGAGTCATGTAAATTCACTTCTTTCTTGCTGGAGATGTACAGAGATCAGCCAAGCCTATTCCTTCTCATCTCTCAGTTGATTAGACTTGATTCTTCTGAATTTGATGCATTTTATGAGTGCAAATCTCAATGTCACATCTGGTAAACCCAAATGTGAACATTTCATTTGTCCCACGGCCCATCTTTCTGGTTGTTTTGTGGTTTTCATTTCTCAATAATTTACGAAAAGCGTCTCTTTTCGAGATTTTTGATGGCATTTCAGAGAGCGACATAAATGACCCATTTCAGATTTTGTAAAGATTCATAGTCTCGTGTATTGAGCTGTCTTTCAAGGTCTGATTGATTCATAGAACGAGTCCTTAACGCTCCGTTGGATCAAGAACAGGACCGCTAATCATAGAACCATTTGAATATCATCATGATAGGAGATTGTGTTGTTGGACGTTTGAGTGCAAAGAGGACAAAATAATGAGGATGTGATGACAAAACAATGAGAATATGATCGAGACTTTAGGGTAGAATTGGCCGAACGGTTGAAGGTGGGAATTGGTGCTCAAGGAAAAGGGTTTGGATTGTAGTGAAAGATGACATTATTTTTTTTCTAAAGCAAAACTGAAGTCAAGAGGACAGTTTCGACAACGGTAGGGTGAAGTTTTTATCTGTTCATTGGCTTTGTTGTTGGAATCCCTACCATTTAGTGCTTCAAATTGGTTAAATCTGGCTTTTTTTAAAACCCTTGTTTTTTCTTTGTGCTCCATGGTTGTTAAATTTGTGTATTAGACCCTGTTTTTATATTTGTTGGCTTCCTGCGTGAAGCAGTGTGGTTTCTAGTGTTGGTCCCGTGTTTCATTTCTTGGTGGTCTGTTTTTTCTTGTTGATTGAGCTTTTGGTGGCCTGTAGTTAGACTTTTGTACTCCTTTTTTTTTTCCTCGTAAGAGATTTTATTTAATATATACCTTACCGATAAAAAAAGAGAGGGCAATCTTCGTTTAAAGTTTAGTTTTCAGTATTCTCTATCTCAAACCAAGTGTATGTCAAATATTACAAAAACTAAAACAACAAAACAAAATGATTATGTGTTTTGATGATTGAGGTTAAATATGAAATATCAATTACATCGATCCCACACAGATTCATGATAAATAGAATGTTGGGAGAATTTAACAAGAAATTGTAAAAGGTTACAACCTATTAACAACAAAAAGCTCTCGTCTACCCTAGCCACCAGGGTTTTTTCTCTACCCTAACCGCCATGGTTCGTCGTCGCCGCAGTCTTCCACCGGTATACCATCACGATCGCCTCCACCCACTATTCGCGTCGGCATCGCCATACCAAATACGCGTGTTTCTCTGTAGCAGTCATGATTCCGCCGCCTCACCGCCATCACTGCACGAACCCTAGACCGTGGACGCCGGAACTCATTGACTGGTCCCGTCCCGGCATGCATGGCCAGCCCAGGCCCCCGACGGCCATGCCCATCCGTGACGGGTGGTTCATGCAAGGAGCCCCTAGAGATACGATGTGGTCGTTCCCGTCCTGGATTGGAGCGCCACAGATGGAACTGGATCGCCCCGGTGCAGGTCGTCACTGGAACCATCACTTTCAACCGGACCGGTACCGGTGGATGCCCTGGGAAGGAACGCAAAAACGGGACCTGGCTTCCGGCCTCCCACCGTCATGCTTTGACCCATACCTGTATCGGCGGGACCAGGATCATCGTCTGCCTTGGCCACCAGAGTATCACCTAGGGTTTGATCGCCCCTTGCGGCCAATATATCTGGGGGAAGCCATAAACCCTAGGGTGCATGAATACCCTAGGGTCCTCCCGAACCCTAGCAGGCATATTCCTTGGATGACCACTATTAACTCTAGTGATCATACAACCATGGAAGAACGGGTTAGCCTTGCTCGGGATCGTGCTCCGAGCCCAGTGGAGGATCGTGTTAGCCATGCTCGGGACCGTGCTCTGAGCCCAGTGGAGACCAACCGGAAGGGGGAGGCGTCGGGCCGTCCCAAACCACAGAGGAAGATTGGCAACAAGAAATGGTCACCTGTCCCGAGGTTGGGAGATTTGAAGAACTGTACCTTGGCTCGCAGGAGGATCCTGAGATTCATTACCGCCATTGGACCCACCTAGGGTGATCAGGACGGGGCATAAACCATCGTCCCAGGAGCAAACACAGGAGGCACCGCATGAGCACCCACAAGAGCCACCACAGGAGAACCTAAAGGAGACTCTGCAATTGCCGCCCATCAATGCGCAAGAACAGGAAGAGGAAGTTTGCTCGGGGGGTTCTCACCCCCGGGAGGTGAATGATCCTCCAGGGCGGGGGTGGGAAGGACCGTCCAGGGCCTATACCCACAGACCCGGGACACCTGCAGCCGGGAGGTCTCGGGGAATCCGTAGTAAAGGCTCCAATTCAATCTACTTTTGTTGCTTTAGGACGAATAAGATTTTGGCTAGGTAGTTTTCATAGCGTTATTTACATTATGATCGAAACGTTGGATCGAGGAACTCTTGTGTTTGGATCTGCGATGAAAAACAGACTTTATGTATGGAACCATGTGCGCCTAATGGGCTACGGCCGATTGGGACAAAAGCTGGTATCCGGGACTGTTAGGTCCCACCCTGTAAGCACGATTTTATCGTAATACTACTTCTTTCCGTTTATAAAAAACAAGAAATTTTAACTTAAAATAAATCTAAGAGATAATTACAAATGACAATTTTAATGTATAAACAAAATATACATGACTATTTTAATATATTGGAATTACATATGATTATGTTTTTCTTTTTGAACGAAAATTGCAATATTATAACTTGTTAAGAACGATTACATTGAAATTCTTCGAGGAACATGCTCCTCGACCACGAAAGGCCAGTGTGGACGAACAATGGTTCACTGAACCTTTTAGTACCAGAACCGTCACAGACGGTGTTTTGACGCCCCATGGACAAAGGTAGAAGACGAGGAGGGGGAACGGGATACTGGAGATCCTAAGGGACCTCTACGGTAATGGTGATGGTGGGAGGCAAAGCATCGTCTAGGGACCCTTCCTAGGGCCAGTCCCCGATGCTCAGGTGGTGCATCATTCCTCCAACGGGTCATCTTCCCCGCATGTGACTTGGCGTCCCAACCATATGCAGGCGCCACCCTTCCCAATACTCTAGCAGCCGCACTCCTACGAACCAAGGGCGCCGGAGCTTCCACATCTCACGCTCCTGGGTGAGCGCGTCCTCCACCTCCAAATCCACTACGCTCCCGTGGCACCAGGGAAACAATCGAATCAGTAGAGAGCTGATCTCCACCCACCCTTCGTCGGATGTTCCAGTATACAAACCCCCAGACTTGTATGTAGGACCACTCAGGGAAACCTGGCGCGGGCACCTGGTTGGCATCCTAGGTGGGGACTCGGGGACCCGGGTTAGGTATCAGGTCCATTGTTACCCCGGTCCCCCTTCCTCGAGAAAACCGAGCCTTATGTACCGGGTCCATTGTCACCAGAGTTGGGGCAACATGCTCCATCTCCCAGCCCAACACATCACCATCTCCACCATAATCCCCAGAGGGCTGCGGCACCACCCCAACAGGGAGATATTGTTGAACCACCGACCGTCTGACGCGGGGGCGAGGTCCTCTCGCTGCATTACACCGCAGCAGGCCTCTCTGATATGCCGGGAGTCTGAGGCTACCGTGTTGAGGCCGATGTCCGGACTTTCCTCTGTACAGTGGTCTCCAGGTGATCCGGCGCCTCCATCCTCGAGTCCAGAGACAAGGTGCCACCAACCCCATGAGCGGGACCGAGGACGACCCCACTATAGGGTATCTAAGCCCTACTCCGCCTCTACGCCCAGCCACGAAGAATAAACATGGAGGAAGCTTCCACCGTACTCCGTCGCACCCCGTAGTGATCGCGTACCAGGCGCTGGAATTTGGTCCTTAATATCGTGACCGAGGAGAAAGTCGAGCTCTCCATCACGTCCCGGACCATCCACGCCTCCAGGAAGCGATGGGGTGCATACCTCGGAGGCGCACCTCCAGGCCATGTGCAATCCACCCCAGCCACCAAAGGAAGTTCTTGGTGGGCCCAGGGATACGTGCTAAGGTCCGGACGAAAAGGGGCCGCTACTTGGCGTGGGTCGGAAGGCACCCCAGCCCCCGCACCAGTTCATACTGGTGTAGGACTCCGAGCGACAGAGAAGAAGACAAACCTCGCGGACCAGAGAACCCAGCCGACATCGGCAGAGAAGAGGCACGAGGTCCCAAAGCGATCGGACTAGAAGTCAGCGAGACCGTAGGTGGGACGACGAGGGAGAGGGAAGCAGAGGGTGTGGTATGAGGATCCAGTCTCATCGGTATATAACCCCCACACCAGCTGTGGCCTACGAGGGTTGCGACCGAAAGGGACATAAGAACACGGGGACTACAATTCCGACAACAACTGTAGGCGGCGCAGGAGCGGCGGTGGCAGGAAAGATGTAAGAACTGTGCCCGGTCAACGTCGGTCAAAACGGAAGAAAACGGGGTTAAATTCCAACTTCGGACTTTAAGTGAAAACTAAAGCGACCAAGATTAGTCTTGGGAAAACTTAGGGCTTTTGGGACAATTTCGGAAAAAGTTGACTTTTCGTCGAAAAAGTCAACCGACGACTCCGGGGGTCATTCGGGACCTATCCGGGACCTTTCAAATAAGAGTTTTTGCGAAAAAGTCAATTTCGGGCCGAACGAGTTCAAAATGGGAGTTTATCGGATTTTAAATTATTGGGCTGAGATATTTATGAGTGGAGGTGGACCCCATTTGGCCACATGACATTAATTCTATGGAAGGGAGAAAAGAGGATGAGAAAAGACACATTTGACCTTACTTTTTCCCAAAAATGTGAAACAAAGGAAAATGAGCTTTTAGACTTTGTCACTTTAGGTTAAAGACCACATGTGAACCAAATTTCAGCACTCTCTAGCCTTGGCCGAATTTTAGAGAGAGAAAATGGAGCTTGAGTCTCCATTGTTGAAGAAGAAGAAGAAGAAGAAGAAGAAGAAGAAGAAGAAGAAGAAGAAGAAGAAGAAGAAGAAGAAGAAGAAGAAGAAGAAGAAGAAGAAGAAGAAGAAGAAGAATGAGGAGAAGAAGATCATTTTCCTTTGATTCTACCATCAAAACTCCTCAATTTCTCCATATTGCTCTTCATCTCTTCATTTCCTATGGTAAGAACCCATTTCTTTTCACTTTTGAAGAACTTGAGATTATGGGTATTGTTGGGTTTTAAGAAATTAAGGTTGGGTCTTGATGTAATAGTTGTTTCCTTGTTGGATTGGAGTAGTAATGGAAGAAAGTTGGTGTTTGGGAAAAAATTAGTGAAACCCTAACTTTTGGAATTGGGGGAAATGTGAAATTGGAGCAAATTGGTGATGTTTTTGGTTAGAACTTGATGGAGTGAGGACCCAGAACTCGTTTGGGACGTTTGAGAGGAAGTTGGAAATTTTCCGGCGACCGGAGGCTCGCCGGAGGACTGGCCACGGCGGTGGGTGGCGTGTGCCTCGGGGTCCGTGCCTCGGGATTCGAGTCGAGACAGGCCCTTGGTGGGTCCGGTCCAGCACACCCACGACCAAGTGGGGCCCACTTGGCCGGGTGCCGTTGTACGTATCGCCCGGTTAATTTACTATTTCTTCCAAATCATCGTCTCGTAACCGTTTTAATTAATTAGGTGTCTTGTCGGGGATTATTTTGGGTGTTGTCCGTTTAAATTGACGTTGGACTTGTATTAAGTGTTGTGTTACTTTGTGATCCTAGACGTTGTTCCCGATCGCGATGGAGGAGGCTACTAGGCGATTCGTGATTGTTCGAGTTTGGATCGCATTTGAAGTAGGGAAAAGTAGCGAATACCGGTTAAAATGCGGAATGTTACTAGAATTGCATATAGGATATGAGTAACCGGAATAATTGTAGAATCACATGTAGGGTGTGAATAACTAGCGTAGTCGTTTAAAATGTGGAATTACTTGCGGGCCATGTCGTGCCCATAGGTTTGGGACTTTCTGTGTTGTAGAATTGCATGTGGGCCATGTCGTGCCCGTAGGATTGTGTGATGAGTGTGCTTTATCTATGTAAACGTTACTGTTGAACTATTACCTTGTGATATGTTTGAGACGCTGTATGTGTGTGCCGCGGTAGGATATCTAGGCCGAGGTTGGTGTTCTGGTGAGATATCTAGGCTGATGCTGTGTGTTCCGGTATGATATCTAGACCGATGCTAGGTGTTCCGGTATGATTTCTAGACCGATGTTGTGTGTTCCGGTATGATATCTAGGCCGAGACTGTGTGTTCCGGCGTACGCTGTACCCCGATGCTAGGTGTTCCGGTATGATATCTAGACTGATGCTGTGTGTTCCGGTGAGATATCTAGGCCGAGACTGTGTGTTCTGGCGTACGTTGTACCCCGATGCTAGGTGTTCCGGTATGATATACAGGCCAATACTGTGTGTTTTGATATACTTTGTACCCCGATGCTGTGTGTTCCGGGACGATATCTATGCCGATGTTGTGTGTTTCGGTACGATATGTTGAGCCGTGTGGTGTGATCCGACGTATTATGGGAGACCTACTGTGTGTGTATTTGCTCGGTGATTCTTTTGAAATATAGTTTGGGTGTGAATATTGAGCAATCGACAATTGTTGAGCAGGGTTGATTTCACACGTTAAGTGTGGTGATTGGGTAAGTGGTGTGATCAAATGATGTTATGGTTATGTGAGGTTGGTTATGATTGTGATTGCGATTACGTGTTTTCCTGTTTGATTTCGTTAGTTGTCGTTGCTTTACTAGTATGCCATATTTGGACGAGTATCCGTGGGGTGAGCGATATGCTCATCCCCTTTACTACTTTTTCCTACTGAGCGAAACGCTCATCCCCTTCAATACTGTTTCTACAGGTTTTGATCGTGAGTTAGTTTAAAGGACGTCTCGGAGCTTGGGAGCTTAGCGAGAATCCTGGTTCTTGGATTGTCTAGAGACGTATTTCCCTTTTATACCAAACCTTATATTTTTGGATTTCGAGCTTTTGACTCTTATTATCATGATTGATAATTTGAACTATTTTAGGAGTTTATGTTGTTTAAAACTATCTTTATTTTATTATTTTCGGTTCACGTCTCGAGTCCGGTCAAAACCGGATTTGGGGCGTGAAAAAAGAGCTCCATAACGTCTAGGGGCTAGGGCTAGGATTAGTATCTCAAGGGACGAACGAGAATTTCACATATGACTATGTTAATCTATATATATTTTAACAATGTTACTTTTTGCATCAGCTAGAAGGGTCATAAAATAGAGAAAAAATTTCATTGGGCTACTAGGGTTTGATTGACAACCCAAAATAACAACAAAAAATTAATGAAAAGCTACATCAATTGTAAATATTAAAAAAAAAGAAGAATTTTTTTTGAAATGTAGAGTATATTTACGTGAAGCTTTCAATCCTTTTGGTAAGACCTCGTAATAATAGTTCATGTCGTTTAGGAAACGTATTCGATGTGTTTCGGTCTCCTAATTCTTTGTAATTTTTGTGTAATTTCTCAACGCTCTTCAATTGTTTTCATCGATATTTCTCGGTTCCTTCCAAGGCGTCTGTAACAACTTGTTGACTTGTTACCATTTTGGCAATGCCTTTGGTCAACCCATGTTTCTTCTTGTGCCGAAGTCGTCTTACCCTTTTTTTGCTCCTCGTCTTGGCCACTGACGCCCTGAGAATTCACCCACATAATGGACGACAAGCGTTAGATCGTCAAGTAGTATTCGTGATCTTATGTTCAAGTTATAGTACCCCAGGGTACAGTTAAACAATTACTTTAATTAATTAATTAATTAATCTGTTACTCAAGCTATTTCTAAAATGATGTATGGTTTGGTTTGGAAACAATGCTAAACTAAAATGAAATATGAAAGAAGTTCCAGGACAATCAAGAGGTAGAATTCAAAGATGTGTTTTGAATATCAAGAATAAAAAGCGATCTAAGGCAATGATGGGGTCACGATATGAAAATACGTTGGATACAACCCGAATTTAGCTCAATCGAAAGAGAAGGCAGGTATGTTGGATACAACCAATCCCCTTACAGGTTTCAGATTTAACATTTTTGTTCTTGTTGCGATAGAAGATATAGAGGAATTTCTGCTCTATCATCTGCAACCGCTAAAAAAACAAAGGAAACAGGTAGAAAAAACTTTCGCATCCTTGCACTTATCAAATTTGTGCTAACACCCAGAGCGACAAAGAGATTTTAGCAATATAGCGTAGAAGAGAGATTTGGAGGCAGTTTGTCACTATAGGGAAACTATAGAGACTGACTGAATCTTTTGTATCTTTTCTGTTGCAGTCTGTTTTGTCTCGGTCGTTTTTGTATGGACTCGGTTTGTGTTTTGGTGGAAGGGTGGTTTAGTCTTGGGATAATCCTCTTTCGGGTGGTGTTCACCGTTTTTTGTAATTTTTCTCAAACTTCAAAGATTAATAAATTCATTGCTTATAAAAAACGATATGTAAATTACATTATAGGGATATTTTAGGGATTTATGAATTTTTTGGGGATTTTTCGTCCCAATTAATGAAAGTTTTTGAAAATTAACAAAAACCATCGTTTTCTTATAGTAAACAAAAGGTATACGTAAGTTTTTTTTTTAAAATGAGGACAATACATTTGTGTTAAAAAATATCGTTCGAGGGCATATTATCAAGGTTTCCCAAACTCAGGCCCCCAAAATTTATAGAAGAAAGAGAACAAGGGGAAGTTCTCATACGGTAACGTGACAACATTGGTGGAGGAGACACATAATGTAGAAGTCACTGTTAATGATCGTCGTCAGACTTGGGAACGAACAACAATCGTTTAGATTAACGAAAGATTTCAAAACTTAGGCGTCAGGAGGTCTCAAATGAGGTCGGTACTTTGTCGAGGTTGTTCTCCTTGTCGATAAATTTCGTAGGAGTGTTGGTTGGACTGTGGATGATACTGAAAGGTTTTCCAAATAGAAGAACAAGTTCGAACCTAATGGTGATGCAAATGGTACAAATTGACGGAAATTGACATAATATCAAGGGGGAGATGATGATAAAAACAAAGAGTTATCGACAAGGACGAAAGATAGAAAATAAGTAAGAAAGAAGAATTATGGGAGAATAGTATCAAGGGTAGTTTTGTCATTTTAAAAATAATCATGTATCATTTTCCGTCTAAAAAATAAATGAAAATAACTAAGACGATACAACTAGCTAATTAAGATACCATACAAACAATTTTTTTATAATTCTGAACCTACATTTCCCTCTCAGCCCCGTCGCTGGAGGTGGCCTTGGTGGCTTTGGCCACCATCATCATTGCTGGTTCTCCCCTCACCCTTCTTCTTTTCCTCTTCCCCGCCGTCTCTGTTCTGTTCGCCTTGTATCCATCCGATTGTTTTATTTTGTTGCAAATCTGGTTTGCTTTCAACTAAGGTATTTGGTGTCTTGACGTCGAAGAAGGTTCGTCTCGGTATTGTTTCCGGCGACGCTATCCTCCTCGTACCCTTGCGATCTAGGCGGCGTTGGGCTCGCCTTATATATGTTCGGGGCCTCCGTCAACTCCTCCTTAGGTGGTAGAGCTGCTCCCCTCCTGGCCGCCATCTTCATCTGGACTTGCTCCCTACGTCTTCGTCTCTCTTCGGTCATCGACCGACTCCTTTTGGGTGCTTTTAGGAAGACATGAGACTCGGGGGTGATCTCCTACCTCATATATATTGGTGTTGGCCACCGGGTAGCTTCCCCTTGTTGTTAATCTATTGAGGTTTTGGATATGTGCTTGGAGCTTCTGACTAGAGAAGGTCCTCTTTCTTCAATGGAAATGAGCTCCCGTTCGTGGTACTGGTCCCCTTTGTTGATGCTCCCCCGGTGGCTGATTTGAGGTGAAGTTTTCGGTTTTCCCTTCGTCGTCTTTTGCTTGTAGTAGTACTATTTCTTTCTAGAGCTCTCCTTGCTTGGTCTTCTTTTCTCCCCATCCGTAGAGCCGATCAGGGCTCGTCTGATTGTTTTAGGTGTTGGCCCACAAAGAGTTATTTCAGCATGTTGGCTCGTCTTGAAGAGTTCGTTGAGGTGCATTTTTAGGTGGTTGTGAGTTCCGAAGGCTATGCGGCCATCAGTCCTGTTTCTGTCGATAACAGTGTTGGTCGTTGACTTAACATTTATTGCCATCCTCTTTGTAGAGAGGGATGAATGCCCCCGTTGACACATGGACTCTCTTCTGGTATTGGCGGGGTTGTGGCCATTCGAATTGGCGTTTCTTTGCTTGGTTTGAGTTGTTCGGTGCCGTTCTTGAGCTTCATGGTAATGAAATCAGGGTCCCAGACCTTTAGGTTTTTCCTTGTTTTGGGTTTCATTGTTGTTAAATTTGGGTTTCAGACCCTTGTTCTTCTTTTTATTTTGTTGGTTTGTTGGACGTTAAGTACGGTTTGCCCTTTATTGGGTTTTTTCAGTTTACTTCACGGTTATAATTTTGGTTTTAGACATTTTGTTGATGTTCCTTTACCAAAATGCTCTGATTGTTGTAATGAGAGTGTTCTGATTGTCAGACTCTTTATCTCTTCTTTTATTTCAAAAAAAGTTATGCTCAATAAAATTGTTTGCTTATATTTTTATGATTAAATATAATTATATTTTAAAAATGTTTATAGTTAAATGCACAACTACACACCACATAAAAATAAGGAACAGTAGAGATTCAAACAGAGCTCTAAAATGCACATTTAGAGCATGTACAATGGGTCGGCCCTGCGTGAGGCCCTGACCCTGAGGCCCTTGTGCTGACTGGACAAAAGTCAGAGAGTGGGAGTGCAGAAAAGGGGGTTTTCTACAACAGAAAGGACCTCTGAGGCCCTGGGAGTGCAGAACAGTGCTGACTGGATTATTATTTGATATTTTTATGTTTTATTTAATTCGTTATCAGATTCCGTTTAATTTAGTCATAATTTAAACAATTTTAGAAATAAATAATTAATGACAATCAATAATTAATAAATTCAACACAAATATAAATGAACTTCTAATTTTATTCAATCCCTTTTAATACAACCCAAAACAAAATACAAGTTCAAGAATCATCCTCTGTTGGGTCGACATCTGGTGGTGGGGGTTGGCTTCGAAGCTCTTCAATTTTGGCTTCAAGGCTAGTGATGAGTATTCGCACTTGGGTCTTGCAAAACTTATGCTCTTCCAACGCCTCTTCGTCGTAGGAAGATGTGTCCTTCTCCACCAGGGCCTTGTAATAAATGATGTTTGATTCCCACTGTTGGGTTAATGATTGTAACATGCGATACTTATTTTCCACTTGTTCGCCACGTGAACGTTGAGCCTCAAACCGTGCACGTTCAGCGTCGATTCGTGCACGTTCCAGTTCGGCGAAGGCAGCCATTTGGGCCGTGAGGACGACCCCCTTCTTTGCGGCCTTCGCTGCCTTCTTCCCTTGCGGTCGGCGAGGGGGACTTGGGTCGGCCTCGGGGGATGGGGGTGTGTCGCTGAGAGGGACCTGAGTCCCCTCGTAGTTCTCGCTTCCTCCCCATTCTGGTGGTTGGGACTCACCACTGAGAGGTGTGCCCTCCTCCCCTGTGCTTGTAGGTGGGGTTGAGCTGTAAGCCCCAGACTCATCCAACCGTTGTCGTTGTTGGCGTACTTCACGGCGGACATTTCCCATTGTGCCCTCGTGGGCAGTGAACTTCGAGACGCCCTCGAGCCTCTCCACCCAATGATCCAGGTCGAACTTTAGTGGGTGGTCCCTAAACACTTTCCCTGCACGGGTCCACAGTTCCTTCGCACGTTTCATGTGCTCTGCCTGGTTGGCGCCGCTCGGTTTCTCCTCCTTGGACTGCTTCAAATAACCGAGGAACCTCCTTGTTTGAGAGGAACCTCTGCCCCAACGTTTCTTGATAGCTTCCCAGCGCCGCTGTGGGATACTTGCCTTGGAGTTGTATTTCTTCGTTACTGTGCACCAGAATGTGGTGCCGGTTTGGGAGTTGCCCTTGATGGCGTCTTTCGAAGAACTCAACCAGCAAGTTATGAGCCAATCGTCCTCCTGCTTGCTGAATGTCTTGCCATCCGGTTCTGGTTCTTCGGGTTGGCCTCGGGGTTGGGCTCGGGCAGCAGGGGCTCGGGCTCGTCGTTGGGAAGGTCCGGCAGATGATGGTTGGGGGGTTTGTACGTCGGGGTGTGGATGACCCTCGTAGTTGTAGAATTGGGGTCCCATCCCCCATTGTGGTTGTGGTTGGTACGACGGCATCTGGAAACCTTGTGGGGACATGGTCCAATTTGATGACACTTGGAACCCTGGCGCCAGTTGATATTGTGGGGGACGGTATTGCCCTGATAAAAATATTTGAAGACAATAAATTAAGTGCTAAAAAATAAACTAATAAAATAAGTGCAAATAATTAATCAAAAAAATGAATGTAATGCATTAATCCAATAAAATAAGTACAAAAATTACGTTACATAAATAATAAGTTTGCACTAACCTGAACTCGACCCCGGGTTCGAGTTTGGGGAGACGGATCGATTGCCCGTTAGAATGTCTCCGAAACCTCGTGCCAGTTCCTCCTCGGTGAAATCTCGTTCGTCACCAACTGAGTGTACACGAGACCCAGCTTCGCCCGACATTTTTCACGCGAATAATTGAAACGAGAGAGGACAATTTGGGAAGAGGAGAGTGAAATTGGAGAGTGAAAGTAGAGAGTGGTGTGGAAAAAATGAGAGTGAAGAGGGGTATTTATAGGGTTAGTTTTAATTGATTTTTGTATTAAAAAAAATGTAGCCGTTGAACTGACCGTTGGCAACGGTCAGTACACGTGGCGCAGCCACAGGCTGCCACGAAGGAGAGGGCGCGCAGGGAGCGGGTCCGGCCAGCGGCCAGCAAACGCCGCACGCGGCACGCACGGAGGGGGGCGGGAGCGCGAAAATGGGGCGCGGGCTCGCGTTTTTGGGCCTCCACAGCGGGTCGGCCCGCGTGCCGCTGTCCGGGCACGCGCGGAGTGGGGAGCGGGTCCGACCCGTTGTACATGCTCTTATGGGATACTGGTAAAGCCCTCTTCTAGACTGTGTCCCCAATAAAGAAGATGGATAAAAAAGTGAATGCTTTATGAGATTCACACAGCTTGGATAAAACCCTCTCCTCTCTTTCTCTCTCTTCTTCTCTCTGCACTCAACCTCAATAAAACCCTCCTTCCCTCCATCTATTTCTAAGATCATTCAGATAGAAGAAAAAAGCAAAAGAAGTAGTCTACCATATCTTGCTTTCTTTCAATTTCAAGACCCACCATTTTTATTTTATTTTATTTATCTCAGAAACAATTTAGGAGGGGTTCCATTTCCATCTCCCCAAATATGCAAAACCCATTAATGAAGAAGCCTTCAATTTAAAGACCACCAAACGAAAAGGCTGGTGTGGTCAAAACCATTACAAGCCTCTTTATGATTCTTCATCAAAATCCAAACTTTTCTTCAATAGATCCAACCCCATTTCACCCCTTTACAAACTCTCCCCAATCAAGGAACATGCCTGCTCTAGCTTCTCCTTCTGGGTTCTTCCTCTTCTCTCTCTTCTTCATCCTCTTCTTCCTGGCTAATGCCATCAGTTGCAATGAAGCATCTATTCTTCCCCAAGTGAGTTCCTTTTCTCCCTTTTCCTTACCCTTGTTGATTGATTGTAGATCCCTTTTGATTTCCTTGTCAATTTTGGTCTTATTCTCTTGTGGGTGTATATATATGTGTAGGTAAATGGGACAGAGGAGGAAGCTCCTCTGGTGCCTCTGATGGAAGCTGGAAAGTTTGATGCAATGATGTTCAATGAGAGCAGGAGGAAGCTGGGAAGCTTCAGGATATGTGCACTGTGCACTTGTTGTGGTGGGGCTAGAGGGTTGTGCTTGGCCTCTCCTTGTTGCTATGCCATCAACTGCAACATCCCCAACAGGCCATTTGGGTTCTGCTCTTTCACTCCCAAAACTTGTAATTGCTTTGGATGCCATCTCTGAGTGTTACTGTTTGCTATTGACATTGCTCTCTCTGCCAGTCTAGAACTTGCTCTGATTTAGTTTTTTGGGGGGAGGAAAAGAATATCTGCTCTTAATTTGTTTGTTCATACCTCTACAAGTCATAAATATTTATCTTGGAACTTGTCATGTCCATGTTAATTTTTGCTGGAAGGAGCAATATATTAGCACTATATTGGGGTACTTAGGAACCATTGTTCTTCCTAATGAAGCTATTGGGTTATATTTTATGTTAATGTCAGTGCTAGGTAGGGCTGGTGTGTTGTTACTCATGACAAAGATTAAGAGATCTCTAATACTTTAATCTTTGGGCTGTTTACTTGTTGATCACACTAGTATTTGTTTATTCATTAGTGGGTGTAATAAAGATTGCAACTTGTTGGGATTTTCTTTATATTGTTTTATCGCATTCTCTATGAGTATTCTCTTATGTTGGCTTGGCAAAATGGTTATGTTGATATTGATATTGATATTGATATTGATATTTGGTGGTCCACATCACGTTCTTTTTTGTTCGACTGGGGCTCCCCGCCCTTAAAGAACTTTTAGGGATTGCCTTCGATAGAGGAGGGCTTAAATTGTTTTGGTGGAAAAGCCCTAAATGGGGGTGGGGGTGTTATTACGGGTGGATGAGAAGTATGTGATGGGTATTAATGCTTGTAGGTGTATCCAACCCCAATTCGTATACTAATTTGGTTGGGTGGGAGTTGGAGTTGGGTAGGAGGCAATTAAGCCCTTGCTAGCTATCAACTACAACTACTTTGCTACAATTATAAGGTCCTCATTTACATTTCAAGATAGACGATACATCGCTATTATACATACATATATGTTCATTGAATCCATATTTTGGTTAGGTTTACTTTGTGAATACCCTATTGCTTATAGTGGTAGGTTCCATTGGTTAATGTCACGGGCAGTTTGGTTTGATACATATTGTGATTACCCTATACCCGTTTCCTTTTCTTTATTTTTACTTATAACACAAGGTTGTTATCTTCTTGTGTAGTACATTGTATTTTTTCTAGTCGATAACTTTTGGTATATTGCTTTGTGGGGGCGATTGAGATGTAGACATGGCATAGAGGTTTTGCAACCATATCCTTGAGAAATCAGAGCATTTAATAGGGTCTCTCTTCAACCTCATGCTTTTGTTGATGAACTTTGTATGCATTGTGCATTGCTACAGAGAAGTGAAATAAGTTTATATTTGTGTTTTACTTAAGTGCACTTCATTTATCTTAAATGTGTGACAAAATGTAATTCTACTGTTGTTGGCATCTTAGCTATAAGCACTTGGCTGGGTCATGTACAAAGAGACAGGTTTTGCATTTTTAGGGTTATTTGGGTTGGTCGGGTGGTCAGAGAGGTCTCTCATCTTTTTGAGGTCAGAAGTTTGAACCTTAACGGGTACCGTTGAGAACGGTAAGTGTTTGACCATTTGGATAAACAAGCTAGGGTAGGGATAGTTGTGTATTCGATCATTTCAGTATCGGGTTTGCCCGGTCCTGAATACCCTTGCAACCCCACTATGCCATTGCCCTCGGAGTCTATACCCGTTGCCCGGTAATCAAGACTATTGTTCTCGGGGGAAATGGCCTCGAAACCCTTTCTGATCATTCTCCCATCAACATCGATTCAAGACATATTTAACATAATTTTAGAATTCAGCTCGATCGGTTCAAAAATCACAGCTATGAAGGGTCTTTCTCAATGGGCTTTCCGTGGAAACTATTATTATCCATAGGAACCTCTGCAAGCTCCCTATGTATATTAGGCAGCGGCGAGTTATGAACACATGGTAGTTGCAAAAACCCATAATTAGAATTTAGATCAACCACTGTGGGTTGAAAATCCACTATACTCGACGACAGACATCAAGAAAGATACTGATGTCGAGGTTAAAGTCGGTATCTCTTCCCGTCCAGGTTGTTGTTGATGTCGAGTTCCCGCAATCAATAAGAAGGTGCCATGTGGTATCGAATTTGAAAAGAAAAATGTCCGTTGCCACAAGCTAACGGTATTTTTTTTCCAAACTATGTTTTTTTTCCAACATAGATACCCTTACCGGTGACAATGTTACCAAAGAGACAATTTTCAGACAACAATATCGGGCGACGAGCAACAACAACTACTTATTGACAAAAACTATATTTCGTCTATTAGTTCAGTAGAAATTCAAATCACGCATCTCCTCTCTTTATGCATAAATATTTTGTCTTCTCTTATCGAATTGTTAGGAAATTGAATCACGACGACCGTATAGGTTTTAAATCCTAAAAAATATAAATAATCATATGACAAAAGAGATTGATATATATATCGGTTTACATCAATAATCAGAAGAAGTTTGGTTTAAAACTCCTAAAGGTTAATTGTAAGTAACATCTTATAATTTTATCTGAAAAAAGGGACTAGTAATCAATGAAATTCCCTCAGCTCCCATCCTCTTATAAAAACGACGACGTATTGGTCGTCAGTGCATATACTCTAAGATTGCAAAATAGCCAATCAACACTGGGAGCGACACCAGCATCCCGAATATCACCCTGCAATTAAATTAATCAAACATTAATTAATCAAACAATATTGGAAGAACAAAAATATAAATTAATTATGAAATAATAAAAGAGGAGTTTTAATTGATAAATTAACTTACGCAGTGCTAAGCACATCTGCATGAAGCCCATATTCTTTAGCGAAGATGAATGAGGTTATGGACTGTGGTAATGCTGCCTGAAAAAAAAGGTAATTAATTGATTAATTTAATTGTTTTTGGGTTAAATATCAAAACTTATTCTTATGTATTGGTCACAAACACTATACTATAACGTTTCAAAGTGACAAATGCAGTACCTTAAGTATCGGTCACATGATTTTATTACTAAAAATGAACGGAATATTTCATTCCGTTAGATAGTAAAATAACGTTTTTCCTTAATTATTTGACTTCTATACATTTTATAAGGAACATTATCATTGTATCCTCGTTATTGTTCCTTATAAAATGTATAGAGGACAAATACTTAAGGAGAAAAAAATGTCATTTTACCATCCATTATATGACACTTGATCATATGACTAACGGAATGAAATATTTCGTCTATTTTTACTAATAAAATCGCGTGACCAATACTTAAGGTACTGCATTTGTCACTTTAAAACGTTGATTAGTTTAATATTCGTGACCAATATTTAAGAGTAAGTTTCGATATGTAACCTTATTACTTTTTAGATAACAGCACCACTAATAAAATCCAACAAAGTATGACCATCCAGAACAGGTAAACAACAATTGTACTATCAAGAACGGGTGAATAAACTCATTCAAAACTCCATGTGTCGAATTAGTGAACAATGTCAAGATAAACCCTTTTACTTAGGAGAAGATCGAGCGGAAAAAACGAAACACGACACGAAAAAGATGAATATATATTTATACCTGAATGATAGCAACACGCAAAACATCACCGTGCAAGCCCATGACAATGGATCCGATGGCCATAGCTGCGGGTCCTGCGATGAACCTCAAAGTCATCCCAAACGCTGTTAGGTTCGTCCCGCAAGCTACCACACTTTCCTGTTGCGCCATGAATATGCCTGCGTATATATTTATATATGACGTCACCAATATGCTATATGTCGTCATCATATGCATGTGTCGGCATATACGTAAACACGCACCACTAGTAATATATTTGTACCATGGCATGTTCTTCTAACGAATTATTATTGTTATAACTTGGTATTTTTGTCCCCTTTAGGAAAAAAAAACACAAGTCACCCATAGTCAATTTCTCATGTGAGATGTTTTATTTAATATATATGTCCACAATCATTCTTGTAAAGTTTTTATTACCTTTGCATGAATTTTTGGATCTTAAGTATTCGATGTCCTCAAGGGGTCACTGTAACGATCATGACTGAATTCTCATCCGACCCTAGGATGATAAATAAATTATTTGCAAGTATGTTTGTTGTACTTTTGTGCTACCAAGTTGGGTCTGTTTTGTTTTAGCTATATTATTATCCAATAAGTCTAGAGTCTGTATTATCATTGTTTGTATAGACATCTATACAGTCCATTCAATCAATTCATCTTCTATTATATATGTTTAAATTTAATTATGTTGAGTGAAATTCTAATTTTATAACACATATATACAAATACATGTAGTCTTACCCATGCTAAACATGGCGGTTCCTGTTCCAGCTCTGGACAAGATCGAGATGGACCCTTCCATGATGCCTGGCATCTCAAAATGCCACCTACAAGTTCATCATATATATTTAAGATCGATCAATACACACAAAAATAAACTAAATAAAATTGTTTGACAGAATGAAAATTTTTGTCAATTTTTACTAACAAAATCATGTGCTCAATACTTAAAATACTGCAGTCGTTAAACGTTAGGTAATATAATGTTCACCAACCTGTTAGCAACAAAAGCCCAGGCAATGCCAAGAATGCAAGCATACGAATTAGGGTTCATCGCAAGCTTCAACCACACAACCTTCATCAATTCCCAAAACGAAGGCCGACCCAACTCACCACCACCCCCCTCCACATCCTTCCCGGCCGCCACATCCATGCCGGAGCGGCGGAACTCGAGCACGAACAAGAGCACGGTGAGCCACACGATCCCCTGGAACACCGAGGACTGAACCACGAGATCGACCCCCATCTGGCCGTACATGGCCTTCATGAGCGGCACTCCGACGACGAGAGAGTTGGTGAGAGTGGAGAGAGAGAAGGTGGTGATGGACCAGCAGTAGCTCCCCTTGGTGCTGCACTTGGCCCACACGGCCAGCGCCACCACGATCACCACCTTGGACACGGCGTCGGCGCCGATGAGCCTGAGGTTCCAGTCGAAGGGGTCCACGTGGGTGGTGAACTCGAACGTGAAGAGAGGGAGGGTGAAGTAGCACACCAGCCGGTTTATGGCGTCGCATTGGTCGCCGGAGAACACGCGCCACCACTTCACGGAGGCGTAGCCGAGGATCAGGGAGAAGTAGAGTGGTGACATGGCCTCGACCACCTTGTACACATCTTCCCACCCAATCATTTTTTCTTCTTCTAGGAAGTGGTCACTAGGTTGTGAATATGTGATACAATAGTGTTGAAGTTATAAGGTATTTATAGTAAGATAGGCATATATGCATGGCATAATTTTGAGGGTGATTTTTTGCCCTTTAAATTTGTGTTTCTTTCGTATGTGTGTTGCATGATTCTATATGCTTGCAATGGGTTTTGTTGGCACCATGAATACATTAGAGTAAGAAATAGTGTTATAAGGTTATATTAAAAAGACGAAAGAATATTAAAAAGTGTTATAATGTTATATTAAAAAGACGAAAGAATATTAAAAAGTTTGGTGATATTTTTTCGACTTACATGCTGATTAGAATTATATTAATCCGTTAAAAAATGTTAGTCTCACGTCAAAAAGATAGATTTTTTTATTGAAACTTCTAATGTTTATATGCTCTTCATTTTTTATAAGTAATTTATATATATATATATATATAAATATTCCTTCTTCAAAAATAGTAATAGTTAGGAGGACTAAATAGTGATAGAATATAAAATTATATTAGTTTGAGTTTTTGCTTAAAGTGATCATCCACTATGGTACCTTATAGACTTCAAACTACACCGTGCTCAAAATATACAAATGTTTCTTTATTTATCTCATATGTTCATCATAAGTATTTCTTAAATCTTATCTTCAAACTCTTTTCATGTGAGTACCTATAAAAATATAAAACTATAATCAAATCTTTAATTATCAATCTAAGTTTTTAATTGGGTTGAATCTAATAGAACTTCAACAATACAAGAACAATAAGACCTTGATTGCATAGGTACTAGGATATAAACGGCGCCAACACATGGAACGTGGAGCCTGGTGATTGCCAAGTTCTGGGAGAGACGTGGAGTGTGGCAAGTACGTCTTCTCTCTTTCGGGAGTCGTCTCACGTTAATTTTGTCTACTCTAGTTAGCCTTCCGATCTTTTACATGTCAGTTTTTCGAGTCCTAAAACAGGTTTAGCTTCTAATGGAGAGATTCGAGCGACGCCTCCTTTGGGCTTCCTCTTCAACCGGGGCTTGTTTGGCCAAACTCAGTTGGGATAGAGTGTGTTGTTCTAAGTTAGCAAGAGGTCTTGGTATCCGCAACCTGGAGGCAGTTAACAAGGTCTTGCTTCTGAAGTGGTGGTGGCGGTTTTCCATAGAGTGGAATTCCTTATAACGGAGAGTGTTATGTGCTCGTCATGGCTGGGTCGAGTCCGAGTGGAATATCTCTTGTCTCCCGCTCTCCCATCGCTCCTCTTATTTGGTTCTTCGCCATATTTCTCATCTAGCTCATGAACCTCGTTTTCCTAAGATTTTTGTCCCTGGCAAAGTTTGTTGGGTGTTGGGGTTTGGTTGTTACATCCGTTTCTTAGAGGATGCATGGATCACATATATTCCTTTTTCGACTTTGTTTCCTTGCCTTTACATCTTGTTGGTGGAGCAAGGTCAATCGGTTATTCACTTCAAGGTGAGAGCGATGGGTGGAATTTCACTTTACGACGTCACCTCTTAAATAGAGAGCTCCTCATCTTGGAGGGCATCCACACCTTTCTCTTGGGTCCGTCTCGACTTTTTTTTTCCAGATAGTTTTCGTGGTCCTTGGATCCGCATGGTTTTTTGAGATCGACAACTTTTAATGCCTTTTTCAGCGTCGACGGGGTGGACTCTATTTTCCAGGCCTCCGCAGTTTGGAAGAGTGTTGCTCTTCCTAAGTTCCAATCTTTTGTTTGGCTTGTCGCTCTCGAGGTCATCCATACTAGATATTTTTTGGTGGCGAGGGGTTTCACGATCCCGGTGGGTCTTTGATTGTGTCCTATGTGTGGTAGGCACATCGAGGACACATCTCACCTTCTAATTACTTGTGGACGATCTTGACAAGTGTGGTACTTGGTTCTTTAGTGGTGGGGGTCTCATCAGCTCTCCCTTCGTCTCTCGCTTTATTCATCTCGTCGTGACCTTCTATTTGTAGGGTGCGCCGGCTGCGCAAATCTTGGTCACGTCTTAGCCTTATGGTATTATGATTCCTTTGGTTAGCTCGGAACGCCTTAATTTTCCAAGGAGCTCCAATCCCTAATCTGTCTATCAGTCTTCGGAGAATTCAGTTTGGGGCGCTTACGTTACTTCAAACAGAACGGCGAGCCACGTCTCCTAACTCCTGGATGGTATCGCCGACTCATGCCCTCTCTCAGCCTGCTTGAGCTCTTCTTCTCCCTTATTTTTTTCTTTCTTTTTCTCCCTCCCATCTGTTCGGTGTGTCTCATTCAGCCCTTTCGGGTCTTGTAGACCTTTTTTGGGATCTTTTTGTTTGATTAGTGCTTTCTAGTTTTCTTTCCGAAATCCACATCACATTATAATGCATTATTTATTTTCTGATAAAAAAAAGAATTTAACCTTGAATAGAAAGGAGTGCATAAACTCAGACCAAAAGTCCAACCCAAAACAACAACCAAACCTAGAAAAGGGTTACCAACATTCATATGTTATTCTAAATGCACCTAAATATATACTAGATTATAGATTAGTCTTGTAACCTCCCTACTAATGTCTCAATATGGTATAACTAGTGAATGCACAAACTCCTCCTACTGCTCCCGTATATCCCTTACGTGTTTAACAGAGTTTCTGAAAGTATGTTGTTTGTTTGTTTTGATAACACATAAATTAAGATTATTACCAAATGAGTAATGTAATAGACGTACAAGTGTAGCATCCATGAACCAGTGGCCATGGTGTTGTGGTGTGGCGGTCACCAAAGTATAGTTACGTATAGACAAGACAATGGGAAATAATTATAAACAGAATAAGGAATGAGGTCCAGCAATAATTCCACCCACCATACACACATATATATACTTTATTTATGCAAATAGAATTATACGTTCTGATTTCATTTAACTATATAATATTTATATATATGTGATCTTGTGGTGTTGCAGCCATGGACGAGTCCAACAAATTGTATGCCGCAGACAAAGACATATGAGTAGTTTTCAATCAAATATGTCACCAAAAAAAAAATTCGTTTCTCCTTGTTGTTGTTGTGTATGTCATGCACTTACCTTCTAAACTTTATAGGATGATTCGAGAAACTCCAATACGAGTAACACATATTATAATATTTAGTGTATTTGTCGTGGAGGGTTGATTTTGACTAGAATCTTCAGGTGTTTGGAAGATAACGGTTGAGAAGAAAGAGGAAGAAGAAAAGAGAGGAAAGAAGGAGCTTGCTCCGTTGAAACTAGTATCGACAAATCTATCGATGGTCAAGAGAAAAACGAAGAGAGAGAAATAAAAACGCCACTTTTTAACAAAATCGACAATGACAACAAACGAGGAATCTATACACATGTATAATCTTAGAGTTAAAATTTTTATTTTATATAAGAAAAGGTATAATACCATAATAGAATGTAAGAATTAACAAATAATGGAAATAGCCTACGCTAAAAGAATTTGAAAGGTTTAGGAAAAAATTTAGATGAATGAGTTACATCATGATACAAGTAAATGCATCGGTAATAGTAAGTCTTGGCTACGAAGGGACAGATCCAAAACGCGTTTCTCTAGTTAGTTAGTTAGATGCGGTATTCACTGTAAGACCCGCCCCCTGTCGATCCCGGTAGAACCGGTGAATCCTAGCTAAGTTTGACTTTCGGCCGGAAAAGTCAACCGATGACTCGGAAAGTCAGTCGAGACCTTTCCGGGGCTCAAAAAGCTTAGCCATTAGCACGGTTAGCTTAGTTGGGTCGTTTCCTTCAGTTTGACTGTAATATTGTTAAAGTCAACTGTCGGTCAAACTCGGGCTTACTATCGGGTAATTGTCGATAAATATTGGAAAGCTGGAAAATTATTAAGTAGGAGTTACCTCACATGACACTTGTCATGCTTGGCTTGGAGGATGAGAGTAGGGGATTCAAATGACCCTCATACCCTTCTAAGTTGCCTTTAAAGGGATAAGACCTTAAGGGCTTTTGAGTAAATTGACATTTTAGGTCATTTAAAGGAAAGAGAGCAACAATTCAGCCCATTTACACTTGTTGCAGCCGAAAATCACAAGTAGAGAGGAGAGGAGGAGCTCACTTTCTTGAGGAAGAAGATAGAGAAGAAATCTTGGATTTTGGAGCTTGTTCTTGGTCCTTTTGCCTTCATTTTCACTTCATCTTCTCCATCTCAACCATCTAGAGGTAAGGATGCTCTCAACTCTCCATTTCTTCTACTTCCAATCTTTGGGTTTTGTGGGTTTTGGCTTAAAAGTTGAAGAACTTGCTTATTTGATTGATTGCTTGGAGAAGAAGTAGTGAAGTAGGTTGTTGGATTGAGTTTTGGTTGAAGTTTGATGAACCCATTGAGGGTGTAGTTGCTGGGTAATTTTGGTTGAATATTTTGGAGCTAGGAGAGTTTAGAAATGGAGTTTGTGTTGAGATTTTCGTGAAATTCGAGTTGGGGAAGAAAGGGGAAGGAGCTGGTCAGGTCTGATACGGAATCTGACCCGGACCGGGCCAGGTACCGGCACGGCACACGGCACGGGACGGGCGGGAGTCCGGCACGGAACCTGATACGGTCCGTGTCGCTCTCCGGGCCGGTCTGTGACGCGTTCAGCGCTGGATTCCGGGCCGGCCTGTGACACGGTCCGTGCCATGTTCCGGCACGGCAAGCCACACGGTCCGTATGGCATTCCGGATCAGATCCCCAGAGCCCAAAACCCTTCCTTTTAGCTCAATTTGATTCCCACAATTCCTCTTCAAACCTTGATCCATTTCTGAACATTGTTGTATGTTTTAAGGAGAAGAACACTTGGTTGAGGGAACTAATTTGTGGTCTTTTGGTGGTTCAAAACCTTGGAACCAAGCTAGCAAAGAAGGAAGACCGTGGACACGAGTTAGAGGAGCACTTATCACGCCGGGACCCGAGTGAAGAACGGAGAGGTGACCACCGGGCTTATCATCAGAGTGTTGAGAGGAAGACCTCGAGGTAGGGAAAGCCTTAACCCCTCGTTTACGATGCTTAGTATGCATGTTAGGCTAATAAAATCGGAAAGGTCCTAGAAATGCCTATAGGATGCGAATAACTAGCATAATTGTCTTTCAATTACTAATAACCGGAAGTGTCTAGTTGTGAACGATTAGGATGCCAATCACTAGTGTAATTCTCTTTCAATACTTGGGAATTGTTTGTCTGGTAGAGGAGCCTTGGCAAAGCCCTCGGATTAGTTGCGTGTTAGGATCACATGCTTGATTGTTGGTTGCTTAGTGGATAGGCTAAAGAGTCTAATGGAACTAGTGGAATTGCATGTGTGAATGCTCGTTTGAAGGTTTTTATGATTGGTTGATTAAACTCGTACTTGATCATTGATTGTATTCGAATGATTACTTGTTTTGCTTAAATGGTTGCTTGGAGCATCGAGTATGACTGGTTGTACCGAGCGGTGCAATCAGGTGATCGATGCCCCCGTTGGTTCGAGACTGGTAAGTGAACGGTAAGTTGTGATTGTGTGATTGGTGTGCTATGGTTATGTGATTCGTGTACTGTGTGTTATGGTGAATTGGTGATGTGTGAGTTATGTGTGACAATAAATTGGTGGTTGTTGGGATTGGATTATTTCGTGTTCGGTGTGAGTGCGCTATTCAATTATTAACTGTTTATTATCGAATTGCCCAAGTGTACGCTTCCTATGGGAGTAGTGCCTTGGTTCCCGAGGACATAAAATCCTTTGGAGACGTTTCTGAGAATCCCGATGCTAAGCGCCCCGAAGGGTTGTTTCCGGTCGCCTCAATGTTATGCGTCTCCTCTGGATTTGAGGGAAAATCCGAGAGGACACATCATATGTGGATCGGAGGGTGGAGACTTCATGTACCACGGCATTGGTTGGTTTACCTATTACTCGTGTTTGTTGAAATCTATCTTGTTGACTAGCTGTTGATTTTGTACTGAGTTTAAGGTCCACCCTGTTATGTGTTTCCCTACCGAGCGCAAGCTCACCCCTATGAATTTACTGTTGTGTTTACAGGCTTGATTGAGGAGTAGAAGCTCGGGAGCTTCTCGGTGTGGGTGCATTATAGATACTTCGTTCTTATCACCTTTATGTTTTGAACAAACCTTATGGAGGATTATTATTACACCCCTGGAGGGTTATTGGTGTTTTAAAACTGAATTTTGTGGATTTGAGTTTCTTATTGGAGATTTTTCAGGAACTAAATGTTGAATTATTACTTTATTGTCATTTATTACTAGTCATGCCTCGAGTCCGGGCAAGAACCGGATTTCGGGCATGACAATTTGGTATCAGAGCCTGGTTTCATTTGAAACAGGTGTCTTATGAACTGATTTTCAAACCTCGGACCGAAGTCAATTAGGTGGGTAGAGTTAGGGAGTATGAGTCTTGAGTTGCTTTAAGGGTTGTCCTAAATGGAACCTTACACTACAATGTTTGCATTACTTGATTGATATCCTCTCCCTAGTGATCGGTGAAGCAGAATGGTTGAGATCGGAATTGGATTAACGGTCAATGACTGACCTAGTATGCTTTCATGGTAGGGTGAGACAACGGTTGGTGGTGTTGCCCTTGTGGCGTATAACTTCGAAAAATTTCAAGTTGTAGTTGGGTCCTATTCAAGTTTGACTTGTGATTGACTGCTGGTCTGGAGCATGAGTACTCCATGTGTGCTGATATTGAGTGTTTTGGGTGGGGCGCGAGAACCTCGTATTCCGTTGTATGAGAACTTTGTTTTGGGACACGAGTATCTCGTATGCCCGTGTAGGTGGCGAGATTGGGACACGAGTATCATGTATGCCTGTGTAGGTGGCAAGATTGGGACACGAGTATCCCGTATGCCCGTGTAGGTGGCGAGATTGGGACACGAGTATCCCGTATGCCTGTGTAGGTGGCGAGATTGGGACACGAGTATCCCGTATGCCCGTGTGTGGCGAGTTTGGGGCACGAGTACCCCGTAGTATTTGGGAGCACGAGAACTCCGTTTATTGATTGCGTTGTGTACTTTAGGAGCATGAGAACTCCGTTTATTGGCTGTGTGATGTCTTTGGCAGAGCATGAGAACCCTGCGTACTTTTGTCTTATGAATTTGTGTTGGTGGTTGTCCCGCTTAAGCGGAGGGTTAAGGGAAAATACGAATGGGTCATGCCGAATTTTCAGTAGAACTAAAATGTTTACACCATCACTGGTTGACTCAGGGGCGTCACTGTAGTTGAGCATGATGGTTCGATGTCCAGTTGTTACAATGAGGTTCGGGGACGCCTGAATCAGGTTGTAACAACATGAGATCGACACGAAAAGCTTGGGTAAAAGTTAAGAAATGGGAATCTGTGGGAGGGAAGGAAAGGTTAAGGGTGATTATTGAATTGAACTGTGTTAAGTGTTAAACCCCTCTTTGTGGAAGGATACCCGAGTGAAGGGTATGCCTGTTGATTTGTGCTTTGTGTGGTGCTTGAGCTGGAACCCTCCTGTGGGAGTTGGTGGTTGATTGCTAAATTGCTGGTTGTTGTTGTGTGACGCATAGAGATGCGAACTTGTGTGCTATATTATATGAGTATATATATCTACTAGTGTGAGGGGCGTATCTGTGGGTGACTTGTGTGGCGCGCGTGATCGTTTCCTTAACGTGTGAGAACCGTTGTTGAACTACGTACTGAACATGTGCGTTATCCATGCAGGCGGATAGGCGTCATGGCTCGTACGTATGTTCCTAGAGGTACCCGAAGCCGCCCAACTGGGGGTCCGAGGCAGGCACCTGCCGCTGAGCAGGAGGGGGCAACTGATGCCCAGGATGCTGCTTCCACAGAGCATCAGCGCTTTGAGGGGGGACCAACAGGGTCGCCACCCAGGACATCTCCGATCGCAGAGCCGACTCAGGAAACCCCTCTCGAGGAGGTGGTTCGCGTCGTACTAGCAGCCTTGAGTGCACAGCAGGGGACTACATCACCGGCACCAGAGCCCGTGCCTGTTGCTTCAGCAGATTTTGGAGAGAGGCCAGGACAGTTTGATAGCCTCACGGCCCAGTCGCTCAGAGAGTTTCGCAGACTTGGTACGCCGACCTACTCTAGGGGAGCTGACCCCGAGGCGGCTTCTGGTTGGTTGGAGCGGGTTACCCGCAACCTCGATACCTCTGGGTATCGGAGGGGTGTCTGAGAGTTTCGTTCGCCACTTTTCAGCTTGAGGGAGAGGCCTACTACTGGTGGCAGTCAGTGCAGGGCAGAGTCGGCAGTGATTTTGAGTTGTTCAGCAGGCTGTTCTTGGAACAGTACTTCTCTCGCTCCATTCGGGATGATCGGCGCCAGCAGTTTCTGGATTTGCGTCAGAGGGGTTTGAGCGTTTCTGAGTATGCAGTGAGGTTTACCTCTCTGGCCCGCTTCGCGCCAAAGTTGGTTCAGACTGCGGATGACCGATGCAGGAGATTTGAGAACGGGCTCATCCCATCGATAGCCGACAGGGTTATCGCTTTCAGGACCGCAGATTACTCCACACTCTTGGATCAGGCTTTGGCCATGAAGAGACACTTCAGAGATACTATCAGGGTGCGAGAGACTAGGCCTAGGCCGAGCGGCTTTGTGCAGCCGTCTGACCGTCGAGACCGACGCAGGCAGAGAGTTGCAGGACACTTTCAGCCTCAGTTTCAGCAGGATGGCATACGCCGAGCAGGGACCGTAGTGTCAGTTGGACCCGCCCCGGTGGCACAGCTATGTCCTCGGTGTGGACAGCAGGGACACCTGGCACGAGACTGCCCGAGGGGCGATGGACCTGTGGAGCGCCATGATGATCGTCCCCAGGGGACCAGAGTTAGACAGCCTAGTGAGCCGATGGGGTGTTATCACTATGGCAGCGCCGACCACTTCATGCGTGCGTGCCCTGAGATAGCACAGCAGGGAGGACAGAGAGGATGCTACCAGTGTGGTCGATCTGATCATTTCATCTGGGCGTGCCCTGAGATAGTTGGTAGAGCGCCTGCACCGAGGCCCCAGCAGACTCAGATTCGCCCTGCACCACCTGGCAGACCACGTCAGGCACCGCAGCAGAGAGCTCCGCGTCAGGCGGCGGGAGCAGCAGGTCAGAGGCACCAGCCGAGAGCTGGCCAGCAGGTGGCACTTCCCCCACCACCGAGAGGAGGACCACCGGCACGGCAGGGCCAAGTCTTTGCAGTTACTGATTCCAGGATTGAGAGGTCGTACGCCGGCCATGAGGCCACTCAGGGTACGTGTTTACTTTATAATGCGTGGACTTCATTTTTGTTTGATACAGGAGCTTCCCATTCGTTCATATCTTCGTCTATTGCTTCTTCTTTGGGTTTGCGGGTGGAGACATTGAGTCAACCCCTTTGTTTGGAGACCCCGGCTACGGGTGCGGTGGTGTTGAGCACCGTTTGTAGAGACTGCGCGATTAGGGTGGCAGATTGCCCTTTTCTTGGTGACTTACTCGTTCTTGATATGAACGCCTTTGATGTGATTCTGGGGATGGACTGGCTCGCGAGGTATCGAGCGACGATCGACTGCTATCGACGTCAGGTGACAGTGAGGTCAGGTGATAGGGTGATCACGTGTGTTTTAGGTAGCAAGAGCGGAGTTCTTTTATCCGCTTTGACTACGGGGTCTGAGGCAGAGATCGTGCGGAGTAGCAGTGAGCTACCGAGGGTAGTGCGTGAGTTCCCGGAGGTCTTCCCGGAGGAACTATCAGGCTTGCCACCAGCGCGAGAGGTGGAGTTCAGGATCGATCTGATCCCGGGTACGGCGCCGATCTCGATGACGCCGTATCGGTTTGCACCAGCCGAGTTGGTCGAGCTCAAGCGACAACTCGAGGAACTACAGTAGAAGGGGTTCATCCGCCCGAGCGTATTTCCGTGGGGAGCGCCCGCCCTTTTCGTGAAGAAGAAGGGTGGAGCCTTGAGGATGTGCATCGATTACAGGAAGATGAACCGTGTGACAGTGAAGAATCGCTACCCGATGCCGAGGATTGATGATTTATTCGACCAGCTGAGGGGAGCAAAGTACTTCTCGAAGATCGATCTTCGATCGGGGTACTACCAGCTGAGAGTCCGAGCTGAGGACGTAGAGAAGACAGCGTTCCGAACTCGTTATGGACACTTCGAGTTTCTGGTGATGCCGTTCGGTTTGACGAACGCGCCAGCCGCCTTTATGGACTTGATGAATGGCATCTTCAGACCTTACCTCGACCAGTTTGTAGTAGTCTTTGTCGATGACATCTTGATCTACTCGCCCAGTGAGGAGGCGCATGAGGAGCACCTGAGAAACGTTCTGACACTCTTACGCACTCACCAGTTGTACGGCAATCTGGAGAAGTGCGAATTTTGGCTCACAGAGGTGAAGTTCCTCGGGCACGTGGTATCTCGGGAGGGCATCTTGGTCGACCCAGCCAAGATTGAGGCAGTGTCGAAGTGGGCCAGACCCAGCAGTGTATTTGAGATTCAGAGCTTTCTAGGGTTGGCAGGTTATTACCGACGCTTCGTTCAGGATTTCTCCCGCCTTGCAGCACCTATGACAGCTTTGACCCGCAAGGGAGCGGAGTACCATTGGACGGACGAGTGTGAGCGCTCTTTTTGCGAGCTAAAGGCTCGATTGACTACCGCTCCAGTGTTGATTGTTCCAGAGCGGGGAGTAGGCTATGACGTGTATTGTGACGCCTTAGGCGAAGGGCTAGGTTGTGTTCTGATGCAGAGTGGAAAGGTGGTCGTTTACGGCTCGAGGCAGTTGAAGGTGCATGAGCGCAACTACCCGACTCATGATCTTGAGCTAGCAGCGGTGGTGTTTGCGCTGAATAGCTGGAGACACTATTTGTACGGTGAGCAGTTCAGGGTGTTTTCAGACCACAAGAGCCTCAAGTATATCTTCTCGCAGCGTGATCTGAACATGCGCCAAAGGCGATGGATGGAGTTACTTGAGGAGTACGACTTCGAGTTGCTCTATCATCTGGGCAAGGCGAACGTGGTCGCTGATGCTTTGAGCAGGAAGTCGAGTCACTGCGTTGCCAGCATGGCAGTCCGAGAGTGGGACATGCTGGAGCAGTTGAGCTTATTCAGACTGGAGTTGGAGGAGGTCACCGAGGGTATGGCCTTGTGTGCCTTGGTGGCTCAGCCCACGCTTTTTGCTCGAGTACTAGAGGCACAGGCCGAGGACGCCGAGACAGCGGGGATTCGTGAGAGATTGATGGATGGTGTCAAACTCGAGGGTTGGGAGTTGGGCACCGACCAGGGTATCCGCTTTAGAGGACGACTGTTTGTACCCAGCGGGTACAGGGACACCGTATTGCGTGAGTGCCACCACTCCCGTCTGGTTGTGCATCCTGGTGGCAACAAGATGTATAGGGACATGCGACGACAGTTTTGGTGGAGTGGGATGCGTGGGGCAGTTGCAGATTTCGTTTCCCGATGCCTCACCTGCCAACAGGTGAAAGCCGAGCACATGCGTCCCGCAGGCTTGCTACAGCCTTTACCGATCTCCGAGTGGAAATGGGAGCATGTGAATATGGATTTTGTGTGTCGGTTGCCCAGGTCGTCGAAGGGGCATGACGCTGTTTGGGTGGTGGTTGATCGACTGACCAAGTCGGCACACTTTCTGGGTATGAGGATGACTGATTCTGTGGACATGTTGGGTCGTTTGTATGTCAGGGAGATTGTTCGTCTACACGGTGTACCAGTGTCAGTGGTATCGGATAGAGACCCTCGTTTCAAATCCAGATTCTGGAAGAGTCTACAGAAGGCCTTGGGCACTGAGGTACTGTTGAGTACAGCTTACCATCCTGAGACAGATGGACAGTCAGAGCGCACCATACAGATCCTAGAGGACATGCTTCGAGCTTGTGTGCTTGACTTTCAGGGATCATGGGAGGATCATTTTCCTTTGACAGAGTTTTCCTACAACAACAGTTACCAGTCCAACATTGGTATGGCACCATTTGAGGCCTTATATAGCAGACCTTGCAGATCGCCGGTGTGTTGGGCTGAGGTTGGGGACCGGAGCTTGCTTGGGCCAGACATGGTCAGGGAGACGACCGAGAAGGTCACTTTGATTAGAGAGCGGCTGAAGACCGCACAGAGTCGACAGAAGAGCTACGCAGACAGGCGTCGCAGACCACTTGAGTTCACGGTCGGGGAGCATGTGTTTCTGAAGGTGAGCCCAAGGAAGGGCCTAGTGCGGTTTAGACGCTGTGGAGGCAAGCTAGCACCACGTTTTGTTGGACCATTTGAGGTTTTTGAGAAGATTGGAGCTGTAGCTTATCGTTTGGCCTTGCCACCGCAGCTTGGGAACGTGCATAACGTTTTCCATGTGTCCCAACTGCGGAAGTACATGGCAGACCCTTCCCACATCATTGAGTGGTCAGACATCGAGGTAGCAGATGATGTCACCTTTGAGGAGCAGCCCGTCGAGATCTTGGGTACAATGGAGAAGGTCCTGCGGAACAAGAAGATTTCGTTGGTCTTGGTACAGTGGGGTCACCAAGGATCTGGATCCATGTGGGAGCGCGAGGAGGAGATCCGCGAGAAGTATCCTCACCTGTTCAACCTCTGAGGTACGCCATTGACTTTAATTTCGAGGACGAAATTCTCTTAAGGGGGGTAGATTGTAAGACCCGCCCCCGGTCGATCCCGGTAGAACCGGTGAATCCTAGCTAAGTTTGACTTTCAGCCGGAAAAGTCAACCGATGACTCGGAAAGTCAGTCGAGACCTTTCCGGGGCTCAAAAAGCTTAGCCATTAGCACGGTTAGCTTAGTTGGGTCGTTTCCTTCAGTTTGACTGTAATATTGTTAAAGTCAACTGTCGGTCAAACTCGGGCTTACTATCGGGTAATTGTCGATAAATATTGGAAAGCTGGAAAATTATTAAGTAGGAGTTACCTCACATGACACTTGTCATGCTTGGCTTGGAGGATGAGAGTAGGGGATTCAAATGACCCTCATACCCTTCTAAGTTGCCTTTAAAGGGATAAGACCTTAAGGGCTTTTGAGTAAATTGACATTTTAGGTCATTTAAAGGAAAGAGAGCAACAATTCAGCCCATTTACACTTGTTGCAGCCGAAAATCACAAGTAGAGAGGAGAGGAGGAGCTCACTTTCTTGAGGAAGAAGATAGAGAAGAAATCTTGGATTTTGGAGCTTGTTCTTGGTCCTTTTGCCTTCATTTTCACTTCATCTTCTCCATCTCAACCATCTAGAGGTAAGGATGCTCTCAACTCTCCATTTCTTCTACTTCCAATCTTTGGGTTTTGTGGGTTTTGGCTTAAAAGTTGAAGAACTTGCTTATTTGATTGATTGCTTGGAGAAGAAGTAGTGAAGTAGGTTGTTGGATTGAGTTTTGGTTGAAGTTTGATGAACCCATTGAGGGTGTAGTTGCTGGGTAATTTTGGTTGAATATTTTGGAGCTAGGAGAGTTTAGAAATGGAGTTTGTGTTGAGATTTTCGTGAAATTCGAGTTGGGGAAGAAAGGGGAAGGAGCTGGTCAGGTCTGATACGGAATCTGACCCGGACCGGGCCAGGTACCGGCACGGCATGCCGCGCGGAACGGGCCTGGTACCGGCACGGCACACGGCACGGGACGGGCGGGAGTCCGGCACGGAACCTGATACGGTCCGTGTCGCTCTCCGGGCCGGTCTGTGACGCGTTCAGCGCTGGATTCCGGGCCGGCCTGTGACACGGTCCGTGCCATGTTCCGGCACGGCAAGCCACACGGTCCGTATGGCATTCCGGATCAGATCCCCAGAGCCCAAAACCCTTCCTTTTAGCTCAATTTGATTCCCACAATTCCTCTTCAAACCTTGATCCATTTCTGAACATTGTTGTATGTTTTAAGGAGAAGAACACTTGGTTGAGGGAACTAATTTGTGGTCTTTTGGTGGTTCAAAACCTTGGAACCAAGCTAGCAAAGAAGGAAGACCGTGGACACGAGTTAGAGGAGCACTTATCACGCCGGGACCCGAGTGAAGAACGGAGAGGTGACCACCGGGCTTATCATCAGAGTGTTGAGAGGAAGACCTCGAGGTAGGGAAAGCCTTAACCCCTCGTTTACGATGCTTAGTATGCATGTTAGGCTAATAAAATCGGAAAGGTCCTAGAAATGCCTATAGGATGCGAATAACTAGCATAATTGTCTTTCAATTACTAATAACCGGAAGTGTCTAGTTGTGAACGATTAGGATGCCAATCACTAGTGTAATTCTCTTTCAATACTTGGGAATTGTTTGTCTGGTAGAGGAGCCTTGGCAAAGCCCTCGGATTAGTTGCGTGTTAGGATCACATGCTTGATTGTTGGTTGCTTAGTGGATAGGCTAAAGAGTCTAATGGAACTAGTGGAATTGCATGTGTGAATGCTCGTTTGAAGGTTTTTATGATTGGTTGATTAAACTCGTACTTGATCATTGATTGTATTCGAATGATTACTTGTTTTGCTTAAATGGTTGCTTGGAGCATCGAGTATGACTGGTTGTACCGAGCGGTGCAATCAGGTGATCGATGCCCCCGTTGGTTCGAGACTGGTAAGTGAACGGTAAGTTGTGATTGTGTGATTGGTGTGCTATGGTTATGTGATTCGTGTACTGTGTGTTATGGTGAATTGGTGATGTGTGAGTTATGTGTGACAATAAATTGGTGGTTGTTGGGATTGGATTATTTCGTGTTCGGTGTGAGTGCGCTATTCAATTATTAACTGTTTATTATCGAATTGCCCAAGTGTACGCTTCCTATGGGAGTAGTGCCTTGGTTCCCGAGGACATAAAATCCTTTGGAGACGTTTCTGAGAATCCCGATGCTAAGCGCCCCGAAGGGTTGTTTCCGGTCGCCTCAATGTTATGCGTCTCCTCTGGATTTGAGGGAAAATCCGAGAGGACACATCATATGTGGATCGGAGGGTGGAGACTTCATGTACCACGGCATTGGTTGGTTTACCTATTACTCGTGTTTGTTGAAATCTATCTTGTTGACTAGCTGTTGATTTTGTACTGAGTTTAAGGTCCACCCTGTTATGTGTTTCCCTACCGAGCGCAAGCTCACCCCTATGAATTTATTGTTGTGTTTACAGGCTTGATTGAGGAGTAGAAGCTCGGGAGCTTCTCGGTGTGGGTGCATTATAGAAACTTCGTTCTTATCACCTTTATGTTTTGAACAAACCTTATGTAGGATTATTATTACACCCCTGGAGGGTTATTTGTGTTTTAAAACTGAATTTTGTGGATTTGAGTTTCTTATTGGAGATTTTTCAGGAACTAAATGTTGAATTATTACTTTATTGTCATTTATTACTAGTCATGCCTCGAGTCCGGGCAAGAACCGGATTTGGGGCGTGACATTCACCAACCTTCTAACGAATTAAAATTTGACATTTTCGATTTGGCATCGCTGCTGCTCCTCCCGGTGCTACGCCTCTTCCTCTATCTTGTACTCCACAACTCGTTGTTGGTGGTGGGGTCAAGAGTCGGCGTCGGCGAAAACCGAAGCCTATTCTCATGGATCTGTCGGCAACTCTATCTGTCCCACCGATGCCGCCTAGTTCTCCCCTCCGGGATGAGAAGGTGGACGAAATCTCTTTCTCGGTGGGATCGACCTCTCCGGCTCTGGGAGGGTACCTGTTCCTAAGATTACTAGGGACCAGGTTCATATTCCCACGGATGAGGCTTCGGGTGTCGTCTCTAGTGCGCTTCCCCGGTTGCAGAGGGACACGGCGAAGGGAAGGCCCCCATGGAGGAGCTGCCAAGGACGGCAGTGACGACTTTGGGACTAGGGTGTTGCCTCCCTGCTCAGGCCACGGTACCAATCATTCCTGCGGCCCCTACTACCCCGCCGGGTATGACGCGAGATAGGTCGCGTCACCTAACTACGATTGAGCTTCCTCCACCCTCACCTGATAGGGTGTCGGACCTCCAATCATCCTTGGAAGGTCTACATGATGGATTGTCAAGCTGCTCCTTGGAGGAAGATGAGGAAGTCGAGGTTATGGTTCCGACGTCCCGGGCGACAGCATCGGCGGCCCTAGCTCGGCAGCAATGTGGTTTACTGGGACACCTCTGGACCCCTAAGCCCCCACGGAAGTACATGCTTTTGCGTATTATCCCAAACGCATGGAGAAGGTCTGTAGAGGGACTGGTGATCAAGGATTTAGGGCCAGTCTTGTTCGGCTTCTACTTCCAGTCTGCGGAGTCGCGGTCATGGGTTTGAAGGAATGAACCTTGGTGCTTTGATGGAAAGGTCCTGTTGTTGGGAGACTTGGACCCGTGCGTTCGGAAGCTGCCCCCTCTGGACCGGATACAACTATGGGTGCATGCTAGAGGGCTGCCACCTCTGGTTTGAACAAGGGAGACAAGTATCTCCATTGGAAATGCATTGGGAATGTGTGTGAATGTCTTATGCGACCAATGGGGGATGTGCTGGGGAAGGACTATCAAAATCCGCTTTTGGCAGATCCTGGAAAAGTCGTTACGAAAAGGGTTGGTTCTTAGGTTCCTTGAATTTCCGGACCCTATCCAAAATTGACCTCACGTACACGAAGCTTCCCAATTTCTGCTACAACTGTGGTCGGCTTGGCCATATTCTGAAGGACTGTACGTGGGCAGTTAGAGGTCCCCCACAGTTTGGGGAGTTTATGTTGGAGTACTACCCGGGAGAAAAAGGTCAATGCGTACGCTACGGATTGGGAAGAACCGGTTTGCTTGCCTACCACTGCCCCGTCGGGTCCCGGTCCCCAAGGTCATTTGAACTGTGATAAGAGGCCCCTTCTACCCCCTCGGTCAAGCCATCTAGGCTCGACAAGTGGGCCGCCGACTAGGCCACTTGGCCCTCCGGTGTTGGAGGAGCCCCTACTACACCAGGATGAACTGGTTGGGAGGGCCCGAGAAGAGTGGGAAGCTCATGAGGGTGATGTCCCTGGAGGGACTAGAGTTGCGGACACGTAGAATACTCTGAAACGGTCAGCAGCTAGGGTCCCTAGGGAGGAACAGTTCAGGGCGGGGAAACAACCCCACTAGGAGGAATGAGTGGCACGTTGTGCATCAGGGACTGGCTCTAGGAGGGGTCCCTCTATGATGTGCTGCTTCCCCCTTCACCTTTACCGTTGAGGTCCCTCAGGATATGCGGTCTCCCACCCCCCCCCCCCCCTTTTGGGCATGGCCTATGAGGCATCAAAATACCTCTTACGTCGGTTATGTTCCAATAAGGGTTAGAGAACCGTTGTTCATCTGTTTAGATCCTTTACTCGTGGCCGGGGAATTTATTCCTCGGGGCACATCTATGTAATCTCTTGATATTAATAATATTACACCATTTGTTCAAAAATTACAATTTCACCATTATATGATTTTATCATATCAAGCGACTAAAATAATATATTTCAACATAACAGACAACTATTTATCCGACTACTACAAAGTATAACAGTAACACCCAACTCTCTCGTCCTTGAGCAAATAACCCTAGCCCTAGCCCTAGCCCTAGCCCTAGCCCTAGCCCTAACTACTATGGAGCTCTCCCCTGTCACCTTCGCCCCTGCACCGCCTGCAGCTACTATCGGAATCATAGTCCCTGTGTTCATCACTCCCATCCGGTCGCAACCCTCGCAGACCACGCTTGGTGTGGGGGATATATACCGATGGGACTGGATCCCCACACCATACTCTTCGCCTTCCCTCTCCCTCGCCGTCCCTCCTAAGATCTCGCCGGCTCCTAGTCCGATCGCCATGGGACTCTGAGTCTCTTCTCTGCCGATGTCAGCCGGGTTTCCTAATCCACGAGGTCTGCCGCACTCTCTGCGGCTCGATGAATCGATACAGGGAATTGGGGTGCCTTACGACCCACGCCACAACGCGGCCCCTCTCCGTCCGGATCCTAGCATGTCTCCCTGGGCCCACCACGACCTTTCTCTAGTGACTGGGGTGGACGGCACGCAGTGTGGAAGACCTCCACCGAAGTCAGCACCTTCTCGCTTCGTGGAGGCGGGGGTTGTCCGGGACGTGACAGAATGCGCGACCGCTATGGGGTGCAGCGGAATACGGTGGAAGCCTCCTCCACGTTTGTTCATCGGGGCTGGGTACGAAGGCAGAGTAGGGTTTGGATACCCTGTAGTAGAGTCGTCTCTAATCCTGCTTATGGGGCTGGTGGCCCGCGGTCTTGGGACTCGGGGATGGAGGCGTTAGAGCACATGGAGACCACTGAACGGGGGAGAGTCTGGACATCGGCCTCAGCACGGTACCCCCAGACTCACCTCCCGGCGTATCAGAGAGGTCTACTGCGGTACAATGCAACGAAAGGACCGCGTCTGTAACACCCCGCCGTGCCAGACCCGGGCCCCACGCACGCCGATGTTAGGTCTGCAACCCAATACACCCCAACCCCTCTCGTGTACTATCCACAGAAAAATACCAACCTAGGTTGTTGGTGAGACTTGAACCCAAGACCTCACCCTTTATAGTACACGAGAGGGGTTGGGGTGTATTGGGCTGCAGACCTAACATCGCCGCGCGTGGGGCCCTGTGTGGGACGCCGAGGTGTTATAGCGCCTCCATGCCAGACGGTCTGTGGGTCACTACTCCCTTCCGGCTGGGGTGGCGCCGCAGTTTTATGGGGATTCTGGTGGAGCTGGTGATGCGTTGGGTTGGGAGCGGGATCTTGAGGCACCAACCCTGATGACAATGGACCCGATACCTAAGGCTCGGTTATCTCGAGGAAGGGGGACCGGGGTAACAATGGACCCGGTACCTAACCCGGATCCCCGAACCCCCAATTGGGATGCCAGTCAGGAGCCCGCGCCACCTGGGTGGTCCTTCACGACAACTCTGACTTTTGTACACGGGAACATCCAACGAGGGGCTGGTGGAGATCAGCTCTCTGCTGATTCGATTGCTACCCTGTTGCCACGGGAGAGTGGTGGAAGTAGAGGTAGTGGTCGCGACCATCCAGGAGCACGAGTTGTGGAAGCTCCGACGCCTTTGGTTAGTAGGAGTACAGCCGTTGAAGCACGGGCAAGGGTGGCGCCTGCATCTGGTTGGTCGATCAATTCACAGGCGGGAAAGATGCTCCGTTGGGAGGAATGATGCACCACCTGAGCATCAGGGATTGGCCCTGGGAGGGGTCCGTAGACAATATTTTTCCTCCCACCACCATTATTACTGTCGAGGTCCCTCAGGATCTCTGGTATCTCATCCCTCCTCCCCGCCTTCTTACTTTGCCCATGGGGTGTCAAAATACCGCATATGACGGTTCTGGTATTCCAAGGTTCAATGAACTAGTGTTCGTTCATACTGACCTTTTATGATCGAGGAGTATATTCCTCGAGGCATTTCAATGTAATCGCTATTAAAAAGTTATAAAAAATTTCGATTTGTCGTTCAAATTTTTTTATCGGATTACAAACTCTAATTAGAATTGTAGCTCTGAACACAAATTCTAGTTATAACAATTTAAATATAGAACTACTAAAACACAATCATGATATAGGATGCGAAGTCAAATAACCAAGAGGTAGAATACAATATACTATCCGAATAGAGATGTACTCAGATGAATATGAATCATATATATATATATGTTAAAGTTCAAATGTAAATGTCTCTTGAAATACAAGTATTTATGATAAACGTATTTATATTTGATCTCTTCTTGTACATATTTAAACTAGTACTAAATTATACAACTCGAACTCATGACATCCATATGAGAAGATGATCGGGTTGTTGATGTTGTGCTGTCCTCCATGGGATTATGGATTATATTAATTTTGTTAATTTTGAGAAAGTTGTGGACATATTTTTTTATTAGCAGTGTAGTAGGATAGCATGATAGTCATTTATTAGTGAAATGATATATCATCCACCTTATATATGGACCAGTTGATTTCTTTTTTCCCTTTTGTGTATGACAATATAGAGTGTTTTGGATTTATTTTTTACATTTAAGCATTGTACCATATGTTAAAGTAAAAAATGGGTTGATAGGCTAAACATATATACTGTTAATCAGTGAGTGTTATATATACTACGATAAAAATGTTACATATTCATTTCTGGTTTAGCGCTTTTTTTTGGAAAAGCTACCAATATATAAAATCAGAGGGTTTTGTGAACAAAAACCCAATGAAGGGGTAGAAACCCTCGGTACAAACACACAGGCACTTTCAACAAAAAGTCCCAACAAACATAGAACAACCAAATCTATTGGTACAAACAGGTCTCTAACCCAGATATCCTGAAAAGTCCAAAGTACAACCTCAAACTACAACCAAGAAAGCAGAACATTCTCAACAACAAATACAAACACAGGTCTTAGAACCTAAATAAACAAACAGCAACAGACTTAAAAACAACCAAGGGCCTTGCCCAACCAACTAGTACAGAACACGACCCAACAAAGGGCCAACCTACATGCAACAAGACCCGAAACTATCTAAACCAAAACGAGTCTTGTACTCAGCTATCCCAACCGTGAAGCGCGCAGAAGTCAAACTCAGAGAAGAAACCTTGCCCGGCCAAACTCCATACCCAGCCAACAAGAAAAGAGTGACAGTCTTACTCCCCTATCCCTACCAGTTTCACCTATTCCCAGATATTGTCTCCCCCAGACGAGGAGAGCAATCGGCTACTGGCCAGCACCAGAATAGCAGCCATATTCCAGTGATGACATAATCACCACCAGAATAGCCAAATCCCCAGAGCTCTTGATATGTCTTTCACCGGGGATCCAAAGATCCACCATCACCGCAGGCCAACACCTTTAAACGGTGATGTCCTAGACCCCAAATGAGTCCAGGACAGTAAACAGTAGACAAGAAACTAGAGATTTAAGGAACAAATGAAAACCGGATGGGGAGGGGGAAGTACTTACCCAAATTAGCCTCCAGACGCTCGAGGAGACACACGAACACGAGTCATCGACTCAAACAATCTGCCCGGCCAACAGCAGCAACAGACCCGAACCAAGCAGCACCGGCAAGGTAACGGAGAAGGGTGTGAAGATCCACGAGCTCTGAGATCCGGTATCAAGGACGAAACCTGTGAGGGAGAACCACCTGAGACTGGGGAGTCAGATCTGAGGCTAGGAAGGAAGAAAACGCACGAGGCCCCCCAAACAACCTCCACCGAGCAGATCTAGGGCCATCAATACGATGAAGAGCCTCCCACTCCAGATCTGCTCAGAGAGAAGTTCGAGTTGGAGAGCAACACGCGTTGGGTCGAAAAAAGAGGGGTGAAAAAAGTCGCCAACAACCGAAATCGATGTAGATCTGAGCCATCGACTTCAAAAGTGAAGAAGAAAGGCTTCTCACATCCAGATCTACAACCGAGGTCGGTCAGTGATGCAGTGAGGAGGCGAGGGAGGTGCGAGGAAGTGAAGGAAAAGGAGCACGAGGGACTCCGAAGAAAGGGATAGGGTAAAAGAGGGGGGAAAGGAAGAGAGATTCCCGACGGTGTCCATGGCCGGAATCCATGGCCACCGCCGGAGTCAGAACAATGAGGAGAGAGGGGGCGGCGCGGGTAGGGTTGTGGGTAGAGAGAAGCGAGAGCTCCAGGTCTACCTGGAGTTTGGTTTCTTTGACCTGGGTTTCTGTCCGCGTGGTTTAACGCTTAATGGTTGTTAAATCTAGGTTTTAGACCTTGTTTTAGTGCTGGTTTCCTGCGTGAAGTGGTATGGTTTCTGTCTTTGGCATCTTTTGGGTGTTGTGGTTGGTTGGTTGTTGTAACTCCTCTTTATCATCAAAAAATGTTTAATTTAAATTTGCTTTGTTGATAAAATAAAATTATTACAATGCATACTCATAAGCTAGCTGACAATGACATACATGGAGTGTTGCATCAAGGTACAAATTTATCTTCAAAATGAAACATTACTAATGTTAAGCGTGTTGTGTCATTTGTTTTTGCTCAAATTGCGCTTTATAATTGTTAAATTCGGGTATTAAATCTTGTTTTCATTCTTATTTGCTTCATGCGCAAAGCAGTGTAGTTTGTGTCATTCTTTTTGGTGAGTTGTTTCTTCAAGTTTGTTGTTTTATCTCGGTGGATTTTCTTTGATTTCGGTTGTGTCCTAAAAGAATGTTGCATTTTTCTTGGATTTTTGTTGGCATGTAGTCAGATTTCTTGTACTCCTCTTGCTCCTCGTGAGAGGTATTATTTAATATATGCATTACTGATAATAAAAAAAGTGTGCGGTGTCATTTTAAATGGTATTAAAACTCCATGTTATAATTTCTTATAAACTTTATGAATTTTTAGCTTTTTCCATTTGTTGGCTTATAATTTTTATAAATTGACAGAAACACATCTTTAGTCATAACTTTTACTTTATTTTTGTTGTTTTTATTTCGCTCATGTATTGTATTCATAAACCACATTTGTCAGCAACTACAATCGTACTCCAACTTCATTGTCGTTTGCATCGTTGGTAATGAGATGAGATGTCGTTTACATCACCGACCACGAGACGAGATACCAGTTGTACCGTCGACCCCTATACGAGTAGCCATTTGCACTATCAACCACGAGACGAGATGTAGTTTGCACTGTAAATCTTCAGATGAGTAGTCGTCTGCACCATCCAATGACATTAGTCGTGATGATTCTATAATTTCCTTTTCAATTTGGCATTACAGATCTCCATGTTACAACTCGGAGGGGGGGGGGGGGGGGTGGAGTATTGAAGGTTGTCAAATCAGAATAAATGTATTGATTTACTCCGACTTTTGTTCAATTACGATAATTAAATTGTATTATTATGTATTATTTATTTCCTTTTATGTAATCTCTTATCGAAAAGAGGATAGAGTCTTCAATAATTCAAGCGCAAATAAATAGAAACCCAATGTTATAGACCCTATTTAGTGGTTGTCTTGAATTGTTAGAACAAAATGGGATGCCTTTTTCCGTGGAAGAGAGCCAAGGGTCCTGACCCAAACTAAGGTGAGATGGGCTTATAGCCCCCCACCTAACACCCCATCTTGTGGCGAGGTTTCTTCGCAGACCTCACCGTTGACACTGGAACTTGCACCGTCTTTTAAATCGGTTGGCCAGGGTTTCGCTCCATGCATTCGAAACCCCATTTCTTTATCATGGATTTGACTGTGTGGGCCCGTTTAGCCTTCTCCTCACCCATGTCCTTCACATTTCGCAGTTGCTTGGGCCCGATGAGGGAAGAGGGAGTCGGAGAGGCCCCTTTGTTCATTTGTCTGACTATTGGCGATAAAACTTGTGGTGGAAAGGGTGTAGGGAATGGTGGAAGAGGTGTCACACAAATCTTTTGACTTGTGTTAGGAAAGATATCGGCATGCGTGACATTTGGGACTTCCACCTCCATCGTCCCTCTTGATCCATCTATGTTGTGGCCCAAGGTTGGACTCTCTGGGACCTCATGGAGATTGGGTTGTTAGGCAATACATCAATCTACAACAATCTCTTACCCTATGCAATAGGGGATGCGGACGAGTCATGAACGATGATTGGGCCTCCGAGGTCACCTAAATCCTCGAGAGGGAAAATAGACAAATGTCCTCTTCCCAAGTTCGGTTTTGAGGAGGAAAAGACCACCTAAAGTCTTATAACTAGAGGAGAGCTAAGTTAGAAGGGGATAACTTGCATTAGGAAAGATCCTAGATAGCTAGAAGATTGAAGAGAAGAAATCTTTGAAGTTTGAATAAGGAGGACCGTGGGAAAGGTAGGGCTTGGAACTTAAAAGAAGAGAAATGCAAGAGAAGTAGATTGAAGAAACCTTTGGAGAACCTTTGATTTGGGTATTGTGTATCAAACTCATTGAAATATGTTTATCTATAATTGTTCTCCATCTTTTTCCTTGTTCTTCTTATCCATCATGAGCTAAATTTCCATTGATCTAGGGCTAAGGGAAACAATATGATGAAATAATTCAAAGCTTTCGTATTTACTTTTTACAATTTGTGTTTAGGTTACTATTTGCTGGATTTACACTTAATGCTTTGTCAAATTGATCACTTGATAGATGTTTAGGTTTTAGCATTCAACAATCGAGAGATGAAAATTGCTAAAGGGACTAAGGATTATGCAACTCGGGTTTAAATTTAGTCTCTAATAAAGTTAGGCTAACATGAGTGCAATAGTTACTAGATAACAACCCAGAAAGCTAGAGAAATTCATGAAACTTAATATTTTATGTCTCTCTACACCTAGATTAGACTTGCGAGGGCGACAGAGTTGGGGATGGATTATGCGACGCAGGCAAGGAAGACCGAGTTCCCAACGGCGATGATACGGGCGAAGGAAATTTTCTCGTCTCCTCTGTCTCAGAGTGATTGGTCAACGAGAATACCAGGAGCTCAGGAAGCGGCTCTTGGAGGTGGGCCGGGTGATGGTCAAATCACGGAAGCAGAGAGTGTTACGAAGTCCAGGAGGTATCTGATTTACCGGCAAGGGGCGACAAGCACCCTTGCCTCGATCAATGAGGACCACATGGTCTAGTGGGGGGTAGACCAACAACACCGCCCTATTGGACGTATGGTGGTAGAGGTTCTACCAAGATCTAGTATGCTACTCTCCTACCATCTCGGAGGTCAGCGATCCCGCATTTTGGAGTCCTACCTTTTATCATTCCAGGGAGGACGACGGCACGACGCACGCTAACAACCCGGGGAGTATCCAATCCGCCACAATACGTTGCCAGTAATGAGTCGGCTCTACAATATCTTTCAATTTGGATTCTTTGTATCGGTGTCGACAAACGCTACCGCAGTATCCCTTTCTAAATATCTCAGTAAAGCGGTTTCGTGCCTTGAGATTTTTTACTTTGTGTTGAGGTCCACTATTGTTAGGACCATACTTTCAATTTTTTTTTGAAACGAGTAACCGGGGAAGTGCATTACTGCAAAAGAGAAACCATACAAGGTATAGCGTAACCGCCCTAGGTTCCAAATATATGTTTGGGTCGACCGTAGCAAGCCTAGCGCTCATGGACCCATAAAGATAGCATACTTGACATCGTAGACAAAAACTAAGAACATCCCCTCAAAACAACGAGACATAACTAAAATAATCCAAAACAAAACAGAAAGCAAAATGTTACAACGAAAAGCATAATAATCGAGAAGCGACCAGAAATAGATAGTTGTGGTTGCAGGCTTCTAGAGACCTCCCAGCACTGAGTCGTCCACTCTAGAGGTGACCGACTTCGGTTGTCGAGGCCCTCCTCCCGGGTCCCAGATCTAGCGAGCCTTCAGGATCGCTCCGGTCACGGTCACGGTGGTGTTCGAGTGTGATTGAGTCTGCCCTGGAGCTACGTAGGGCCGGTGCCTAGGCGGTCCTATCGGTGATTGCACCCCGTCGCCGAAATCGACGTCGTGGAGAGCGAGGAGACCGATAGCGGCGGCGTGGACTCTGGTCGTTCCAGGGAAGGTGTGGCCCGAAGGGGGGGGGGTAGTCGATTGTCGGGAATGATGCGAGACGGTGGCACACGTTAACCGGAGGGATGATTGGCGACGGCGAGAGGTCGACCCCACAAGGGGTAAGGAAAAACCCCAAAAAGGATAAGGAAAACCCCAAAAAGGATAAAGAGATCGCTTGGTGTTGTGAACATGGGGAAAAGGACCATCGCTTGGCCATAGCCTGCGACTTCAAAGATGAGGCAGAAGGCTGCGACTAGGCTTCTCTAGAGAGAGTTATTAATTACTTTCAATTTTTTTAGTTTGGTGTTTCGTAACTTATCTACTTATAAGCACTACTTATCGATAATATTCATATTTGTGATCTTTCCAAAAAAACAAGGTGATTGAGATAAAAACTTAGTGAATAAATTTTCAGAATCGAATCAAGAAGACCCACTTAAGACGATGAAATCTTCCACCACAAATTTGTTTCGTTTACAACACTAGAAATCGGAACATGATTGTACATTGTTGATGGTAATTGTTTGGGCACATTTCGATATCCAAACTTACAATTTCGAAAACCGTATATATTCTTTATTTCCATATCTATGGACGGCTATATGATTATATATGGAAGTATGGTACTGGCAAAAAAGGGCTTGTTCAATTGTGGAGGGTTGATTTGATTAATATTTTTGCTTTCTTTTCCTTTTTGGCTGTTTGTTTTTTTATTGCATGGTTCAAAACAGTGGCTTGTTCTTGTTTTACCTAATGTAGTTCATATGTACATCAACTCTGGAGTAACCTTTAATCCTTGTGTTGTGTGTGTATATGAAAATGCTTCTGTGGTCACTACTAACTTACATCAGCATCATATCTCCACATGTATATAAAAAAAAATATGCATCCAATATATTTGAAGTTGGCAAGTGGCAACAACACTAAAATTGCATAAAATGTTTCCTCTTGTTCTTGTTTTGATTAAATTTTGTACCGATTGTTTGGGTAATTTCATGTATATTTTAATGAGGGATCGTTGTAAAAAAGTTTCTTGAAGTATTCATTTTTTTTTGTAATTTGTAGTCATTTTTTATAACTATAAAAATGTTTTAAACTTGTTTTTTTAGTAGTACGTTGAACAAATTTATTTTAAAATAATTATTTTACTCTTAAAATTTCAAATCACACGATAATTAAAGAACAAAAATCTTATTTTTAAATTTTCCTCTACATATAATACAAAAAGGAAAAAATGACTAATCATGCATTCTTAGAGAGAGACTCTACCTTCTCTCTTGAAACCCTAAAGCCTTTTCTTTAATTGTCTGTCGTCATCACCCCCCTTCCCCTCTCTTCTTCTTTGACCCCTCCCCCTTTATTCTCTTAGCCCTACCTTCAATCTATGCTTTTTTGGCCGAAATTCTCAGATCTGACATCAAACATTCTCTACCGTTAAAGAAAACGTCTCAGATTTGACGTGGGAGATTTGACACGGATTTTTCTATACTTCTCTCCTAGTTCGTTGTGGTGAAGGGACAGAGAAGGGTAGTCTCAGATCTTCTCGTGGGAGGCTTTCATCCACCATCTTCGGTGGGATTGTACGTAGCAGATCCAACCTACCTTTTCCTCTGTTTCGCTGGTGAAGTAAAGCTCTGGTGCTTGCAGAGGCTCATCTCACCTCTGATACTTACGTCGTTCATGGCTTCGGCTTTTGGAGGTCTCATCTGTCCGATCTATAGGCTGGCTCGTGCTCGGTAGCTCTACCGGTATTCTCCCTTGGGTCCTCCCTTAGTGTTGGCCGGTGAGGGGTTATCGATTTTGGTAACGGGAGGCTAAGCTCGAGATCCAGTCTGTAGAACCTTAGGAAGTGTTGGCGTTTGTGGTGAGGTATACTGGCACTCCCTTTTCTTTGTTTGGTATATTTTATCCCTCCCTTCCATTCTATTTTTTGTATGGCTTCTCTTCTTCTCATCCATGAGCGGTGGTTCGAGCTCGCAGGTTATAGGTGTTGGCCGCCAACGAGAGTTCAAGCCTCTTTTTTTGGTGGGATAGGTGAGTTCTTGTTTTTTTTCCAGATCTGAAATTGCCGTTAGCGGTATTAGTCGCTGACGATTTTAGTTTTCAACTGCTTCCTCTTTAGGAAATAGTTGGTTCTGATGTTTCAGGGAGGTTAAAGTTCCAACTTTTATTAGGGATCTAGTGTTTCTTGTGTGTTTGTGTCTGTTAATCTGCTTTTCATGGTGGACAAATTTGGGTGTTCAAGACTTTTTTTCAAATTCTGTTGTGCTTCATGGTGGTGATATCTGAGTTTTTTTAGACCTCTATAGTTTTGTCATGTTTCTTGATCTTAATCTTTCTGTTTATGTCGGTGTTTGTTGTAGCTGGGTGGTTTGTAGTTTGTTGGGTTTTCTGATTTTTTTTGGGGGTTAGGTATTTTTGGTTGTATTGTTTTGCTCTTGTTGGGCTTTTGAGGTCTGTAATTCGACTTGGTCTTGTACTCATCTTTCTTCTTTTATGAGAGGTTTTATTTTACTCAGCTGTAACGCATAGTACTCATTATCTGACTCGACCTGAAACTACCCGTGACGAATGACTCGAGCCAACTGAGGGGATAACGGGCAACTAGAGAGAACTCCAGATAATGGGGGGAAGGGGTCATCATACTTGCACCGGAGTTGGTAGGGCGAGGCGTGCATCCCCATACGTGCCTCGATGCTCAGTGACCCATTCATTGTCTTGGACGAGGTTGATGTGCAGTCTTCGCTTGGGAGATTCCTAGATAAGCAGATGCCCTAGCCCTCGGCACGTGCAGGTGCCTAGAGCATACGAGAAGCTTCTCCTGGTTAGGCAAGAGATCTTATATTGTACCAACTTCACTTGGTCTTGTGGCCTCCGGAGTGCGAGGCGGTGGTACCGAGTAAAGACACACGTGCTTCCAACAACGCGGACATGCTATCGTGTAAGACAGTAGATCTTGGGTTGTGGTCCCAGTCCTCAGCCCCATCGGGGCGGGGAGCCAAAGCTTGGACAACCAAGAGATTAGTCGTGAGACCCTCAGCATTCCTCTCATATCCGAAGCGGTCGATATTGGTGAGAGTGGCATGCGGCATTCCCGGCTTGGGACAAGATAGAAACGTCTCTGATCCCATGACATCCCTCTGGTAAGTCCATCTTCATGGAGGCTTGTGGAGGACATCTTTGGCTGGCAGAACGGTGGATCATGTAGGGTGGCCAGGACGAGTTCCCTAGTCATGGGGCCATCGCCAACATGCCAAGGGCCAGAAACAACGCTCCATACCTCCTCCCCTCTAAAATCGATATTTCAAACCATGTTTAGTTACACTAACGGTGGCCACAATTGATTGGATCATTTGGGGAGGAAGGTGGGTAGACACACGATCGAGTGGAGGGATCCTAGCGGGATCAGAGTATCTTGCGGCTCCGGACCGGTGCTCCTCGAGTGCGATGTCGATGGGGATAGCGGAAACCCGCTCAGCCGCACCCAACATAGGTACGATGGGGACGATTTTGAACGACATCGATAGAGTGGAGGAAGAAGCGAGCAGCGGTGGTGTTGGTCGTGAGTAGGGCGGGAGAAAAGGTGGACCGGTAGAACTGGTTTTATAAATCCTCGAGGTGGGGTTGGCGCCATAACACGGACAGAGGATGACAACGCGTGGGTAAGGAGCGGCGCAGTTGTTAAGGTGGTGGTTGGAAGGATATCGAAAGTTGGCATGGAAGGCAGGAAGCACGAAGGCAGTGCGCTGGTCAGGTCGGGTCAATACAGCAAAGCTTGGGAAGGGTGAGGATTGGATTTCCGATAAAACCGACACAGACACAACTACTGACGATGACACGACGAGAAGTGAAAGATGGGAGCATAAGACATGAAACTTTAGAGGCACGAACAAAATAATTCTAGAAATTTTAGTTTGATTTCTTTTATAATCGAATTAGAGTGTGAGACTTTATCGTTTAATGAAAAATATAAACTTCACACAATCCTTACGGACTGAACAAACTTATAAAGTTCAAAGACCCTGGTCTAGTATCGTTTGTAGGTATACAAAAACTATGAGTAAACATAATATCGAGTAAAATTTGTGGCGTCTATTGGGACCTCCACTATATATAATTTATGTATAAGGTTATTGTAATGAAACTAATTAAAAAATATTTAATTTCTTTGTCCTAACTTCTGTTGCTTGTAATTGCAATGCGATGTGCTATGTACTTTCCACATATCATTACCATTGTTGGTAACAAGTAAGCAAAATACAATCATGAACTTCGTGTCCAATAGTACATATTCCATTTATGTGGTTCCTAACATTACATGTGTTGTTGTTAGTTGTTACCCATTCACTTTTTTCTTATGTATTAAATTATTAGTAGTTAACCAACAAACCAAATCCAATCATGACTCTTGACTTGGTTTCAAGGGGAGCAAGTGACAGTGCCAAGTTTAATTTAAATTTATAAGAAAAGAATGAAGTTGAGCTATACACTTTATATGATGAATTTTATGTGAAGGTGGGTTGATGAATATATAACTTGGTTTGTTTCTAAATTGAACAAACTTCAAATTAACAAAATAATCTGAATTTAATATGAATCAGATGTTCGTATCTTGATCAAGATTATATCAGGTTAAAAATATAGTTTGACACAATACGTCTGTCTCAAATGAAGTTGCGAAATACATTACATAAGAAATTTATGATTAACCCAAATATGAAGATAGGATGATAAATATATAAAATGGTTAAATTGTAACTAAAAAAAGCTCCAACAACTAAAGCAACTAAATAAACACAAATGATCTAAGAAACAACACATTGAAACAACAAAAACTTATTGAAAACGATAAAAGCAAACCAAAATACCTATCCAGAGTACCATCTACTATTCCATCATGGTCCCAGGTCATAAGGGGTAGGTCATTAGCTACTCACAACCCCTTCTTTAGGTATGAGACTCATGGCTTCTTGCAAGACAACTTGGTTGTGCTCGCCTGTTGAGATCCCTCCTCTTCTTCCTCTTCATCCACCAGCTGGTACCTTGAAGACGTGGTGATGCAGGAGAGATCAAGTGCCCTCTTGAGTTTGTCAATCCTAAAGGAGGACAAAGCCATCTTCCTTCGATTCTCTGGTTTCCATCCTTTCACTTTGTGGGACCCTAAATCCCCCGGTTACTCTTTGGTCTCCTTCTTCTACCTCCCTTGCTGTAAGTTGGCATCAATAGGATGACGCTCTATAACATGATGAGGATTGGGGGAGCTCCCCGGGATCGATGGTTGATCCAAGTTAGTCAGGTCACGAGATTTCGTGATTCTGGTTATCTCTGCATCTGATTATGGATGTGCACCAAAAAGAACTAACGACATTGCCTCAAAATGTCTCTTAGCCAAGTCACGAGATTCTGGGAGATCCACTCCTTTCATCAGCGGTGCCTACACAAATGAAGAGTCGGGTGGTGGAGGTAGTGTTGAGGGAAACCAAGTGGCGACCATAGTGCATGGATGTCCCGTTCCCCTGATTCCATCACCCCCATAGGTGGCGGGGGAAATAATCTCTAGGGTTGGACAACTTCAAGTTCCTCCCACGTTGTCCGAAGAAGGATCTTCGTATCATCCCCATTAGGGCTCTGATGGAGTCATCAAATTGGACTACTTCTCGTCCAACCCCCGTGATATGAGCCTGACAGCTTTGAATCCGATGAGTAAGCATCCCACATCATATGCAAAACCCAGGGAGGTGCTCGTATTAGAGATTGATGGTGCTAGGGATGGAGTGTCCAGGGAACTTTAGACGGATTCTTCTGCGCAACGGGTGATCCACATCCAGGCTGACCCTAAACCACATGAACTCATCCCACCGGCGATTTAGAGTTAGCAGCGCTGAGAGAACCTCTGTACCCCACGCATTTTCCATCAATGATCGGATGGCAGCGGTCCTAGCATCCCCCGAGACCTTAAAATCCCAAAGCCACAAGGAAAAACATCCTCTCAGCATACCACATCGAGATACTCGACTAAATAAAGTCGAGAAACCCAAAAACGGACGAGACAACGCAAATGATCATCTGGATCTCTAAACCAAACAAGCAGGAACCTTGGAACCCCCGCGATTTCAACAAATCCCACCGGTGAACACAGACAACCGAGCCACCTATCCACCACAGAATTGGGACCCGAGAAACAAATATTTGCTACGCCTAGAACCGCCTAAGACTCATTCACAAGGATGGACCACGCCAGTAGTTGCCTCGAGGAAGACCATATCCACTACAACCACTTGTGCCAATAAAACACGACCACCAACAGCCAATTCCCACAAACCTCAACCTCTGTCTAAGTTGAAGAAAGCGAACCTGTCTACCATGGAATACAAACCAAAAGCCCCCAAACTCCCCCCTCCCACAACAAAAACTCAGCCAAGTTGAGGAAACACTTGCCAAGACCAACTTCCTTCAACAACAAGACAGGATACCAACACCATTACCTAGCTGCGATGGGAACAAGGGGGAGGAGACGGAATCGGGAAAATCGAAACACAAACCATAACATGTAAAGCCAAAGAAGTTGGGGAGAGGTAAAACCAAACAAGAAAATTCTACCACCCGGCCATACAAGACTCTTAAAGCAAAACAACTTGACCGAAACTCCACGACATCAACAATCCAGACCGATAACCTCACGCCTAATGCCCCTAAGCCGACGGCCCGACACCTACCCATCACACACCACCACCCAACTCCGACGAAGAACACACGGCAACCACCAGAAACCATCAGATCCACCAATAGTTCCTGGATCGTGAAATGAGTCTGAGCGATCCCCACACATGCGAGTTCCACCAATAGGGATCCACGAACAGCCGTCGCGGACATTGTCGAATCTGCAGAATGTCAAATCTAAAGCCTTTAGAGGGAATCGAAGCACTCAGTACCAGAGTTGAACCGAAAGGAGAAGCGGGGAGAAAACACAAAAAAAAAAGAAAAAAAAAGGAGAAGAGGAAGGAAGGGAAAGGATCGCCAGGGGCCGGAGACCATGGCGTTGCCGACGGCTCGAGTTTGTGTGATTGTGAATAATACTAGGTTTTCGTTCACTTTTAAACTTAATGTAATTTTGAACATGTGGACAAAACTTTTTCACAATTTTTAATAATTAACCCATAAATTAAATGACACAACTCATATCATTTTCATTCATTTGGGCATATTTAGCATCTAATCTCTCTATCTCTTGCAACTAGGCTACTTGAATCTTCACATGATGCCCTAAAAAGGTGAGACTATCATCTTCTTCCCAAAGCCCTCTCACCACCAATCTCCGAATACAGTACGGAACACATTGCAACCATATGAAACAAAACTTGCTCAGAATGCAACTTGCCATTGCTAGGATATAAACATCACCAGTATCTCATTCTTCCAAGACCCAAAACAAAACAATCTCTATCACATCATCAGACACAGAGAAGCCTCAGAAAGCGTAACGAAAAGACACTACATTGCAAGAAAAATATGCCAACATCGAATCATGTTGATATACACGAAACGAATCTGCAAATTTAACATAGCTTCATATCATGGACCTGAAACCAACCAGGGGATGGGGATTGGTACAAGCTACCTCCTCTCTCATTCTCCTCTTCTTTGTACAATAGAATTGATTCTTACAATAGAAAAAAAGGAACAAAAGAATACCTATACAAAAATGGGTGGCCTGTGATCACTTCTGAAGTTAGTTACTAATGGTGAAACCATCCTTATAAGACGAATAAGACGAAGATCCAGAAACAAAAGGACTAGATTGTTTAGTGACGGCAACCAAGATGTCTGCAAAACCCATCACCCCGACAAGAACATCATCGCTATCGTCCTCTGTGACCCACACATGGGTTGCCCGGTGAGACAGCATCTGAGCCATGACAGCAGCTAAAGAACTTGTAACTTTACATGTCAAAGGCGCACTCCTTCCCCTGTACATAGTCTTACCCATCCCATAACTCCCGTTCGTTGTGCTAAAGAATCCGATACTCCTACTGCTGAACTTCTTAGCCTTGGTTGTGCCATTACCGATATTTTTATCAGAATTTAGTGACAAGTCAAGCATTGACCGGCCCACTATGTTATCCTCAATCCCCATCACAAATTGTCCTGAAGAAAGGTTAGCCAAAGCCCAAGCTGCAGCTAAGTAGTCACATTTCCATAGTCTTGATGCTGAGATCTCCCCAATGATCTTATACCGGCCTTCTGGGGTGGGCTCAAGGACGGCAACTGCACTAGGATCGCTAGGGAGATCGTTCGTGACCTCAATAGCGGGGATAGAGGAGTCTATAGAAGAGTACTGTGGGTTAATTGCACCGAGGGAGTGGATAGGGGTGAGAGGGATCGGTGCCAAGGCACCGAGGCAGCCAATGAGGAAGCGTATCACGTCTTCTCTGGAGAGGCAACAGAACTTGTTGGGGATGGTCACGGGAGTGGAGGAAGGGGAAGGCCGGTTTAGTGCAGCGAGGTTAGTGTTACTTCCAAGTGAAGAGGGGTTAGAGTTGCTGCCTTCACCCGTGTTGATGTTCTTGAGCCACCTACTGTGGTAAAGAACTGATAACCGCTTGCTCATGCCAGTGGAGCCAGGGCACTTCATGACAAGAAGTCGCTTCACGTTATGCTTCATCATCTCCAGTGCGTCTAACAATCTTGCACAGAAACAGTACAACATTAGTAGAACCTTTCTGAAATAAAATTAGAATAGAATTTGGTTTCTTTAGCAAACATTTAACTTCTACATAAAAAGCTTGTATAGTTCAGCACATGGAAGTTATCAGTTAAGAATTCAGATGGTTGCAACAAAATCTACAAAAGAAACATACTAGTTAGGATTGGATTAAGGGTAATTGCATATAGCTGTTGCGTACTATACGTGTTTTGCACATAACTATCCCTAACTTTCAAACATTATTTACAACTACCTAAACTTACAAAAAAATTGCGGATAGCTAACTTTTACCAAAAGTGATGATAACGGTCTTGACCCTAATCTCAAAAAGTACCATTTTTTTCGTCTTCTAAATGTTTTTATCTTGAGGAGTCTTTTTACATCTATTTAACCATTTTCTACATCTAAAGAAAATGTTTGTGGTAATATGGAATCTTTTTAGATTTGGGTTGAGGGCATTTTCGTCAATTCTTGACGAAAAAGAGCTTTATGAAATGTTTTGGAAGTTTAGGTAGCTGGAGGTAAAAGTTTAAAGTTGGGATAGTAAAAATCGTATATTAGGTAATAGCTATCTGCAAGTAACCCTTGGATTAACGCAGAGTGCACCTATGGAAAGCACTCCTCCTGTCCTCCATATTCATATCCCCAATTTTGATGGACAAACTAAAAAAAATATGCAAGAAGATTTTTATATGCAATGGATAGGATGCATAAAAATGAACCAAAGAGACTCACCCATTAGGAAATCTAAAAAATACATGCCATATAATATTCAGTAACTTATTTTAATCGCTGATTTTAGGTTTCTACGCTCATTGAAGTCTTATTCTCCAGTGTGCCATAGTCAGCAAACACTGCCAGTGAGATTTACAATATTTCAATTATTCAAAGGACACATTCATTGCTCCAAATAAAAGTTCTTCTGCAGCAAAACATGGTTGTGTGTAAGTTACCACACATGAACTTTGGAATATAGTTATAAACTGGATTTGATCATGTCTTAGATGATGTCTAGTGTAGGAAGGGGAGGAGAGCTACATATACAAACTTCTGGTAAACAAGCACCTTAGTATGTAGACAATGGTCAGGACAATGTATATGACCGAGCCCTAAAAAAATTGATCAGCAAGAAAGCGACGAAATCCTTCTCTAGCCTAATCTAATTCCTAACGTAACCGCCACCCAGACCTACTCCCAAGCAGATGTACCCATTGGGATCCGAACATCTGACCTCAAGGAGGTGAGAGAGCTCTCTGACCTCTACGCCAACCCAAGTGGGCATCGATTCCTAAATGTTAATGGTGGTCAAAGGGCAGTAGATGTTGATGATTTCCAAAGCTCACAGAATTTCAAGCTGAACCATTTACATGCAGTCAATGATCATTGCCTAAAGCATCCGGAGTAGCAGCCGAAAATGCCCCTACATTTTACAAGGAGGCACACACTTGTATATATATTTGAAGTTCAGTAGTAGCTACAACCAACTGGGTTCCGATAATTTCTATTCAATCCAGCAATAAGAAAGAACTATGAGAGCATGATGCCACATTATTTATCAATCATCAAAACACATTGTACAGAAGCTCTTAATTACAGGACCATCATAAGAACCCAAAATGGAGCACACAACAATCATGTAACAGAACAAATTATCAATACCTAGATGGAAAAAAACAATTTGATTATGTAACACATATATGAACAAAACATCAAAGGATCTTCATCATTATCAGATAAACCATGAAACTAATGCAATTTGAAGTTGGAGTACATAGAAATGCTAACCTTGTCCCAGGATCAACCTGTCTCATTAGAGAATTATTGCGAACAACCAGCTCTGAAACGGAGGTATTCATTGCTTTGTCTCTATCCTCCAAACACTCATCTCTTGACAAAAACGCAACAATGTCAAGCGAATTGAGAATGCCCACGAATCTCTGTTGCCTCAATTCAGGGCTCTCAACACCCAGATGAGATTTCTTCCTCCAGACCGGTAATCCGCCTTCAGTCGATTCTCCGATGGCTCGAATTGCAGATTCCACCGTCTCTGTGTCGTGAAACTCAACCACCTCCGGCTTCCCCACCGTCAAATCGCCCACCACATGGTACAGGAACACGGATGCCATACCGATTGCCCGTTTGGCAGCCGAGAAAATGGATGTAACCTTATGATCTTAATACAGCAAAGAGAATACCAAAAATATCAAACAAAAAGGTACTCGTTTTACCTAAAATTAAATTAGTTGGGTCCAATGTTCTGGCAATTGAAAATTGAAAGCAACCCAACAAAGAGGAAGCGGAATAAAACAAGCCCAGATCATGAGATTGACTAATAAATTACAAGTTATTTTCTTTTCTCGGAAACGACATCGGGTTGGTGTGAAATTTTCCCGAGAAAACGGGGATAGATGAAGAGTAAGGAAGTGAGAGTTGTAAGGTTGGTGGAGGAAGATGAGAAGAAGGAAAAAGGCATTGATGGGGAAGGAGGACGAGTGATTTCAGAGAAGAATGAAAGAGTATTGGGTCTGACCATTGATGACGGCGCAAATGCTTATCGCCGATGAATGAATAGATCAGTGTCTGTCAGTTGTATAAGTATGGTTTATGGAAACTACAAAAACCCCACCACTATTATGTCAAATTCTTAAATAATTACTATCAATTTTTTTATAACAAGATTTTATTAAACCTTAATAACAATTACATCGATGTGCGTCCCTGAGCACTTAAGAAGGACAGTACGAAACCGAAGTTCACCAATCTTTTTTCTATTATAATCGCCACTGACGGTGTTTGGATGCCATAAGGGCCAATAAAAACGAGTGCGAAGATGGTACTGGAGGTCTTGCTCTGAAAAACTGTCGCAGCAGTAATGGCCAAGGATTTCTCCAGCAGTGGTGGGAATATACGCGAATCAACCGCCACCGACAGTGTTTGGATGCCATAAGGGCCAACAAAAAAGCGAGTGCGAAAATGGTACTGGAGGTCCTGCTCCGAAAAACTGTCGCAACAGTAATGACCAAGGATTTCTCCAGTAGTGGTGGGAGGATATACGCGAATCAGGGTTCCCTCCCCGAAAAAGTCCCTAACTCTCTACGCGCTAGTCTTTGATCCTGCAAAGACAAAATAGTGAAAATAACAAAGACCCACTCGATTAGCTTGGTCCAGAATCGAGAGAGCGGTCGAGGATGGTTCGAAGGTGAAGGCCAAGGAGATGTACGCGCCGGTGGTGGCTTCAGAGACGGCGAGGGTTGCTCAGGAGCGAGGATCCGAGACGGATTGATCCACTGCCAGAACAATCTGCCATAGGGACAGAAAATAGGGGTGCAAAACTGTACCCTATTCGCGTGCATTGGTGGAGGCCAAGGAGGTGGGGATATCCAAGGAATTACCGGCGAAAAAGGTCGAGACAGGATGCCCCGTAGAAAGGAAAACTCCTCTAACCCATGCCGAACAGCAGCAGATAAAGCATAAGAAAAGGGAGAATGCCATGGCGACGGAGAGGAGAAACCGAACCTACGCCGGGAGAGGTAGAGGCTGCGCCGGGGTAAGACGCGGCGGGAAATGGCTGAAAACCTAGGTTTGTCTTCCATTGGAGGCGCAAACCCTAGCAGAGCTTTTTGTTGGGGTTGTACTTGCTGATTTGTTGTGTATTGTCATATTAGTTTATATTATCTCGATACAAATGCGGGTTTTTTATAATTACTATCTATTAATCGGTAAGATAATATAAAAATAGTTACACTTTTTCTTTTGAAATGACAACGAGGTCAAATTATATTATTGTCAACTTCGATTACAAAAAGACCAACGGTCCTGGGTTCCAGAATATTGTTTGAATACTCTGCAGGGTATTAAGTGTTTATGGACCCATAAAAAGAGTCTAACTTGTATCTTAAACATGAACAAATAGAGACCTCGTCCTACCATAAAAGCAAAATAGAAACCAGTAATTAAAAAATTCCAACAATCTTAAACAACCAACTTATAAAAATGGCAAAAAGATAAATAAACTTTTAATGTTTCCATGTTATTCCCGGGACGATCAAGCACCATCGGTCTCGGGCTTGGAGAATAGGCCCACCGCAGCCCCCTCCCCCTCTCGGGGTTTCTTCATTGGTCCTGATGGGGCTGTTTTTGAGCCCTCACTTGTTGATCATCACTGTCCTCCTCATCTACCAGTTGACGGGTAGAGATTCCGGAGAGGTCTAGGACCCTTTTCAGTTTGGTAGTTTGGGTATAACATTGTCCCGCCTTTCCTTTGCCCTTGGCCTTCAGCGTCGTTGTTCTTATCGGCCCGGGACTATCTCGATGTGCATAAGGTTCTTTTTGCTTCCCCATGCTAGTCATCGTTTCAGTCACTGGTCCTGCAAAAAATTGAAGGCTCTCATCCTCAGAGACGTTAACCAGGTCACAGGTCTTTGTGATCCCCAAGAGCTCGACTAACGACCCGGGATGTGCCCATTGGGTATTTGAAATGGCCCCTCGGGACATTCCTTAGCCAAGTCACATGTCTCTGAACTGTCCCCCCTACCCTCCTCGAGCGTCGAAAATCCAGATGGCGAAAGTATGAGGATCCCAGTTCCACCCCGGCGATCCTAAATCGGGCCCAATGTTAGCGAGGTGAGGATCTCATCAACCGGGAGCACCCGCGGTGCCCTAGGTGCCCCCTCTCCTTCCAGAGTAATCGGCTTACATCGAACCCCATTTGTACCCTTATCGAGTCATCAAAACGGGACTCCTCTCGGCCAACGCCCTGAATGCGTGCCTGATATGCCATATCTTATGATTGAGCTGACCACATCGAGTACAAAATCCTAGAAGTCGCTTATGCTACAGGACCACCGTGGTGGAGTCCATGTGTCTCGGGAACCGGAGTCGAATTGCTTGTCCACATCACGACTTACTTGAAACCATAGGAAATCATCAAATCTATGTGGATTCGGGATATGAGCAGATATTACCTCGGTACCAAGGGCGTTTTCCAAGATGGATCTGACTAGAGCATTCCTCGCATCCCCCGAGATGTTGAAAGCTCGAACCCCTATCTCTATAAAATGAAATGGGATAATACTCGGTTGCATGCAGTACATGAGAGGGAGAAGCATCGGGTAGACGCTAAAGGTCCACGTCCCTCGGTGGCGGATGTCCTCCATAGATGAGCTTGACGGGAAATGAAAAGCCACAACCTATTTTTGATTTTTGTCTGCCAAAGCCCCAACTTCTTTTTGAATTTACTAACAATAGACTCCAAAGTTTTCTTCAATCTATAATTGGCCCCCAAATGAAAGCCAAGATATTCAAATGGTAGAGAAATAGTTGAGCAATTCAACAACTGAGATGCTAGTTAAGAACTCTTTGTAGCAAGATTCAGCACTTGGACCTTTGATTTCTGGAAATTCACTTGAAGACCAGTAGCTTTTTGGAAGCATAAGAAGGTGTGTTTGAGATTTTGTATGGCATTTAAATCAATTTGAATGAAGATCAAAGTATCATCTGCAAATTGTAGATGAGTAATAAAAGGGCCCAAATTGTTGCAGTCAACTCTAGAAAACATGCCTTCTTGAACTCATTTCTCCATTAGTTGGTGAAGGCTTTCTGCAACTAAGGTAAATAAAAGTGGGGAAAGAGAACATCCTTGCCTTAAACTCCTACTGAATGAAAAATCTGGAGATGGAGAACCATTGATAAGAATAGAAGTTCAATCTTTAACACATTCTGCAACCCAAGAAATCCAAAGAGAACCAAAGCCCATTTTTTTAAGGATCATAGATAGATTGTCCCAATCTACACGATCATAGGCCTTTTCAAAATCCACCTTCAAACCCACTACTTCTTGTGAAAACTTTTTAATAGTTAGAATGAGTTCAGAGGCTATGAGAATGCCATCAAGGATTTGTCTCCCAATAATCAAACCTGATTGAACATCACTGACCAAGACATTCATAATAGTTTTCAACCTTGCTGCAATAACTTTGGAGAGAATTTTATAGGGGCTGAAGATCAAACTAAAGATCTGTAATCTCCAAAGGTCTGAGGAGTTGAGGATTTAGGAATCAAAGTGATGAAAGTAGAATTCAAGCCTTTACCAAGATGAGCCCCTTTGTGAAATTGATACATACATGCCATAATATCTGGTTTAACCACTTTCCAACATTTATGGTAGAAACTCATGGATAATTATCAGGATCACGAGATTTTTCTCCTCTACAATCTTTGACAGCACTGAATACTTCTTCTTCAATGAAAGGTTTCTCTAAAAATGAAGTTTGAGAGGGAGAGATAGAGATAGACTTAAAAGTGAGCATGGAGAGATCAATACAAACTGAGAAGACTTCTTGAATATTTGAGGCAAATGATCAAGTGCTAATCATTTGATCTCCCTAAGAGTAGAGTATAATGACCTTTTCTCAGCAATCTGGCAAATTTTCTTTCTGGCAATATTCTAGTTAGCCACTACATAAAAAAAAATTATACACCTGTCTCCTTCTCTGATCCATCTGATTCTTGCCTTTTAACTCCATAATTTTTCTTCGAGTGTGAGTTTCTGAACGAACAAAGATTTGGTAAGAGTCCTGAGAGAAATCTCATAAGGAGTGAGAGATCTCAGTTCAACCAATGAATCCAGAAAAGAGATCTCATCTTGTAATTCAACGATGTCTTTGTCCATAAAAAAAATAAGTTCGATTCTCTACAAAAGCTTTTAAGTGCCTTCAATTTATACCATATAGTATAGGATGGATAACCATAAACTTGTATAGACTCCCAAAATCTCTTCGTGTCTGCATAAAACTTGGGGTGAAAAGTCCATTCACTTACGAACTTAAATGGTTTTGGCCCCCAATCCACACAAGGATCGCATAAAAACACTGGGTTGTGATCAGAAAATGCTTTTAGGGGAAACCTCGGATCAGTCCGATAATTTAACCTTTTTTCGCACGTAAAGACTGTCCTTACCTTTGTTTTCATGTCCTGATAGTCCACCTTTTCGATATTATCAGATAAGGACAAAATCTGTAACAGAGCTAATGATAGTATTAGAAAAGTCTAAATTACCCCTAACTATTCTTGCACGTCCTACCAATAATTTGACCTTTTTTTGATACATGAATATGAAAAAAAATCATATTATTTTTTAATTATCCTTAATTTTAATTTCTTTTCATAATTCTTTATTAATCTTAATTTAAAAAATCAATTTTATTTATTTAAATCAATTTTATTTATAAAAATTAGTTTTTATTTATAAAAAAATTAATTTCATTTTATTTTTAAAAATCATTTTTACAAAAAAAAACATTTTTATTTTTAATCCCAATCTCATTCCCTTTTAAACTTTTTCTTTTCGGTATCTTTATTTATGTTAAAACATATTAACAAATAAATAAAACCAAAATACAGTGAACATTTTCTTCTTCTTTTTTAATTATCAATCAACCTCAACGATTCATACATTCTCACCCGATGTGGCCGCGAAGGGAACGAGAAGGGAGCAAAGAGGAGCAGCTCCGGGGAAGGGCAGAACCGCCGCTCCATACGTCCTCACCCGATGTGGAGAACTCCGGTGAGCTCATAGAGAAGAAGAGAGAAAGGACATGGTTTAGATGAGGGTTAGAGAGTTTCTATAAGAGAGGAAGGGTAGACTTGGTATTTCCAAAAAAAATTGGACATGTGAGCAGCACATGTATTTTCCATCCAAAAATCCCGTTAAGTTTAACAGTTTTTGTCTTTTTTTTTAAATGGAAAATGACTTTCTGTATTGACATAATATCGTAAAAGCTCGACAGTACCTACTTGAAAAACAACTTTTGTCCACTGTACCGAAATGGGGTTACCCCATGCTTTTATTAAGGACCTTCTGCGAAAGATCCTTGAAGATAGAAAGAAGCAATGGTTGAACCAAGAACCTATCAATTCTAGAAGCATGTGACCCTGTACCAAACCAAATAAACTTTCCACTTATTAGTGGAAGATCTACAACTCCAAGATTTGTAGTAAAATCACATAAATCCCTTTAAGAAGCATTGATTGAAGAATTTGCAGACCTATCAAGAGCACCGGTGGTAGCATTAAAATCTCCTGCAACCAAAAAGACATTCTATAGAGATCATACTTGTGTAATAACCTCAGACCATAAAACCAATCACCTGTTGTTTGTGCAAAATATAGACATTTATAATTATGATCCGGAGATTTAAGGGAGAATAAATTCTAGTCTAATAGTTAGCATGGAGAGTTGGATGGAAAGAGTGAACATTAAGTGACTTGTTTTCTTTGGCATGCTTATTATTCATATTATTGTACCAGTGTTATTCCTCATCTCAGTCGAGAAGCTTAAATAGTTGTAGTTCATGTGTGCTTGGGTTGAGCCTTTGAGAAATGAATTGTTTGATAATTGTTACAATCTAAATCCACATAAACCTTAAAACGTACATGACCATGTCAAACTAGTTTTTCTTCTTTTGTCGTATGATAATAAAATATGAAATGTTTGTGCACACGAGATTATTGATAGTAAAATCTGATGTGATCATAACTTTTCCACTAAATCATCTAGAGAGAAGGGCTCCCGCTTCTCTTTAGAAACCCTACTCCTTCACCACTTCTTCCCCCTCACTTGAGTTCGGCCGCCGCCACCGGTGACCGGTCTGGTGCCTCTTGGCCAGACGGTCACTGGTGGCCGCTCTCCCTCCGTCCCCTCTCCTTTCCCTCTTCACTGGTGTGAGTTAGAGCGAAGATCTGGACCCTCTGTTTTCATATCTGGACTTTTTCCTTCACCGGAGCTTTTCTCGTCGCCGGCGACCCGTTTCTCCCGGCCTTTAGCGTCTCCTGGGTCCTCTTCTCCCTGCTTTGGTTTTGTCCCCTTCGTTCCTTGCCGGTGGAGGGTCGGGGGGGGGGGGGAAGTCTCAAACTCGCCCTTGGGTTCGCTTTGGAGTGTTGGCTCCGGTGGGCTTCTGCTTTTGGAAGTCGAGCAGTGCTTGGAGAAGATCTGGCCTTGGATCGTGTAGATCTGGAGTCTCGGCGGTGCCTGCTGGTCGATTAGGTCCATCTTCTCCTCGTCTCCGGTGACTTGGTGGAGGTCGTCTGAGCGCGGTTCTTCCCGATGAGGTTGGCCTCGGGGTGCGATTTAGGCGCTCAACCGTTTGCGAGGCCTTCTCCCCTGGTCCAGGTGGCAGCCCTTCCTTCCCCGGTAAGTATCCTCTCCTTCTCTTCATCTAGCACTTCCCTCGCGCCCCTGTGTTTGGGGTTCCCATGGTGAGCTGGTGGTGGCCACTGTGATGTGTTAGGTCAAGTTGACCTGGTCGTGAATGGCCCAGTTCTGAGGAGGTGCTGGTGGGGATTAGGGGATTGTGCCTACTGGGACTTTGGAAGTGATCCGGTTGGGGTAGTCCTGGTGATGCTTGCTTCAGAAGGAGGGTTATGGTTCTTTTTTGTTTTTTTGTTTCTTTCTGTTCTTAGTGGGTTGTACTTAATGTGTGGAAAATCTGGCTTCTTAGAGCTTTTGTTTTAGTTGCTTTGATTGTAGTTTTTGGGTACTAGACCCTTGGTTCCCAGTGTGGGATTGTAGTTCTGGTTTGAGTTGCTTTTCTGCATACTCATGGTTTATTGGTTTAGTTTGGTCGCCCCTTGATAGGCTGGTGTTGTATTTCTGGTTGCCTTTGTTTGCTTCAGATGTGTATTTTGGGTATTAAGACCCTGGTTTTACCCTGTTCTAGGTTAGGTTGTATCTGGTTTGAGAGGTCTATATGACACTCTCGTGGTTGTAATGGTTCTAATGAGGGGAAACCCTTGACCTTGTTTTCCGTTTTGAAAACCTAGTTTTTCAATAAAATTTGCTGATAAAAAAAAATAACTTTTCCACTAAAATTTTGTTTGTTGAGTTGGGTTCAATTCCAATAAGGTGGTTTTGTCCCAACAATTATGAAAAGTATATAAATCCAATTTTAAACTATATGAACATAACATAACATGTTTTGAAGCATAGTTTATCAAACTTTCCTTAAACAATAAGGTAAAAGTGTCAAAACTTTTTCCAACAAATGGTAATTTTTTACATGTGACCAATACATAAGAGTAACATTTGACAGTAAATGCTTTACATTAAAATCCATATTAGTGGAATCGAAGTCAAACCAATGCACATTAACACTTGAATTCAATCACCTATATTGTCATTTTTTTTATTCCAGAAGTATTTTTTTCCAATCTTCAAATTTAAACTTAATGTATCGTCAGTGATAGCCAATTGGAGCGGGATTGTCTTTGAGTTGGCGACCCTGATATTGTATGTCCTACAATTCCAAAAGCAATAAATCGTAAGAATCTATAAATATAATCAAAACGATGTAGTTGTTAGAATATAATTATAATTAGAATGTTAACTATCAGCTTAAGCTATTAGCTGAGTTAATTCTCTAATATGATATCAAAGTTTGGTATCTCATAGACAAACTCCTCTCTTTGCAAAAATACTAATTTCTTCTTAATTTATCAAAATTTCTCAAAATGGATCAGCCCTTATATCTCTTCTCAATGACCTTATCTCCTCTTCTAAATATCCACCTCCAAACCCGTAAACATGTTTTTCTGTGAGAGCGTGTGTTAGAGTATAACTATAATTGGGCTTTTAACTATCCGCTTAAGCTTTTAGTTGAGTTGGTTCTCTAATAGTAATCAACGAACGATCAAGACAAATCATGACTGATGCAAAATGGTTGACATCACGGTGGTGCGCCTCATCAACCATGATAACCAACACAACATCCTTGAGGGTTGCAAGGGGATTATCTTCTCTTCTAAATATCCACCCCCAAACCCGCAAACGGACTTGTCTGTGATGACGTGTGTTAGAATATAACTATGATTGGGCTTTCAACTATTAGTTTAAGCTTTTAGTTGAGGTTGTTCTCTAATAGTAATCAAAGAACGAACAAGGCAAATCCTAACCGATGCAAAATGGTTGACATCACGATGGTGTGCCTCATCAGCCCTGATAACCAACACAACATCCCTAAGGGTTGCGTCTGGGGGCAACTGCCAGTAATCAATGGCAATCGCTGGAGCGGGCACGTTCTCTATATTCCCTTTGTCTAGCTCCTTGAGGAACTGGGTGTAAGAGTAGACGGCCTCCTCCTCCAGGTAACCGGTGATGCGGTGAGCAAATTTTGGCGAAATTAAGTAGCCAACAAAGTATACGTTGAAGAAGATTCCTTGCACTGTGAGCACAAGCACGCGCTCGTACCACTGGGGCTTAGCCACCTCCATGAAGGTCATCAGATGCATCCTCTCATTCTCTGCTTCCTCCAGCAGCGCTTTGATCCATCCACCGCTCTGCTCGAACCGCCTCAGGGATTTGCAGTGGAGTAGCATCCCTCCAACCATCCCTGGGATCGCCGCCACCGTCTCCAACATCATCGCCCGACAACCATACCTCTTCTACACACACCGTTCAACAAACAAAAATCAAAATCGATCTCGTGCAAACTCAAAATTGAAGTTATAGACAAGTTTCGAGGTACTTTGAAAAATATGTCAGTTGGCAACCGGAGGGATTTGACGGTCCAGAGAGCGATTGTGTCCATCCACGTTACCGGCTTGTGGTGCTTGGTCAGATCAATCGATAAATCCGCTCGATAAGACTCCCATGGCTTTACAACACACAAGAAAAAAAAAATGTTTTTGATAAAATAAAGAAGCATTAATGACTAAAAACTACATTAAGTACTGTCCGTTAGAGAAAAACTGCACTATCTTTTGATTATGGTCGTTTGTTTACAAAATTCAAAATATTCTATCAAAGTTTGGAATATTTGGTTAAAATAGAAAGGTGTAACCATGAGTCCTAACCCCTCTTGAGGTTTGTTTTAGCGATCCTAATTGGGTTTTACTTTCCCTTGCACTTCCTAACTGTGACCTTTCCATTTTTTGTGCAAACTAACATTTTCCGTCTATTTTGACGATTCCGTTAAAAAATGATATTGTGCACATGACCAACACGTGTCAAAAACCTAACAGAATCCGTTAAAATAGACGGAAATTGTTAGTTTTCGCAAACAAAAAAAAAGGTCAAGCGTAGTTGGGAAGTGTAAGGAAAGGTCAAACCCAGTTAGGATCGCCAAAACAACCCTCAAGAGGGGCTAGAACTCATGGTTTCCCAAATAGAAACATGGGCAATACATAATGTACTTTTTCTCACCTAAACAATATAAATATAGTTTTTCACACGTAGACATTACATACCGTAGATTTTCGCAAGAGAATAATAAATAATACAGTTTTTTACAAGTGCAATAAATAATACAGTTTAGCGAAACCATGCCCTTACATAAAAAGGTCTAACACTTTGTAGCCCTAATGTATCTTGCAAAGTGTTTATATGTTTGCAGAACATGTATTATATGTTTGCATAAAGTCCCTACAAAATATCCCACAAAGAACAGATCGAGGAATAAGAAGTCATGGATTAGGGAACGTACCTTAAAGCAATTCCACTTCCAAGTGGTACCGTCAGGCTTTGTCACCTTCGGCGCCACCACGCCCCAATAACTCACTACCTCCGTCTCCGGCTTCTTCTTCTCCTCAGGCGCTACGGTGCTCGTGTACCGTGCGCCAACCAGCGGAGCTCTAAACCAAGAGGTCGTAGCTCGAGCACCGGTCATGTTGCCGCTGAAAGCTCCTCCTCCGGCCAGAAGCCTCATCCCGCGGCGGCTCATAATTTTTTGATCGGAGTTATTCACACACGAATGCGATGAAATGGGGGAGGTTTCGCTTATTCCACGTTCGTCTGTTCTTGGGGTTGGTTTAGGGGTGGTTTTGTATACGTGACAGTGTCGAGTGTTTATGGTGGTTGCGACATTTTAGCTTGGCCAGACAGTGCTGTTTGAGGTTTGCGGTTTTTTCTATTTTTGATAACACTGCTTTCGTGTAGGAAGACGAGCATGCCCTCACTTGTTTTAATCACTGTTCTTGATTCTTGGTTTTCTTTGCTCATTGAACTCTTAAACCGTCTACAATGATGAAGGTCAATTAAAAGATCGATTCGGTGTAAAAAACAAAAAATTAAGATTGGATTCAGTTGATTCTATAATAAATGGTCGGATTCAATTGGTTGGATCTATATGTGTAAGGAGAAAGAGAGAGAATAGGCAAGGGAGGAACGAGACGGAGAGAAGAACGAATAAGAGGAGATAGATTCGACTCGATGAATTTACAAACGCAGGAGAGAGAACATCGATAGTGACACATCAGCTTTTTCTTTTCCTCTGCTCCTTTTGACGTTAAACCAACGTGTGGAATCGATCCCGTTGTGGACGGTTTTATTCTCCAGCGCACAATGATAGTGAATTTTTCAATATTTCGAAAGACACATAAGTTGCTCTGAATAAAGGTATGAATGAGAGGAGAACTATAAATACATACTTCTTATAAACAAGCACTCATTATATATATAGTCCAAGGAAGAAGATGCACAATGCTTCGTGTGTTGTGTCTTTTTTTAAGAGCATCCAAAATGTTAATAGTCAACAAATTGTGGCAAGACTGATTGTTATAATATTAAATTAATATTATAAACGTTACTGTCAATTTTACAGTTCGCACCCCTGCAATGTTAATCTGTTCGTGGTATTTTCTTCACAAATTTCTTTCCGTCGACGGTAAGCGTCGGCTGTGAGCTTACCACCTCCTCTTACCAATAATATTTAAATGATTTTTCTCTCTTACTTTTTGTTTTCTCTTTTCCCTTTGTGCTTATAGCCAGCTCTCAGCCCATGCATTGTAGATGCTCTAAATCATTATATCAATTAATACTAATTTTTATATTAATTTTAATTTTTTAAATTTTATTTTGAATAAAAAACTTTATTTAAAAAAAATATATAATATTAATTTTCGAACTTTAAAATATTATTTTGTAATTTAAAAAATGATTTATTTTTAAGGGTATGTTTTAGTTAATTATTAATTAAAGATATATTTGTTTAGATGTGTTAAAAATGTTCATTATAATTATAAATTGTAGTCTCTTGCTCTTTAGCCTTAGAGCATGTACATCAAAGGGGGTTAGAGGGTTGAGGCTTGAGGCTCATGTCCCTTTGAATTGTGATTTTATTCCTCTAAAATTGAGAGTGTTTCACATCAAGGGGTAGATAAAGGGGCTCATGCCCCTCTGAAATACTACTTGGATAATTAATAATGGTTTTGTTGAATTTCTTAAATGCATATTAAATTTAAGAATAATAAATAAAATATATAAAATTAATTAATAAATACATAATTAAAAAAATACAAAACTAATTAATAAATACAATTAAATAACTAAAAATGATAATGAAACTTGAAATTTCATTACCACTTGTTGTCGTCATTTAAGCCTCATCGTTGGACATTTTCTATCGAAGTAGAAAACTGATTTTTTTAAATAAAAAATGATTTTTAAATTTTAAAACTGATTTTAAAATTTAAAACTGATTTTTTAAATTAAAAAACTGATTTTAAAATTAAAAACTGATTTTTAAACTATAAAAATAATTTTTAAAATTAAAAATAGATTTCTTAAAATAAAAAAAAGGTTTTATAAATTTAAAACTGATTTAATATATAAAATGAAAAAAAGAGTGACACGGGTCACGCTGGCAACGCACGGAGAAGGAGCGAGAGGCACGGAGGCGACAGGCGCGATCCTGCCCCTCCCCCCCCCCCCCCCCCCCCCAGTTCACCTGCCCCCCCTACCCGCCCTGTGCCCCCTTGTTCTTGGTTCCCCACATCAAGAGGGGCAAGAGGCAGGTGCCCCTTGACCCCGCCCCTTCTTGCCCCCCATTGATGTAAATGCTCTTATCTTCTTTTTCAATGACGTGGCAATCAATCACACATGTCCTTGTTCTTGTTCCCACCCAAGTATTATCGACCGGTTACAGTGGTCTATCTCGAGACGGTCTTGGTTATACATGCACGTCATTCCTATAAAGTCATCCGGCCTAAACGTTCTTCTAGGGTTACAAAAGTCAAGGCTTTTTCTGCCTCTCGTCGGATCATCGTTGTGCCTCCTTCTCTAGCCTTGTAGCGTCCCTCTCTGGTATCGCAAATCTCGTCTCCGGTCCTGAACATGCTCTAATCAGAAACTATGTGTCACGCCCCAAATCCAGTTTGAGCGGACTCAAGACGTGACTTGAGTTAACAATAAAGTAAGAACAAAAAGATAATAGAATTGATTAAATACTCAAGAGGTTCCGATAAAATATTCGAATAACAGTTCCAAATCATAATTAAGAGTTAAGGCTCCATAAAGAGCATGTAAACAAAGGGTTCACTACAGTGACTGAAAAGGATGTCTCTAAAACCATAATGCCCAGACTCTCCAGAAGCTCCCGAGCCTCGAGTCCGCTACTCAACAAGCACGCCTGTAAACACAGTAAATAAAACAAATAGGGGTGAGCTTACGCTCAGTAGGGAAAATCATAAACAGTTTAACCTCCAATTTATTAATAATACTTCTTTAGCCCGACGACACAAATTGTAATTAATACTTTTAATGCACAATAGTGCGGTAAAAATAGATAGGATAAGAACAATATCACTTTCTTAAGGATAACGGTAATTTTCAGGGGAATAAATGAAAAGTACTGTAAATAGTTGAAAACTACTAGAATGGGAACAAGTAAATATCACATCAACAACTCGCTTTCTCAGCTCCCGATCCACGAATAGGTTCTTGTGTCATATCGGATCCCATATTCCGATCCGCAAAGGTATTCGTGTCATATCAGATTTTCCCTCAGTCCAGAGGAGGCACATACATTGGGCTACCAGAAACATCCCTGAGGGACACATATCATCAGGATTCTCGGAAATGCCCCCAAAGGACCATATGTCATAGGGAACCAAGGTAGTGCTCAGGACGCATACACTTGGGTGAAACAACAAGTAACCATTCCCCGCAGGGTAAGTCATCCAAATGCCCCGCAGGGTCAACCATCCAATGCCCCGCAGGGTCCAATAATACCTCACACCGGAATCCTCCACGGTGTAGGTCCAACAACCAATGTCCCGCAGGATCAACCAACCAATGCCCCGCAGGGTCCAACAATACCTCACACCGGAATCCTCCACGGTGTAGGTCCAACAGCCAATATCCCGCAGGATCAACCAACAATGCCCCGCAGGGTCCAACAATACCTCACACTGGAATCCTCCACGGTGTAGGTCCAACAACTAACGGCTATGATACTACCGGATTACCCCCCCCCCGGTGTAAGTACCATACCGGATCACCATTCATCTTACAAGCACAAGCAAGAGAATAACATGCCAACACATCAACAACCAAAGCTTATCAAATCACAATTTCATCACCACACCCAAGAGATCTATATACCTTCACACTTACCATTATACTTACCAATCTCGATCCGTCGGTCTACCACTCACCCGATCGTACCATTTGGCACAAACAATTACACTCAATCATTCGAGTATACAATCAATCATTCAAACATTCAAGCAGACAATTTATCTAGTTTCGCTAGATTCTTAATTCATCCTAAAGACTATGCAAGCAAGCATGTGAAGCAAGCACAACCAATCCTATGGCTCATCTCGGCCTTCTACCAGCACGGTAATTCCCAAGTATTGAAAGCGAATTAAACTAGTCGTTCCAATCATATGCATGCATACTAGACAATCCGGTTATTCGTATTTGAAAGACAATTAATATAGTCATTCGCATCCTACATGAAATCTAGGACCTTTCCAATTTATTAGCCTAATAGGCATATTAAGCGTTATTTAAACGAGGAGTTTAGTACTTTCCCTACCTTACGGTCTTCTTCTAATAATACTCGGGCCAACTCCGTCTTCTCGGGCGAAGTCCAAGCCAGTGTCTGGGTTTACAGACAAAAGGTCCACTCAGTTCCGGTATTTGTCCAAAGGTCCTTTGATTTTTCCGAACAAACCTTTAATTACCCATTTTAAGTCAATTAATTAATTATTAAATATGATTTTTAAAAAATTAAACTTTAAAAACGGGTTGACCCGGATCCGAGCCCAAACCCGGTCCAGACCCGAGTCCAGACCCGCACACGGCCCGAATCCGGAATCCGACCCGGATCCAGGTCCAGTTCAGACCCGACCTTAGATCTGGGCCTAGCCCAAGACCAAACTTGCTCCAGGGTCGTGTCCAGGCCCAGCCCGTCCTGGCTCTGACTGAGCTGCGGACAACTCCGGCGCGTCCAGGGTTTTCTGGCCGCCGTACACGACGCCGGACACGCTCGAAACGGGGAAAACGAGGGCGGCAGGCATCACGGCGAGGCCGTGGCCGTGGCGGCGGGGCTCCAGCGCGAGCTCGAGCTTGGTTTCGTCATGGATCTGACGAAACTAAGGCTTGCCGGCGGCGGTTCTGCCAGATAGCACTTGAATCGTGCTCGGGAAGAGGTGAATCTCGGCGATACGAGGTCGGAAAAGAAGGGGGTCGGCGAGAGAAGCACAAACCGTGCAGGTTCTCCATCGCCGGCGAGGATCGAGACCTGGAACTCGAACCAGAGCAAATCTTTGGCGAGTTTGTCTCGTTCCCGAGCGTGACGGTCCTGTCCGGAGCTAGAGGTGAGTGGGGAGATGGCCAGCGGTGGCGTGAAGGTGAGGAAGATGGAAGCGAGAGAATGGAGGGAGCGATCGAAGGAGAAGAAGATGGAAACGAGAGAGAGAGGGGGGCTGTATGGGGAAGCGTGTCGCGAATCTGAGGAAGATGGGGGTTTCGTTAGGGTTAGAGGAGAGCCGGGTCTGGCATGTTGGGCCTGGCGCGCACGTGAGTGACTGGGCCCAAGCTGGCCCAATCTCCTAACCAGTCCAATTTTCCTTCTTTTCTTTTTTTATTTATTTTTCTTCTCAAATTTCACTCGTTGCAAAAATCTACCCCGACGTTTCAAGTTTGCGAAAGATTACTCTTTTAGAAAAAGTCGGGCTTTACACTATGGGACCGTTTCTACCGTCGTTTATGACGTCCTTTGGTGATCAGAATGGCTGCGTTTGAAAGACTGCAAAACGGACGCTTCCGACGTCGTCCTCGTCCAAATCACCCCACCGGCCCTCGGAGTGTCTTTGCCTCCACTCATGTCACCGTTGATCACGGCCACGCCCCTTCCAACATCACCACCTTCCCTCGATGACCTCAAACAAATAAGGAAACTATTATCGAGGTCCCATTCACCCCTACGGACCAGTCTTCTCTGATATGTCGTCTTCATGGGATGGTTAGTCATCTTCTTTCTAGTCGATCCTATAATCGAAACGTTATGCTTTGAGTCACCGTAAATGCATAGGGAAAATCTTTTGTTGGTTTGGTGATCAAGGATTTGGAACTGAACGTGCCCGTATTCTACTTCGCCTCGCAAAAAGGAAAAGATAAGGTGCATAGGGGTGAGTCATGGTGCTTTGAGTGTGCTCCACTCATTTTTGTTGATCTCTCTGTGCAAGGAGGAATGTCGTTGCCTCGATTGGACCGTGTCCAGTTATGGACCCAAGCTTCAAATATCCCACCGAAAGTCATGATTGAGGCAACTCGCATTACTATGGTCAACACCCTAGAGGGTGTGTGTATGTCCAATATGACCAATGAGGTCTATGTTAGGGAGGAAAGATATCAGCGTCTGGATGAACCTTAACAAACCCCTCGGGCGATCGATGGTCCTCAAGTTCCGGGAATTTTCTGATTTTGTTCCGGTCAACTTGAAGTACGAGCGTTTTCCCATCTTCTTCTCCAATTGTGGTCGTCTAGGTCGTACAATTCACAATTGCATGATTTTCACACCAAATATTCCCATGTTCAACATTTCTCTGGAAATCGGCGGGAACGTAGAGCTAGGGAAACGCTTCATACTAATTGGAAGGTTCAACCACCCGACTCTCTCATGTGGATCCCCCGAATTTCGCATTACTCCCACTCAATACTATTGTTTCCCTAACAACAACGCCCTTTCTAAAGCTCCACCATATTTCTAGATCCACACGCCCACTTGGCATACTCTCCATGATCGGAAGAAATGGGAGGGTTTAGATCGGGGAGTGTTGAGATTAACAACAAACGTCATGCCTACCTAACCCACATTTAGGCGAGACTGACCGCATTGTCATAGGTTTGTAAATTGCTTAGTCCTACGAAATAAAGACAAAAAGAAATTTATCATATGACATACACATCACACGTGTACCCTTTAATTACCATATGAGCTCGACAAATCAATACATGACTATATAACAATATAGTATACACGTACGTACAAATGAGGGATCTGAAGTTGTCAACAGAAACGAAAGGCGCTGCAGTTTTGTTGGCCAATATTCACGCATGAATTCAATCGCATCCGTACCTCTCCATCCCGCACACTAATCAACCCAAAGTCCATGCTAATCGATGACAACTCACAAAAAAACGAAATAGAAGCCAATTAAGAACATACATAAGAAATAATCATAAACTCATTCCTCTCTAATCGAATCTAATCGAATCGAATCAAATTCTCTTTTCGTCCTGAAATAAGTGGGTAAGGTCAGATCGAGCAACGTAACAAATCATGATAAACCGAAAGGAGGGACGAGGGCCCGTACAGGGGCAAGTGCTAGGTCAGGGTGCCAAGTTGCCGCAGTCTCCGTTCAAGATGGCGTTGGGAGGGTTCGTGGCGGTGGCGGCGGTGGGATACGTCGTTTTGTACTCACACAAGAAGCCTGAAGCTTCGGCGGTGGACGTGGCCAATGTCGCTACCGGCGAGACTCAGATCAAGAAGTAGCTGAAGCTATATACATATTACCGTGCATTTATTACGTATATATTATACTATACTATATCATTCTGCTATATCATGCATAGGATTTGTTTGTTTTTGCACTGATATTTTGATTTGGGGCCCTATATATGTATTTATCTTGTGATTTATTTGGATAATAAAACAATAATGGCGTGTACTTGTTCTTGTTTATCTTCTTGTTGTGGCAAAAGGGTATTTGGTTTTTAGTGTCTCGGAGATACTAACACATGAGATGGTTCATTCGAAAGATCTCGGTTCTCCTTCCAGACAAATTTTTAAGATGGAGTAAGAGTTAGCGTTGTCTGTTGGGTCGGATTTAGTGTCGGGTTTAGAGGAATAGGAGTAGAATGGTGTTTTTTATCAACAAATCAATATATAAAAACTCGATTTTTAGAGAATAAAAGACGAACAACAAGAACAAAACCTATATAGAACAAAACATCGAACCAGCTTCGGCCTAAATAGAAAATACCCAAGAACTGAACAAATCTCAACCTCAAACCAATGAAGGGATTCTAAAAGGATCGAACAAGCACAACAAAAAAGCATGCATGTGATAGGAACCTAAGCATCCCAACAAAGACGCAAACCAAAAAAACATGGTCCAAAAATCAGATATTACAAACATTAAGCGCGAAAGAAGTATAAACAAAAAAAGGTCTAGTATCCAGATTTTACAACCATAAAGCGCAGAAGAGTAATAAAGATCTTTTAACCCAGATTTTCCAACCATTAAGCACAAAAAATATTGATATAAACCGAACCGACTGCCTAATTATGTAGACACCTTGTCTCATCAAGACCAACAACATGTCACATAGACTGGAAGACAAACAATAACACGCCAGCAGCCAACACCGCAAGCGATAAAGACATCTCTAGTAGGTGGTACCCACCGAACATATTGTACTCAAAATGCGAATGTGAGGGTAATCAACTAAGAGGCACAAAGACTCAAATACTTATTGGCGAACAACACCTAAAACCAAAGTCCTAACCACGAAAGTGGGAGGAAGTAGTTGAACACAAAACAAAAATCTATATAGGGACGATGAGGGGGACATAAATATTAAGCAAAATATTCGGGGTACTAGTACCGCCACACGACGTATCACCAGATCCACGACGATCGACACTTGGGAGATGAAGAAACGCGTCCCATGACTAGATGTGCAAAGAAACGCCGGGCCAAAAAATGAACCATTGGACGCGGCAAGGACAGTTCCACAACGATCAAAACCCGAGAGGGAGAAGAAACGCGTCCCATAACCAGAACTGGAGCTAGGCGCCTCCGATGACTCGAGAGAGGCTCCACCGACATCACCTCTGGAGCAGATCTACAGTAAAGACGGATACTCTGGTGGTCAACACCAATAACATTACCGAACTTCTTGAGGTTGTCGTCATCGCAACCACCACGTTTCATGAATAAGTAGTAGTGACCAGAAATTCAGCCACAAAGGATGGGACATGAGATGGCACGACTGAAGGACGAGAACATGGAAAAATAACATCGATTTCCAACAGTAAGACTTGAAGCCTCGAGCAACAGACACCGAACAAAAAAGACGCCGACCACTTTACCAAGAGCCACAAGAATACCAAACCCACATGTATGCCAAAGGAACCCAAAACCAACCGGTCTCCAACAGACTCACCTAAGGCCAACACCTCGAAAAAGATAAGTCCCCAACCACAATCGGTTAGGAAAAGAGGAAAATCAGGAGGAAGGGAACCCATGAAAGAGCAAGCAACAAAGACGTTGCCAAGTCCGCTACTCCATAGCTTTGAGGCAACACATTTGAGAAGAGATAACCACCACAACCAAGGACACACTAGACGACTACCAATAGTAACATCGCTAGTGGTGGTTCCCTTTTACGAGCACGCTCCTCCGTCACGTGAAAGCTCCTCCGTGGTCGGCCTCGTCGTCAGTGCTCCATCAGATCTGGGATTTAGGGATTTTTTTTTTGTATTTCAAAGTTTACAGATTTAACATCCATAGATTTGTAGAAGATTGTTGTTTGGCTTTTTTTGTGGCAACTGAAAATTATATCTGGCATTTATAGCTTCAACACCAAAGAATCCATCGGGCAAGATTCTCAGGAAGGATCTCATAAAGCTTGCAACCTTCGAACTTTGAATGATTCTCCCAAACTAAACCACAAAAGTTGTTTTGGGATATGCATCTTCTCTGTTTAGCTTATATGCATTGCCCGCTATGTTTCAGTTGGGACGTTCGACTTCAATAAGAGCATATACAATGAGAGACTCACATATAAAGATCATGATTTGAGGATCATGTGGTGATTGTACTGAATTATGATGCACACCCCTTAAACTGAGTTATGTTCCACAGTGTGAGACTCATGTGTGGGAAACATGAGTCGTAGGGATGCTGATGTTAGAATATATTTAATTGGATTATTAAATATAATTATTATCTTCCCTATTATGTGGTCAATTAGAAACCCATCCCTTTTAGGAAACGTGATATTCTAATTAATGGTAATTACCAATTGATTGGTAAAGAAGTCTTTCCTAATTCAATCTCTACTTTGATGGACGGTAGAGATTGAATCCTAATGAAACCCTAAAAAGAAATCTTGGTCCTCTCTCCACCTATAAATACATGTACCTTATTCCATCATAAGTATTACACAATACACAAACACCTAAAAGAGTGTATAGGAATGGGAGAGAAACCGAAGTTCATAAGACGAACTACGTGGACTTTGATCTCTCATGTAATGTTGGGAGTACGTAGGCAATCCGAGTACGTTCCGGATACAAGTCCCTTATGCCCAACCAAGATCTACTACAAGTGCATCCACAACCATGAATGGAGGTATTCCTGAAACTCTCTACATCTATATATTCTGTGATTGATTGTGATGCTCACGATTTAGGGTTCATGTAAATTATGACTTACATGTGGTATCAGAGCACGGTTTAGGGCACACAATTTTTCCATAATATGAATATAATTGTTTCATGATTTTTGATGCATGTTTTGGAGATCTATAATGTTTATGATCAGAATATGTGTTAATTGTTCGGATGAATAGCAATTTTCGGGATGAACATAGATTTCGAGTGAATAGTGTTTTCGGATGAATAGCGATTCGGTGAACAGTATTTTGGGGGGAAAATAAATTTTTTTTTTCCACGGATGAACAGTAAGCCGATTTAAAAAACACAAAAAAAAAATACTTTTTTTCGAAATGAAACTTTTTTGTGAATAGTAATCTGATTTGAATAGTGTTTTTATAATCTGATTTGAATAATGTTCTGTAATCTGATTTGAATAGTGTTCTATAATCTGATTTGAATAGTAATCTGACTTGAACAATAACCAGATTTGAATAGTTCTTTGAAGAAGAAGAAAAAAGTTTTTTTTTTCGGATGAACAGTAGCTGCGATGAACAACGTTTAAAAAAAATCCGCTCGGATGAACAGTGTTCCGACTTAAGAAGAAAAAAAAATTAATTTTTTTTTGAAGAAGAACAGTGGTTCCGACTAACAGCGTTTAAAAAAACGATTTTTTTTCCGGGTGAACAGTAACTTCCGGTGAACAATATTTCAAAAAAAAAGGTGAAAAGTGATTTTTCCGATGTACAGTGACTTTTCGAATAAGCAATGTTTTTGGATGGACTTTAATTTCAAAAATCATGATTCTTGCATTTTAATTTCGAAAATCATGCTTGTTGCAATTTTATTTCGAAACTTATAATGCAATTTATTTCGAAATTTATGATGAATGCAATTTATTTCGAAACTTATGATCGTTGCAATTTTTATTTCGAAATTTATGATGAATGGAGTTTATTTCGAAACTTATGATCGGCGCAGTTTATTTCGAAACTTATGATGCAATTTTTATTTCAAAACTTATGATGCAATTTTATTTCGAAACTTATGAAATAATTCAGTTTTATTTTGATACTAATGATAAATGCAATTTTATTTAAAAAATTATGATTATTGCACCGTTATTTTGAAAATCACATCTATGACTTTATAAAGTTTCCGCACTTATGTTTTGAGTCTGAAGCTTTCCTGAATATAAAAGACATTCATCCAACACATAATATTTTAAACATCATATGTATTCTTTGTAACAATTATAGTATGTTGTATAATTGTTATTGGTTTTGCAAAATTCAGGTTAAGAATCACCACAGTGATCTTACCCTATAACAGTTTGCCAAATGCATGTTTATTAAAGAGGTTCTATAAACCTTTTGAACATAATAACATGTGTGATGTTTGAAATATAATAATCTTTGTAACAATTATTGTATTTTGTATGATTGTTACTGCAAACATTTAGGTTAGGGATCACCATAGTGAACTCACCCTATAATGATTTGCTATTTGCATGTTTCCACCATAATTATGTATGCAAAATTGATCAACATGTGTAGTATTTAATTACCCACAGGTAGGTTATAAACATATGATTGAGTCAATACCTTATGGAGTTTTGTATATGCTTAGACCAAGGATATCCACAGAAAACTTGATAGTCTAATTAACTGATAATACATTACTCAATTACGTAAATTTTGAATATTGCAACTATGGTATAATAGAATTATGTTGACTACCCACAGGAGCACCATAATTTCTTGTTGTGATATTTCAATTATGTTTATGTGTGTTTGTTGCCTACTTAAATGCTTGTTGTATCTCTATAAATTGTAGCATCTTCACCTGCTAATTTTGGCATCCTTAATCTCTATCGTACAAATCTTCACTGTGACCACCTTCTCATAATTGAAAGAGAAAATTGAGTTCACTTTGTAAGTACTTTATTTGGATATGACATTTCATTTAGAATAGTCAGATCCTCTTACTGTATCTAGTACTGAGGTGAAAATATTTTCCATAAATTTTGGAAGAACTTGAACAGATTGAGCTTATGTTCTTAAGGATGACAAATTATGAGCAACATTAAGAGTTCTCTTTTACCATAGAGAACACTAACGATTATCTAGAAGATATGAAAGAGCGGTTTAAGACTATAGGCAAACCCCTTGTAGGGAAACCTATGACATCTTACAACCATGAAGTTTGATGGCACACGGTCTATGCATGAATATTGCATTGAAATGACCCACCTTACGGTTAAATTAAGAAATTTGGGAATGACAATGGAGGAATAATTTCTCGTCCAATTCATCCTACGTACATTGCCTCCTTAGTATGGACCATTCCAAATTCATTATAGTGCCATAATAGGCAGTGAATGAATTGGCTAATAAACTAGTACAAGAGGAAGTCATACTGAACCGTGAAGGTATTAAGGTTACCCATCATATTCAAGAAGTTGGACCTAAAACTGGGTAAATACGACATTCAAGCCAGAAAAGAGCACCACCCAGGTTAAAAGACACCAATAAAGCAATCAAGAAGGCAACGAAAGTGGACAAATGCAAATTTTGTAGAAAACTTGACCACTTTTAGAAGGATTGTCCAAAAATGGAGGGATGGTTCGAAATGAAAGGTAACCTTTCGGGTTTCGTAAGATTTTTTTAATCCAATCCCACTTGTGCTTCAAATTGGTGGATTGATAGCGGTGCAAATGTCCATGTTTCTAATTCCATGCAGGGATTCCTTAACGACCAAACCATAAGCCCAAGTGAATTTTATTTGTATGAAAAACCGAGACAGACCGGTGAAAGCTATTGGTATTTATCGTCTCATTTTGGAAAAAAAATGGATTTTGCTTAGATTTATTTCAAAATCCTTAAGTTCCATCTACTTCTCGTAAATCATTTTCCGTAACAAACTTGATAAAATTGGTTTTAAAATGTATCATGCAGATGGAATTTTCAAATTTATTTAAATTTTTTTGTCACATTGGTTTGGAATTCTAGTTGATGAACTTTATAAACTACGTTATCCTGCATGTTTATGGAGAAACTGAACGCGAGTCATAAAGTCACGACTCTTACTTCTTGAAATCATCCATACATGCATTTGTGGACCTTTTGACATTCCAACTTTTGGAGGTGAAAAGTATTATATTACCTTTATCGATGATTATTCTCGTTATTGCTACTTATATCTATTGCATGATAAATCTCAATTGTGGATACTGTACAAGTGTTCATTACTTAAGTCGAGATGCAATTAGATATAAATGTGAAAATCATTATGTCAGATAGAGGTGGTGAATTTTATGGCAGATATGATGAAACGGGGAAACACCCTGGATCTTTTGCCAAATTACTCCACAAACTTGGAATTGTTGTTCAATACACAACACCAGGATCTCCATGGTAGAATGGTGTAGCCGAAAGACGTTAAAGAAATCGATAATGTTATATTTTATGAATGACGATATTAGTGGGAGTGTTAAAAGGAAACGTGTAAGCATTCAAGAAGTTCGTGTTCATATTCCTTGACCCCACTTCTGAATGTTGTTTGGAATCATATCATTGTTGAAACATTGAACAATGACGATTACCTACACATAAAAGTTCACTCCATGAACACAATATAACCAATAATGATCATATCAAGTACATTCTAAGGAAGGAATATTAAAGATTCGATTTCCTTTTCACATGCCATCATTAAAGTCGCTCATCATGACCTCGAGCTACAATAAATGGATGTGAATGTCGTCTTTCTTAAAGGAGACTTGGAAGAGAAAGTCTACATGCGTCAACCTGAAAGCTTCATAATCGAAAGTTAAGGAGACATGGTCTGCATATTTAAGTAATCAATTCATGAACTTAAGCAAGCTTCGAGGTAATGGTATCTAAAGTTTGATGAAATCATTACAGTTATGGATTTCAAAGAAAACATTGTAGATCCATGTATATACCTCCAGATCAGTGGGAGTAAGTTCATATTTCTGATTATGTATGTTGATGATATCTTATTTAATGTCATGTTCTTCTAGTACAGTCCAAGGAATTGCTAATTGGCAAGTTGCGAAGAAAGTGTTGAGATACTTAAAAGAAACAAGGTAATATATGCTAACGTATAGAAAATCAACACATCCACAGATGGTTGGATTTTCGGTTCAGATTTTGGTGGATAGCATGATATATACATCTACCATGAAGGCTGAATACTTAGCATGTTATGAGGCTTTTATTTAAATGTCATAATTGCAGAATAGGTTTGAGTTTTGGGGCATTATTTCGTCCTCAACTCTCTATTATGATAACGAATGTGCAATTATTTGAGATATCTAAGGTATTAAAGAGATCACCTTACATATTCATCATTGTACCAAGATGTTAAAAGAGGAAAGATTGTCATTGAACACATAGGCACGTATGTTATGGTTGCAGACATATTAACGAGAGAACTACCTTACAAAGACTTTTCAGAAGCGCACTGAAAGTAAGGGTCTTGACGATAGTTCCTACTTAAGTTGTCTGTTAGTAAGTTTGCCTATATTTGACATTTATATTATGAGATCTTAAATTATCTTTTACATCTTACATTCTGTTTTCCGAAGTACAACACATTATCGTGGGAATTATGCTAACATAATGTGTCTTTTATAAAGACATTATGGGACCTGTATGACGACATCTGATTATGGTCTTGTTCTGAAGGTAGACAATGTTTGTAGTACATGTAAGGAATCACGTCGCAAAGTGGATTTTCTACTTAGATATGTGCCCGCCATGACTCCCATTGTCTATTGGATTAGTTAAGACACTTATGACTACCGTATAACGATATTAAGTTTAGCACTTTATGCCGGCCTTATGATCTCTAAAAGGATGGATAAAGACCGTTTCTAAATGACCAAGTGGGAGACTGTTAGAATATATTTAATTGGGTTATTAAATATAATTATTATCTTCTCTATTATGTGGTCAATTAGAAACTCATCCCTTTTAGGAAACGTGATATTCTAATTAATGGTAATTACCAATTGATTGGTAAAGAAGTTTTTCCTAATTCAATCTCTACTTTGATGGACGGTAGAGATTGAATCCTTATGAAACCCTAAAAAGAAATCTTGGTCCTCTCTCCACCTATAAATACATGTAACTTATTCCATCATAAGTATTACACAATACACAAACACCTAAAAGAGTGTATAGGAAGGGGAGAGAAACCGAAGTTCATAAGACGAACTACGTGGACTTTGATCTCTCATGTAATGTTGGGAGTACGTAGACAATCCAAGTACGTTCCGGATACAAGTCCCTTATGCCCAACCAAGATCTACTACAAGTGCATCCACAACCATGAATGGAGGTATTCCTGAAACTCTCTACATCTATATATTCTGTGATTGATTGTGATGCTCACGATTTAGGGTTCATGTAAATTATGACTTACAGCTGACTGTATAATTAATTGATATTTTATAGAATTTATTAAATTCCAAGTTAAAACAGTAAATACTAAATAAAATTGATAAAACTAATTCATACAAAAATAATTTAACTAAAATGCTAAATTAATCAATAAAACAATAAATTAACTAAAATACATTTAAACTTGAAATTTTATTACTCCCCGAATAATACATAACTAAAATTAATTGACAAGACAATCGGTGCATAGAGAAATCATCTCACTCGTAATCTAATTGGTAAGTCGCACAAAACCGATCTCATCCATGCTCAGCAAGGTCCTCTTAGAGTTGCTAGTGGTGAGATCATTTGTAACACTAAGTCGAACGACCAAGCGATCTCGGTAAGACAAGGGCCCTCCTTGATGTCATCGTTATAGTGGTGATCAATATGGTATATCCAGAGGTGGGTCGTAATACAATTCATCATCTCCTGCTTCGTACCAGTCGAGTTCATCCTCCACAATCATTTTGTAGAATGATACAAGTGTGCATGATATCAGTCAAAGTTATCCTCTTCCAAACACGAGTGGGCCGAAAAATTATGTGCCACCGTGCTTGGAGGGATCCGAAGTCCCGTTCAATATCTTTCCGAGCACCTTCTTGGATTTTAGCAAACAATTTGTGTTTGCGAGTATGGGGATGACGAATCGACTTCACGGACCGACTCCATGATGGCTAAATGTCGTCAACCAAACAATAAGGTCGGTCATATCGATGGTCGTTGATCTCTTACTCCATGGCTATGTCACGACCATAAAAAGCGCCCTTTAATAAGGGTCCGACGTTGAGGATGTTGATGCCATTGTTTGAGTCAGCCATCCCGAAAAACGAATGCCAAATCCACAAATAATGGGATGCTACAGCTTCTAGCATAACGGTTGGATCCCCGTGGTGGTCTCCCTGGTCATAGTCTCTTTGCAATGCGGTTGAGCAATTCTTCCACTCCCAATGCAAGCGGTCAAGACTCCCAATCATGTCGGGGAACCCTCAGTTGTACCCCGATTCGAGTAATCGGGTCATATCCTCTGATGTTGGTTTACGCTCGTATTTTCCATGAAAACCTCAACAATGGCTTTACAAAACCGTTTTACACATTCGAGTATGGTACTTACCCTAATACATAGGGATTCGTTCAATGAATCGACCGAGCACCCATACACTAGCATCCGTAACACATTGGTGCATTTCTGGTGCGTTGATAACCCCATGCGTCCTGCACCGTTCGGCTTCTGATTGAAGTAATTATCATGCTCCACTAGCTTTTCCACAACCCGTTGAAAGAGTGGTCGGGACATACAAAATCGACGCCCAAACATACCGGGCCCAAATGTTGGGCTCTCGACGAAATAATCCTACATCAGTCGGTTGTTGGCTTCCACACAACCTCTGTTAATCTGTCGTCGGGAAGGTTCACCACGTTCGAGTCTTTCCCTCAACACGTTGATCTTTGGCATTGCTCTCTCTATCATTCTGACATTTCTTCGCCGGATTCGTTGCTCCATTGTACGTAGTTTGGCTTCCACCTCCTCCCTTAATTGAACCTTGTCGTCGGACAATTTTTTATCGAAATATGTGTGCGAAATTTGGGATTTTGAGAGAAAAAGTGGAAAAAAATTATAGAAATATTGGTGGTTTGATGAATGGGGTAAAGTGTATTTATAGATGTAATTTTTTTATATTTATTTCAATGTTAAAAAATTTACCATTATCGAACCGTAGTGTATATATATTATGACACAATTCAAACGGTTTATGGAATAAATTTAATCGTGAGTTTGAATATAGTTTTAAAATAACCACAAATTAGAAATCTAATAATCGGATTTGAATGTATCATCAAACGTCGGGTTCATTTGCACACCTAACTGGAGCTAACTCCCAATATTTGAAAGGAAAAGAGTATGTAAATTACGGCACTTGCTAATGGAACAACTTGTCCTCACAATCATGCTTTATGCAACCTAAAGCATTGCTTTTACTTTATAATGTCTATCTTCTCTAGGAGGCAAAATCAACTGCTTTTGACATATTGATAATCACACACTTCTCTTGCATTTGTATTGAATCTGAAAGTATAATAAGTGTAAATATGTTGATGTCTGTATTACATTTTGGTCGAAAACTAAGTGAATAGGTAGTGACAAAACAAAGTTCATTTGTATGTAAATAAGTTATTTTCATCCCACTACTTTAATTACGTGATTTTTTTCATCTCACTATCCTAATTATTTTTTGTAGTTACTTACTATTCTAGAATGCATTTTGTTGTCACTGTGATACCCGCCGTCAATTGGTCATCCATTTTAGGATGAAAACACTTAAAAAGTCCATAATACCCCTCACTAATGATCAATTTTTCAAAAGCATACCATTGGTTTTCAAATTTTCTTTTAAAACCCAGTTTTTAATGTCACAAAAATGCATTATAGGGTAGTGATGTGCCACAAAAAATGCATTTTAGGATAGTGGGGTGCCACAAAAAATAGATAGGGTATGAAAGTGAAAAAAATGCATTCTAGGGTAGTGAGGTGCCACAAAAAATAATTAGGGTAGTGAGATGAAAAAAATCATATAATTAAGATAACGAGATGAAAAAAATCACAAAATTAGGATAATGTGATGAAAAAAAACCCCAAATCACCCTCTTTTGTCATTTTGGCCGATAAAACATTGGTGTATTCTATCATGATATTTTTGTTATGGGACAATCGATACTCTGTTTTATAATTTTTTAGTGTAATCCACATATTTAGAAGTCATGAAATTTTTTGTTCAACTAATCAACTTCTGAGTTTTTTTCATTCATTTGTATACATATTTTCTATTACTTCAGACTCATGTGACTTGAAAATCTGATTTTTTTTTCATCTAAATTAATCAAACAAAAATTTAAAATTACCGATTGCAAATATTAAAAGAAACATAATATACTGATTTGTGAACTTATCTCACTTTTTTTAAAAGGAAATGAAGTAGAAGTTAAGTTATTTATGATTATGACATAATCTGGACCCTTCTCAGTGTTTTATTTTTATACTCCCAAAATAGAAAAAGAAAGTAAAATCCGAGCGATGACCAAACCAACTAGAATAAATTAGTACAAAAATACATACAGATTCATACACATCATCTACACTCTCTCTCGCTGGCTATGTTTCTAGGGTTTTCTTTTCCCTCTCCTCTGTAATCACTCATTCTGAGATTCCACAGCTATCCACAATCGTCGACCTCGCTCTCAGCTGACCCATTTGATTTTTTCTCCAGGTAACTTCATCGCAGCTCTGTATTGGACGAACCCTTTGTTTGGTTCCTGAGAAAATACTGGAAAAGCAAATAAAGTTCCAATCTTTATCCCGCTTGCACCCTCTTTTTTCTATGTGCATGCGACTTTATTGCTAGATTTTTCTAATTGCCCTCTGTTTATTTTTAGCTCTCACATCTGTATTTTGTGTCCCATCTGAGATGGAAGTTGATTGAACTGTGTGTTTTGACACTTGGGTGTTTTGCTGAAAATGTAATGCTAATACCCAACTCGTACAAGTGTCAGACACTGTGATATCAAGTGTTAAAATCATTGTATTTTGCATTGTTAACGTTTCAAAATTTGTTTTTTTTATTGAGAATCATTTATAGATACATCTGTCATTGATTATGGAGTGGTTACCTAAGATCTGCTAGTTTTGTGGTCTCTCTGTCTCTGTTGTATCAATTTCATTTTTTTGTTGCTTGCAACAATGGTTGACTCTTTTTTCAAATGTGAGTTTTGGCAAGTAAATTGTAGCAGGGGAGCTGTGGATGAATGTTTGTTGTGACTTCAATCTTGCCCTTCATGGAGATTAGCCAGAGTTTGAACTAAATATACTTTTATATGTTTTGGACAGGCAGAGGATTTGTTTATGGAATCTATTGTTTGCTAACATCCAACCGATTCTACATAGACAGAAAAGGTTATGCCCATAATGGCAACAAAAGGATCTAATGTTTCACAAGCTGAAGAAATCAAAGTACTTGCCAATGAAGCATTTAAAGGTAACACTGTAGGCTTTGCTGTATAATACTTTGCATGTTAGCTGTATTGTTGGTTATTCGCTATTTTATCATTGGCTGAGTTGGTTAGTTTTGTAGCAAACTAGAGCATTTGTATTTTTATTTATCTGCCTTATTCCTTATTACTTGGGAGTTGGAGACAGTTCTGACCATGTATGCAGAAAATGTTCTTATCATTACAAAATTGTATTGCCCATGCTTAATGTATTGAACATAGAATGTTTTTTTTTAATCTTTTGGGACGAAAAGTCCATCATTGTATTCTTTCTGAATAGAGCTCTGTTGGATTGGGAATGATTTTTATTGTGTCATGCTGCTTTCTGTATGTTGTGATGTTCTAACCCTATCATTTTTATCATCACCAGCACACAAATATACTCAAGCTATTGACCTGTATACACAAGCAATTGAGCTGAATAGTCAGAATGCTGTGTACTGGGCAAACCGTGCATTTGCTCACACTAAACTGGAGGAATATGGCAGTGCTATACAGGATGCATCAAAAGCTATTGAAGTTGATCCAAAATACTCAAAAGTATGTTTTGCATCCTCAAAATCAGTGGTTCCTATGAATTTAGATAACTAGATTCTTATTCTTGTAGTTCTTTGATAACAGGGTTATTACAGGAGAGGTGCGGCTTATCTTGCCATGGGAAAATTTAAAGATGCACTTAAGGATTTTCAACAGGTATTTTGGTGTCCAAGTTGGTCTGCAATTGCCATATGAAGAATGCAGTTTTGCTCTCTTTTGCACCCCATACATGTTACGTTATTTGTGTATTTCCTCACATGGCATGTTGGGGCTGGCTCACTATAACATGTTCCTTTCTTATTAGAGAAATCTCAATGTTATTTGTGTCTCAGCCCTGTGTATCTTGGCTACATCGCCTGAATTTTGCTTTCTTCTAGTAGTTTGACTTGGCTGTGTACTAGTTTGTTGAGAAAAATATCTTTGCATTGCTATTATGGTGTTATGTAACAATATTTTATATATATTATGGAATCAAGGTCAAGAGACTCAGTCCTAATGATCCTGACGCCATTAAGAAACTAAAGGAATGTGAGAAAGCTGTAATGAAGATTAAATTTGAAGAGGCAATAGCTGCACCAGTGACTGAAAAGCACTCAGTGGCTGATTCCATTGATTTTCGTTCTATAGGTATTACCTTCTAATTGATCTTTGCATGCACTTTATCTCCTTTTCTGAGAAGCACATCCGTGTTTATTTTTGTACCAGTTACATTTTCTGAAATGCTTGTTTTCATTGAGTCCAACACATCATCATGATATATATTTGTTAGGACTTTTCCCGAGGAAAAGTCACATCGAGTTGGAGAACTGTAGTGAAGGGCCTACCTTGAGTGTGAATATTTTGTTAATGTTAACTCTTGCCAAATGGGTCTCTTTTATGAGTTATTTTGTAATGATAGGTTTCATACTTCGCTGATGGAATTGATTATTTGCCATAGTTGTGCTTACTTCCCCCTTTTTTTTCCGAGTGATATGCATTTGTCACCTTTCTTGCCTTTGTGATATTAGAATCCTTTCCAGTAAATAATTGGGTAGCTACTCATTGGTGTGAATATCCCTCTATATGCATTTGCACATACCTTGGTTTAATATTAATTTACAAGATGTAATGATGAATATTTTGATCTTTGATGTGCAATTGTGTGAAAAATAATTTGATTGCACGTGCACTTAATTATATCTGCGTGCATTTGATGGAAGTCTTTGCTTGATCATAGTTGTGGGCTATGAGCATTTATTGATGGATATAAGATGTAATGGCATAACACATTAGAAAGCATATATTTAAAAATGAAATGTCTCTTCCTCTTAAGTGAAGTAGTGTTGCCAATTCTATATTCTGTACTCCAATTGCCTCTACTTCTGGTTCAACATGATCTCCACTCCTATTGGACTCTCCTTACCATGGCCATTTCAGAAATTTGATAACACAGCCAGATTTTAAACCGCAAAATGAAATTGAAAATTTGGTAAAATCATGGAACTGAACGGTATAGATTATACAATGATGTTATATACATTGTTTTCTAGTAAGCTCAAAAATCATTTATGGTTAGTATAAGTAAGTTAATTCCAAATATCTTTTATCATTATAGGGACTGTCCCCAATTCATTATCCATGCCTTCCCAAGTGGCTGTAGCAGCAGCGGCAGTAGCAATTGTGGCGGCTGTGGCGGGGAAGGCAGCTGCCGCATTGATGGCGGCAGTGGTGGTGGTCCTTGCGGCTTACTTTTGGTTTGGCCACAATGATGGCGTATTTTCTAAGGATCAAAAATTTGAACTAGGTTTGAGCTCAATAAAATATCAAAGTAGCAGAACCATTGACATAACTTTTGGAAACCATAAAGTCCCCTCTCTATGCTTCTATCAACACTAAACTGAGAACTATATCCCATAGGGAGTTACATGTTCAAGCATGATGCATTCTCAAGTGTGATTAGTAGATGAATCAAATATCCCTCTAATAGTTCTTTTTTTGATGTAAATGTTGCATATATATTATATATCAACCATTGAGTGTACAAGACTATGTCACAGACTCAGATTCTTGTGTATAGTACATGCTAGAGCATAGCTCGCAGTCAAAGCGGATACTAACAGACTCCACCAAGACATAACTCCGACACTAACAAGATAACTTTGGGATAACCCAAGACATATTGATTATATACAAAAATACCATTGCTAGGACTTGAACACCGGTCTCATGGACCCAAGTTCAAGTGCTTGACCAGTTGGACAAGCATACGTTGATCCTCAAATAGTACTGGATTCATAGTTGAAGATCATTTTGTTGCCTGTTTGTTATGGCCATATTGCCATGGATCTTTGTAAACATTTGTTGTTTCTTCTGTATTGTTTGATATTCCGTGATTATGTATGTTGCAAAGTGATGCATTTGAATGTCTTTTGGATGTGTATTACTTGTTTAAACATATACTTTGCCTCAATAGTTGTTTCTACTGACAATGTACTGATAGATATGCCTTTCTGTATCTATTTATAGATGTTGAGCCGCAATACTCTGGTGCTAGGATTGAGGGCGATGTTGTAACTTTGGATTTTGTGAAGAAAATGACCGATGACTTCAAAAATCAGAAGTGCTTACATAAAAGGTATTAACTCAAAATAACTAGTTTTATCTTGTTTATTGTTTTTTTGTTCTGTTCCATTACTGAATGATATTGATCCTGCTTGTCAAAATGTAGATATGCGTATCAAATTGTCTTACAAACAAGAGATTTGTTGAAAGCCCTACCTTCTCTTGTTGATATAAAGGTTCCTGATGGGAATCATTTCACAGTTTGTGGTGATGTACATGGACAGGTGACTTATACTCTGCTTAACAGCTGCTTATATTCTTGTATTTAAACTCAGAATGCATAGCTTCTCTCGGACCTACATGACATTCTGACCACATGGTCCAGACATATGCGACTTGTCCTAGAGCTTAAGTTGCAAGTACAGCTTCAAGCATCTTTCTTTATTGCAAGGCCTGTCCTACATGTCCGAGGGCCTGACACAGATTCTTTAAAGATAACCTATAAAGACAAAATTATATATAAAGAGAAATAAATTAATATTATATGTAGAAGAGATTTACGGGTTTGAGTATGATTTTTGGTCTCTTTTGCTTAGAAATCAATAATAAAGAAATGGTTTAATTTCATTTTTTTACAAAAAAATAAAAAATATATATATTTTTGAGACCTCGTTTTTTATGGAGTCTAAAATCATAATAAAAGAGAATATAAATTGTTTAATTTCATTTTTTAAAGAGTTTGTAGGCCCAAAATGTATTTAGGGGCTTATTTGTTTTGAAACCAAGATAAATTAGTTAAAAAAGTATGAGCTCAAATTATTCAGTGCCTCATTTGATTAAGAATCCAAGATTATTAGATGATTTATAATCAAAATAAAAAAAATTATGAGCCCATATTAATTTTTGGGGGCCTCATTTGTTATGGGGCCTTAGGCAATTGCCTGACTTGCCAAGTGGACGGGCTGACCCTACTTGAGTGCCATATTGTTTATATATCATTTCTTTACGGTCAATAACACTGAACTTTTCTCTAGGGTTATACCTTTTATGTAACATAGCATTAGTTAATGCTTCAACATGATTTATAACTGCAATGCATGACTGAGCTTCTTGGGCTGAGAGTCATCAATCAACTGGCATCATTATACGTTTCTTTGTTCATATTCTATGTGCGGCCGCACAGCTGACTTTCTTGTGCTTCTTTTCTAAGTCATGTGCACCAATTTGATTGTTAGTAATGGTGTATGACACACGTGTATGCTGATTTTCCTTAAGCTTACTCATTGTTTTTCTGATGTTTGCAGTTTTATGATCTGTTAAACATCTTTGAGCTTAATGGGCTGCCCTCAGAAGAGAACCCGTATCTCTTCAATGGTGATTTTGTGGACAGAGGATCGTTCTCCCTAGAAGTCATCCTCACTTTGTTTGCTTTCAAGTGCATGTCTCCATTAGGTAAATCCTTATACTCCATTGTTATCTAATTCACTTTCCTTGCTATTATTTCTTTTTCACAATGGTAAGTTATGAATTTTAACAGGGTAGTGAGTTGAGTTATTTTACTAGGGTCTCAGCATTGTGTTAACTTGTAAAATTTGCAGCTATACATCTGGCCAGAGGAAATCATGAGAGCAAGAGCATGAACAAAATATATGGGTTCGAGGGGGAGGTTCGGTCGAAGTTGAGCGATACATTTGTGGAACTATTTGCAGAGGTGTTCTGTTGCTTACCATTGGCTCATGTAATTAACGGTAAGGTTTTTGTGGTTCACGGAGGTCTTTTCAGTGTTGATGGAGTCAAGCTCTCTGACATTAGAGCCATCGATCGGTTTTGTGAGCCTCCTGAGGAAGGTAAGCATAAGGTTAAACTATATATGTTGTACATGTATTGATTTATAGATACATATCTCATATTTCTTGTCTGATTTGAATCAGGACTAATGTGCGAGTTGCTATGGAGCGATCCACAACCTTACCCTGGGAGAGGCCCTAGCAAACGAGGTGTTGGTCTAGCATTTGGTGGAGATGTAACGAAGAAATTTTTGGACGAAAATAATCTAGGTATTTTGTTTATTCTACTTTCTCAATTTTCTTAGGTTTCCATATCATGACCATATATATGAAAGAGTTAATTGCACATAACTACCTTTATGACTGTTTTCATATACACATGACCCTATTGTAAAATTTTCAGACTCATGACTACCTTTAAGAATTTCCACGTGTCAAATCAAAACTTTGATTGTTTATGTCGTACGATGGTGACACAAGAAAGTTCATAAGGATAGTTATGTGTCTGTGGAATATTTACTATGAGGTCATGTGTTTGTGGGCAATTCATAAAGGTAGTAATGTGCTAGTTACCCTATATTTAAAGTAAAGTCGTGTGACAGCTAATTCCGAGCAAAATATGGGTTATTTTTATATTTGCAGATTTAGTGGTACGATCTCATGAGGTAAAGGACGAAGGGCACGAGATTGAGCATGATGGAAAACTTATCACAGTATTTTCCGCTCCAAATTATTGTGATCAGGTAATTTTAAAAACCCTCCTTTTCCATACCTTTGCTCAAATTGTAGGGCAATAGAGTAACTATCCATTTACCCCCTTTTCACCTACTTATTGCAGATGGGCAACAAGGGTGCTTTTATTCGCTTCGAGGCCCCCGACTTGAAGCCAAACATTGTCACATTCTCAGCAGTGGTCAGTAACTTTTACTTACCTAAGTTAAAAGGATCTGTTCGTTTGATTTTCTCTTATTACCAATGTGTTTTTGTAAACTAATTACGTGTATGTGAATGAAATTGAAATTGCAGCCTCACCCGGATGTGAAGCCGATGGCATATGCAAACAACTTTCTCCGGATGTTCTCGTGAGTCCGGACAACTATATTTTTGAAGGGATATGATTCATCCATTTTGAAAACCCAAGGGCCTTGTAAAATTATGACCTGTATTTATCATCTTTTTTCTTTTTTCTTTTGCATTAGTTGTTTTGGAATGGAGAACAGAAAATTTACAGTTCTTTGGCAAGTTTTATCCAAATAAATTTGCTTTCATGGGGTTGAGAGTTATGCATATGGATTGAATTCATCTTTCTTGGTTGATAGAGTTACTGATATGTGAAAAGCCTTGTATTCTGATATATTCATTCAATGCTCCATATCTATGTTGTAAATTAGCCTCTTTAATTACTTATTTGAGTTTGATTTTGGTTGAGGATAATTGCAAGAAAGTATTGTGAGGTATTAATTTTCTGAAATCCGAAATACTTTTATTTGGTAATGATAAAAATGCTATACTTTATTTAGGGATAATTACCTTTAGTACCCCCTTATGTATTGGTAACACTCCTTTAGTACCCTAATGTATTGGTAACGCTCTGGACAAAATGTTAGTCAAGTTTAAGCCATTTGGATGATCTGTGACTAATGTATAAGGAGTATTAAATGTTCTCTTATCAATACATAAAAAAGTATTAAATGATTTGTGACCAATCCATAAAGGGTACTAAATGATATCAATACATAAAAAAGTATTAAATGATTTGTGACCAATCCATAAAGGGTACTAAATGATAGTTACCAGCATGGAATGATTGTTATTAAACATTATAAAATGCAAGAGTATAAAATGTATGTTACCAATAGAAAAGGGGTACAAAAGATAATTAACCTTTTTATTTGATAATGATGAAAATGCTATGAATGATCTTTTATTTAACAAATCACAAATATTGGGATTTTTATTTTTCTTAACTTTTGTTGTACATGTGATGGTTTACATTTCATATGGTTCATAGCACAATTTTAAAGAGACGAAAATTTCGAGAGGACGAGAGAGACGAATGTGACCATTGATTTCAAAATTGAGTAAAGAGAAACTGAATATCTCAACATTTGGGAGTGATCTGAGAATGATCGAAACGCGGGTTTAGAGAGAGGATTGAGAAGACAAATGTAACAACTGATTTCGAATTTGAACAATTATGTTAACGTTGTTGGAAAGAGGCTGATGTTATGTCACCGTTGTTGAGGAGAGTGTTCATACTAAAAAATATCGTGTTTTATATTGCCTTTGTACAAATTTCCAATACAATGCTTGAAATTATTGATTTGGTGTAATGCTTAGGATTGCAACTATAATTTAGGAAGGAGTAAATACTGACCATTCCGGTTATATAGTTCTTAGGGAGAATTGTCAAAAACTATCTTAAAGTTTCGTCCACAAATGAGGTGATGTATACAATTTCGTCCACGCTGTGTGGCTATCTTAAAGTTTTGTCCACGACTTCTTTAGTTTTGACGTAATATGGATGTTCAGAATGATGGTCTGGGAGTGCTTCCCGAATTAAATAGAAGCGTGGACAAAACTTTAATGCACCCCAAAGTGTGGACAAAACTTTAATGTACCCACAAAAGCGTGGACAAAACTCCAATGCACCCACAAAAACGTGAACAAAACTTTAGTGCACCCACAAAGTGTGGACAAAACTTTGTGCATCAATTCGATTGTTGACAAAACTTTAGGGGAGTTTTTGACAATTATCCCTAATTCTTATGAAACACATTTAATTTGGTAATTGTCCGCCCAACCAATTATAAGATCTATGGTATTATTATAATAACTTGCTTTCGTAGCTCAGTGGTAGAGCACCCATCTTTTAAGCAGGAGGACTTGAGTTCGATTCTCAACAAAAGCTAATTACAAATACCTACCCTAAACTTGTAGCGTTTAACTGATATTTATCTAAAGTATTTTTTAAGTGATACCTACTTAGATGTTTAGTTATATAACAAATAGCCCAAGCTGTCAGCTAATATGACGAAAATGCTATATTATGTTGAGATCCAATTCATGTTGTTTGGTAGAGTAGTAGATTGTAATAAGGTTAGTCATAGTTTTATTGAACATTGTTTCGTTCTTCTCATCATCATTCACTTGTACTCAAAGTTATACTACCAAGTTATTTAGAAATTTAATATGATAATCATTTTTCGATCATCACTAAATTAGACACCAATTTCTTTCTACTATATATATATGGGTTGGTTTCTCCTACATGTATATTTTGATTAAATAAAAATGTCTTTTCTACTTTTAAAAAGAAGATTAATTTCAAGTTTTATTACACTTTTATTTAAAAAAATAAGGGATAATTCCATTTTAGTACCCTAAAACTTTCGAATTTCGTTTTTAGCACCTTAAATGTTTTTTATGCCACTTCAGTACCCTAAATATTTGTTTATTCCAGTTTAGTACCCAGTGTCTGATTTTCCATCCATTTTTGGATGGAAAAACGTCATGTGCCTTGCACATGACCCTATCTTTTATAATAATACCAAAACTACCCTTCGGTAGTTTAAACAAATTGAATTTTTGAAAAATAAAAATGAATTTTTATAAATAAAAAAATCAGACGTTAGGTACTAAACTGGAATAAACAAATATTTAGGGTACTGAAGTGGCACAAAAAACATTTAGGGTACTAAAAACGAAATCCGAAAGTTTTAGGGTACTAAAATGGAATTATCCCAAAAATAATTGTGAAAACCATAGATATTCATTTTTTTGGTACCTTCATTTTTTTTATAATTATAAGAAAACCCATGAATTTATCTTTTGATTGTAATTTGTATCCTTATAATTTAAATTTAAAAAATAATTAAAAATCTATTTTTTTTATATTCCTTAATTTTCATTATTTTTATGCTATGAAGAGTAAGAAATTTAAGGATGTAAAAGTTTAGATTTTTTTTACTCTTTCATTATTTTTTAAAATTTAAATTCAAAGATTAAAATCATCATTTTGAAACTAGACTACACAAAATGTAATAATTTCATTTAAAAATTTATTTGTAAAATTATAAAGACTATAAATTATAAAAAAAGTGAATTTATCAAATAGTTTTTTACAATTATCCATCTCTTTTATGCTAACTCTTATAGAAAAAAAACAAATAATTTGGTTCCTTTTGAATAAAAAATATAAATTCGAATGATTATAATTTATGGGTAAAAGATCACTGGAATAAAAATATTTTTTTGAGTAACTATGTATTTTATTTAAATGTCGGAAATAATTATATGTTGAATAAGCTCCAGGATATTACCCTGTTGCCAATTCCAGACAGAGGAAGAACAAGCCGCCATGATAAGCCAATAAACTGCGTTGTTCCCTGTCCGTTTTACAAAATCGAGTTGCACGCACTCAAGTCTAGCTAATAGTCGTCACCGATCGTAATATTTTTAATTTATAAAGGCTAACATTATTTATCAAAAAAAGATATTTGGAATTTATAGTTGTTTGGGAAAAATGGAAAACAAATTATTAGGGTTTTTTTAATTGAAATATTAATGTGTGGATATAAAGGCATGGAACGATATCTTCTGCACCGCACTGCACCGTCGTTTCGAGGATTTGGTTGGGTTCTAGGTCTCCATCGTCGTTTTGCTCTCCTCCTTCAATACTCGTCTTCGCCGTCGTCGTTTTGGTTCTTCTCACTGTAACTGTAAGTTTCTCCATCTCGCGCCACTCCTTTTTCCCCCAATTTTGCTTTCTAGGTCATTTTCCTCTGCTTCAATCCCCAATTTCAATCCCGCCGTCACCGAGAACTGGGTTTCTTTTGTTTACTAATTGAAATGCAGCACGATATTGATTCTTCTCTTTACTTTCTCGGGAACCAAACAGAACCTGGGTTTATGTGTTGGGAAATTTTATCCTCAATTTTAGGGCTCGGGTTTATCGAGTTATGGATTTCGAAGCATTTGGGTTTGTTGTTCTTGTGTTAAAGATCTCAACTTCACTATTACAAGGGTTTTGGGTGCTGTGAATTTGTACCAGAATTTCGTGTAAATCTACCATGTCAAGAAATGTTGTTCCTTGCTCAGAATGTATAATAGTGTTGAAGATTGGAATTTTAACTAAAATTTCTGACTTTGGGTGATTTTAGCATTCCCTGTAGTTGGAATAGTTTTGATCTACAAGTCTGTTCATGCTGACCTGACCTCCAATTGAAATAGTAGTTGTTATTAATACGATGAACACATTTCATTAAAATGTTCGCTTTATAGATGTTTTTGAAGTGAATTTTGGGATTCTGTGTTTCCCCATGTTCGGACAGTTCTAATCAGTGAGATCAATGGAGGTGTCACTGGCAATGTTGGACCCAAATGCAACAAATCCTGGTCCAATTGAAAGTTACATTCTTTATGATCAAGACAAGCATGTTTCCTCAGCAATTTGGGAGGGCCAGGTACAGATTGTCTTGTCTATTATTTCTCCTTGTAGAATTATTATCTTTTGAGCATGTTCAGTTTTTATAGTGGTTGTGTTAAAATAACTCTGTTCACACACTTGATAGGAGCGTGGCGCGCTTAGATGTCATGAACACACTTCAAAGCTTGACCAATGGATGCTTACTGCAACACAACTGGAATTAGTAGACAAGGCTGGATTTGGGTACCTAAGATTGATTCCTGCAATTAGCTTAGACAACCCACTCATCTCTGCCCTAGTGGAGAGGTGGAGGAGAGAAACTAATACCTTTCACTTCACTGTTGGAGAAATGACGGTGACCCTTAAAGATGTAGCCCTCTTACTTGGACTGGCCATTGATGGAGACCCTGTCATTGGCATAACATACACCTCATGCAATACAGTCTGTGAAAGGTACCTGGGTAGGTCTCCGGAGCATGGTTATGCAAGTGGTGGTATGGTGAAGCTCAGCTGGCTAAAAGAGAACTTTTCTCGGTGTCCTGAAGATGCGTCGATAGAGGATATTGAACGCCATACACGTGCATATCTTCTGTATCTTGTGGGTAGTACAATCTTTTCCACTACCACTGGGAACAAGGTTCCGGTAATGTACCTTCCATTGTTTGAGAATTTTGACCAAGCTGGTAGATATGCTTGGGGGGCTGCAGCACTGGCGTTCTTGTATAGGGCTCTTGGCAATGCTTCTCTTAAATCTCAAAGCACAATTAGTGGTTGTTTGACACTGCTACAGGTAATTTTCATTTCTCTTCTCGAAAGTTCAATTCTATGCGAATTACTTTCTTCAGAATGGCGTGTTCTTTTTGTAGAGTTGGAGTTACTTTCACCTAAACATCGGGCGACCAAAGCTCAACAAAGAGCCAAAACACGATTGTTTTCCATTTGTGCTGAGGTGGAAAGGCAAACAAAGTGGTCCAACTCCTAATCGTGATGTAATCTTTTACCGCAAATCATTGGACTCCCTCAAGCCATGTGATGTAAGTTCGACCCATGTTGTTCATATCATATTGTGTATTATACATCTTTTGCACACAACTATCCCCAACTTTAAAACGTTATTTACATAGCTCTTTATCAAGAAAAATGGCAAAAATGCCTTTATCGAGGAAAATATCAAAAATACCATTTCTCCATCTTTTTAGGAGTCTTGTTACGTTTAGTCAACCATTTCTTACACCTAATCAAAATGTTTTTGATAATTATGAAGTATTTTAGATTAGGGTCAAGGGCATTTTTGTCATTTTCTGAAAAAAGAGCTATCTGCAATTTTGTGAAAGTTTTAGTAGCTGTAAATAACATTTTAAAACCGGGGATAGTTATGTGCAAAAGACGTATAGTACGCAATAACTTTATGCAATTGACCTCATATTCTAGTGTGCTATTCTTGTATAGTAATGTAATTGGCATGATATTCATATATAGGTGGAGTGGTTTCCATACAGAGACATGGACGGTAATATAATACCAGAAGAAATTCAAGGGAGTCTGTTGTTAGGGAGATCAAAGACCATGTTGATATGTTTTGATAAGGCTGAAAGACACCTCCCAGATCGTTGCCTTAGGCAGTATGGCATGCTTCAACCAGTTCCACATGATGTGCAGCGATGGGAGAGAAAGAGTCGTGGAGTTGATGGTGGTGTAGACTTGTCAGGAAAAATGGAGTCTGAGCTTAATGAATGGTTTGAACGTCGTCTCCAAATTGTGGCAAGTGAAGATGGTGTGGATGAAAATGAATACATGCGGTGGTATATGTTAATTACTCGTAAATTTGTTGGAAGGCCCATATCTCTATCAACCGAGTTTCAGAGAACGGTAAGGTCATGCTCCATTAGTTAATATCTTTATTCTAGCCTTCTAGGCATGCTCATTGACTTGTAGTATTTTATTGTGTTAATTGCAGATAGTTATTGCGTATTATACGTCTTTTGCACATAACTGTCCCCCACTTTTAACTCTTACATTCAGCTTCCTAAACTTTCAAAAAAGTACACATAGCTCAGTTTTTGTCAAAATGATGAAAATGCCCTTGCCCCTAATCTCACAAGACTTCATATCTACCAAAAATATTTTGATTACGTGTAAAAGGACTGAAAAATAGTATTATTTTAGATTAGGGTCAAGGAAATATCCAACATTTCTTTGGCGAAAAGGGCCGTGTTATTTTTCAAAAGTTTAGGTAGCTGGATGTAAAAGTTTAAAGTTGGAGATAGTTATGTGAGCACACAATGGCCATCTGCAAATAACCCTATTTTAGTTGCTGCTATTAATTTAATTCGATCAATTCAACATTGACAGAACGGTGGTTTGAGGGAAATTGCAGAGTTAGCGGATACATTTTCAACAAATGGATTGGATCCTCAACAGATTGACTCAATTGGGCGAATCAGGCTCATTGCTCATGAATGTTTGAGAGACCAAGTTGGAAGTCCGATTACTATGTCAACAGTTCCACAGATCGAACTTGGGAAAAGGGTCAGAGGGAAAGAGAGGGTGAGAAGGAAAAACACCACAAAAAGGAAGAGAAAGGACGATCCAATGCAATATGCAGCCAGTGAGGATGAATCACAGTTCTGCAGTGGACTTGTTGAGGTTGATCAGTTACAACTATGTCACGATGATAATGAAGTTGATCATTTGCAACTATGCCACGAGGATAGCAAGGTGGATGAGTCACAACTCTATCATGTTGAGAATCATGATGTCGGGCTATGCCATGGTGTTGATGAAGATAACGATGATAAGCAGTCGTTTCATGCAGCCATTGAAGCACAACACCAGGAAGCAGCTACACACAATGTTTGCAATGCAAGTTCTTTGCTTCATCATGATGATGATGATAACAAGGTTGTTGGTGACTCTGAGCTCTGTGACACATCTAACAAGATCGACGATTCACTGCTTCTCGATACAGCTAAGCTCAATGAGAGTACTACACAACCGTCCGATGAAGCAGTGGAGGATGTTCCACAGCCCTCCGTTGAAACTAGTGATATGCAGCAGAATGATTGTACCATTGTAGCTTAGGAATGAGCACCTAATTTCATAGTTTTGCTTGGAATAACAAGAATGATTAAAGATGGTTTCAGGTATGTTTATTAGTTGCAGGTTTACTTATGATATTTTATATGATATTCAGTTACTTCTGTTGTGCTTTGCTGGAGAATGAAAAGTTTGCAGAGGAAATATTGCAAGTATCTGAATTGTTTTTGACATTACAATAGTCTCCATGGGTTAGGGTAATGAAGTTATTGCAGGAAAGACCAGAGGAGGCCCAAATAGTATTGGTTCATGCAATAATTGAGGGGTGAAATAGCCTCATCTATGGTTTTTGCTCATTTACACTGTTTGTTGATTCTTCATGTCCCCTACATGGCCTCACAACATATAAGACCTCTGTAGGGTCCCCCAATAGTGGCCTTGATTCGCAGGCTGGATAAAATATTTCTCCCTTTGAATTGAAGGCCTTCTGCCACAGTTTTGTAGGGTATGTTCTTGCTGGTACCAGCAATATTTTACAGGGTTAAATATCAAAACTTACTCTTAAATATTAGTCATAAATACTATATTACCCAACGTTTCAAAATGATAAATGATTACCTCAAGTATTGGTTATGCGATTTTGTTGGTAAAAATAGACGGAATATTTCATTTTGTTAATCATATGACCTCAAGTGTCATATAATGGATGGAAAAAAGACGTTTTCCCTTAATTATTTGACCTCTATACATTTTATGAGTAATATTACCATCATACCTTCGTTATTGTTCTTTATAAAATGTATAGAGGTCAAATATTTTAGGAGAAAAAATGTTATTGTACCACCCATTATATGACACTTGAAGTCATACAACTAATGGAATAGAATATTCCGTCCATTTTTATTAAAAAAAACGCGTGAGTACCATCCATTATACGACACTTGAAGTCATATAACTAATAGAACAGAATATTCCGTCCATTTTTATTAAAAAACGCGTGAACAATATTGAAGGTAGTGCATTTGTCATTTTGAAACGTTGGGTAGTGTAGTGTTCGTGACCAATACTCAAGAGTAAGTTTCGATATTTAACCCTATTTTAAATAAAAGGTTAACTGTAGGTAGCTATTCGTTTTTCTATTGCGCACGTAATCATTTTTTAACTTTAATAGATAATTATTTTTTTGTCAAAAATGAGAAAAATGCTCTTGCTCTAATCTTAAAAAAACAACTCATAATTACCATGATGAAAATAGGTATTTTTTTTTAAGGTTAGAAACAATGGTCATTTTTAAAGAGAAAGATTTATATGTCTATTATAAAAAAGTATATAGATGCTGTCACCTTCCCCTATGAAGCCGCTGTCATGCTATAGAGCCCGTTTTTGGGTTCCAACTTCCCTCTCCCGGCTTATGTTCGGTCACCTCTCCGCTGTCTTGGCGCGCATCCTCACACGTTGGCCCCACCCCTCCTCATCCAAGGGGCCTTCACTGTTCTCCCGGTTATGGAAATCTCTTGTGGTGGCTGCCGTCTGCTTCCCATGACCTTGCTCTGGGTTTCTTGCTAGGCGGCGCTTGGGGGTCATCCCGGACTGGACCATCCTGGTCTAGTCCGATCGGGGCGTCCACGGAGGTGCCAGGAATGAAGAGGGGCTCGGCTGCCGAGCCTCGAGAAGATCAGGCGAGGGCTGTTCCCAGCCCTCGCCAGTCCCCATGAGTCGACCGATAGGCCTCAGGGACAAGTGGAAGGAACCCCTGAGGATAACCTGTCTGTCCTTCACCACTGACGATCACATGTTCGGTTCTACAGCAGAAGAAGAGCGTCGTCTTCGGGAGACCCAACGGTATTCAGGCCCTACCTTGAGCAGTGTTCGTCAGTTTTTCTTATGTTTTGTTTGGTTTTTAGTCCTTAAGTTTAATCTACTTTATGTCTTAGTTAGCTTTAATAACACCTCGTTGAAGAACGTTCTAGATGTTTACGTAGTTACAGAGTTATTGTGTTTATTTTGTCAGGACCCTCAAACATGTACGAGCTATTTTTAAAGGAATAGAAGTTGCACTTTACTCAAAAAAAAAAAAAGGATATTCATGTACACACAAACGTATAATTTACTATAATTGCAATGAACCCTTTAAATAATAGCTTCTTTGTGATATTTGGGTGGGGCTTTGGGTTGAGTTTGAGAATGTACAAAGGTTAAATAGTGCCCGAAATTGTAGGGACTTTGATGAAATAGAAAGGTCCCTCCAACGTTCAAAGTTTTCAAAAACCTGCTCATTAGTCATTGCCCAAATCAGTCGGAATGGTGGGAGCATGACCCATGTTTCATCACACTTGCATACACATTATTGTGTCAGCCCATTCCATGTGATCATGGTGGTAAAAAGCGTTAAACGTTAATCAGACGAAGATTGATTGGAATTTAGACGAGGTTTAGACGAATTTGATTTTGTAATATTTTAATTATTATTAGATATATATTACACTGATATAATAAAAAATATATTATTTTTGTATAATATAAAAAATATCAAGTGTTAAAATACAAAAAAATCAAACATAATAATGCTCTTCTTTTGATTTTATTTTAAAATTTAATAAAAATTTAAATTATAATGATAAACCATAAAAAAGGAACACGCTTCATATTCTTTTTATCAAGAAATTCAAGACCATTACAAACATATTGTGTCTCTTACCTTTTCATCTCTGTTTTAAAAGTCTAATTTCAAAAATCAGTCTCAAGTTTCGGACTAATCGGACGGAACGGCGAATCGGATGCTTTTCAGATTTTTGAGGCCTAGATGAGGCGACTAGTCGGGAGTTTTATAGATTTTGGGACCTAAGCAGGGAGTTAAACAGACTAAGCGGGGATTTTTACAACAATGCATGTGATGTTGCTTATCATTATCATATTAATAGTTAGCCTTGAATATCTTAGATCATTAAAACATCTCCGGCGCAGACTAATCGAGCAAGCACATTGGTGATAAATGACAATTTGTTTGGACAAATTGATTCATTCGAGCGAAGACTTCAATATTCAGATATTTCTTCCAATCATAGATGAAAGTCCCATGACTTTTTTCGTCCGACCACGCACAAGTTATCATGTGTCTTTTCTGTGCAAATAAACTAGCATAAACTTTTAAAAAATCACAATTCATTTACACTGTTAATTCAGGATGGACTAATCTGGGAAATGCTCTTACAATGATTTGGTGATCAGTTATAAATTATAGAGTGTAGGAGTTGGGAGACAAGCATGGAATGTTGTTAAGAGAACATGATTTGATGTTATTGTGTTCTTTCAATGTGTTAAGTTAAGGCATCAATCATTTAGTGTAACTTGACCACTTTAAAGTTCTTATGAGAAATGAAACAACTTATGTCTGTGTCTTGAACATTTGTTTGACCCTACATAGGCTCTAGTCTCTACATTGTCACTCAAATATGTTCATGTCATGACCCACTACTTTTTAAATACCCCACCATCACCTCAGTCACATCTTCAACACTACTCCCTCCCCAATCACTCACTCACACACTCACCTATGACATGAAATATGAACCAATCCCACCACTTCCAAACCCAACACAGAACCTGAAACAACACAAATCTCAGCAACAAGAATGTGGTGGTTTTGCCCTCTCCCACTTGTTCTGGTTCTGATGATCTCCTTTCCTAGTTCTTCTGTCTCCTCCATTGCACAAGACAAGAATCTCCCCAAACCCAACACAATGCTCCAATCAGAGGCTGAGACCTTGTTCAGCATCATGGACTCCATGTCCTCTGACCAGAACTGGAGAGCCTCACACCCCAACCCTTGTGAGCCAGGCTCAACCTGGCCTGGCTTGGAGTGCAAGGCTGGACTTGACCACCACCTCCATGTCTCTAGGCTTGATTTTGGCTCTCCCCCTAACCCTACCTGCAAGCCCTTCTCCTCCTTCCCTTCTCTCATCTTCTCTCTGCCTCATCTCCACTCTGCTTTCTTCTTCCACTGCTTCACCCACACCAGAACCACCTTCTCTCTCCCCACAATCACTCTCCTCAACTCCTCACTCCAACAGCTCAGTCTCAGAGCAAACCCAGCTCTTGTTGGACACATCCCTTCTCAAATCTCCTCACTCAAGTCCTTGGAGATCCTCACATTGTCTCAGAATCAACTTTCTGGGAAGATCCCATTTGGGTTATTCAATTTGAGGTCTCTAGTGCACCTTGACCTCAGCTACAACTTGCTCACAGGCTCAATCCCACCACAGTTGGGCAATCTCAATAGCCTTGTGGGTCTTGATTTGAGCTACAATAAGCTCATAGGTCCAATCCCAACTACAATTGGCCAACTGGGTCAGCTTCAAAAACTTGACTTGAGCTCAAATTCACTCATGGGTACCATCCCTGAGAGCATTGAGAAGCTCAGCTTGTTGGTGTTCTTGGCTCTGAGTAGCAACAGGCTGAGAGGAAACATCCCCAATGGATTGGGGAAGTTGCAGAACTTGCAGTACTTCATCATGGATGATAATCCCATGTTCACTCCACTCCCTGTGGAGCTTGGGATGTTGGTGAAGCTCCAAGAGCTCAGGCTTGCTGATTCGGGTTATTCGGGGTCTATACCTCAATCCTTCTCAGAGCTCAGGAACTTGAGCACATTGTCTCTTCAGAACAACAAGTTAACAGGTGAAATACCAGCTGGTTTTGGTGCTCTCTCACACATTTATCACATGAACTTGAGTAGGAACTTGTTGGATGGAGTTGTTCCTTTCAATTCAAGCTTCCTGAAGAGGCTTGGGAGGAACTTGGATCTTGGTGGCAACCCTGGGCTGTGCTTGAGCCCATCTGAAGCATACAGTGTGAAGATTGGAGTTAGTGCTTGTGGAAGAAACAATATTGCTTCTGTGAAGAAGTCTGAGGCCTCATCACCCAACAGCCTTCCCTATTCATTCTTGTTGTTTTGTGCTTTGGGTGTTACTGTTTGTGGGATGTTTTATTAGGACAACCTTGTTCTGTTTTTTTGTGTGATTCTTTTGGTCATGGGTTTAGAGTTGCATTGTGTTTTTACTAGGTTATTGTGTTGGTCTGGTGACCAGAGTTCAAGTGCTGACGTGCGAATACATTGCTTACTTGTTTTGTATCGAATCATCCTACTTTAGTTTAATCTAACTCTTAACGTAATTTTGTCCACACTTACTCTAAACAAATGTACGCATTAGAGTTCGAACCTTTGACATCAAAAAAATGAGAAAGCTCTCTGACCACCAGACCGACCTGAGCGGGACATCTGATTGACTCTTTCTAGTTCTGTTTTTTCAAGAACATGTTTTTGTTGTCTTCAATCTGTTTCATGTTACAGAAGTTACAAGAATCATGTTTGTCCAATCCAAGGTCTCATCTGTGCCTCTGCCAGCAGCAATTGTGGTCCAGAATTGTTCTTGATCCTCCAATTCTTCAGAACCAGCTCTCTTCTGTGAATGGGCTAAAAAGAGCTTTGTGGGTTGCAAATGTCATGCAAGCTCTCTCCTCCTCCAGTGTCTATCAGTTTTGTTTCTCTCAGTGAAGACTTCACTGAGAAAATGAGAGACATGAGCTCAGTCATACCTGCCATTACTGGGTTTTCTTTTAGCATTTATTAGAAAATAACATGAAACAAGTTACCCATTTGATTTGCCAGATGATTCCACATGTCATCAGGATAGGAAGAAGCAAAATAATAGTAAAACTCATGATAAACTTAACATGTGCATACTTGACCTAAAAGATTAGTCTAGTAGATAGTGGATGCAAAACATATAACTAGATTTTTGTATTCTTATATCCGTCCAATCTGATTTAATCAGTCAAAACGAACTCAATCTTTTAATAACAATGCGTAAATCCTAAGAGAATCCATGGTGGTGGTCTACTGAAGCGTCAAAAGAGAGGAAAAAATGACGTTTCGCTGACGTTTCTTCTCTCCCTTGCCGTTTCTCTTAAAGAATCCGAGTCTAAATCTGACCTATTACCAAATCCGACCCCACTATGAATGCTTTAATAGACAATGGGTTTATGGTTAGGGGGAGAGAAGGGTCCTTTTTTTAATGTTGAAGACAAGACTAGTTGATGAAACCAGACCAAACCAGGGAGTGAGAACTGACTCAAGGACTATGGAGCCATTTTTTTTACCATTGGCAACAAGAACACTTGAACATTGTAAGAGGTTGATGGATGGACCCCACCTCCATTTCACCATTGTTAACACTATTCTTGTACTTTCTTCTTACACCCTCTTTGATCTTCAATTATCTATGATTTGACTTTCATCTGTGTATATGTGTTCCTGTGACCTCTCTTTATGGCTAAGCATGCACACTGTCTTCTCCTCGAATCAATCCTCCTTCAAAATTATATAGGTTTAAATCAACTCTATAAGGTAGTAACACTCCTGTCACTACACCATTGAATTATTCGGCACGCTTTTATCGACAAACTCATCCAATCGTATGGCGAATTAAAACAAACCAAATCGTCCCTAAAATCAGTTAACATTCACTATAAAATTGACGATTTTACAAATTTTGTTTACGGTTTCCGACTTTGATCTAATGAACTATATTGATTTCTTTCGCACAAAAACCACTGCATTGGTTTCTTGTTTACATTTTAAAGAGAACTACATATATTCAATAAGGGTTAATTACCTTTAGTATCCCTTATGTATTGGTAACACTCTTTTAATACCTTGATGTATTGGTACTGTTTTGGACAAAATTTTGGTCAAGTTTACGCCATTTTGGTGATCTGTGATGTGACCAATTCATAAGGGGTATTAAATGTTCTGTTATCAATACATAAAGGGTATTAAATGATCTGTGACCAATTCATAAAATGTACTAAATGACAGTTACCAAAACGGAAGAACAATTATTAAACGTTCTAAAACACAAAAGTACAAAAGGTAATTAACCCATTAAATAATGGACGATGGAAGGAAGGGAGGAAAGGAAGAAATAATAAAGGTGTGATGTGATGAAGACATGCCCAAAACATAGAGGGGCAAGTATTGGGAGAGGAATCTAAATGAAAGAGTGTTTTGAGAAAAGAACCAAACAGAAAAAGAGAAGAGACATGGATGAGGATTACAGATGAACAACAATGGAAGTGGTCACCACAACAATTGCCTGATTCAATGTTTGTGACACCTCAAAACTAGGAAAAAAAGGTGAGCATGGATGTGTGTCCAAAGTTGTCACCAAAACAAGAGAAGTGTGTTCATTTGGGAGTGAAAGTGGGTCAGGTAACATTAACCAGAGATGAAAATGATGGGTTTCTTTTATCCCAATATGTGCTAACACCTCAGACCATGAAAGTGAGATCTCAAGCTTTGCTATGACCATCACCATCTTCACCACAATTTATTGTTCCTACTGTTTCTCAATTTTCTTATGCAACGGGTTCAAGTCTGGTTATGTTCAGTTAGCTAATATGAGGTGGGTGGATTCAAAGAAAAATATTTTACATGCATAATTATTTCCTAGAATTCCATCCCTAATTATTGTCAATCTTTATGGATATCTCATTTTTGGCTTATATTACATAATTGTTACATAAACATTTGGCTATCATAGGACTTCGTTAATTGGTCCCGCAAATTGAAAATGCTGATAATTTGTAGTTATTGTTAATCTAGTTTAATTATAGTACGAGATTGTTTTTTAAAGGGTAAAACAAGATTGTTTGATGTGTTATACATCAGAGCACATACAACGCATCGGTACGTATCGCGACCTCTAAAACACGAACCGTTATTTCGAGGTTCAGTGTTGTGAGTCGCGCGTTGGGAGCGCGTTTCTTGCGGCGTCGAACCGCTAAATAGCGGTTTGGTGGCGCGGTGCGCGGTCCGCGAACCGTTATAGCGGTTCGTTGGTTTGCGTATCGCGCGACACGTGGTTAATTTGGTTGGAAAAAATCAAACAGTTGGATAACGGTCGGTATCAGATATATATTTCTTTAAATTCAAAATATCATATTTTAACCAAAAACAACTCAAAATTCCATCTATAAATACACATCCTCTCTCTCTCATCAAACCACTAGTATTCTCTCAACTTTCTCTCTTATAATCTAAAAAATTTCTCACAAATTCTGCTTCAAAATGTCTGACGATGAGTTGGAAGCCAACATTCGGGCAGTCGAAGAATGACTCCGACGAAGGGTTACATAATGATAGACAGAGCAATGCCAAGGATCAACCAAATGAGGGAAAGGGTCGAACGTGAGGAACCTTCCCGATGAGATATTAACAGAGGTCGCCTCGAAACCCATGACTGTCTGATGCAAATTATTTTGTCGAGCACCCCACGTATGATCCAGATATGTTTAGGCGTCAATTCCGTATGTACCGACCACTTTTTCAACGAGTGATGAGGAAGGTAGCGGAGTATGACAATTACTTCGTGTAGAACCGGGACGCTTGGGCTTATCAATGCACCAAAAGTGTACTACCGCGATACGAATGCTTGCGTATGAGTGCTCGACCGATTCGTTGGACGAATCACTATGAATTGGGGTAATTACCATACTCGAATGTGTTCGCCGTTTTTTCACGACTATTGTGCAGGTATTCGGGCATGTGTACTGCCGTAAACCAATACAGGAGGACTTGACCCGCTTACTCGAAGCGGGGTACAACCGAGGGTCCCCCAGCGTAACTGGGAGTCTTGACTGCATGCATTAGGAGTGGTAGAATTTTCCAACCGCATTGCAAGGACGCTATAGCCGGGGAGATCATCATAGGGATCCAACGGTTATGCTAGAAGCTATAACGTCCCGTGATTTGTGGATTTGGCATTCGTTTTTCGGGACAGATGGCTCGAACAGCGACATCACCGTCCTCAATGCCAGTCACTTATTCCACGATGCTTTTCATGGCCGTGAGTATGTTGTGGAGTACGAGATAAATGAGCATCGCTACGACCGACCGTACTATTTAGTTGGCGACATTTACCCCTCACAGAGTCAGTTCATGAAGTCGATTCGTCATCCCAGTACACACAAACAGAAGTTGTTTGCTAAAGTTCTAGAAGGTTGTCGGAAAGATATTGATCGGGCTTTTGCAGTCCTCCAAATACGGTGGCACATCATTTCCCATCATGCTCGTGTTTTGAGCAAGTATACTTTGGCTGATATCAAGCACATTTGTATCATTCTACACAACATGATTGTAGAGGACGAATGCGACCGGTATGAAGCAGGAGACGACGACTTGTATTTCGAAGCCCCTTTGAAAATACCAGATTGGACACCGTCGGAACGATGGCACCAGGGAGGACCCTTGGCTTACCGAGAACGCTTACTGTGCGACTCAGTGTGACAAATGATTTGATCATTTGGGATCGGTTTACCGAGAACGCTTTACCGAGAACCCTTAAAGACCTTACTGAGATCATTTGGGATCGGTTTGGAGCACATTACCATTCCGACGACGAGTGACAAAGTGTTTTTTTTAACAATTATCTTGTTAAATGTTTATTGGGTAGTATTAATCGGGGATAAATAAAATTAGGATCTTCATTGATTTTATTTTAATCAACCAACCTTTATTTTATTTTAATACAATGTTGAATTATTTTAATTTACTTCAAATGTCTATAATAATTAGAGTTTTAATAAAGAATTAAATAAATTAAATAAATTCAACAAATTATTAATTCAGCATCCACTTAGATGCTCAGCCTCCCACTACGGAACACACTACATTCAAGGGCTCTGAACCATTATTTTACACAATCAACATACCCCTTTATACGAGTTTTTCCACTGTATCTAAAAAACATGATATAGCTTATCATACAAAAGAGTCGATTTTTTTCAAAAAAAAAAAAATTCTCATCTTCTGATCCAAGAGTCTTTCACTTGAAAATTTACGTTCCTGATGTCTTTTGTTCTTGGTTTTAGGGGTTCGAATTCATTTTATGCATAATGTGGTATTGTTTTTTTAACATAAACAAGGAATATTATAACTAACGCCTGAAGGCTAAGGACTGAAACAGGCTCAAAAGATAACATCCACAATTCACTTCAAAACGATGAAATCAAACTATACAAATATATGAATTTCGCGGGATATAATCTAAAGAACCAACTCCAAGGATAAAGGAAGCATGAAAAGTTAAAACACCAATAAATTCTAAAGTGAAGTGTATGCCTATTGTAACGATCATGATCACCAGGATAGCTGCGGGTGATAAACCTAATACCAAAGAACTTGATACGAACATCTGGAGTGTACAATCTCCCAAAGAAACAACTGTCGTCGCCCCCCTTCGAATATGAATGAAGACCTCTAATTTGAAAACGTAAAAGTGTTGGATCCCGACCTGACAAGATACTACCCTGTTGGTACTTCATAGAACTGGTTCTACCCACAGTCGATAGGCGGGTAGAATCCGCTAACCCCCATTGAACCCTTCACCACTCATTTAAAGAGACAAGGGTTTTTCCTTGCTGATTGATTTGTTGCCCTTTCGAGGACACCATATCCCACTTAGGGATGGGCATTCGATTATTCAATCGAATATTAGCGATTTTTGTAATCTAAATAAAATATCATTATTCAAACCTAACCGAATTAAAGAAAAAAATTAAACACGTCCACCGCTAGGCCCTGCCTAGGATGTAGCAAGGCCCATTGTCCTCACAACAGCCCCCTCTACCGTGGTTCATAGAATTTAACAGAACATAAAATTAAACACGTGAGTTTTCACATAAGCAACAAGACACATCAAATGTACAAGGGTGCATCGGATTAAGGATGTTTTTGGACAGCTACTTACACTATTACCTACTTATGTCCTATTAGGACAACCTTTGATGACCTTGTTTCCTGCTAACAGCAAGCCTTCCTTCCTCGAAGGTGGCTTGAACTTCAGTGGGGACAACACGTGCTCAAATTGTGACTAATATATTGAGCAAGTGAGGTGGCAGATAATGTGTACACGTCCGACTTCCCTAAAGATAAGAAGCAAAACAAAGTGATTCTAAAATAATATTAAGCACGTGGAGAACCATTATTATTATATGTGTTGAATCATCCATAAAGATAAGGTGCGAGTCCTGTTTATAATAAATAAATGGAGCGAGCTTTAATATAAGAGCACTCACAACGAGTCGGTACATAATGCGATATGCGAAACGCGACCGGGGTTTTAGCAATTTGGCGATGCGAGTCGTACGTTGTGGAGCGCGTTTTTTGCAGCGTCGAACCATTAAATCGCGGTTCGGTTTCGGGGAGCGCGGCCCGAGAACTGCTATAGCGGTTTGCTGGTTCGCACATCGCGAGCCGCGCGCCAGCCAGCCACGTGTCCCCTTCAGTTGAAAAAAAATCCGATCGATGGGTGACGGTCGATAACAACTATTTTCTTAATTAACAATATTAGATTTTAACCTAAAACAACCCAAAATTTCATATATAAATGCACCCCCTTTTTCATTCAACAAACCACCAATATTCTCTAAAAAAAAAATCTCTCACAAGTTCTGATTCAAAATGTCTGACGACTCCGATGAGTTTCAAAATGCCAACATGCGGGCAGCCGAAGAACGACTCAGATGAAGGGTTGACAGAATGATAGAGAGATCAATGCAAGTATCAACCGAGTGAGGGAAAGAATCGGATGTGGGGAACCTTTCCGGCGAGAGATTAACATTTTTTTTATAAGCTCGAAAATTTATTAATAAGACCGACTCCAGAAAAGGAAACGGAATGCCGTGATTCAAGAAACAGGGTGGCTACAACGATTACAAAAGGGCTCTAGTAAGAGGAGCCAAAAGGTTAAGCCTTTTCTTAAAAAGAAAATAAGGAACAAAAACAGAAAAGGGAACCCCGCCAAACCTCGTTCTCGAGGTCAACGACGAATCGTCGCAGCCTACTTCTTGGCGACCAACTCACGAATTGTAGTCCATGCGTCAGGACCCTGAGACGAAGCAACGATTTGAGTGTTTCCACTTCTAGATTGCTCAACCTGTATCCCAATATCAACAGGACGGACATATCTTTCTCGATCAAAGATATTTGGTCTACCCGTCACAGTGTAAAACTCTGATAAATATTTGGAGGGACGACTCACCCTCTTCTTGATGAGGGCATCCTTCCACGGAGATTCCACCTGTGATGTCACACTGGTACTTGCTTTAATACCAGAAACAAGAACTGGTTCCAACAATTGCGATTGGGCTGGAACAGACCCATTTACAAGCCCACCTTCCTGCGACTGGGCTGGAACAGACCCAAGCCCACCTGAAAAATGGGTTGTATCTATAGAAGCCTCTTGCTGGGCCGGATAAGTTGGCCCAATGACCAACCCAATATGTTCAAGCCCTGCAGATTGACTCACTGTAGCACCATCGTCGTCAACAACCGCATTCAACACGCGTTCTCGAGATTCAGTACGATCCTCAGAATCCGGCATAACATTCGAAACGATTTCATGATCCACTCGCTCCTCAGAATCCGACACTTCATCGTCCCTTGATTTATCGCAACCATCTTTATCGCCACCAACCAACTCAGTCGAACCTGCGTGCTCCTCGGAGTCGAGTACGGCCAACTCCGACAAGTCCCCGGCGATCCCTCGGTCGTGCACCGTCTCTCCCAAGACTCCTGCAGACTCAAGAGAACTCAAGGGCGTTCATTTTTCCGGTGTACCACTCTGAAACGAAATCCCCAAAAACAAAGTCATCTTTCGGAGAAGCTGAATTTTGTACCAAATCCGACCGACGAGACCAAGCTGAAGCGACAAAGAGAATATAACCATCGATTTTAAATCCATTCATCACTTCAATCGCTTTAGCTACTGCTCCGGAGGAATCAAAACGAATAAAACCGAAATACTTACCCTTTCTGCTCGGACGTTTGGGAACAGACACGGAGGTAATCAATCCAAAGGGACCGAAAATGTTCCGAGTCCAATCCTCCGAGAATTCGAAAGGTAAATTGCTTACAAAAATCTCATTCGCTTGTTCTACACACTTACCATTCCGAAACAGACGAACAATCGGGTGCCTCGCAACAAACTCCGCAAGCAAAATTGAAGCATCTCTAGCTTCAACTCTCTCAGCAACAACCACAGATTCAAGCACTGCCGAACCCGAGGGCTCCATCGCCAGAGGGACTACCGGAGCAGTAGACGATCGTTTACTACGCTTCCGTCTGGGCCGAACAGAAACATGATCCGATGCTGGTTTTCTGTCAATGCTCTTTGATGATTTCCCTCGACGTCCCACCTTCCTCTGAGGCTTAATCTTAGCTGAACCTTGAACAATTGCACAATATTCAGCATACAAAGAGAGTAACACCGATCCAAAAGCTGAGAGGGAAGGGAGAGCCATTCGGTTGAGAACGATGATACTGCGAGAGATTAACATAGGTCGTCTCGAAGCCCATGACCGACTGATGCAAGATTATTTTTCTGAGCACTCCACGTATGGGCCCGAAATGTTTAGGTGCCAATTTCGTATGAATCGATTACTTTTTCAACGGGTGATGGAGAAGATAACGGAGCATGAAAATTACTTTGTGTAGAAGCAGGACACTGTCGGACGGTTGGACTTATCAACGCACCAAAAATGCACCACCGCGATACGACGAATCACCACGAACTAGGGTAAGTACCATACTCAAACGACTCAAAGAGTCTCTGATGCATTTTAGTGTTTGTGAATCCTCTTCTTAATAAAATACTGCACCTGTTTAGTAAAAAACAAATATGTCATAATAAAAGTCAACAAGAGTAGGTTGGCTTTCTTTACATCAATGACGTGGAGAACGATTATCATGTGTTACAAAATTTAATATATGTTGGTGAACAGCAAATAAAAGTAAACAAATATATTTTAATTAAAAGCAATCAGTGAAGTTCTGTACGCGTCTCTCTCCAAACTACCTGCGATTTCAGGACTTATATAAACTCATGCTTGTCTTCTGTAAAACCATTCAAAGCAACACAGTTACACAGATCTTGTAATAAAAATCAGTCTTGTCTGAATTTTGAAGATGCCTCTTGTTCAGAGCCTTGCTTCTTCTCTCCCTCACTGCACCTTCGAGAGACTTGTAAGCTCCAGTGTCATGGTTACTCTCAAGACACCGAGATTCATGGTTGCTCCGACTAGTGCTCTTCCTCGTCAACATCGTAATCAGGCCATTGCCATACAAAGTCGATCCGCAACTTACCAACCTTCCATTCGGGGCTATGACTATATTCAATCCATTACAAGTCACCACTTGGTATGCTATAGTTTTTGTCCCAACATGGATCTTTATATTAATCCGTAAATGTTTTACTAGTGTTTATTAGAAAATCAACTCAACTAAAAACTTATGCTGATAGTTGAAAGTCCAATTATACTTATATTCTAATACGTGCTCTTACATATAAATCTGTTTACGGGTTTGGAGGTAAATTATTTAGATGTGATGAGTCCATTAAGAAGGATGATTAGGAATGACCTATTTTAGGAAAATTAAATAAATAGAGAAGAAATTAGAATTTTTGTAAGTAGTGGGGTTTGAACCCGAGTCCATGAGGAGTCAAGCTCTGGTATTATAATAGAGGACCAACTAAACTAAAAACTTAATCTGATAGTTAAAGGCTCAAATGTAATTATATTCTAACAATATTGTTGTGGATTACATGTGTTTTAAGGTTGTTGTTATTGTTGTTGTTTTATAGGAAGAGAGCCACGAAAAAAGGGCCGAGAAGCTTAAGGATGAGGTTAGGATGATGATTGGTCGAGTGGTGGATCCTCTTGAGCAACTTGAACTCATTGACCTATTGGATAGACTTGGACTCTCCTATCATTTTGAGAACGAAATAGAAATGATCTTGACGACCATCCATCATTACAATGACCGTTCTTCTGCCAGGAACAAAAGTTTGCATGAGGTGGCTCTTGAATTCAGACTCTTGAGACAACACGACAACGATGTATCAGAAGGTAAATATTTTAATAGTATGAGTTTTCGTATAATCTAGACATTGATCATTGAGAAAAGAGTATGATGATATGAGTGTTTTTGTATTGCAGACGTTTTTACTTCTTTCATGGACGAGAATAGTGGAAATTTCAAGTCTTGCCTTCGTAAGGATATCAAAGGGATTTTGAGCTTGTACGAAGCTTCATGTGTTTTGGTACAAGGTGAGAGTATTTTGGAAAAAGCAAGAGACTTCACAATCAAACATCTTGAAGATTATGTAAACGATTATTACAAACACAACAATAAGGATGAAAGTGAAGATATGTCGCTCATGGACATACTACATAAGTTGGAGACCCCACAACATTGGACGTTTCAAAGAGCCGAGTCCAGGTTGTTCATTGATGCTTATGCAAAGAGACATGACAAGAATCATGTTTTACTTCAGCTTTCCGAATTGGATTTCAACATGCTGTAATCTATTCACTACGATGATTCCCTAATTACTTCATGTTTGTTGTATGTTTTTAGGATAACTGTAAAAAGATGTGTTTACAATTTATAGCTAGTGAGATCCTTTTTTATAATGGTTAAAACAGTGTATTGAATTTATTATTTGGATTATTTACGTCTATTTACATATATTTATTCGGATATTATATATACTTACACAAATATATGAACCCTTCATCCGATAATAGTTACCTTTTTATTTAAATCCGCTAAATTTTTACTATTTATTTTTTTTAAATATCGAAAATACACTCCTGCGTACATGCGTTCTTCCTTGAAGGTGGCTTGAGCTTCAATGGGGACAACACCTGCACAAAATGTGACTAATATATTAGGCAAGTGAAGTGACGGATAAGGCGAGATCCTTATTCTAAAATAAAGTGCGAGACCAGAAACGTGAATCATCCCTATATATAGTAGGGCGGGAAATCGGTTCTTAATTATGTTTTTAATAGTGTGGAGAATAGGAATTTTGTTTTTCTTCGGTCTCTATGCTTTTTCCATCTTTTTTTTTCTTCCATTTCTACACATAATAGCACTCTTCCTCCCACCCATTTTTGCGTCATCGACACCCCGTCTCCCCTCCCCCCATGCATGACCGTGATCACCTTCCTTAGCGCCCTTACTCGGTCGATCATGTGTTGCGCTCTCTCTGTCGAACAGATCCGCTAGGACATCCTCCAGACTACCCTTCGACGGTCCTGTGTGAAATCATGCCTCGACCAAGGGGATATGTTCCTTGTGAGGACCCAAAATGTGCACGTCGAATCCTCCTAAGTAGGGCACACTTGTGGCGGCCGACTCACAGTTAGAAACTTGTGGTGGAAGAGGTTGTTGGCGTTGGAAAGTACGGGGGCGACCGATATGGGGATCCTCGCTCTTAGACTGTGTTGTTCCGAATCCGCATCCTGGTTGATGTTTGTCCTAACATGTTGACCCCAGTCGCGGTGTGAGGGCACATGATGGAAGAACAACACCGATACTCGGCCAGAGCGATAAGTCTTAACCGCAAAGAAGGACAAGGCTTGGCTCCCGGGATGCCATACCAGTCTGCCTACTAGCCCTCCCCTTAGAACGTAGGGGTTGGTGGCCGCCTTCCGACACGGGAAGGAAGACTCTAGAATGTTCCCCCTTTGAGGGGAGCTGGCCCCGATATGGCAGACGCGAAGCTTGGAAAGAAGTCTCGCTGGTCTACATGAGGCCACTACACCAGCTTTGTTCTTCTGCAATGGGGCCCTTCTCATGACGTCGCAAAAGTTAGGTTCTTTTGCAACGCCAAGAAATGAAATCGCAGTAGGTATATCATCTACGACTCCATAACATGGCGTCACAGAGGAACACAAATTTTGCGACGTCATAGGCATATTGTCACAAAAGTTAATGTCCTCTGCGGTACCATAATATGACGTCGTTGAGGTATTAAGACCTCTGCGACCTCATGTTATGGCGTCGTAGAGGAATTAACTTATGCGACAGTATGCCTACGGCGTCACAAAAGTTGTATCGTCTTTAATACCTTACCAACTTGCCATTACACTCTCTACCAAACTCTTTCTTCTCTCTTAAAACCTCCCTTCCTCTCAAAATTCTGCAAAATTTTCTTCCCTCTCTCACACAAAACCTCTCAAATATCTTCCTCTCTCAACTTTTCTCTATAAATTTACTTTCAAACAATACAAGGGACGTCAACACACTCGTTAATGGCATGTTATATATATATATATATATATATGGTAGCTATCCAGTAAAAATCACCCTTATTGTGCAAACTACGAACTCACCAGGTGTTGACACATGGCACGTTTAGTGCTGATAGTTTGCGCAGCACGGTGCTAATAGTTTGGGACTATTAGCACTGTGCGCCCAAACTATTAGCACTCTGCGCGCCACGTGTCAACGCCTAGTGAGTTCGTAGTTTGCACAATAAGGTGCGGTGTTTTATATATATATATATATTGTCCACGTGTCAGCATCTGGTGCGCTCTGCTGACATCACTTTGGGGGGATCCTATGGTTCTCATGGGTTCGTAGTTTGCACAATAAGGGGGGTTTGTACCTGATACCAATCCTCTCTCTCTCTATATATATATACAGGGGCACATTCACATGTTACCCCACCTTATGTTGTTACCTATCCTTAAATTGTTACCCAAATCTTAACCACCTAATTTTAATATCTAATGGCTATAAAATTTCAGCAATAATTATCCTAACAATGAATGGAAAAATATGTAAAAGGGTAGTTTGGTAACTTTGTCTAGTTAAAAAAACTACTGCAATGTTTTTTTAGTTCTGATTTTTTAAAATATTTTATTTAAAAATAAATAAAAACTAATATATATTTTTTAATTCAGAATTTCATTTGTTTTTAAAATTTAATACTACTATAGAATATTTTATACAATATTCCAGAAATTTACATTTGATGTTACATATTTTATACCGAGATTATATATTTTTAACATAATATTATAGAGTTTCAGAAATAAAAACAATATATTACAGAAATTTATACTTGAAGTTACAGAATTTTACACTCACGTTACATATTCGTAAACATATATTTGAGTTATAGAATACATAAATCTACCCGAACAGTTAGAAGAGAAATTACAAAAAAAATATACTAATGTTACAGTATTACAATAAGTTACAGAAAAATACCCTTAAAATTACAGAAGTTACCCTGAAAGTTACACAAATTCTATACAAATGTTACAGAAAAATACACTAAAAGTTACAAAAATGTATAACTTGCAAATACTTACACCAATATATGAGTTACAGAATATTATATGACAGGTTACATAACAATACACTAGACTTTACACAACCAGGCCAGACCGTCAAAACTGAGACCTACAAGCACACTTCGCCAGACCTCCTCCTTCTGCCGGCTCCGCCGACACATCAATTTTTTTTTACCTAGACATTACAAACCTTTATCCATAACATCAAAAAAAAATGAAAGAAAAAATTAAAATAGATACAAACCTGCGACTCGAACTCACCAGAAAGGATCTCGGCTCCCCGTGCGGCATATGATATGTTGATGGTGACAGAGGCTCTCAGTGCGGCGGCGACGGCGTGCTTGAACGACGGAGGACATGGAACGGCCAGAGCAGAGCACGCGACTGAGAGAGACCGAGAAACAGAGATCGAGTTCGAGAACCAGATCTGTCCAAGACCGATGGCGATTTGGAGCAGTAAGAACACGGTCGATCTGGAGCAGCACACCTGGAGTGGCTCTGGCTATGCTTCACGGCTAGTTACGTGCGTGGTGGCTTAATCTCTTCTCGTCGAAATCTTCTTTGCGTGGAGCACGGATGGCGAGCATGATCTGCGCCGGCGGCTTCTCGAAATGGAGGTGAGGTGCGGTTGCGAGGGAAGAGTTGCAGGTGCGGGTGTGGCGTGGGCATTGTCTGAGGAGGTATAAAGTTTTAGAAGCTAGTAGTGATGTTATTAGGGTTAGTAAGATGAGATAGCAAAATTACAAGACTGCCCTTGTTGTAGATAAAATTACCAAAATAAATTCAATGTTAGCATTAATTACAGCTGTGTGTCATTGACTTCATAGCCATTTAAGAATGGATAACATTTGAAAGTGTTCCTATACATATATATATCTGGTAAATATATTTTAGTTTTTGGAAAAAACTATTTTTGATTTATATTTAATTAGGATCGATAATATATGAAAATTATTGCCTCGGTTCTGTTAGAGTCCTACTGTGACTATTGTTCTGTGGTGGCTGGGGTTGTATCCGATGATAGAAAAGGTGACGTCAAAGGGGCAGCAAGGAAGAAGAGGACGATGGCAAGGGATGCGGTAGAGGTCAAGGCTCGGGATTTGCCCCGTCGAAAATAGTCATCTGGTGAGGGAAAAAGGGCGTCTGTTGGAGATGGGGGCATGGATTCGCTGCCAAATCCGAATGCAGTTAAGGCCTCCAGGAAGTCAGGTCTGATTTCGGAGGCTGTTTCTGAGAAGAAATCAAAAGGTGTTGTGAATCCTACTCCATCTGAGTCGTCTCCGGTTCGACCTCGTTCTCCTTCCCATGAAATATTCATATGCAATCTGCCGTATGAAACCTCGGAGGATTGGGTACGCAAAATTTTTGGATCGTTCGGATCGATTCTCACATGCTCTGTTTTGAGACGTCCGAACAGAGGATGGAGATTCTTCTGGTTTGTCACTTTCTCGACATCATCTGCATCGGCTAAAGTTGTGGAAAGTATCAACGGGCTTAAAGTCTACGAATATGTACTCTTTGTGGCAATAGCTCATCCTCGAGCTTCAGCGGTCGGCTTGGAAGAAGAAAACAGAGCTTCGTCTTGTTTGAAAGAGAAGATCAGAGATTCCCGGGAGACGTCTATTTCGCATCCTAGTGTTGTTGTGTTGGATGAATCTCGAAAAGGCGCAGGTGTGGGACTGGTTTTGGACGTGGATAGTGCACCTACCACCAGTGTTATGGCCGACGACGTTGTTGGTTCATCTCCGATTCGCGATTTGGGCAGATTGGATTTTCAAATCTCCCATCAATCTCGGGAGACTACTGCTGATTTGGATATCAATCCCGTACATGGCGCGGTTGCTTCTGCAAATCCGATTGTGTTTCCAGTTTTATCGCGCGAAAACGAAGAAACTCACGGTGTCGTTTCAACGTCTGCTTTGGTGTCAAGCCCATCCAAATCAGCGGTGGGCTCAGCTCACATTTTGGCGGACTTAAGTACTCTAGCAATGGTGAAGAAGCCAGGCCCATCCGAAAAGGCTCAGCTGGCCTGTGAGGATCCTTCTTTTGCTGATATTTTTAATCGAATAGGGATGGACTTGGGCCCGACAGTTGACAAAGTCGGTTCACTTGGGGATGAAATTTCTCGTGGTGGCGAACCGAATTTGGGCGTCGGGTTTCATGGTACTCCATAGAAGGAAACCTTAGCCAAATTACCAGTCTCTGGGGTTGAGCAAAAGAAACGAGAACGCCCAAAGAAGAGTCAGTCGAAGCTGATAGCTCAACCAATTGTTGTATACAAGACAAGAGCCAGGACTTCTGCTGATAAAGGGGATAAATCGGGACGGTTCACTGTGAACGTTGCGAAAAAGATAGCTTGGGTAATTGAAGTTATAGCTCGAAAGTTAGGAAAAAGGCAGTTGACTTTTGTTCTTTGGCGCTCGATCAGTACAAGAAGGACTCCGAGGGCAGGAAGGATGAGGATTACCTTGACCCACTTTCAGACCAAACTCTAACCCCTGTTCTGGTCTCCAACCGGTTCACATGTTTGAACCCGGATAGGAAGTAGGCTAGGTGCCAGGTGTTCTGTTTGCACCCTGTTTTGTTATTGTTTCTGTTTTCGCTTTATGGAGCCGCATTGGTCAGAGGAAAAGGTTTTTTTGATTCTTTTCATGCTTTGTTCTATATTCTTATAGAACAATTGCCTAATAAACTTTCGCTTATCAAATAAAATTATTAATCATACAATTAATTAATTAGTTTATGTTTTGTATACAAATATTTTTGATGAATATATTTTAGTTTGTGGAAGAAGTTATTTTTTATTTATATTTATTTAGGATCGATATAATGGGTTTGTTTAGTGGTGTGTTTTTACATAGTTATTAATTATTTAGGATCGATAATAGTGTGTTTTTTAATTATACGATTAAAATGAATTGTATATATATGTAGATGGATAGAAGTTGGATGAAGTTGCCAAGAGATGATACAAGACATGTGAAAGGTATTTTTGGGTTTCTCGAGCATGTCATAGTTAATGGTGAAAACTTCTGTGTGAATGATCACTTCCGGTGTCCATGTCTAAATTGTACGAACGACGTTTGATGGAAAGTCGATGTATTGATGGATAATTTAATTAGTAAATGGATTTCTATTATGACAAATTACCATATAAGACGTCGATGGCCTCTCTCCCTTCCTGTTCCAATGTATTTTTTTAGGCTTGTAGAGAATTCGACTCAGGCGTATGGTTGTTTCCTTGCTTCTTAATGACTCTCGTTCAATCTCACCCTGGTGTTCTGAAGATCGGTTTCGCGTGTTAGTTCAATTTCCTCGTCGTAGTCCAAGGTTTTGGCCTCTGTGCTTGGGTCGAGTACTGGTGCTGATTTCTGGACGTAGTGACAGACTCTTTGGATCTTGCTTCCGGCGGCGGTGTGCGATTCGTTTTTTGGCGTCCGATGGTGGTTGATTTGTGGTGGCGCGTGGTTCTCGCGGTTTCGGAATTCTGGCGTCTCTCTGGGATTCTGGTTCGTAGTGCTGGTTGCTTAGATCTCCTTTTTGTTGGTGTGGATTGTTCCTAAAGAGGCGTGGTCACGATTCAAGCCCTGCTTTGTTCTTTGTTGTTAAGTTTTGGTTTGGTTAGGGTTTAAGTCCAATAGTGTGCAAGGCCTAATAGTTGTTTGGGTTGTCGTTTAATTCTCTCGGTTTTTTGTGGCCCCATCAGACCAAATAACTACACTTATTTCAGTTTGGTTAAACTGGCTGCACTTTGTGTGCATTAGTTATATTTTTTGTGTGTATTTTATGTTACACTTTTGGTGTGCACCCGTTGTTGCACGCTTGAAGTATACCGTGTTACGTTGTTTTTTCGATCAAAAATCGATATTATTATTGTTTAGCTAGTCTATAATATGTAATATTTACTATTTTATTCATACATTTTCATGTATATTTTTACTATTTGATATATAAAATTTCAGTATTATTCTCCTAAAAATATAGTAAGAGGTAGTTTAGTTTAGGAATTAACTTCCACACAGAATAAAATAGGAAAAGGTATGTGCCCGGACAACCTTTGATGACTTTTTTTCCTGCTATCAACAAGGCTGAAGAGACAACACATGCTCAAATTATGACTAATATATTAAGTGAAGTGGCAGATATTGTGTACACATCCCCAAAGATAGAAGCAAAACTAGGTGATTCTAAAATAATATTAAGCACGTGGAGAATCATTATTATATGTGTTGAATCATCCACAGAGATAAGGTGCCAGCCTTATTTATCAAAAATAAAAAATATGGTGCGAGCCATATTATAAGTTATCTAAATGGTGCGATCCTTATTATAAGTTATCTCTAAAATAAAATAAGATGTGAGCCTTGAATCGTGAATCATCCCTACAGATAGAAGCAAAACAAATTGTTTTTTGATTATCATATTAAGCATGCGAAGAACCATTATTATGTGTTACAAAATGCGAAGAACTATTTTTTCTTATAGTATAGTCAATTATTGTAAAACAAAAATAATGGTTGTTTTGTTTCTTAAAAAACTTATCGGTATATTTTATCAACCAAACAGTAATAAATATGATCCCCTTTAGATGAAGAGAATGGCTCTACCGGTTATAGCTCGTCGTCGTCCGCTCCTATAGCTGATCATTCAGGCCTCGCACTTGATCTGTCTCGTCGTCGTCTTTCCAAGGCACTGTCCCGTTTATTCGTCCAAACAAGTCTTTCATATATCGGGGCTACACATCTCCCCCCCCCCCAACGCAACTCTCATCGTCACTGACGACGAGATCATCCATGGACCTCGGTCGTTCTTCCCCCTGAAAAACCTTGGTTCTCGTGATGGAGCGTAGGCATCAGCATCACCGATCACTCGGCCGCCACCAGCAATGTCGCCTCGTCCTCCTTCTCCTCTGTCGACCACTCGAGCCACGAGCCTACCTACCACTTATCTGTGATGGATCTATTGAGGTCCCACATCCCCTCTGCCTCCTCCGATCATCCAAACTCATTGTAGGCCCGACTCATGCTCTGTCATCTTGATGATGGCGCACACGATCATTCGGGGACTTCGTGCAAGAACGCTTCAACCCCATATGCTCAATCGAGACCATTGGAATCAACAGCTGATATTGTCGGTAACAATGAGTGAAAACTCGGTGCCCCAACACCATCCGGTAGATCGGGACCCTGACACCCTCGCTCGGAATTAAGGAGATTGGAGTCATCAGTTACCAAGAATGTTAAGACATCACGCGGTGTCTTAGAGGAGCCACATCTCGCCCCACACGATGTCGTTATGAACTGACACTTTCATAACGATTTTTTGTTTTTTTCGTCATTTTAGCTGATAGCTTGGGCTATTTGTTATATCACTAAACATCTGAGTAGGTATCAGTTAAAAAAAACTTTAGGGTATGTATCAGTTAAACGCTACAAATTTGAGGTAGGTATTTGTAATTTACCCATGAAATTAATCCATTAAAAAAAATTAAACCTACCAAATTGTAATTTTAGTATGAGTTTAATTCACTATGCGTTGCTCCCTTTATTATTATTTTTTTATCGGCAAAGCATATATTAAAACACCGATTCTTTGAAATAAAGAATACGATGGGTGAAACTGATACATGAAGGAGCATTCCTTTCGGAACTTCAAGAAGCCCCACATCGAGGAAGACTAACAACCACAAGAAGAAAACTCGAATCGAGACCAATCGAATCAACAATTGATTATGTTGGCAACAATAGAAGAAAACTCGGTGCCCCAACCCCATATGGTGTATCGAGACCCTGACACCCCTGCTCAGATCTAGGGAGATTGGAGTCAGTAGTTGCTGAGAATGTTAGGGCATCACGCGATGCCCCAAAGGAGTCACGCACATGAGAAACTACGCGGTGTCCCATCGGACTCGGATTTAATCTGACCCAGTCTCCTCATTTTCCTGAGAAACTACTTGACAGTTTGTCGAGCGAACACAAATATGATCGAGTCGAGAAAGAAAAAGTGTTGCGGATCTCTCGTGCCACTCACATGAATAGAGTCAGATCCCTTAAATATACAATAGAAATATTCATCTCTTGTATGTTTGTCTTATGTGTTTTTTTTTATCATCAAATTTTTTTATAAACCAAGTCTTTTAAAACAAAAGACAAGGCAAGGGGAAACCCCTCAGAACAGGAAACTTACAAACAAAGGAAACCTCAACCGAGGTCCCTAGCGCAAATACATGCTGAGTAAGTAACCTAAACATAAATTAGGATGGGTCTAACAATCCTATACCCAGATTTAACCACCGTGAAGCAAACCATAATAAAACCAAAACAGAACACGGTCAATACAACCAGATTAACCGACAATGGAACCCGAAACAATAGAAAACAACCCATCAAAGGGTGTAACTAACAACAAAAAAGGTCTAAAACCTAGATATAACCACCATGAAGCTCGAACAAAGCTATCTCAAGAAGCCGACGTAAAAGTGACCACATCAGACAAACACCACTTATCCCAAACCCAACAATCAATAATAGTAGAGAACTACCTAGCTCATCGACATAACCAACTCAAAAGTTGTGAGAAAGCCGACACGTCGTCGGTCAACACCTCAAACAGCAGAGCTAGGGCGGAGAAATACCACCGCAACTTAAACACTCCAAGAGGCAAAAATGAAAGTCTCCAGACTCGGAAAGAACTGAGAAACCAATTCGTCGGCGGCCAACACCTTAAACCGACGAGTCTCACCACAAACGGGTGTGGAAGGAGAGACCAACAATTTTACAACTCTATACAAGTGACAAGCAAAGTATGAAACAAATACTAGGTCGGAGAAAGGGACCTCACCTAAACGAGAAAATCCCCGAGAGCGAAAAGACCATCCACAACAGCGTCGTACAAAAACGAACAAGACCAAAAACCCGAGCACAACGGCCGAACCCCAACACTCTGAAAGTAGATCTGCAAAAGGAACAAACAAGGGTAACAAAGGCCGGAGCACCACGGGATGAGGCTTTTCCAGTCAGGCACGGGGGGCAGCGAACCGTCAAATCGACGGGGCAGCGCTGGCCAGAAAGAGCAGGACGAAACCACAGCTAATCCAAGCCGGATAAGCTTCCCACGGCAGATCCGTGAAGCCTCGTCGGAGCGTCGACGGAGAAAACACCACGACCGGCCAAAGGGGTGACCAAATCGTTGGTGAACCCCACAAAACGCTTCTCCATGTTGTAGGCGGTCAGATTTAAAGAAGAGGAGATCTGAAGCACACGACCGGAACGAGAAGGCGAGGAAATCTGAGCATAGCCGGAGCTGGGAACGATACACCGGGACAAGGTCTGCCGGACATGGAGAAAGGAGGCGAGATGTGAAGGTGGAGAAGGGGGATGAAACTCGGGACAAGAAAAAAAACGGAGGAGGGAGAGGTAGCGAAGGTGGGAAGGGGGAAGGGAAGCAAGGAGCCGGAGTTCCGCCGGTAACGACCTTGGCCTGGTGGTCGCAGCCGTCACCGACGAAGAGGTGTGACGGCGATGGAAGTTTGGCTATCTTAAAACACAAAACTACGACGAAAAACAATATTGTTTTTTTGGAATAACATTCTGGGTCCTGTGTCAGATCCCAAACCATGTCTAAACTTTCCTTATATTTTTCATAATAAAACAAACTCTTTTTTATGTAAAAAAAAAAAGCTTCCCGTTGTTTTTGTTGTGGTAAGAACTGAAACTTTCGTAACGAATATTTGTTGTTTTTTAGAACTAAGCTGAAGATAATTGTGTTTTTATGGAGAGAAATTCATGTACTTAATATGTCATAACAAAAGTCAACAAGAGTAGGTTAGCTTCCCCTTGCACCAATGACGTGGAGAACGATTATCATGTGTTTCAAAACTTACTATATTATTTTGGTGCCAACAAACAAAAGTAAACAAATATATTTTAATCAAAAGCCATCAGTGATTGTTGTACACGTCTCTCTCCAAACTAGCAATGATTTCAATCCCTATATAAACTCATCTCATACACGTCTTTTGTAGAGCCATTCAAAGCAACACAGATCTTGTAATAAAAATCAATCTTGTCTGAATTTTCAAGATGCCTCTTGTTCAGGGCCTTGCTTCTTCTCTCCCTCACTGCACCTTCGAGAGACTTGTAAGCTCCAATGTCATGGTTACTCTCAAGACACCGAGATTCATGGCTGCTCCGACAAGTGCTGTTCCTCGTCAGCATCGTAATCAGGCCATTGCCATACAAAGACGATCCGCAAATTACCAACCTTCCATTCGGGGCTATGACTATATTCAATCCATTACAAGTCACCACTCGGTATGTTATATTTTCTCTTTCTTATTTACTACTAGTTTTTAGTTATTATAAGAGTATCTCGAATGTAAAGACGATCTGTCTCTAACTAATTTGATGAATTTTAACCGATTCGTCCACTTTTCCACAATGCAATTCGCCTCATACAAAGTGAATTGTCATTTGGTGCACGGCTTGGGGACATGTCAGGTGACAAACTCTTCGTCCCAAAGGCGAGAGAATCGCCCTAAATGTCAAAAAAACCTATTTTTTCTTCCAATTTACTCCTCAATTTCGTCCATATCACAATTTTCCTATAATTCTCTTTTTATTAATTTGTAAATGTTTAACTAGTGTCTTTGTAGATTACATGTGTATTCAAGTTATTGTTGTTGTTTTGAAGGAAGAGAGCCACGAAAAAAGAGTCGAGAAGCTTAAGGATCAGGTTAGGATGATGATTGGTCGAGCGGTGGATTCTCTTGAGCAACTTGAGCTCATTGACCTTTTGGAGAGACTTGGACTCTCCTATCATTTCGAGAACGAAATAGAAATGATCTTGACGACCATCCACCATTACAATGGCCATTCTTCTACCGGGAACAAGAGTTTGCATGAGGTGGCTCTTGAGTTTAGACTCTTGAGACAACACGACAACGACGTATCTGAAGGTGAATATTTTAGTAGTATGAGATTTTGTACAATTCCAACGTCGACCATTAAGAAAAAAGTGTGATAATATGATTTTTTGTGTACTACAGACGTTTTTACTTCTTTTATGGACGTGAGTAGTGGAAATTTCAAGTCTTGCCTTTCTATGGATATCAAAGGGATTTTGAGCTTGTATGAAGCTTCATGTGTTCTGGTAAAAGGTGAGGGTATTTTGGAGAAAGCGAGAGACTTCACAACCAAGCATCTCGAGGATTATGTGAACGATTATTACAAACACAACAACAAGGACGATGAAAGTAAAGATATATCAGTCATGAACATACGACACGCGTTGGAGACCCCACAACATTGGACGGCTCAAAGAGTCGAATCCAGGTGGTTCATTGATGTTTATGCAAAAAGACATGACAAGAATCTTGTTTTGCTTGAGCTCGCGGAGTTGGATTTCAACATGTTGCAAGCTATTCACCACGATGATTTACTAATTAATTAACCCGTGTTTGTAATATTTTTTCGGGATAATTGTATAAAAAGTGGGGTGAAGTATTCATATTTCGCAACTCGTATGTATCTGTTTCGATAATTATAAAGTAAAAGTGCTCTAAATTTATCTTTTGGATTAATCACGTGTACTTTCGTGAAATTACTTGCATTTTTCCTTTTCGGCACTGAAAACCTTTAGAAACTTTTGGTTCCTCGTCGTCGATTTTTCGGTTTCCACCGACACCAGTTAACGAAGAAAGCGCCGACAAGATAATCAAAAGGAATGATTAATTTCAAAGGTAATCAAATCGAACTAAATATAATTAATTTGTTATGATATGATTTGATTGCACTAATTAGTAAAATATTATCTAATATTTATTTTCTTATAGTTATCTTTTAATCTTTTATATATAGAGTACCAAATCTCTTGATAATATCAACCAAAACATTATATATTTTTATAATATTTTACATGGTATCATAGTTAGATTTATCCACTTTTTTTATTAGAGAGAAAGAAATGCATTAAAAAAAAAGTGTGGGTCCTGGGGTAGAAGCTACAACCACCAGAACAAAGTCCAACAAAAGTCGACCCCAAGGGCAAAAGCAACAAAGAAAACAAGAGAAAACAACCACCCCGGTCCACCTCAACAACCACAATCCCGCCAGACTGGTGAACAGTGCATCATGAGATCGTTCGGGTAACCTTGATCGGACTAGTGAACAGTACCACAGGAGACCGCTCAGGTGAATCCTCTGGCCTCAAGAAGGCTAAGTAATCCATGCTCCTCCACCCGAAAATGGGTAGATCGGCCCCAAAACGCGACCCCGGAACAAGTACTCACCGGACACCATCAAGATAAAACAACCCCAAGACGACTCCCGAACAAGCACTCACCGGACCTGGCGAGAGAACTCACCGAAGAGGACCGGGGGACAAGGTGCTAAGCTCCTCAAACATGATACAACAATCCTCAGTCGCTCATAGCCGCGCAGTAGCCGGAGACTCGATCCACTCGAGAAAGCTAAAAAGCCGACCGGATGCTCTCAAGCTGGAGAAGGACCCATGTTGAACCCTAGCTAGAAGAATGCTCGGCTCAATGCTAGCGGATCCAGAGAACACACGATGGATGCGCTCCAACCAGATATGCCACAAACAAAGAAGCCCAATGCCAACCCACTTCGACCTCAGTCTCCTAGACCCCACCAATGAGATCCAAGACTCAAGTAAAATAGAAGAAGAAGACAGTGACAACACTCCCACGACACCCCGCCCCCCATAATCAGGGACCAGACCCTCCAAGTCCAAGAGAAAGCAACGAACAGGTGCCCTACATCCTCACCACCTGAACCACACAAAACACATCACCAACGGGCTAGCGGAATTGGTACACCTCTATCCACTAGGAAGGAAATGGTAGGGACCCCATTATGAGAAAAAAACCATGAAAACAAACTGAATCTTGGGCGGAACAGGGGCAGACCAGATTACAGAGGCCCAAGGCACAACACCAAAATCATCCCACCCAGCCAAAACCTGAAAAGCTCTAGCTGTAGAGAACCTTTTCGGATCCCAAGACCAGATTAGCGAATCCGGGCGATCTCGCACCAAACGAAAACCCACAAGGCGGACTCTAATCTCCTCCAAATCCACCTCATCCCGAACTCGAAGACCCCTTGAGAATAGGAACGACCACTCCACCCCACCCCCCCCCCCCCCCCCCCCCCCCGCCACAAAGAACTCCGCAACCGACCCATGATGACCCTCAGCCACCCTATAAAGACGAGGGTAACGAATCGCTAGAGCGGTATCAAAGAGTCACGGGTCCTCCCAAAAACGAACCGTGGTCCCAGCACCAACCACTCATCTCAAAGTGTCAGAACCAAACACTCTTCCGAACCCAGAATCTCGAACTAACCTCATCACATGCCGAACGAACAATGAGGAGATACCCGAAGGCACCGATTGCGCTCCCAGATACCACTCAGTCTCCTTCCACCCAAAACAAGCGCATAAAACACGCCTCCTGAAAACAGGCCCATCAGTCGCAAAACGCCACCACCACTTCAGGAGAAGGCTTGTGTTTACCTCAGCGAGAGATCGAACACCAAGCCCCCCTGAGTCATTAGGCATTCAAACCACCTCTCATAGGACCTTGGAGAGACACCTCCTCTCTCTGCCCGAACACCATAAGAATCTCCTCTGAAGTCCCTCTAACAGATGAGCCACCTTCTTAGGGGCTCGAAACAAAGACATGAAAAAGATCGGCATGCTCGCCAGATTCGCCCTAATGAGCGTATGGTGCCCCCACAAAGAGATAAACCAGGTCCGCCAAACAGGCAACCTATCTCTAAACCTAGCTACCACCGTGTCCCAAAAAGAGGCGAGTCTAGGATTGCCCATGGGAGAGCCGACAGGTTTGTGGCTATTAATACCACCACCACTACCTCCTCCTTTTATCTTCACCACTTCACACTCCAACTCTTATCTTCGTCCAAAAAAAGCCCTAAATTTTTTGATCCTACCCCAAGCAACTCATGGTCGGCAACTCGAGAGTCTTCCAATGGCCACACGAGGAAGAAATGGTGTTAGTCATTGAGTGGTTTCATCACGCACGCTCGGGTCCAAACATCCGATATTGGCCGGACGTCTCGTTAACTACGTTCAAAACGCCCCTGATTCAGCCCCGACGCGGTCTTTGAAGCAGTTCAAGGACCACTGGCAAAGGGTCTCCGACAAGGTACTCCTTTTAAATATAATATTTCGTGAAAAATTGCATGCTCTCCTCTCGGGACAAACTGATGACCAAATTGTGGCCTTGGCAGCGGCAGAGTATATGCACCGACATCGCCAACCGTTTACCAAATTCGCGATTTGGAATATGCTCTAAGACCAACCGAAGTGGGTACAATACGTTCACGAACAGTAGATCGTTGTTATGTTATGTCATATTCTCCTACTTCGCTATATTAGGGTGGTAAACGTATGTTTAGTGTAACGTATAATATGTATCGTGTAATAAGATTCGATTGAAGTACTCGTGTAATATTAATTGAGTTATGTTAAATATGTTTTGTTTTTTTTTAAATAAAAATATTATGTTCAATATTATTTAATTGTAACCGTCAGGGTACTGACGGTTAATTAGACTCAAATAATTTATTTTATTTCAACAATTAGTTTAGGTTGGAGATGCTCTTAGAATTCCTTTTCTTAAGAAACTTTTCGAAAGAATAATTATCTAAAAAAAATAAAAATTAAGAACTGAGTTACGTTGATTTTGATTTTGATTTTATTTTTAATTCCTATATACATACACCAAAACAGTGCCCTACAAGGGTTTCCCTTTGCCATCACTATCACAGCCGCCATGGAGTCCGATGACGATCTTTATTGTGACGATGATGACTATTACTCCGACGGCGGAGATGAGTTTTACGACGGCGATAATTCCGACGTCAACGGCACCCCTCACTACGAGTACACCGTCCTGAAGGAATCCGACATCCGCCAGAGACAGGAGGCCGATATTGCAAGCGTCGCCGGCGTCTACTCCGTCTCCAGATCCGTCGCCAGCCTCCTGTTGCGCCACTTCAACTGGAGCGTCAACCGGCTCAACGACGCCTGGATTCTGGACGAGCAGGCCGTCCGCCAATCCGTCGGCCTGCTCGACCAGAATCCCCAACCATTTTCTCATCCTCAGAAGAAGATCCAATGCAAGATCTGCTTCGAATCCCGCAGGATCCGCGACTTCCACGCGGCGGCCTGCGGCCACCGCTACTGCTCCCTCTGCTGGGCCGGGTACGTCGGAGCGTCAATCAACGACGGCCCCAGCTGCCTGGCGCTCCGGTGCCCGAGGCCCAGCTGCGGCGCCGCGGTAGGCGAGGACATGATAGTAAAACTAACACCAAACGAGGACGATAAGAGGAGGTATTTCGCCTACCTGGTGAGGTCCTACGTGGAGGACCAGAGGACCACCAAGTGGTGCCCGGCGCCGGGGTGCGAATACGTCATCGATTTCACGGAGGGGAGCGGCGGCTACGACGTGAACTGCCTCTGCTCCCACCGGTTCTGCTGGAACTGCTCCGAGGAGGCTCACCAGCCGGTGGATTGCCTGACCGTCAGGAGCTGGATCGCCAAGAACAGCTCGGAGTCGGAGAACGTGACCTACATCCTCGCCTATACTAAGCCGTGCCCTAAATGCAATAGGCCGATCGAGAAGAACGTGGGCTGCAATCACATGACCTGCAATTCGGCCTGCGGCCATCAGTTCTGCTGGATCTGTCTCTCCGACTACAACAACCACCGCGCTTGCAACGCCTATAAATCGGAGGCCCAGGAGAGGGCGAAAATGTCCATTTCGAGGTACAAGCATTACTACTAGCGATGGGCAAGCAATCACAAGTCCCGCCTAAAGGCGATCGATGACCTCAAAGAAGTGAGAGAGAAGCACGTCGAGAGGATCAAGAAAATCCAGAAAATAGGAGACCGGTATAAATTTTTGTTTAAAACGAGTCACTATGAACCTGTCAATTACATCACAGGTTTGACCGTATTCTTTATTCTTATATTTTCTTAATGCCGGTTCTATTACAGGTATAATTTTTTGTTTAAATTACACTACAGGTGTCACCATATTCTTTATTCTTATATTTTCTTGATGCCGGTTATATTATAGATATAATTTTTTTTTGTTTAAAACGAGTCATTATCAATCTGTAAATTACACTACAAGTGCGATCATATTCTTTATTCTTATATTTTCTTGATGGCGGTTCTGTTCCAATAATAACAGGAATAAAGAGAATATGGCGGAGTTCATCGCGGAGGCATGGGAGCAGATTATAGAGTGCAGGAGAGTTCTGAAGTGGACTTATGCTTATGGGTATTTCATACTGGAGGAGGAGAAAGCGAAGAAGGATTTTTTCGAGTACTTGCAGGGCGAGGCGGAGAAGGGGCTGGAGAGGCTACATTCTTGTGCTGAGGAGGAGCTCAAGCCCTACCTTGAGGCGACTTGCCGGTTGGACAATTTCGATCGGTTTCGAATGGAGTTGGTTTCGTTAACCAAAGTGACGAAAACCTACTTTGAGAACCTTGTCAAGGCATTGCAGAATGGCTTGGTTGATATCCAATCTTGAACTTAACTAAAGCAAGTTCATTTCTGATCATCATCATAGTGTCATGCATATAAGTTTTGCTGTCGTGTTCATCATTATTTAGGATTAGGATACTAAAGTTTCTTTAGAATTTGGGTTATGATATAGATCTCGGTTTCATTGGTGAAGAGAGCTCTCTCTCATCTATACATGTTATTTTCATAAACTTGGACTATTTGAGTAGAATGTGTTCATGTTAGTCCTAGTGCAATCATCACCTAAGTACAATGGACTCATAGAAGATAGAAACCCTAGCCCTAGATATGACCATGATCGCCCTTATCGGGACGCTCATGATGTTCGTTCTTCCACAATGGCCTAAAATGTATTCTTCTCTTGCGGAAGAGGGTTTCACGTGGTTAAAACTTCTGATCTTGGTGATTTTAAGTACTATAATTCAGTTGTGTTATGTGAAGGGTCCGAGCCTTGGCGGGTTAAAAATTTAACATCCTATAAAAGAAAGGGATAATTCCGGGTCCAAACCTTTCGCAACGTTTCGTTTTGATGTCCTAACCCATACCAACGTTTCGTTCCAATTCCACACCTGAAACGTTTCGGTTTTTGCAGAAAGTGTAAAACTCCATCCAAACAGACGATTTCGTTAACAGCGCGACCACGTGAGGAGCACGTGGTGGGTGTGAAAAAAATATATTCCAAGATTGCCCCGACTTGTCAACTCTGGGTCCAAACCTTTCTCAACTTTTCGTTTTCACGTCCTAACCCAGACCAACGTTTCGTTCCAATTCCACACCTAAAAAGTTTCGGTTTTTGCAGAAAGTGTAATTCTCCGTCCAAACAGACGATTGCTGCAGAAGGAGAGAATCGCGATTGAAGAAAAACGAAGAAGAGGAGACGCAGACGCGGTGAAGGATGAAGGGAGAAGCTCGGGTAAATATGTGGAATTCAGTTTTGAAGCTGAAATTCATTTGTTCAAGCTGAAATCCCACAGCATAGAATTTGTTCATCCAATTTATAGAAATTGTTACATCTAGGGTTTGTTCAAGAAATATGTGGAATTCAGTTTTGAAGCTGAAATTTATAGAAATGGTGAATGACAACTTTGAAGTTGTAGTCATCTACACTGTAAGTTTCTTCCTTAACTACAATATTGATATAATCAAATGTATGGTGTTGAAAGGGCTACAACATCAACCTCCTCATGGATCAAATCGTAAGCGATCAATTCCTCTTGAAACATCTCTGCCTCCCCAATGTCCTCATCATCTGAGGATTCATCTACTAATCTCCGTTGAGGTTTCAATTTATCATGCCTCACCATCTGCATTATGCAATAAGGATTAAATATGAAACATTAACCCAAACTTGATATGTTCAACATTAACCAAAATTACAAGATTAGCACAAAAAAAATCATACTTCCATCAAATTTGTAATAGGTATATGAACTGATTTTTTTTAAATAAATACACCTTTTTTTTGGTACAGGTTTATATGGTGAAGACATTTTTTGTAACAGTCCAATTTAAGTTCTTTTGTATCTTACATTCAGACGAACCTCTTATTTGAATTTTTGATATCAAACTGAAACTGAAACCAGGCTTTACCCTCAACAACTCTCTTGTAGTTAAAGGCTTTACTTCAACATTTCATTCAAATCGTCAGTCAGCAACACAACAACATTTAATTTTAGTTTCTAAGTCGCCAGTGAACAAATTCAACAAAACCAAATTGAAATTGGACAAAACAATGTTAAAAGTGCATACGATTTTTTGAAAAAAAAAAACAACAAACGTCTTCAAAATTACATAAATCAAACTACACAAATAAAATTACAACGTTTTTAATAAACTCATATATGCATCGTCGCCACTATGGTTCATCTTTAGCCAAAACCCCTACCACTGTTTTTTGGTGAATGGTGCAAAGGAAATACTGAGTTCAGTTCCTTCAACAATCTTACATGCAAACAGCTCTTTGTTTAATCCTAACCCTAAACCCGAGTTCCCTTCAAGCCCTAGAAAATCAAGACATTAAACCCCCAATTTGAAGAACTGACCCAAACCCTAACCCTAGAAACTCAATCAAACACAAATATTAAATATTATACTTGTACATGAAGAGAGAGACGTCGATTTACCTTAAACGAAGCTTCGTCCTTCCTTCAAGATGGGTCCAAACCTTCAAGCTAGGTCCAAAGCTTCAAGCTTCGTCCTTCCTCAACCTTCGTCAGTTCTGCTACAGGCGCCGATTTCTGGTAATGCAACGAGAGAAGAGGGGGGTGAAGGAGATTGGTGAGAGTGTTGAGAGAGTTCGGTGAGACTGATTTCGTGAGCTTGGTGAAACTAATTTCTTGAGTATTGAGTTAGATTTGGGAAAGTGAGAGCTGAGGGTATATTTGACTTTTCAAATCCGAAGTTAACGAAATCGTCTGTTTGGACGGAGTTTTACACTTTCTGCAAAAACCGAAACGTTTCAGGTGTGGAATTAGAACGAAACGTTGGTCTGGGTTAGGACGTTATAACGAAACGTTGTGAAAGGTGTGGACCCGGAGTTTTCCCTAAAAGAAATTTAATTTCTCCTAAAAAACCCTTCCAAGACAACCATTCAGAAACCCTAGGCCGTGTCGTCGCCAACAACGACTCTACCTCTCCCTTGTCTTTGTTGTTGAATGATGAATAATTTAAACTGGCACAATCGGTTTAATACATTTACAGATATACAACGATGGTTATGATGACCAGAATACGTCATTACAAACTGCTTCAATTTCCGGTTGATCACTCTCTAGTGATCCTTCTAGTTTTTCCCACTTTGCTCAGGCATGTCTTCTGTCGTGATCATGCGGTCACATCCCTCTTCGCGTTGTCCCAAAGATATGACGATGCATGGTCCGTCTTGTGGATTGGATTCTCATAGTAGCTGAGCCACACACTTACGAGAGCGATATTCTCGGGCTATGTCCATCGGAAATTCCTCCACATTCGTTGGTTGGTGGATAGCTCCGTACTAGGAAGAGGGGGGAGTATGAGGGATCTTCACTCGCATGGTGGTCACCCAAGTAAACCTCGAGATTGGGATGTTCTATTGAGAGTCGGGGACATACTTCCACTTGTATTGGCCGTTATTGAACGGGGGAATATGTGATATAGAGGTAAGTCATGGTAGAAACAGAGTTGCCAAGAGTGAATAAAGACGAAGTAGATTCGCTAGAAAAAATCTACTGAGGGAGGAGTTCGGGTACGTAGATGAAGAATCAGGTTGGAGTGGGAGTGAAGACGAAGTTGGTGGTAATTATGAGCGAAATAAGAATTCCATATAATTTTATTAAATCTTCTTCGCCACGTGGTCGATCATGTGTGGCTGGTAGATTGGGGACGAGTGCAAATTCTATCACCCGATAGATTTGTCAACCCACGTTTCTAGAAAACCAATTCGACGAAGTAATAGACCATAAACTGCATATTCAACCCCAATTAGACCCCATTATGGATGCTCTAAAGGATTTCAAGTTTTGAAGACATTTTTTAGCATAGTAATAGATTTCATTGATAAAGTTTTGAAAATTCAAAAAGTGAACTTACACGAAATGGAAATACTAAAGTGGAAATTAAGAGAGAGCTAGACAAAGTCTCGGATATTACAAACAAGATCTGAGACGTTAAGCCTAAAATAATATTATTGCTTTTAATCGTAGTATCGTGAGTGACACGAGATTCTTTTCCTCACTGAACCTGGAAATGCCTGTGGTGTTTGAAAAACACATTGGTCTCTCGGTGGAGACCTTTTCGAGGAAATTGGGGTAATATCTGGCATTCAGTGAGAACACCAAAAATATGGGAGACTCTTGATCCAGCGGATGGGGTTAGGGCACCGAGTTTTCACTCGCTTCTGCCGACATGAGCAGTTGCTGATTCTAATTTCCCAAACTCCGAACGGAAGTGTCAGGGTCCCGATCTAGTGGATGAGGATAATGCTTCCCTGTACAAAGTCTCCAAATGAACGGGTGTGCTACAATCATAGCGCCAAATCCAAGATCGATGCTCCGATGAACATGGATGATCAGCGGGAGGTAGAGGAGATATGGAATCTCAACGGGTTCACAACAGAGTGGTGGTAAGCAGACATGTAGTAGAGGCAACGCAGGAGGCAGCTCTAGTGGTAAAGGAGAAGGTGGTAGTAACGACTTTGATGATAGAAGAAGAGGTGGTGGTGGCGATTCTAGTGGTAGAAGAGGAGGCGGTAGTGCTAGAACGTGAGTGATAGTGGGGGAGGGCAGCAGCGCTGGCGTAGATAGAGGCGGCAACGGAGACAGTGGCTCAGGAGGCAGAAGCATCGGTGCTGGTGGTGGCCGGTTGATCTTCAGGGGAGAAGGGGGATGGAGTTGTGGTGCTCGATTGTGAGCGGGGGTGGGAGATCGAGACGCCTTCGATACTGTCTCCCAGCTATTCCGAGAGGGAATCCTAAGTAGAGACGTTGGAGTAGATGGAAGAGATAGTGGTGGTGGTGTAGTGGTAGATGGTCGAGACGGTGCCCGTAAAAAAACGATGATTTCTCTAGAAATAGATAGGGCCGACCCTAAGAAGCATCATGGGAGCTCCAAAACCAAGTAGGTTTCGAAGACTTAAAAGGTAATATTGTCATTTTTTTTAAATAACAATTTGCATTGCCCACAGTCATTTTCTGTCCAAAAACAAAAGAAAACGTCTAACCCGAAAATAATTATTTTTTAGGGTAACGAGGGAATATTATATAAAAGTGTTTATAAGAAAATAAGCAATAAAACACTGAAATTGAAATGACATAATTGAAAGTGAGTTCCCACAATAGAGGATGCTGAAACAAGAAAGTTAAGAGCTCAAGGCACCGACCGCTTCCCTGAAATGTATGGAAGGGGATACTGCGGTAGCGTTTGACGACACGATACAACGAATCCAAACTGGAAGCTAGGGTAGAGCAGACCCATTGCTGGAGAAAAACTATGGTGGACTGAATACTCCCCCGGGTTGTCAACGTGCGTCGTCCTCCCTGGACAGATAATGATAAGGCTCCAAAACGCGGGATTGTTGACCTCCGAGTAGGTAGGGAAGTATTGTGTCAGTTCTTTGTGGAACCTCTAGTGGTGGAATTAGCTTTTTTGGTGAGGAGGGGCACCAAAAAATTTCAATAGTAATACATAACGTAAAAAAAATTTGAGGAGGGGCACAGTTAAAAATTTATAAGAATTTAAGGGGTATCTTTCAGAAAATTCAAAAATTAGTAGCAAAATTTCAACAAAAAAAAAAATTTGAGGGGGGGCACGTGCCCCCCCTGGGCCCTACCTAGCTCCGCCACTCCTCTGCCACCTTACGTCTAGAGGGGCGATGAAACCGGCCGACCCCCCTCTAGACCACCTCGTACTCATTCGGCGAGGTGAGGATACATAGAGCCCCCCGTCGCCAAGTGTGACTCCCCCTCGGAATGGATGGATCCATTATTCCCGGTACACGAAACCCTACGTCACTAGTATGATGTAACGGTTGGTCCTCCCCCGGCCCGGTGATAAGTGTGGTCATCGCCTCTCCACCAGAAAACGGCGAGAACGCGTCAGGGGATAGTGATGTTGCACGAGACCACAAGGATAGAACTATCAGAGATGAGAAATCCACCATACTTGCTTCTGTTTCCTCGTTGTTCGACGTGTAGTGGCTATCGGAATTGTAGAGAGTTACCGCCTCTATAATTGCTTCAAGCCCTAGTTTTCAGAGCCATGAAAATACTTATAATTAGAATAATTAGAATACCATACACACAAATTGTTATAGAGTGATATGAAAATCACACATAATTAAGGGTAATTATCTCCATTTCTTTTTTTACAACCATATTATCGGTCTGAACACGTGAACTCAAAATTGGACTTGTCCAAACCCAAAGTAGGCAGGCCCTTTAAGAGGATCAAATATAGGCCCATTATCTCCTCTTCAGTGACTAGGCCACGTAGCCTACTCGAATCTGTTGTGTGGTCGCTTCTGAACCGAACCAATCGAGTCGAACCCTTCTTCCCCAACCGTCAACTTCTCCAGTCCGCCATGGCGGCTTCGAAGCTCCTAAGCCGTCTCCGGACTCCGTTCACCGCCGTCTGTCGCACTCGCTCACCACGAGCTTTCCTCTCCTCTAGACTCTTCTCTGACGTCTCATCGCCGCCTCCTCCACCGACCCCAACGCCACTTGGAACGCCTCCACGATCCTCATACGCCAAGGAACTTCCTAAAAATACCGGAAATGCGTCCTCTTCTTATTCTTCTTCTTCTCTCAAGGAGCACGAGCTTGCCAAATTCGCCGCCATTGCCGATTCCTGGTGAGCTACAGGTTCAAATATGTATTTCATTCAGATACGAGTTTTGATTTGTAGCGCGAGGAGAGCATTGTTGGTTGATGAAATTAGGGCAATGAATTAGAAGTTGTGTCTGTTTCGATGTAATTGGAAATTACAATCTGTTAGATCAACTGTGTTCTCTAACACTAGCTGAATCTAAATGTCACAAATTTTCTGGTATATAACACGAACATTTTCAATTCAATCAGTGATCTTTAGGGTTCTACCTCCAAAGTTATTTGCCTCCACTTTTGACACCATTTATATAACTTAATGTAATTATAAGAAACATGAACTGGGTTTGTAGCACTACAATTGATGTGCAAGAACGATTTTTTGTGTCTATATCTTGCTGCAAGGTAACCTTAATATCTGAATATTGAGCCTTTGATGGGTTGGTGAAATGTACTGGCTTCTCGTGTCTTGTGATTAGGTGGGATTCTCAAGGGCCATTCAAACCGCTGCACATCATGAATCCTACAAGACTAGCATTCATCCGGTCCACTCTTTGTCGGCATTTCAGGTACTTCACACCTTTTCCTTTCGGATTTAAGCTGGATCCTTGATTTCCTTGGATCATTGTTTGTTTTCATTTCCAAGTTGAAACTCGTTAATATTGATGGGTGTCTGGAAATCTGTCTGTTTTGATTTCCTCCTGCAAAGGTATTGGCTAAATGGGCTTAGTTATTAGAAGTATAAGCACCCTTGGAATTTCTACTGACAACATGCTTAATAGTTGGGAATTAAATATCCGTGAATGTAAATGTATATGACGAAGATTGCAAAGTCCCTCGATATGATTCTAGTGTCTATAAATCGTTTTAGATCGCTGGACTGGCTTTAGAGTTTTCTGACTCCAAATAATCAATCTTTGCTGGCATATTGCTAAATTCATAATACCATCTGCAACTTGCTAACCATCTATGAAAGACTACTTATATTAGCTTCTGGTTCGAAATTTGATGTTCTTCAAACCTTGATGCCCTTAAACATGACTTTTATGTCATGTGTTTACATGCTTTTACTGTTTTGGGTTTGCTGCTTCACTGTTTATTACTTGTCAGGTTTTCTTCCTCAGTCATGCCTTTTATTTTCTTGCATCTCTTTAGTTCTGATTTCCCTTCCCTATTTCAGAAAGGACCCAAACTCTGCTAGGCCTTTTGAAGGACTAAAAATCGCTGATGTTGGCTGTGGAGGTGGTATTCTTTCAGAGGTACTATACCCTATTTTCTGTTGTATGAACCTTAATTCACACTGTCATGTTGCTGATAAACGAAAATCACTGTCATATAAATGTGACAAATTTTGAAGGATCTAAATCATGTGACAAACATTGCGAAATGCAGGTGGAAATTAATTTTGTACTGACCTTTTTTTTTCAGCCTTTGGTTCGAATGGGAGCTACTGTGACGGGAGTTGATGCTGTTGAGAAGAATATCAAGATTGCACGCCTCCATGCTGTATGGTCATCTCTTAATAAAATTTCCTTACAGTTTATTTCTTCCTTATAATTTTATTTATTTATTTTCATTTCTCGCCAATTGTTTTACATATTATTATAATAGGATTTTGATTTACAAATTACTGCTATCATTAAGTATTTCCCTATCCCAGAGTTATCATTGTGCTTATTGGATATCAACATGATTAGAGTGCATTGTTTAGTCAATAGTCACTGATTAATATTTATTAAATTGGAAATTTAATATTTAATCGGAAAACTAAATTTGTATAAGAAAAATGTCTTTCACACTGGGCTATATTTATCTACTTTAACTTGCCTGCAGGATGTGGATCCAGTGACTTCAAACATCGAATACTGTTGCACAACAGCTGGTAAATAATTGAATTTTGTATGATTGACTGAGTTTCTTGATTATTGATGATATGCTAAATGATTTGTTTATTGGAACAATTGATCTAAATGATTATTTTCCATGGACAGAGAAGCTGGTTGAGGAACAGAGGAAGTTTGATGCTGTGATTTCCCTGGAGGTTCTCTCTCTCTCACTCGCATGTGCGCCTCTGTTGTTGCATCTTTACATTCTTAACCATTTTTGAACTATTGTTTGAGTAACACTGAATTATTTAAAAGTGGTTGCATCTAGTTTGTTTGAATAATTGTAAATTTGTAATTGAAGGTGATTGAACACGTAGCAAATCCTGCTGAGTTCTGCAAGTCCCTGTCGGCATTAACTGTTCCTGATGGAGCTACTGTAGTTTCAACCATTAATAGGTCTATGAGAGCATATGCTTCTGCTATTGTTGCCGCTGAATATATTCTCCATTGGGTATTATTCTTCCACTCATTCAGGAACTTAATACTTCTTCCAATTTCCATAGTTATTTCTTAAGATAATCTCACTCAGCTACCCCTATGTATGTATCATTCTCAACTAACTACCCTAACTTAAAAATGTATTTGACATCAAGTTTCTTAAGTCTCATTTTACCCCAATCCCGTCAACTTTTGATGGAATTGGTGTAGATTGAAACTAGAAAACTAAAGGGTTGTCAAAAACCTTTTGAACTCAAGGGTAATTGATTGAGAAAGGTGCATACTTAAGGGTAGCTGAGAGAGATTATCCCTTATCTCTTTAGCATTGTTTTCGGATTAATCAAGTTATATCATTCGATGATTGACAGCTCCCAAAGGGAACACATCAGTGGTCGAGTTTCTTAACTCCCGAAGAACTAGTCCTGATCCTACAACGAGCTTCTATATCTGTAAGTGAATACCAAAACGACAACATTCATACCAAACACCTGGATCGTATCTGCATTACTGGTAATCTTGATTGCAGTTTTGACGAGTTTTGTCCAGGTAGAAGAGATGGCTGGTTTTGCATTCAACCCGTTGACGGGACGCTGGTCGTTATCGGATGATATAGGTGTGAATTTTATTGCATTTGGATCCAAAACGGCTACACAGTAACGTGCACGGATGAGGAACATTTTGGGTCTGTGATTAAGCTGTGCCGTGCCATTCTGTGGCTGCTGACATATTCAGGTTTGGAGTTATTAAGGTAGTTTGGTTCTCGGAAAGAGCAAAAAAGCTTCTTGTTCCTTATCTTTGGGAAGTAATAACTATTGAGCTTCCCGAGGACATAAACACCGACCATACATGACCCACACTCTATCCCTCCAGTCTCTACTTCACACCTCTGCTTTTATGGGTTTCGTTGGACTTTTTTCTCAATTGTACTCAATTTCAACGTTGTGCAATCATAAATATTAAAATTTAAATGAATTATATAACAGCTGAATATGTTAATTTTTATATATGGACTCTAATTTGATCGGTCATTATTTTGTATAAAAGTAAGGGATAATGGTAAAAAAAGAGAGTCTGGAGGTACTTTTTTTCTTTCTAAATTATATTTCTTTTTTAATAATTGTGAAAGTAGTCCGAGAGGTGAAATCGGCTACAAACCACTCTTAACCTAAAAACTAGAGAACCAATCCTATCCACACACACCTAACATCCAACATTCCACATAATGCCACATCACCACCCCAATTTACCCAAACTCACGCCAATTGCATCTTCTCTCACACAAGCAAGGGCATAATTGTAAAAACATGGTGCCATGTGGACAAGTGTCCATTTTTTTCTTCACTAATTTAATATTTCTCGATTCGTTTGAACTCCGATTAGCTTCAAACTTGCGCCAATATTTTTATTTTTTCAAGAGCTTTAAATCAAGATCAATCATGAATATATTTTGAAGCACGAAAATAAAAAGGTATATCGGAGTGATAAAAAAATGTTGAGTGTTGATAAATCTTCACTAATAAATGTTTTATATCGGATGTATCAAACTAGTGCTAAATGTTGATAAAAACATGTACTGATGTGATAAAAACCATGTTCAATTTTGATAATAAGTGTGATAAATGATCAGTTTTGGAGAATGAGAGGATAAAACCAGTGTAGAGTGTTGATAAAACCAGTGTAAAGTGTTGATAAAACCAGAGCAAAGTGTTGATAAAAATTAGCCAGATATAATTTCTTTAAAAACCAGCCCCGAAATAAATAAAAATTCGTGCTTCAAAAAAACCATATGACGGGGATGATAAAACACACGTAGTTGAATGATAAACCTAGTGTTTAGTGTTGATAAAACTAGTGTTCATAAAAAGCACGCGATGAGAGATAAAAACATGATCAGTTTTGGAAAATGAGGTGATAAAACCAGTGTAAAGTGTTGATAAAACCAGTGTAAAAGTGTTGATAAATCCAGAGCAAAGTGTTGATAAAAATTACCCAGATTTTTTTTAAAAAAAATCAACACCGAAATAATTTTTTTTTCGTGCTTCAAAATATATTCATGACTGATCTTGATTTAAAGCCCTTTAAAAAACAAAACTAATGGCGCAAGTTTGAAGCCAATCGGAGTTCAAACGAAGCGGGAAAAATTAAATTAGTGAATTGATTAAAAAAAATAACATGATAGTTTTACTAAAAAGCCCTTACCACTTATTAAAAAGTGTTGTTTTTGTTGCAGTCAACAAGTCAACTACTCAATTGCATCTCATCCATCCATTCTTAAAATAGATGGCTTAGATTGATTCTCTAGTTTTTAGGTTAAGACATGGTTTGTATTTGATTTCTTCTCAGTAGTCCGAACTTACTTTTTTTTGTTGCGCTTGGTTTAGCTTTATTTCAAAATGATGATTTTTGTCTTTTGAAGATAATAAAATTAAAACATATTTTTTGGTGTTTTTAATTATATTCATCTCTATATGTTTAACAATAAGAAAATTAATAGACGTGAAAACTATGAAATTTTGTTTTTTATTTATTACCTTTAAAAATATTTAAAAATAAAATCGTCACTATAAAATAAATTTACTGAGAATCCCAAAAAGAAAATACCTCTTATCCCTCGAAGTATTATTAATCATGTGAATGAATTATTATCATACTAAACAATCATTTGTGTGGCTAATCTAAGTAGACAATTATTTTTAAGTAGTTATTTAATTAAGGATATCTCTACATATAAAAAATTAACTGATAAAATAAATGCTTGGAATTGCATTTGTAAATTTCTGAAATCTTGATTATCATATGTGAAGAATAACTTTAACATAAATGAAAATTTAATTTTAATTCAATAAAATTCACATATATCATCCCATTTTCCATCAATATGAACTCTTGATTATCAAGTACTGTCACCGTGTCACGTGTACCCTCTCGTACAAATTAACATATAGTTTTTACCAAAATATTATAAAATAAATGAGAGACTAATGTAGCTTAGTTCTAAAATCTCTTAAAGGATAAACATGTGACGTGGAAAATCAGTAAAATTAAATACAAAAAAGTGGTCCGAGTGAAGACAGATAAGGATCCTATTTATTCAGAAATTGACCCCAAAACGTGGAAGAAGAAAGAAGAATAGAAAATCGGAGAATTGGAGATGATCCAATTCACACACTAACAAATACGATCCGTGCACGAAACTGCACAATCCGATCATCTCAGCGGTCTCTTCCAATTTCCGGCGAAGAATCATGTCATCGGACTCATCCGCTAGAGCTCAGGGCCGATTGGCCGTGCTCTCTGCTCATTTAGCTGCTGCTGCGATCGATTCCTCCTCCTCGCACTTGATCCCGTATCTGGAGCCGTCATGTGTCTCCTCCCAATCCATGGTGCAGCCGCCGGGAAACCTCAAGGGGTCCTTGACCGTCATCGACGAACGCACCGGCAAGAAATACCAGCTTCCGGTCTCCGAGAATGGTACTCTTAAGGCTTCCGACTTTAAGAAGGTATCTACTGTTTTTTTTTTTGGATCTGGGTCTCGAGAAGGGTTTGATTTGGTTTGATCTGGTGTTTTGAATGTTGGGTATTGGTTGAATGTCGATTGTTATGCTTGGTTTTGTATTGTGTGTTGATGGGGATTGGATAATTCATTGTTTCTGTTTGATGGGTATGCGAGGCTAAGGAAAAAATATATACAAATTTGATAACTTTTACATGTCATTAATCATCCATGCTTTCTATAGTTTTTTTTATAGACTATATTGCAGGTGTATCAAAGCATTTGGTCTAAGACCTTGCTTATGTAGAAGCAAGGGAGCACAGAAACATTTTTTTGATTTTTAAACATTTTTTTTAACGTTGAGGTTTCAAGTATGAACTATCTTATGTAGAAGAGAACTCTAATTTTTTTTGTGATCCCCATCTTGAGAGAGGCCCTGCAAGGGCTGAGTAGAGAGAGACGCTTAAAGGGCTGGACGGAGAGAAGCCCAGAGAAGTTGGGTAGAAATAAATGAGTGAGGTACTGTCATTGAGGTGTTTCATGTCAGATTGATCTTGATATTTTATTGGGTCGGGGTGAACTATGGTTTATACTTCATTTGGTAGGTTGTTGAGAAAATTAAGGGAAACAAAATTTAAATGGGTTCACTATTTGGTTTCAGTTGGCTGCGACCTTGATGTGAATCGGGCTCTTAATTTATGGGGTGCCTTTTTCCGGATCAGCTTTGGAAATATTTATCTCTGTTTGATTTTTGTTTTCATGCCTGTTTTCTGAACATGCTCTCCTTATCAGTTGAGCGTCAAACTCATTGAATGAAATGCCATGATGCTTTACTGAAGTTTGGGAAAGTGTTAGTTTTTTCGTTGCATGGAGCCAAAAGAAAATGCACTAATATAATGTGATGGTACAATGTTTTGGCTTGATGACAGGAACCTTAGTGAAATTTAAACAGCCTATGGATGTAGATATTGTTTATCGATCCTGAGCTACTTACAAATGAAACATATCTTTAATATCATTTCCTAAATCAATTTGAAGTGCATGTTAACTGATTGGTGATGAGGTGAACGTGATGTCAATCATTTTACTTTTTCTGTTATTTGATAGTTGTTTCTGTGAATATACAGATAACAACAGGGAATAATGACAAGGGGCTCAAACTTTATGACCCAGGCTATCTCAATACAGCTCCTGTTCAGTCAACAATATGCTATATTGATGGTGATGAGGGGATCCTTAGATATAGAGGCTACCCAATTGAAGAATTGGCTGAGAGTAGCTCCTTTTTGGAAGTGGCTTATCTCTTAAGTAAGTATTGTCGATGGAGATATGTAGTCCATATTGATTTCTGACAATTAGTTAGTATTCTGAAACGGAATTTACGCTATCGTCGTTTGATTATGTTTTGACGAAATAAATTAACAAATGCAAAATCTGCTGCGGCGTACGTACACTCAGATGACCAATAATGCTGATGAACAAATGCAAGTTCTCATAGATGGATAATTTAAATCAAAATGGGTTTGATTAGTTCTTTTTCCCCTTTAAGTACAAATTTAATTAGTTGCTTGGCAGAATTAATTCATGAAGGCTACTTATTGCACATCTACCTATTTCTTGCAAAACAAATGCCTGTTTTATGGATTAAGATTTGTTTCTAAGTATATTTGTTTTCTTCTTTCAGTGTATGGAAACTTGCCTTCTCAAAGTCAGTTAGCAGACTGGGAATTTGCCGTTTCTCAACATTCAGCAGTTCCTCAGGGGCTTTTGGTGCGTTTCTCTTAAACATGTTTATTCTTCTCCTAAGCTTGCCAAATTTTCAATTCAGTTACCCTCGATGGTTTCTAGTTTAGCTGAAACCATAAGTAAAATTGAGTTGAGGCATATGAAATTATCTTTTAACTACCAGTCTCTCTCTCTCTCTCAAGTCCATTATTTCTCAACAATATATCAGAGCTCTAATTCTACTTCTGATTTTTTTTAAAGATTTCTTTTGCCTTTATACAGATTCGCTTACCCATCCTTGTAGGTGCTTTTGACTGAATCGTTTCTTTTGTATATGATATTGCAGGATATCATACACACAATGCCTCATGATGCACACCCAATGGGTGTACTTGTCAGTGCAATGAGTGCACTTTCTGTCTTTCACCCAGATGCCAATCCAGCTCTTAGAGTGAGTTGCTAATTCAATGTGAAATCCGGATCTTTTTGTACAACTAAACATGGTTTAATTTACATGAGCTTCAATATTTTTACCCTGGATGTGTTGATTGATGTTAGTGCACACAATATCTGGTGTTTTAGTATACAAGTATTACCTTGCAGTAAGGTCTTATCTGTTATGTTTACATTATAAATTTGTTGCAAAAAGCACCCTAGTGATGTAGTTGGTTGTTTGTATAGGGCCAAGACCTTTACAAGTCGAAGCAAGTGAGAGATAAACAAATAGCACGAATACTTGGCAAGGTTTGGCCATTCAATTTTCTTTTCATTCTACCGAAGTGATTATCTGGTCATGAACCATGATGTTCGTTTAGTTGTTAGTGTTGTGTACTAATATAGATAAAATCGAATTCATGTACTATGCAGGCACCAACCGTAGCTGCTGCAGCTTATTTGAGGCTGGCAGGAAGGCCGCCAGTTCTTCCTTCCAATAACCTTTCATATTCAGAGAACTTCTTGTACATGTTAGATTCACTGTAAGTTCTGCTGGCCTCTTATTCTTGGTATTGGTTGCTGCAAATATATTTTTTTATATATAGAATGTGCAATTAATATTGGAATAGTTGCAAAAGAGTACGGTTTTCACTTTTTGTAACTTGTAGCCCTCTTCTTTGGTAATTGCAAAAAAGTGCACTGAACTTGTCTTTTTGTGTACTTTGTATAAATTTGTTTCAAAATGATGACTTTACCCTTGGAAATTAATATTTTAAAATAATGAGTAAAGACCAAAAAATCAAAATTTTCACATCCCTTAATTTCTTGCTCTTAAGGGATATAAAATTTTGGATTTTTTGTTTTTTACTTATTATATTTTAAATCTAAACTCTTACGGTAAAATCATCAGTTTTATACAAAGTGCAACAAAAATAGAAGTTCAGGGTACTTTTTTTGCAGTTATCCCATCAATATTCAATTATTTCAATGGCTCAGATAGAAACGGGCTTACATTGAGTGACTTAAAAGTCAATGTAAAACTGTATATCACAAGCTTAACCGAAATAAAAACTGCAGCATTATGACACTCTTATACAAATTTGCAGAGGCAACAGGGCTTATAAACCCAATCCACGACTCGCTCGGGTTCTAGATGTTCTGTTCATACTTCATGCAGAACATGAAATGAACTGCTCTACTGCTGCTGCCCGGCATCTGGCATCAAGGTAGGCATGTTATTATTTTGTTCAGTAGTGGAAAAAAACAGTGAGCTGGCTTTGAAACTTAACCTTCATGACCATCATTTTAGTGGCGTTGATGTATACACTGCTTTGGCTGGAGCTGTTGGAGCATTGTACGGACCCCTTCATGGTGGAGCAAATGAGGTAAGTGTAAAAAGTGTTTGTGTATATTATTACACTTTGTTCATTGTTAGGAAATTAACGGTTGGGGCAAACATCACTTCAATATATCCTCCTTGAATCTTATTAGGCGGTACTTAAGATGTTGAGTGAGATTGGAACTGTTGCTAACATCCCTGAGTTCATTGAAGGTGTAAAGAACAAGTGAGTTGTGATTACTGTATAATTACATTTTTTAGGGAAAATCTTACTCAGCAACCCTAAGTACGTACCATTCTCAACTAATACCCCTAAGTTTAAAAAGTTTTTGACAACCCCCTTAAGACTTTTAGTCTCAATATTTCCCAATTTTGTGAACTTTTGGGTGTGAATTGATGATGAAGAATAAAAAATATAAGGGTATGGTCGTCATTTCACATCCCAAAAGTTCACGGAAATGGCGTAAATTGAGAATATAAAAAATGTAGGGGATGTCAAAAACTTTTTAAACTTAGGGGTAGTTGATTGACAAAGATACATACTCAAGGTAGCTAATTGAGGTTGTCTCAATTTTTTGTTGTTGATCTTCCTCTAACTATATACCTTTAGGAAGAGAAAGATGTCGGGCTTTGGGCACCGTGTGTACAAAAACTATGACCCAAGAGCAAAGGTCATAAGGAAATTGGCTGACGAAGTGTTTTCGATTGTTGGTCGGGATCCTCTCATTGAGGTGCGAACCTAAACTATTACATTTTGTTGAAGAAAAAAAGCTACGATAATGTCTTCATTCAATTTCTGGAATTGTGAAAAATATTGAATCACGGGACTTGTAAACATGCCTTAGCCCGATCAGATTATTGATTCATTGTTCTGTTAACATATGTGCATACTCAGGTAGCTGTTGCACTGGAGAAAGCTGCATTATCTGATGAGTATTTTGTCAAGAGGAAATTATATCCAAATGTTGATTTTTACTCTGGGCTGATTTATAGGTATGATTAGTTTTAGAGTAATAACTAATAAGATCATAATGTCTTCAATGCAAGGGACGGTAATGAAATGCTAATGTTTTTTCTTTTTGCTACACAGGGCAATTGGATTTCCAACTGAGTTCTTCCCTGTATTATTTGCAATCCCTCGAATGGCTGGGTACCTGGCACATTGGCGAGAGTCACTGGATGACCCAGACACTAAAATTATGAGACCGCAAGAGGTTAGTTTCTCACATGGACAAATATATCTGTTTCTTTGAATACACGAAACTTAGATGAATATATCTGTTTCTTTTTGGTATTACTACCGTTCAAACTAACAGAATCCATCCAAAAATCGGTCGCATGCATGTCATGTTGCCACCCTAAACTTAGATGAATACATCTGTTTAATGTTGCAACATGATTTTCGTCCAAAGTATAAGGTTGCAACATGTAATTTCCCCTAAAAAAATCTAATTATTTTGCTGGTGTGATGTTGGAACATGATGTATAAATCATGAAATTATAAAACTGTTCTGTATGGATTAAAATTGAGTATAGTATACTTGGGTGTTGAACCTGAACAAAATGGATACTTTGTATATAACTTCTGAGCAAAAGATGTTTCGAGACATTGATTTTTAACAAAAGGGATAATTGCAAAAAAGTACTATGAGGTATTCACTTTTTGCAACTTCTGGCCCCCTTCTTTGATAATTGCAAAAATGTGTCTGAACTTGTCTTTTTATTGCACTTCGTATAAATTTGTATGAAAATGCTGATTTTACCCGTGAAAATTTAAAATTTAAAAATAATAATTAAAGAATAAAAAATCTAAATTTTCGCATCGCTTAAATTTTTGTTCTTTGTACAGTAAAAAGAGGAAGGAATTTATGGATATGAAAATTCGGATTTTTTGTTCTGTAATAATTTTTAAAATCTAAATTGTATGGGTAAAATCGTCATTTTAGTACAAATTGCAACTTATTTTTTTGCAATTATCAAGAGGGCTACAAATTTCATAAAATGAATGCCTTAGGGTACTTTTTTGTAATCATCTCTAAACACATTGTGTATCATTCTCAAACATACTTTAAATTTACTCGAACAGTTGAAATACTTACTGCTTTAGCTCTTACATTTGGGGATGTTACTAACATATCATACAACTCAGGTTTATACTGGACACTGGCTGCGACACTACACGTCTCCAAGAGAACGAACAGTATCTACAGATACTGCTGACAAGCTCAGTCAGGTGCCTGTTTCAAACGCCACCAAGAGGCGGTTGGCAGGAACCGGGGCTTAGCCTGAGTATTTGAAATCATACACATGATATTTATTGTCAGTAACCAATGGAGGCCGAATAAATGTATCCACGTTCATGGTTTGTGGCTTTAAGATATGTTCTGAAGACAAAAGCTAGAAGATGAATTGATCTACAACTTCAATTGATGTGTACTCTTGAAATGTTTGCTGTTGTGAACTTTAAAAGGGTAAATGATGAATGAGACCATTAGTAGTTAACTATTAACTAGTGGATCATTGGCTTCGTGTTATTGATGAGGTTCGTTTTTGTATCAGAAAATTGCTAGAAAAATGTCCTGATTTTTGTCGTTGTATGTAAATTTATATCAAAATAACAATTTCACCCTCCAAAATTAATTTTAAAATAATAAACAAGGCAGAAAAAACTAAATTTTCAAATCTTTTAAATATTGTACTACTTACTTTTTGTAAGGTACAAAAAGAATAAAAAGTAAAGGTTGCAAAATTTTAAATCTTTTGTTTTTACTTATTATTTTTTAGGGATAATTGTCCAAAACTACTCTAAAGTTTTGTCCACAAACGAGTTGATGCACAAAGTTTCGTCCACGCTGTGTGGCTACCCTAAAGTTTTGTCCACGACTTTTTAGTTTTAACGTAATAAGGATGTTCAGAATGATGGTCTGGGGCTTTGGGCAGTGCTTTCCGGATTGAATGGAAGCGTGGACAAAACTTCTATGCACCCACAAAATCGTGGGCAAAACTTCAATGCACCCACAAAAGCGTGGACAAAACTTCAAGATAGCCACACAGCGTGGACAAAACTTTGTGCATCAACTCGTTTGTGGACGAAACTTTAGGGTAGTTTTAGACAATTATCCCTATTTTTTAAATCTAATTTTTAAGGCCAAAATGACAATTTTTACATAAATTACAACAAAAAGACAAATTCAATATACTTTTTTTTGTAATTATAAAAAAAGATGGGTTACAAGTTATAAAAAAGAATGCCTACGGATATTTTGTTTACAATATTCCCTAAATTAGACTAAGAATTGTAGATATACACACCGTTGGTGACTTTTCTGTCAAATTGGTCATATCCAGTAAAGTAAAAGATCAAAACTTTTATTCCCGAAAAAAGAACTGGTCGTTGTAGTTTTGCTATGTTGAATCAGGTAAGAGCAAATATCTTCCAGCCTCTACAAATGATTTTAATTTACTAAATTTGGTAGAGATCTCAAAACATTGAACAGTTGCTTACAATAATGTTTTGTGATCTTATATATATATCTTATGCACAAAAGCCAGGGGGGGAAGAAATGCCACTTCATCACCATTTCCAGGACCTTGAAACAAATATACTGAGATCGAACGCGAACCCATTTCAAAAGGCTCATGGTTTATGAATAACATCAATAGCAAAGACATTAACCGTACAACAGAATCATATAGATGCCTCAATCCACTCTCAATGTGGCTTTTGTAACGAAACCACTCATAATTGCAGAAATACTCTACTGTCATACCAAAACAGTCACGGCCGAAACAGCTTCAAGAGAGGAGCCACATACCAAGCAGAACGGGAGCAAAGATTCCACGAATAATTGCAAAAAAGTAACATGTTATTCACTTTTTTCAATTTGTAGCCCTTTTCTTTGATAATTGCAAAAAAAAAGTGCCATCAACTTGTTTTTTTTGCACTCCATATAAACTTGTTTCAAAATGACGATTTTACTCTTGGAAATTTATATTTAAAAATAATAATTAAAGAACAAAAAACACAAATTTTCTTATCCCTTAAATTACTTACTCTTTGTATCGTATAAAGAGAAGAAAATTAAGGATATGAGAATTTGGATTTTTGTTTTTTACTTATTATTTTTTATAATATAAATTGAAGGGCAAAATCGTTGTTTTCATACAAAATTGCAACAAAAGACCACTTCTTGGTACTTTTTTGCAATTATCAAAGTAGAGGGCTACAAATAGCAAAAAGTGAATACTTCAGGGTACTTTTTTTGCAATTATCCCAAGATTCTATCAACATGGCCTCTGTCTCCACGGAAAATGCCAAATTGATTCTAGAATCTTCTTTGAGTCGGGTTGGTTGGTTTAGAAGTTGATGCAGCACCTTTTCCCGGAAAACTATTAGGCTTCACAGGGGTGGGCAGAGAGAGACTACAAAGACGATTAGCAAATGTAATTATGATTAGCAATGTCTCCATTGAAAGCTACTAAGGTATGTAGAGAGAATAGATTGTTACCCCTTATGCCTTTGTAAGGCATTTATCTTCTTAGCTGCAATAGAAGTCGATGCAGCACCCTTTCCCGAACAACTATTAGGCTTCACAGGGGTGGGCAGAGAGAGACTACAAAGACGATTAGCAAATGTAATTATGATTATCCATGTGTCCATTGAAAGCTACTTAGATAAGGAGAGAAGAGATTGTTACCCCTTATTCCTTTGCAAGGCATTTTTCTTTATAGCTGCAATAGAAGTCGATGCAGCACCCGTTCCCGAAAAACTATTAGGCTTCACAGGGGTGGGCAGAGAGAGTCTACAACGACGATTAGCAAATGTAATTATGATTAGCAATGTGTCCACTGAAAGCTACTTAGATAAGGAGAGAAGAGATCGTTACCCCTTATTCCTTTGCAAGGCATTTTTCTTCATAGCTGTAAGATTCTTAACCTCAAGACTGTTAAGAAAATGTCAGTCTATGCTCAATGACCCAATTTAAAGGAATTCTCGATTTACTTGAGTTACCCATAGTGAATAACCGATACCAGGAATAACTTGAAAAATGTGAAGATTATAAATGTGAAGAAAATGTCAGTCTAGACTTAAGTGTAGCTGATTGTAATTAACCCATATACGCATGTAGGAAAATGAAGTAGACATCGTTCATATATTAGGAAATCTAGGAACATAAAAGGCTGAAACCGGTTTCCAATTTAACAAAAGCAAGGAGGAATAGGAATTTTGGTTTCCATAAATAGGGCAGTTTTACAAGAAAGACGGTACCTCTTATGACATTCTATTTTCGACTTCTTCATTATGTTGCTCTTCCAACCGGAGACATCATAGCCACTACCTACAAAGAATCAGCCAAAGTAAGAACAAAGAAGCGCAATGTTGCTACTTCAAGAGATGCCAGCTCCCTTTGAGGATTTTGTCCTCAATCATTATTACAATTTACAAACTAAAATAAACTATAAGACCAATCAATCAATCAATCATAAGTTAATACCATAATAGCTTCTCTTATTGCTAGAGGGTGGAACCTTTGCGCAAAGTTGAACTTGCCTACTTTGTTTACCTACAAAGCAAACACATGGTAAGTATTTTTAAACTTTCACAAGTTAAAGCAAAACTATATCCTCAAATTCACACACACATATTTTCATACACGTGAGTTTGAGATAAAGAAAGAACATACGAGCATCTTCTTTCTCATATAGTTTCTTGATTCGATCAACAGTCTTGCTCTCAGCCTCATTCACATCCTTCATTTTGGCCTGACAGCAAATCACCACAATTTAATAATATGTGAAGAGCTCAATACAAATACCATAATGGACTAATGTATACAATATACTAGGGATAATTACAGATAGTTTTGTGTACTATACGTATTTTGCACATAATTATCCTAAATTTTAAACTTCTATATCCAGCTATCTAAACCATCAAAAAACTGCAGATACCTCTACTTCAGAAAATGGTGCAAATTCCCTTGATCCTAATTTCAAAAAAAGACCCCTTAAAAGACAAAACAACTGGTATTTTTTGAGATTAGGGTCAATGGCATTTTTGTCATTTTCTGACGAAATAGAGTTAGCTGCAATTTTTTGAAAGCTTAGAGTTGAGGGCAATTGTATGCAAAAGACGCAAAATACACAATAGCTATCTGCAATTAACTCAAAATATTACAGCATATTTGCTGCAAATATATATAATAGATTGTAAAAGCGACATCACCTCATACAATTGGATCCATCTAAATGCCACTTTCTTCTTTCTCATTCTCTCGACAACAACCTCAGCGTTCTTAGTTCCAAACTCCTTTTCGTAAAAATTCTTCCACAACTTATCAGTAACCGGGCTCAAATCAGTCACCTACAGAAGTTACCGAGAAAGTTCAAGAACACCAATCGAGTTGGAAATCAAAATCACAGTATATTTGTACACACCCCCATCTTACCGTCGTGGATTTTTCTATGTGCATCAATTGATCAAGTGAGCAATGTTCCAAAATCTTCTCGAGGAGACTCAAATCGATTCCACCAACATCACCAAGGTACCTTACATTATCTATAGCTGTCCTAACACAAAGATCAACCAACGATGGAGGCCTTTTCTGCATCATGCTGGGCCTCTCGTCCCTGTAAGCCATTTATGATCTAGAAGAAGAAAATCTACAATTCGATCAAAAACCCAGGAACAAAGACTATAAGTTTGATAGATCAAATCCATAAATTACATTAATCTAAATGTTAACTCAATTCCAAATCAGTACATAAACATAGCTTCATCGAAAATCAAAATTATCATGTTCTGTGCAGGTCAAATAGGTTGAATCTATTTATTCTTCAAATTCAACAATGAAACGAGTCAAAAACGAAAATCTGCTGATAATCATAAAAATTCTCAGCTAAGCTGTTGCATGCATATGATAATATCCTGCAAAACGAATTAAATTTCATAAAAAAAAAAGCGGAAATGGACCGAACAGAGCTGGATTGATGAGAAGGAACAATCAGAAATACACCTAAAATAAATCAAATTCAATTTTCGGGATGATAAGATCGGAGAAGATGGATGATAGAGAAGAGGGAGATGAAGATTTGACCTGTTGATCGGAGACGGAGAGGAGGGTCGCCGGAGAAGAGACAGTGGTGGATGTTTTTCTGATGAGATTTTTATTTTTATTGGACGGCATTTTTGTTTTATTTAAAAAATGATATTAATTGGGTGAGTTTTGCTTTACCTGGCACGAGTTTGTGATGTGAGGTCCGGTACAGCCACCTTCGTAGATAGCATGACGTCACGAGTTTAATATTGTTTTCACTTTTTGACTCGTTTTATTCACCCAATAAAAAAAAGATAAACTATAGAGTAAATTATGTTCACATATCTAATAGTATACATGTTCAACCGATAAATACTTTAAAGTTATTTCGTAACGAAAATATAATCTGAATTAACAATTAGTGACTATATCCGCTTCCATCTATTATGGTTAGATTTAAGGTTGAAGTTGGTTTTAGGATTGTAACACTATGGAGAATTTCTGAAAAAATGAACAATAAATGGACGGGAAAATGATGAAATGTGCGATGTTGTTACTAAGTGTTAGTTCGGGATATGTTTTCGTTACGAAATAACTTTGATGCATTTATTCGTTAAACACGTATAGTACGGAGTATTTCAACGTAATTTACCCTAAACTATAATCAAAATTCTTTTTGTTATTTGAGACCAAAATAAACCGTTACTGATCAAAGTAACCTTCTTCCATTTCGAAATTACTTGGTTGAAAAAGCTCCCAACGTCCGCCTTGTCCAATTATCACGATTTGGATTAGGTATTTTCAAGGCGGACAACTGATTATGGTGTGATCATTCGTCGCTGTGGTGATGTGAGGTTTTGATGTCTTGGGATGGATCATGTTCTTAGAGACCCACCCTCGATATCTCCCAATTAAGGATAGAGGATGCACAAAATTTGTTATGTTACCGTCTATATATGACTGTGTTCATTCAATACCTTGTCCGACCCTTAGGGAGTGGACGTACACTCTGTTTGGGGAACTAGAGTCCCAAATCGTCGTCTTTGGTACAACTGTGTTACGGTACAAGGCACACTGATCTTCCATGTATGCTTTGAATCGGGGAAGGCATGACGCTGAGGTACTTTAGTCACCACCTCGTCGCTCCTCATGAGTATGATAATGATTGGGAGGTCAACTGACATATCCCGTCTACTGACCCAATAGTAGCACTAATTCCACCGAGCGAGGTTTGGTCACCACCCCATCGCTCCTAATGAGCATAATGTGGGGGTGGGGGGTGGGTTGCTCAAAGGCACCAGCCACAAAAGGGTACAACATCCAATCGAAACACACGTGACAAAATATGTAAAAACTCCTAACCTCGTGGGACTAACAAAAAAAATGAAAAAGAGACTCATTTGTCAAACCACTTCATAGGTGTCGTCAAAATAATGCTGCAATAGCTACCGAAATTGGTATTTTACCAAAGAGGAAAAAATGAAGAGAGATGTTTTGTTGCTTACTTAATGTCTTTTGAGGATTCAAAGGTAAAATCATTAGTTTAAAACAAATTTACACAAAGTATAACTAGTTCATAACACTTGTATTTTTCACAAAAGGCGGCTACAACTTGCCTACATGAAAGAAACAATACCCCCCATTTTTTTTTGCAATTATCTTGAAAATAATAAATGAAACTAACCATGTAGTATTAACCACCACTTCAATCTCAAAAGTTATTCAAATAAAACATGAATTGTCTTTGTCCCATATTCATCCAATACAAAACCAAAACATACCTATAAGCTTACTGAATTAGCTAAAACAAGAATAAAGGGATAGTTACACATAAGTACACCTAATTGTAGTGAATGTTATAGAATTGAAGACTAGTTGAAAAGAAATATTAATCAACAGAAAATACAACTTACAGGGTCTCATTACACCTCATTTTATGATAACTTTTATTCTTAAACGACAAATTAAGAACCTAAGAAAAACAGACAATACGATACAAGGAAAAAAAATCATTTATCGTAATTGTACGAGTTCGTGTCCCTAACTGCCTCGTCATTCTTGTACCATAGGAGGAACAAACCTATGATTAGGAAGAGTCTGCTCAAATATGTGACCCACTTTCAGCAATTTCGCCTGCAAAATCGTTATCCACACCAAATACAGGCATTACATTTGCCCTCCATATAAAGAACGAATGATTTATAAAAAATCAAATTAAGAAGTCTGTTGTGTTCGTCATTTATAATTTTTCAATTATTATATATAAAGGGGCATTTTCGTCATCAAACCACAAATTAGGTTGAACGGAGACAAAAACAAAGTTGATTGGGATGAAATGATAATAGTCCGAAGAACAGGGTAGTGGGCTGAAGTATTTGCCAAAATTTTGCTTTTCCTTTTTATATATATTCTTTCTTTTGGATAGTGATTCAGAGAACAAAACCAGACCGAGTGTTGCTTCAACTGTGAAAGAAAATGATCATAACGAGTCAATACCTCATCAAATGGTGCACCAATCATTTGAAGACCAACAGGAAGACCAGCATTTCCTCCTTCAACAAACCCACACGGCAAAACTAATGCAGGTAATCCAGCCAAATTTACATTGACCTATATTGAAATGGAACGAGTTAATACAAATATAGATATAGGTTTCAGGTAAAAACCACTTCTTGTGGTACAAATTAGGAACCCATCTTAACCGTTGGATCGTTAAGATGGAAGGCTCGGATTAAAAAAAATCATTAATTGCGTGAATTGTAAATATGCAGAACTTTGAATTTGTTTTTATAGTTATTTTATAATTTTAAAACCCTAAAAATCAAGGGACATTGGATCTACTGATTCAAAGGCCCAGATGAGTTCTTAGTTTGAACCATAAGGATGGTTTTTACCCGAGTGTATATATATATAGGGGATAGCTTTCAGGTACAATATATATAAAGTGTACGAGCATTGTTTGGAGGAGAATAGAGCGCTTACAGTCATGATGTCACCGGCATACATTGCCAAAGGATCGTTTTTCTTCTCACCTGTAAATGTTACAAATAAGTGTCTACATGTACCATATCTGATCAATTTACAACTCAAAGAAAAGTTTTAAAAAAAGTTAGAAGCATACCGATCTTATAAGCAGCAGATGGAGCTGCAGGTGAGATTAAAATGTCGTTCTGGTCCAAAGCTGATTTGAAACTTTTCTTAATTATAGTCCTAACCTGTAACACTATTGTAATCATAAATTTATTCTTAAGAACCATAGCCGTTTATAAAACCATGATTTTCATCATAATAATAAATATTGAGTTCTTTTTTATATTAAGTTTTCAGATCAGGACTTATCGACTTCAAGCCCCAAAGGTTCCTCATAGCCTTCAAATTCGTTGTAGTTGTGCAAATGTGCATTTTTTTTCACATAAGAGAGGGAAGTCTCACTGAGCTACCCCTAAGTATGCACCATTCTCAACTAACCACACCCGAGTTTAAAAAGTTTTTGACAACACCCTTCACTTTTTTAGTCTCATTTTATCCCAATCATATCAACTTTGGGTGTGAAATGACGAAAATACCCTCATATTTAAAAAATAAAGACTACTTTCGTCATTTCACACCCAAAAGTTGATGGAATTGGAGTAAAATGAGACTACAAATTACTTGGGGCGGGGGTTGTCAATTAATTTCTATACTTAGAGGTAGTTGGTTGAAATAGTGCATACTTAAGGGTAGCTTGAGTGAGATTATCCCTGATAATAGACTAACTGCAAAATATACGTACATATATAGACACAACAATTATCGTAAGCATAAAACATGTATAGTACCTGCTGAGCACGCTTGTAATAGGCATCATAATAACCAGCTGAAAGACCATATGTTCCCATTAAAATTCTCATTTTGACCTGCAAAAGGGTAGTATTAGTATTACATTAATCAAATTCAAACGGTATAGAAAGAGTCAACTCCTACAAAGGTTTTCCATTAGGGCTAATGATCGATAACCCACACAACTATGAATCTATGATAATGTTGTCATTAATGAAACCCAAGCATAAGTACGGAAAAACAATTCGGTATCCACATGAAATATTTCATACCTCACCACCAAAACCTTTAGCTCGGGAATCCCCATACAGAGCATTTAGCTCATCAGCATCAACCTGGTTTCCGTACCTAGGTGTTGTGGACATAATGAAAGTAAGAACTCAATAAATTATTTGTATTACATAAAATCAAGGGATAATTGCAAAAAGTACCCCGAGCAATTTACTTTTTGCAATTTGTAGCCCTCTTCTATGATAATTGCAAAAAAAAGTGCCCTGAACTTATCTTTTTTTTTTGCATTTTGTATAAATTTGTTTCAAAATGACGATTTTAGCCTTGGACTTCAATTTTAAATCGATAATTGAAGAACAAAAAATCCAAATTTTCATATCCCTTAAATTTCTTACTTGTTATTTTTAAAATATAAAAAAGAGTACCCTGAGGTATTCACTTGTTGCAATTTTGGATTTTTTTTTTGTTTTTACTTGTTATTTTTAAAATATAAAGTGTAAGGGTAAAATTGTCATTTTTATACAAAGTGCAACAAAAAGACAAGTTCAGGGTACTTTTTTGCAATTATCAAAGAAGGATACAAATTGCAAAAAGTGAATACCTCAGGGTACTCTTTAGCCCCTAAAATCAATCCTTGGTGGCAATCCATATCATATGATGTCCATAGTCATTTAGCTAATTTCAGCAATTTGACAACACAACAAAATTTTGGGTTTCCTTTGGAAAATCTGAAGTTCAAATCTTGTGAATGAAAGAAATAAATTTTGGAATTTGTGTTGCCTTAGGAAAACTAGTGGTTCAACGTAGAAAGATGGGTTATACTAAAGTAAAAGAAATGGAAACATAAACCCAAAAAGGTATGTTTAGACATAGATTCATACCTGAGTCCATCATAACGAGATAAATTAGAAGATGATTCACAGGAAGCAAGAATATAGTAAGCTGGCAATCCTAGGGAGAATGAAGGCAGCGAAACCTGCAAATTAGTACAGTCGATTTAAAAATTATTTTTCTCCATTCTTCACATGAGTATAGATAGGGTAATTGCAAAAAAATACCCCGAGGTATTCATTTTTTGCAACTTGTAGCCCTCTTCTTTGATAATTACAAAAAAAGTATGTGAACTTGTCTGGTTCTTGCAATTTGTACAAAATGACGATTTTACCCATACAATTTATATTTAAAAAATAATTAGTAAAAAACAAAAAATCCAAATTTTCATATCCCTTAGTTTTCTTCCTCTTTGTACTGTAAAAGAGTAAGAAACTTAAAAGATATGAAAACTTGGATTTTAGGTTCTTTAATTATTATTTCTTAAATTTAAATTTCTAAGGGTAAAATCATCATTTTGGAACAAATTGATATAAAGTGCAACAAAAAGACAAGTTCAGGGCACTTTTAGGCAACTATCAAAGAAGAGGGCCCAAGTTGCAAGAAATGATTACCTCAGGGTACTTCTTTGCAAGTATTCCTTACAGATACTCTTGATAAAAGCAAATGGATTAAAAGGAATGTAAAACAAAACAAAAAAACATAAACTATATAGGGAAAGAGGAAAGAAGGTAGACCTCATTTATGGTACATCCCAGTTCTTCCAAATGTGAAACAGCGGAGTTAATAGCAGAAACAACTCCAGTATCAACACCATCATCAAGTGTTTCACGAATTATACCAACCCTCAGTCCTTTCAGAGATTTAGGTTCCAACAAACCAGAGGAAATGAATTGAGATGTGAAGTCTGGAATATCCTGGAAAGAGAAGTCCTTAACTTAAGAACAGTAGGCATGAGAAGAACCAATTGATGTAGAAGAATGCGATCCTTACTTGCTTACTACTAGTGGCATCGAGTCTGTCGTGGCCAGAAATGGCATGAAGGAGGATTCCAGCATCAGCAACCGATGATCCAAAGCATCCAATGACATCTAGCGATGATGCATAGGCCATGAGCCCGAATCTAGAGACACGCCCGTATGTTGGTTTCAATCCCACAACACCACAAAATGACGCCGGCTGTCTTACACTTCCTCCGGTATCACTCCCGAGGGACACTACACACTGCCTTGCAGCAACGGCTGCAGCTGAGCCACCAGACGATCCTCCTGGCACCCGAGAGACGTCCCAAGGATTTGCAGTCACCTAATGAATCAAAACATGGATTGGCTGAGTAAGCCAACTCCAGTTACAAGTTGGGGAATATCCTAACATTCACAATCAAAGAGAACCATTCTAAGTTTTCACCCCTAAATGCAGAATAGACAACACAACATAAGTGACTAATTCATTGTTGGTATGATTTAAATCAGAGATGCTTAAGCTAATTCAAAAACCCATATCATCAACTACATAAAGTTACATTTTTTCCTCATCTTATAAATAATAGGGTTAATTACCTTTTGTACCCATTTTCTATTGGTAGCATACCTTTTGTACCCATGTGTTTTGTAACGTTCAATAACAGCCCCTCCGTTTTGGTAACTGTCACTTAGTACCCTTTATGAATTGGTCACAAATCATTTAATACCCCTTATGTATTGATAACAGAACATTTAATACCCCTTATGAATTGGTCACAGATCATCAAAATGGCGTGAACTTGACCAAAATTTTGTTCTGAGCGTTGCCAATACATCAGGGTACTAAAGATAATTAACCCTAAATAATAATAAGAACTAATACCAGAAATTGCATCAAACAAAGGAATAAACAGAACCCACAAACCTGGAAAGCAGACCCTTCAGTAGTGCTTCCCATGCCAAACTCATCCAAATTGGTCTTCCCCACCAAAATCCCACCTGATTCCTTCACCCTTTTCACGGCCGTGGCATCGAACGGCGGCCGGTAGCCCTCGAGAACCTTGGAGCCGGCGGTGGAGGGCATGTCGGCGGTGCAAATGTTGTCCTTGACGCCGACGAGGACACCGGCCAACGGACCCACATCCTCATTTCGCTTAATCTTGTCGTCGAGGTCAGCGGCTTCCTTCAGGACGGACTGGGAGACGTGGAGGAAGGAATTGAGCTGGGGCTCGGTGAGCTTGAGGCGATTGAGATAGGACTCGGCGAGCTGAGTGGCGGAGAGTTGGCCGGAGAGGAGGGAATGGCGGATGGAGAGGATTTGGGACTGCGGCGGAGAGGTGGAGGAAAGCTCGGCCTCGGCGACGGTGGAGGAGTTGGAGACGGAGAAGAGGGGTCTGAGGGTGCGGAAAGTGCGGTGTTTGGAAGCCGAGAAACGGATGGGAAAGCGAGAGAAAGAGAAGGAACGCGAAGGAGGGTGGATTGTGGATAGCATCTTCTCCTCCTCTTCTCTGTACCCACAAACACACTGTCACTGAGATATAGATTGAAGCGATAAAGGTTTAAGCTTTTCTATGCATCTTTGTGTCAACGACTCACCATGACTTCACAAGAGCTTGTAGATAAGTAGAATAGGTAAAAAAAGAGTTTATTGTCAAAAACCTACCTTTAAGTATTGTCCACTGTGGAAAAAAACTTATCTTTTGCCCACGCTTTTAACATACCCAAAATATTGTCCACAATCGTCCGTTAAAAAATGTACTTGCTCATTTTGAATCGTCCACAGTCGTCCATTAGAAAAATGTAATCGCTCACTAACTATCGAGCGCATTATGAATTGCTCACAAATCTACCGTAAAATGACAAGTCACAATACACCCTCCTTCGCCTCCGTTCCCCACAAAACGATGAGGGTGTTTTGAGGGTGTCCCCATAAAACGTCCAAAACTGTAATCCGTTGTTCCCCAATCCCCACAAAACGATGGTGGACAATACTTTGTACATCTTAAAACGTGAACAAAAGATAAGGTATTTTTTTGACCACGGACAATATTTTAGGATAGATTTTGACTATTAACCTAAAAAATCAATTTTTTATTTGAATGTCATTAATTTTCATAAGCACGTGATTTGATTTCATAGTGAGTTTTCTAAGAACACATAATTACCCTATCGAATTTTCACGTGTCGCCATCATATAAAAATAACACAAAAACTATAAAAAATTACTTTTTCAATATATTAGTAGTCAATTCATGAAGGGAGTTACATGCGGTTAACCTCTTTGTTATATTCACAATCGTATTGCAATAAACACTCTTAATTATTAAAAAAAAACATACACATAAGTAGCCATAATCACTAGAACTCACACAAAAGAGTAGGGAGATAAACACTATGAGCTAGCTCAATATGATGTTAAGACAATCTTAACATATGATTCTTCAATATTAATATAAGAAGTTCAACAAATGACTTACATCCTATGTAAGAAAAGATATGAAGTGACTTCTTTTTTACAAAATTTAATGACGAGCCGGGCCCGCGGGTGGCTTCGTCTCCAACTCTATACCTCTATCTAAATATCCGGTTAGATCTTCTTGGCTCTCCACATCCCAGACAACTATTCTTCCATCCAACCCTGCAATGTTGTTAGCAAAGATGATCTGAACACAGTTTTTGCAGAAATGGTAGAATGTATAATAAATAAATAAAAAGTACCATGAGATATTCACTCTTTGCAATTTGCAACCCTCTTCTGTGATAATTCAAAAAAAGTGACTTGAACTTGTCTGTTTATTGCACTTTCTGTAATTTTGGTTCAAAATGACGATTTTACCCTTGAACATTTAAATTTTAGAATTAGTAAGTAAAATATATAAATAAATAAAACAAAATTTTGTATCCCTTAATTTTATCGCTCTTTGTATGGTAGAAAAATTAAGGGATACGAAAATTGTTTTTTTTTGTTTTTTACTTAACTTTTAAATTGTAAGGGTAAAATCATCATTTTGATACAAAGTGCAACCAAAAGACAAGTCCAGGACACCTTTTTGCAATCATCAAAGAGGGCTACAAGTTCCAAAAAGTGAATACTCAGGGTACTTTTTTGCAACTACCCATAATTGTAACTTTGATTTCACTAACCTGAAGTGCTGAAGCGTGTAGACTTTGCTTGGCCTGCCTGCTCTAACGGGACAATGCAACTGCAATATCCAAAAAAAGCTTTATGATTTAGACAACAAAATATGATAGACACAATAACGGAGATGATTAAGTAAATATCGAGTAAAGTATATACTTAATGCAGTTTTCGTGAACGGTTCCACGTTTTCTTATAGCTTCTGCATCATTCTTCATTCCATGTTTTGACTGGCCATGGAGTTTTCCAAATGCTTCAGATAACTGGTAAGAGTGAAAACAGGAAATTAATCTGTTATTAGAAGCAGAACTAGTGGGGAAATAATTACAATTTAGGATTATTTTGAACTTGATAATTAGCAAAATAAATTTGAGAAAAATAAAACAAATTCATAATAACTTGTGTTTCTTAAACTCACTAAATGAAAAGGTTGCTGACCCAAATTCAGTACGGAGTTGAGACATGCCCACAAAGAGTGGCGAACCGATTCCAGAGATACATGTGAACCATGTTTTGAACCAGAAGTTGATGTTTTCCTTTCATCGAGGAACCTGATAAATCTCCTATAAAATACGCAGAGATCATTTACAACGTTTACTCCGAAAAGCCGAAAATACCCCTTAGCATAACAAATATAATACTTAATAAATTAATTTTTATATTCAATATTAATTTTTGTATATTTTTAGAAGATATTTGAGACTTTTTGTAAATTTTAATTCAAGAGCAAAGTCGTATTTAAAACAAATTGTGGAAGTCATGTCACCGAATTTACCCTTTTCCAGTGCAAAAAAATATATATTGTTCACGGTACCAACTTACAAAAAGTGTAAACCACACGGTCAGTTTTTGCAATTCTCTTAGAAGTATTAAACTAATTTGGATGCTGTAAGGGATGTAACATAAGTGTACAAAGGTGAATACAATTCAATCATAAAAGGTCACACACCACATTCCTCGTTCATCTGCAGCAAAAACCATGGGGCTGCAGTCGAATCCCACGCCAACAAGAAGCCTCTCAGACATAAATAAAATCTGCAATTAAGTCACAAATCAAGCCAAGATTTTCATGTTAAGTGGATAGTGATTCAAAAAGATAACTATAATCACAAAAAGTTAACAAGAGTGGATGCTGACCCACATCACGAAGAGGCAAATCTTTGAGAACAAGCTTTTGGGACACAGGAGATGGGCCGACATCATGAACGAAATACATCATAGAATTGTGGCCTGTAATATAACCAAATTAGTAAGCGGGAAAAAAAATCCACAATCATGAGATTGATCGGGAAAATGACTTAACGGATCTTAGAACGAAAACTAGGGATAATTGCAAAACAGTACCCCTGAGCTTGTCTTTTTTTACAATTTATATAAAAATCATGATTTTACCCTTACAACTTACAATTAAAAATAATGAGTAAAAGACAAAAAAAATAATCCAAATATCCATATTTCTTCCTTTTTGTATTGTACAAAGAATAAGAAATTTAAGGGATATGAATAATTGGATTTTTTGTCATTTAATTATTAAATTTCCAAGAGTAAAACCGTAATTTTGAAACGAATTTATACAAAATGCAACAAAAAGACAATTCATGGCACATTTTTTGTAATTATCAAAGAAGAGGGCTACATGTTGCAAAAAGTGAATACATCGTGGTACTTCTTTGCAATTTATCCCCCCAAATATATTATAATTAACTTCCTCTTCAATTCATTCAAGCTCCTATTTACTAATTTCGACTAGCAATAATTTTTTTTTGCCTGCAATAGATTAAAATGATTTATTCTTTCTAATGGAGAGTGTAAACATCAACCTGCATAAGCAAGTGTTTTGCCACTTGGTGACCACTTGACACCAAATGCCCAGGTGTCTGACAGATCAAGATGCACAATTTGCTGTTCCAATGGAAATAAAATAAATAAGACCATGCTACTTCTAAGAATTTGGAATTTCGATACATTAAGAGCAACAATACATGCCTATATCAGGGATAATAGCAAAAAAGCACCCTAAGGTACTCATTTTTTGCAATTTGTAGCCCTCTTCTTTGGTAATTGCAGAAAGTACCCCCGAACTTGACTTTCTGTTGCAATTTGTGAAAAAATGACGCGTTTACCCTTACAATTTATATTTTTTTAAAGAAAAAAACAAATTCCATTTTTTCTTCCTCTTTGTACCGTATTAAAAGTAAGAAGTTTAAGGGATATGAAAATTTGGATTTTTTTTTTATTTTTTTAAAATCTAAATTTCCAAGGGTAAAATCGTCATTTTGAAACAAATGTATACAAAGTGCAATCAAGAGACAAGTTCAGGGTATTTTTGCAATTATCAAAGAAGAGGGATACAAGTTGCAAAAAAGTAAATATGTCACGTTTTTTTTTGCAATTATCCCTGTTAATTACATGGGGAAAGAGGCAAGTTACAAACCTCTCCAAATTTTGTATGTGAAGAAGAACCCGCTTTATCCTCAGGCCTGCACAGATAATAAATCATGGATAATTCTCGTTACTATATGCACAGAAAGAAGAAAATGTGACATAATAATATCGAACACATACTTTGTATCGACACCCTTAATGAAGGTGGAAAACACACGGCATGTCCCATCGGTGGATGCTGTTGCTACAAGAACCTGTAAGTGTGGGTCCAGAAAATAACTAAGACAATGGATATCAAATTCTTATTGCAAATCTTGTACATGAAAAGGGATAATTGCAAAAAAGTACCTTGAGGTATTCAGTTTTTGCAACTCATAGCTCTCTTCTTTAATAATTGCAAAAAGTACCCCCGAACTTGTCCTTTCGTTGCAATTTGTATAAAATGACGGTTTGACCCTTACAATTTATGAGTAAAAAACAAAAGAATTCAAATTTTCATATCCCTTAATTTTTTTTCTCTTTGTACCATACAAAGAGTAAGAAATTCAAGGGATATGAAAATTTGGATTTTTTGTTCTTTAACTATTACTTTTAAAAATTTAATTTCCAAGGGTTAAACCATCATTTTGAAACAAATTTATAAAAAGTGCAACAAAAAGTCGTTTTTTTTTGCAATTATCAAAGAAGAGGGCTACAAGTAGAAAAAAGTGAATACTCAAGGGTAAATTTTGCAATAATTCCAAAAGAATATTCAGTAACAGAATTTTCATACATTATTAGGATGCCAAGAAACACTTGTCACAGAAGAAATATGCATTTCGCTTATGAGCTTACTGACCCACCTTGAGAGAATAAAAAAGCATTAGTTAGCTACTGATGTTACAAGAAGTTATAGAAATTATCAAGACTGAAGTTCAAGTTATTAAATCATATAAGCAGGTTTGGACAAAGTGAAGCACGTGAAGAAGAGATAAAAAACTTGTGGGGATCAAACAAGGAGCTTTAGCTTTAATAAATTTTACGTTTCTAGAGTATTATAATAATTCTGAACGCAAGATTCATAATTACCAATTATTATCTCGATCGTAATAGCATATACAAACAGTTTTAGCTCCACTTCCAACGGCGAACTTGTTTTCTGCGGAAAAGAAGAAGAAGAAAAAAAATGGTGTACATTGTCACATTGCAAGACAGAACCAAGGCCATATTAATTAAAAACCAGGCAGTACATCTATAACCAAAATTAACATGTATTGAGCAAGATAGAACCGGGTCAAGTAGATAATCATCTAGGTATTTTCACATAGTCGAGAAATGTGAAGGTTCGGAGTTCGGTGCAGATCAGACAATAACTGACATACTTTTGGGCATGAGGGCATCTCCAATGGGCAGTGATTGCTCGCCAGAAGGAGCTCGGTGATTTGGTTTAGCTGAGTAAATCGCCGCTTGGTCGGCGTTCACCTCAGACTGTTTGGGCTCGGCGAAATTGGTTTCCCTTCCCCCAATTCGTCGCCATGTGTCCCCCAATTCTCTTTCCCTTTTGGTTATTTATGAATTAGCCACACTATTGGCCAAGAAAGGGCTAATTGCACTATGAGCCAGTTTCGATTAGCCTGACTAATTGAGGATAGTGAAACTGAAAATTTGCCATTAGCCCAGCAAAGGCTAATACTCTGTGGATGCTTTTAGTGGAGTTATCATAGACTGTATATAATTGCTTTGTTGGAGCATATATCAAAACCGGTGTCTCAGAAGAGCTCAACAATTTACAAAGCATACTAAAAACATGAATAATTACCAGCAAAACAAGAATACAGATGTCACAAATCCAGTGATCTGCAGATCTACAAATATATGCATAACTGTTTGCAGAATATAATATTGGAGCTCACACACCACTAAATTGATAGCATGAGATTCATCTTTCATAGTGATGATATCTAGGTACCAGTACAAAATTAAATATACACGTAACGGCATCGTGTAAAAACATAAGTTTAATTACGCAAAAAGACTGAAAATCAGTGACTTAGAATGGGAATGGCCTTTCACTACCTTTTGGGCTCCACCGAACACATAGTGCAGCGCGGTTTAGTCTTAGGACGACAAGGGTTGGTACCCACTCTGACCCTTCGTGGTTCCAAACATATCTAGAAGAAAATCACATTATGAAAACTGTAAATTTTTGCCGAGAATTAAAAAAATAAAAGTGGCCATTCAAGAACCTCAAAGCAAGTGGACACTCACGAACTCCGGTCATGAGATGCAGTGACAATTCTGTTTGACTTTGCACTCCAGTCTATCCCGCAAACAAGTTGATCATGCTGTGAATGATAAGACACATTATTTTGGAACACAATTATCATAGATGCAATATGCTTACTTCCCTTTTAGTAGCACTATTAACCAACTATGAACAACATAATTCTCGTATGTCAATTTAATAAAATCATATCGAAGTAACTCAACGAAAGAGAACTGGAGGTAATATGTTAGAGATCAATGCAGAAGAACCATCATTAAAACCACTATAATTTTTCAGCATCAATACCACTGTAAAACTCGAGTTCTACCCTATAACTTTTCAGCCAAAATAAGTACCTTTCGAAGAACATGAATCCTATCCCAATTCTCTTCAGACAACCTATATATGTGAACTTCATTGCTGTTTGGACAAAGTGCAAGCACTACAAAGAACAACATGAAATTGCATTACAAAATCAACAAAAATCAGACAGAACCTTCATAAAATTACTGATACCAGTACAACAACTCAAGCATTGTCCAAATGTGACACTATATCACGCTTTACTGAGTTAAGGGTTTTTCCCCAAGTAACCCAGAAGAAAATTCTCAACATCGAAGAAACCGATCTCGAATGGCAAAATGACGAAGAACCCATCAAATCAAATTCGACCCAGTTGGCCCCAAATCAATCGTCAGGCCGAAATGAGCTGAATTTCGAAAATTTTAACGGGTAAAAATGGATTGTTGTTATTAGTTTTAGCGTAAATGGAATTGAGGAGAGAAATTACTGGAGTGATCGGGACTCCAAGCGTGGCAAGTGATGGAATGAGCGAACTGAAGAACAGCGAGAGAGGCCATTAAATTAGGGGTGGAGTTCATCCTCTTCGTACCCAGCGAGAGAGAAAAGCCCTAAAGAGGAGATCTGGATTTTGGATCTCCAGGCGAAGAGAAAGTGACAATAGATACTGAGCTGAGCTTACACGGTTTGGTTTCTTAATTTCTGTTTTGCCAAGTCATAATCTGTTTCTCTCCTTCACTGTTCCTTTGGTTCTCAACTCACCTCAATTAAATTAGGGTCGATTACTTTTAGTACCCCTTATGTATTGGTAACGCTATGACAAAATTATGGTCAAATTTATGCTATTTTGATGATCTGTGACCAATTCATAAGGGATATTAAATGTTCTGTTATCAATACATAAGGGGTATTAAATGATCTGTGACCAATTCACAAAAAGTACCAAATGACAGTTACCAAAACGGAGGGACTGGTATTAAACGTTACTAAACGCAGGGGTACAAAAGATATGTTACCAATAGAAAAGGGGTACAAAATGTAATTAACCCTAAATTATGATTTTAAAACTTTTAATGAATATTTATAATAAAAAATAATTAAACAATTTATTTATTTTCAAGATATTTCATGAATCTAAATCAAGAATTAAGTATCTAGGAATGGTCATCGACCGATTAATCGAATTAGAGATGCAGTTCATCCACTTTATTCCCTACGAAGAGTGATAAATTCAAGAGGCATGAAATTTATTTATTTATTTTGTTTTTTAATTATTATTTTAAAAAATTGAAGGTAAAATCGTTATTTTGAAGAAAAAAAATTATCCAGGTGAAACAAAAACACAAGTTCATAATTTAATATTATTATTAGAGGACCAACTCAACTAAAAGCTCAAACTGATAGTTGAAGGCCCAATTATAGTTATATTCTAACACGCGCCCTCACGGACAAGCCCGTTTACGGGTTTGGAGGTGAATTATTAGAAGAGGAGAAGAGCTCATTGAGAAGAGAGATAAGGGCTAGCCCATTTGGGGCAAATTTGATAAATTTAGAAGAAATTAGAATTTTTTTTGTAGAGAATGGGGTTGAATCCGGGTCCGTGAGGTGCCAAACTCTGATACCATATTAGAGGACCAACTCAACTAAAAGCTCAAGCTGATAGTTGAAGGCCCAATTATAGTTATATTCTAACAATTATCAAAGAGTATTTTTTATATATATAATTCTCTATTTTGTTAGCAAGTTTGCAAGTTACATTTTGTTTTAAGTGGCTTTTTATGTTAGATTTTACAGATTTAAACTAGCAATGTAACCAAGAAAAATACAAGATAATAATCTTCTCCAAAATAAAGATGGCATTAACACCATACATGTCAACCAAACTAATTGCACAATATACTTCAGCCATTATCCGTGAATTACACTACTATGCATTCAAAGATCAACTAAAATATCAACCTTATTAATCGAACTCGACTTTGTCTCATAGCCCATCAGCAATATAAGACTTTACACTTCATTGACTCTTTCCTCTCAAAACCCTCAACTATAGACACTTAGCAAAACTCAACCATATACTATGTACACAACATTGTCTCAGATCTACTGTTCAGAAGAGCCAACTGAAGCAACCCTCAGAAGCTGGACACTCTCTTCTGTCTCTAAATTCGAACTCGATGTATCACTACAAGGCCCATTAAAGGACACGCTCAAGGTTCGATCCGGGTTCTGCCAAAAATGGTTCCTAATAGTTCTGAGCTTCGGGTTGGCTGCAGAGAACCCGGGATCCGAAAGCAGGTCCTGAACTGCAGTCCTGCCTTCGAGCATGCTCACCACTTGTGACATCGTTGGCCTTAGAGTAGGAGATGCATTGGTGCACAAGAGAGCCACATTCAGCATCACCATGGCTTCTGCTGACAGATATTCTGAACCCAACTCTTCATCGACCAGTTCTAGCAGATTTCCTCGTTCTTGCAAGACGTAAGCCTGAGAGAAAGGAATTTGTAGAAGTAAATAAATGATGGGTTGTTTGGGAAATGGCGGTGACTCGATCTTATAATGATCAAATCACTAGTTTTTTTTTCAATGGCATATGGAAAAAATAGAGGGAATTTCGTAAAACTACCATAATGAATCGCCCAAGAACTTTAAACTACCATGTGAAAAGGACAGAAATGCAAGAGTATTCTGTTAAATTGGATGATACAACTTATTTTATTTCAAAATGACATAATTTCCCTTAAAATGACAAAATAGTGAACTGCAATTTTGCAAACAAAAGGTAGTGTAAAGTTCATATTTTATTTTCCAAGGGTAGTTTTTTGTACATGGACAACTTATGAAGATATCTTTAAGGAATTCATAAATTTGAACTTACCCAGTCAAGAAGATAAACGAAGTCCTCATTTGGCCTGTAGCCTGTGTTACTCTTTCCACTAACGATTTCTAATGCTACAACTCCAAAGCTGTAAACGTCTGCCTTGTCAGTCAAGTAACCACGCATAGCGTACTCGGGAGCCATGTAACCACTGTGGTATAAACAAGGATTAAGAGCAGTTTAGCATAAGAATCTTGATCCCCATATGTTTGAGTACAATTACAGATTTACCTCTAAAACAACACATTGTAGTCAAATGAGATCATTGCAAAAAAGTACCATGAGGAATTCAGTTTTTGCAACTTGTAGCCCTCTTTTATTATAACTGCAAAAAATACCCTGAACTTGTCTTTTTGTTGCAATTTGTATAAAAATGACAATTTTACCCTTATAATTTAGATTTAAAAAATAATAAGTAAAAACAATAAACTCAAATTTTCATAACCTTAATTTTCTTTCTTAGTACAAAAGGTAAGAAATTTAAAGGATATAAGATTTTGGATTTTTTGTTTTTTAATTATTATTTTTAAAATTTTCAATTTGCAAGGGTAAAATTGTCATTTTGAAACAAATTTATAGAACGTGCAACAAAAAGACAATTTCAACGCCCTTTTTTGCAATTATCAAAGAACTTGGCACAAGTTACAAAAATGAATACCTCATGTACTTTTGTATTAGAAATCTTACATGGTTCCGGCTATTCGAGTGCTGATGTGAGTCTTATCATCCTCATTAAGCTTTGCCAAACCAAAATCAGAAATTTTGGGATTGAGATCCTTGTCAAGCAAAACATTGCTAGCCTTGATATCTCGGTGGACAATCTTTATTCTTGACTCATCGTGGAGGTAGGCCAAACCTCTAGCAATACCAAGGCAAATTTTCTTCCTTGTAGGCCAGCTTAGTTTCAATTTTGAACTTTTCTTTCCTGTAAATAATATTAAAATATACAATTTTAGTAATTGTATGGATATTAATACGAGGGTTAATTGCAGATACTTATGGTGAACTACACACCTTTTGCACTGAACTATACCCAACTTTAAGCTCTTACATCCAGCTACCTAAACTTCCAAAAAACTACACAACTCTTTTTTTCCCCCAAAAATGACGAAAATGCCCTTGGCCCTGATTGCAAAATGGGATAATGGAAAAAAAATGACCGTCTTTTGAAGACCAATGGTAAAAAAAGGCAATTTCGTCATTTTTAATGAAAAAAAGTTGCGTAATTTTCTAAAAGTTTAGTTAACTAGATGTTAAAGTTTTAAATTGGAGTCAATTAAGTACAAAAGGTGTATTAGCTATAGCAATTATCCCTTAATCCGATAAGCAAGCATTACTCTAAACAGACATGTTACTGAACTCACCAAATAAAGCGCGCGATAGACAATTATTTTCCATGTACTCATAAATCAGTGCCAGCTGATTTCCCTCGATACAGCATCCATAGAGAGTCACGAGATTTGGATGCTGCAATGCAGAAATCATCCCTATTTCGTTCACAAACTCACGATTTCCTTGTTTAGATTTCGATGAGAGCTGCTTCACTGCAATCACAGTTCCATCTGATAATTGACCCTGTATTATTCATAAGCTATATGATTGAGTTTTTTCCGGTTCTGTTCGTTTCTTTAGCAGTTGGCTTCCACAACTAGAAGGGCATTAATGGAAGAATAAGAAATATTTTAACATAACATTACCTTATAAACTGCACCAAAACCACCCTCCCCGATTTTGTTTTCTTGATCAAAGTTTTTGGTGGCAACTTTGATCTGTCTTAACGAGAACAATCCCGTCTTCAGATCTAGACCTCTAAGCTCTGCGTAGAAAACAGAATCAGATGTCAATATTAAAAAGGGATTTGTAATGGATAAGATACATGGTTATGCTCTGATTAGGATGATGACGATCATCCAAATGTGCAATGCTTGTTATTACTCGTATGATCCGGAGAACAAATTGAAGGGATAGTTGCACAAAAGTTACTAGAGGTATTCCCTTTTTGCAATTTGTAACCCCATGAACTTGTCTTTTTGTTGCACTTTGTATAAAATTATTTCAAAATGACATTTTTACCCTAGAAGATTTCAATTTAAAAATTATAATTAAAGAACAGAAAATCCAAATTTTCATATCCCCTAAATTCCTTACTCTCTCTACAGTACAAAAAGAAGAAAACTAAGGGATATGGAAATTTGGAGTTTTTTTACTTATTATTTATTAAATATAAATTATAAGGGTAAAATCTTTATGTTCATACAAATTGCAACAAAAAGATAAGTTTAGGGGGCTTTTTGCAATTATTAAAGAAGGGGGCTACAAGTTGCAAAAGATGAATACTTTGGGGAACTTTTTTGCAATTATTCCAAAATAAAATGAACAATCATGAATACTTGCACGTTGAAATTGATTAAATTTGTCTTACCTTTATCAGTAGAAGGCTTGCCTCCCAAACAGCCTTTCCTCCACATGATAATTAGGACTAAAAAGACAAGAAACCCAGTTGCAGCAGCAGTCGAACCCAGTACTATGATCTGATGGGTTTTTTTATCAAGTGGAGGACTGAAATCTGACAAAAAGAGAAGCAACTATTAAAATCATGAGTCACATAATTAATTAGTCCATCAACTGGCAGGCTCTTTCCATGGAGACTAAATTGGCCTATTTTTAAGGGCTAATACGTCTTTTCCACATGACTATCCTCGACTTTGAACTTTCACATCCAACTACTTAAACTTACAAAAATTACACATGGTTCTTTTTCGTCAAAAAGTGACAAAACAGCCTTGACCCTAATCTCAAAAAAATACTATTTTTTCTTCTTTTTAATAGTTTTATCTTGTAAGTGGTCTTTTTACATCTACTCAACAGTTTTATACATCGAATCAAAATGTTTTTGATAGTTATGAAGTCTTTTGAGATTATGGCCAAGGATATTATCTGACAAAAAAACTATGCTTTGTTTTGGTAACTGGATGTAAAAACTTTAAAGTTGAAGTTATATGCAAAAGACGCATAGTATGCAAGCCGTAAAAATAAGGTGAACCAAAGAGGAACATCAAATCCGTAACAATGAATTTACAACTTACCAGGATTCACTGTTATTGCTGATATTAAAGGGCCATAAGTTCCTCTAAGGGGAATTCCTGTGGTCCCTTTTCCAGCCCAGTAAAAATGTATCTTCAATGTATGGCTTGTGACAACTGCAGTGAACTCCTTGACAAGGGGTATACCAGTACCTCCAGCCTCGTCTTCAATATTGAAATCCTTCAAGACCAAGTTTTCCTGTATTTGAACAAACAACGATAGGTCAATAGGTCAAGATGCTTAATCAAGAGGTGAATTTATCCACCATCTTTTTGAAGTGGGACAGAGACTCTGACACCCCCTTCTCGTGCAGGCCGGATTACAGAATTTTGTGTGTGGACCGTGGGCCTCTAGCCCAATAATTGAAGGACATAAAGGGGTTCATGTGGACATGGGCCTAGCTCTGGCACCATATTAAAGCCCGACCCTTCTAAAAGCTCAAACTGATAGGTGGACTCGTCAATGTGAGTGATGATTCATGAGTCAGTCTGAGGGTTGTTCTGCTACTTCACGGGTAGTGGAGGGGCACATTCTGCTAAGCCTCTTTGAGGCCAGAGGGTTCATCTTTAGTGGTCTCTTGTGACACTGTTCACTACTTCGACATCTAGAGTTTTTAGCAGGCTCATTCACCCCTTCTGGGCGGTGCGGCTATTTCTTTGCTGTTTATTTTGCTTGTTTTGGCCTGTTGGACCTTTGTTGGATTATGTTGTTGGTCTGGTGATATCCTTCCCAGAACCCACTGTGTTTTTATAATGCATTTTTTATTTTCTGATGAAAAAAATGTGGGACAGAGATTCTAACACATGTAACTGTGAGAGTTGGTTACCTGAATGTAGACATCAAATATGCGCTTCCCAAGGCCGTTATAAGTGCTGCCGTTTATAAAAGTTATCTCCGCAAAATGGAGCTTAACTGTGTAGTTCCCGTTTATAAGACAAAGCCCGTAGTAGGTGAGAGAAAGGGGAGACGTGCGTGCTGTTTCGTACAATTTTGAATTGCGTGCCGACACGTTGGAAATAACAGAAGTGTTGGTCTGAATGTACGTGTCTGAATCAAGATCATTGTCCAAAAAATGCCCGGTGCTGCTCAACGCCCAGTTCTGACTTGTATAATACATAGAAGCACCTCTTGGTTCTATATCGGGTTCATACCTGTTGCCCTCATCAATATCTATTTCCTTACCGCCACAGTTAATGTGCAATGAAAAAGCTGTTTGAAATTGACAATTTCAGAGAAATTCCAGAAATAGAAATAGAAATATATATACATCACATAACCAACTTCTATATGTCCCGTGGTTCACCTCAGATTAAAAGATTTGTAACTTTCAGTTTAAAAACAAGAAGAAAAAACATAACGTTGCATGCCAAAGTTTCCTTTTTGCATTAAACTTTGTCATATTCAAGATAGACTTTACCAGGGGAACATTCCGGTGAAACCAAAGGTTGGAAAATTAAATATGAAAACCAGAAACTAATCATAGCCATTGGGCTACTATTCTAATGGCTGAGATGTTTTCAAACTTCTAATGTAAATTGTAAACCCATATGAGCCATTAGTTCAAGTATAAGTATAACTAATGGTCCAGATTTAAAATAAAATCATTGATGGCATCAATTGCAAATATGCAATGGTTTACAGTCGATAAACCCCCTAATTTTACCATTCTAAATCTGAAGAGTCCATTAATATATTATGGATAAAAATAATTGAAAATGTAATTTCACATGTATCAAACAACTTTAAATAACTGTAAATTGATATATCTCTTGTGAGGAATTTTAATCCCCAAATGGTTTACTCACAGTGGCTACTGGAAGAACATGGGAAGTTCTGTTGTAGGCATGAATCAACTTTCTTTCTGCAATGTAAAATAAAGGAAACATTAAGCATTATCAGTGAGCTACACATTGTATTCAATTAATCTGGCAATATGGACACAAGATTCTTACAATTTATCTGTTGATGAGGAATAGCTCTCTACTAAGTTCCTGGAAAAAACAAATAAAATGGTTTGGTCTCATAACTTTAGCCAATGATTTAGAATAAATGAAATAGGTTTTAAAATAAGGGTTAATTTCAAAAAAGTACCCGGAGTATTCATGTTTTTGCAACTTGTAGCCCTTTTCTTTGATAATTGCAAAAAAAAAACACCCTCAACTTGTCCTTTTCTTGTGATTGAAATTAAAATGACTATTTTACCCTTACAATTTAGATTTTAAACAATAATAAGTTAAAAAAATCCAGATTTTGATATCCACTAATTTCCATCCTCTTTGTACCGTACAAAGAGTAAGAAATTTAAGGGGTATGAAAATTTGGATTTTTTGTTCTTTAATTATTATTTCTCAAACTTCTAAGGGTAAAATTGTCAGTTTGAAACAAATTTATACAAAGTGCAACAAAAAGACAAGTTCAGGGAACTTTTTTTGCAATTATAAAAAAGGCTACTAGCTGCAAAAAGTGAATACGTCAGGGTACATTTTTGCAATTATCCCTAGGTTTTAAAATAACTTACACGCTGCCATGCATGCATTCAATTTGACTAGAGCTTCCCCAAGTGAAGTTATTATAAGAAAGATCTCTGTTGAGAAAACACAAATGAAGAATAATGTCAACAATGCTCCTTTGTAAGTATAAAAACCATCTATAAGAAAATATACATACGCGTTCTTATTTCTTAGTAAGATCCATTCTGGTACTTTTCCGGTCAAGTTGTTTTTGGTCAAGTACCTATAAAATCAATAAAAAAAAATATGAATTTCACTGAACATAAGACATAGACAGATAAAACTTTTATGGGCCATTCTCTTACAAAAAATCTGCTTTTTTAAGTTTCTCAAATGATGTTGGGATGTGACCTGTCAACTCGTTATAACTGAGATCTCTGGATTAACAAAAAAGAGCTTGCATAAGTTTCCAACCAAATAGTTCCATAAGCACATATACTGTTTTTTTTAAGTACTTACAGGGTTTTAAGTTTTTCCAGATCACCAATATAATCCGGGATCTCACCGTGTAATAAGCAATTCCTCAGTATCCTGCATTTTATGATTATGTGAGTTGGATAAAATTTTATATTCAATGCTGACGAAAAAACTCACTGGCAAGATATTTTCAACTCACAATATCTTTATGGATTTCATTTTACTCAATGGTGGGAAAGTGGAGCTTTTGCCTCTCAAGTCACTTATTCTCCTAAAGTCGTCAAGAAGCAAAACATTCACTTAATGTATTCATGATGTAAAAATATAAAGAATGAAATAGTAAAGCTGCATACAGATCGGCTAAGCTTGTCAAGGCAGAAATGCTAGAGGGAATGGGCCCTTCAAGAGAGCAACCTTGTATATGCCTGTATAACAGTTACAGAGACTTGTATTGAGCAAGACATTATGAGAAAGCATAATAAAATATAGGGATAATTGCAAAAAAAAAAAGTACCTTGAGGTATTAACTTTTTGCAACTTGTAGCCCTCTTCTTTGATAATTGCAAAAAAAAAAAAAACACCCCAAACTTGTGTTTTTGTTGCGATTTGTATGAAATTGATGATTTTACCCTTCCAATTTATATTTAAAAAATAATAAGTAAAAAAAAATCCAAATTTGCACATCCCTTAAATTCTTTGTACGGTACAAAGAGAAATAAACTTAAGGGACATGAAAATTTATATTTTTTTGTTCTTTGCCTATTATTTGTAAAATTTAAATTTCAAAGGGTAAATCATTTTTTTTTATACAAAGTGCAACAAAAAGAAAAGTTCATGGCATTTTTTGCAATTATCAAAGAGGGCCACAAGAGGGAAAAAATGAATACCCCAGGATAGTTTTTTGCAACTATCCCTATATGATATACAAACTTACAGCTTCTCAATCTTGGTCCAATTACTGATGAAATTCGGTATCTTTCCCGAGAAATTATTGTCACTTATCCGCCTATAGTGCGCCATAAAAAGAAAAAAGAAAAAAGAAAAAAGAAACTGAGTTCAGATTCCAAGGCATTTGTGTTTTTCTAAACCATGGTGTTTGTCAAACATGCATACTCACAAATCACTCAAGTTGGTCAATTTGGCAAGTCCAACCGACAATCCTCCTGAAAATGCATTTGATGATAGAACACTGACAAAAGACTTTAATACCGTTAGCAAACATAGTTAAATTAAGGATCATTAAGGGATAACAATTAACACATGTAGAAGGTTCAGGGAAATTACAGCTTCATTAAATGGGTTAGTTTTCCAATTTCTGGTGGTATGGGTCCTGTGAATAGGTTCCCTTCAACACTCCTATGACACATGTATGTATTAAATCAAAGATTAGCATAAAAATATGATGTTCTATGCAAATCAACATCTAACCCAGGTCAAGTTTTTGAACATACAGGTTTCTCAGGGTAGTGATGTGGGTGAGAACTTTTGGAAATGGGCCTGATAGTCTGTTCCCCATAAAAGAGCTGCAGATCAAATAATAAAAAACGTATGATTAATAGTTGTTTTGTTGATAAAAATTAACTGTGTGAAAAGTAATTGTAGCACTTACAGATCGATCAAGCGCATGGTGCTCCATTGGGAAGGTATTGAACCAGTAAGGTAGTTGCGACTGAGGTCCCTGCATAATAATATGTATATGACTTAAAACTTAAGGTACTAAAACAACACTGTGTTACTGACGAATATTGGTTCCACTTACAATTCTTTGAGGTACCGAAGCTTTGAAAACTCCGGTGGGACAGCACCTGACAGATTCTGGGCTTTTAATGATCTGAAATTTATATGTAAAGTGAATTAGTATATTTAATGAAACATTCCACTTACTGTTATTTTTATTTTGTAACAGCTGGTTAGCTGTACTTTCTTTTAGTTGCACCGTCTATAAGAGTTAAAGTCTAATAGAAGAAGGTTAATTTTGTCGTTTTTAAAGTAAAAAAAGCACATAATAACGGTCTTGAGGAACAAGGGTAGCAAGTTGTTACCATGTACTTTCTTCTTCCGTCAGTTTTAACTGATTTTAACTAAGGTCTAATAGCAAAAAAGACCATAAGGTATTCACTTTTAGCAATTTGTAGCCCTCTTCTTTGATCATTGCAAAAAAGTACCCCGAACTTGTCTTTTTGTCACAATTTGTATAAAATGATGATGTTGCCCTTATAATTTATATTTTAAAAATAATAAGTAAAAAAAATTCACATCCCTAAATATCATTCATATTTGTACCGTACAAAGAAAGAGTAAGAAATTTAAAGAATATGAATTTAGATTATTTGTTCTTTAATTATTAATTTTTGAATTTAAAATTCCAAGGGTAAAATTGTCAATTTGAAACAAATTTGTACAAAGTGCAACAAAAAGACAAGTTCATATCACTTTTTTTTGCAATTATCAAAGAAGAGGACTACAAATTGCAAAAAGTGAATACCTCAGGTATTTTTTCGCAATTATCCATTTAACTAACAGTGCACCTAAAAAGAGTAGGTACCAACCAGCTACAAAACGAAGATAACAATAACAACCTGCAAATAGCTTAAACTACATTGTATATTCCCCCAACATCCCTTAAAACACTATATCTCCTCTTATAACAATACATTCAAGGGAAAACGCTGAATCCTAACTATCTCAGAAAGATCATTAGTAGGTCCTAACTATGCTCTACCTTTTGTCACAGATACTAACACAAAGGTGGTATTTTGTTACAAAAAGTAAATAAAGGTGGTATTTTGTTACAAGAAACACCACTTTTTTCATAATTATTTTACACATGGTTGTAACTTTTTGTAAACGTGTACCACCTTTTTGTTAGGATCTGTGACAAAAGGAGGGGCGTAGTTAGGACCTGCGAATAACCGTTCTGAGACCGTTAAGATTCGGCGTTATCCCTACAGTCAACAAGAAAGTAAAAGTGAAAGATACAATTACAGAACTAGTATATTCACTACAACACTGAAGATGAGCAAACATATGAGTTCATCAAAGTGGATAAGATACAATAAGTTGCAGAAGGAAGAGGAGTTACATGCTTACTACATGGCAAGAGGTGTTGAGACTGTAAGAGCAATCACAAGTCACAGAGCTCTCAACCCCTTTCCTTTCACCAAGAACAGTCCAATTCCCCTCTCCACTACATGGGTCCTTCCCAAAGTCCCAATCACTCTTCCCCAACTTCTTCCCAATCTCCCTCAATGCATTCACTGCAACCATATGCACCAAGTTTCTATTTTTAAGGATCAGACAAGTCATACACAAAAAACCCATAAAAATTGCAACATAGTCCTCAAAATCAAGCAGCTGGTGTGCCAAATTTGATGAAAAATCAACCTAGATGCTATGAACCCAAATGGGTACAAACAAAAGTGAAGAAATTGGGTACCTTCTTGAGAGTGGAGCTTGGCAGTGGCTGCAAATCCAAACCCAGAAAAGAAAAGCAATGGGATTGAACAAAAGAGCAGCTTTGCAAAGGAACCCAAATCAGCTCCCATCTACACTAACCTAAACTAAAACTAATGTCACTAATCAAAACCCTTTTGTTGATTCTCTGATCAGCTGAAGCTCTCTCCTGCAAATCTTAGAGAGAAAAGGGAGAGGAGTGATGATGATGAAACCATGCTTTGATAAATAAAGGGTCCAAAATGGATTGGAGAGAGACAAGGACACCAACTTTGTTTGCATTACTATTTTTCACTAAGGTTGTTTTTTTCTTTTTGAGCTTGTCTTGTTCATAATCCTTAAACAGTGAGCTTCTCAGAGTGTTTAATCAAAACGCGTGGATTAGTGGGAATCGGAGACTGAAGTGAATTATTAGGTGGCAAAGAAAATAAAGTTGGCTGAAGATTTACTAGAAATGTAAAATCAAAAGATTATGGATTGGTTTTGCTGGCGGCTAACGCGCGCAATAATAGCGCGTGGGATGTTGATGGGAGACATGGTATATGGGATGTTGTCACGTGACACCGACATACCAATTCACATGAGTGTGTAAGTGAATAGTTTGACTTTCCAAACTTTGATCAAATAAGAAAAACTAATGTTTGACTTATTTTTTTATCAAAGAGAAAGAAATGTATTAAAAAGAAAGTATGGGTCCTGGGATAGAAACCACTACTATCAGAACAAAGCCCAACAAAAACCGGCCTAAAGACAAAAGCAACAACAGCAAAAGCAAACAAGAGAAAACAATCACCCCGGTCCACCTCAACAACCACAATCCCAACAGACTGGTGAACAGTGCCTCAGGAGATCGCTCGGGCAACCTTGATCGGACTAGTGAACAGTACCACAAGAGACCGCACGGGTGAATCCTCTGGCCTCAAGAAGGCTAAGTAATCCATGCTCCTCCACCCGAAAACAGGCAGATCGTCCCCAAAACGCGACCCCGGAACAAGTACTCACCGGACCCCACCAAGATAAGCAACCCCAAGACGACTCCTGAACAAGCACTCACCAAACCTGGCGAAAGAACCCACCGAAGGGGACTGGGCGACAAGGTGCTAAGCTCCTCGAACATGATACAACAATCTTCAGACGCTCCTAGTCAGCGCAGCAGCCGGAGACTCGATCCACTCGAGAAAGCTGAAAAGCCGACCGGATGCTCTCAGGCTGGAGAAGGACCCTTGTTGAACCCTAGCTAGAAGAATGCTCGGCTCAATGCTAATGTTTGACTTAATGTTAAGACATATATTATAGAGCACTATGATTCTCCCATTTTGAAGATCGACATTTAGATCAAAATAATAGAAATGTAAAGAAGTATAGAAATAGAAAATCAATTCACAGCTTTTCGATTATTACTTTTTTTTTGGTTTGAGGAAAGTTTATGTTGTAAGTTAATCATAACCCAAATGAAAACAACAACAAAGTGAAGGGATAAGTCCGATACAAATCGAGACAACGACCTAAATTTTCCGTTTGAAACAAGACAGGTGGTCCGACACACTTGGCTGAAAATAAAAGATTTCTACAAAGTATGGTAGAATAGGTTCGACAACTAAAGATACGCACAAAGACGTAATACCAAAGAGCTAAATATCCGAGAGGATGGTTGTCGTGCATCGCGGGGACAAAAAGATCATCACCCTAAGGAACATGACCTCCCCCCCCCCCCCCCCACACACAAAAAGTAGGCCAAGGGAGGGTTGGGAGGTACTCCAGATCGACAAACCTCTCAACCAACCACACACCTATCATAATTCTCGGTGAGGCTGCTTGCCAGCCTTCGTCGGAAAACATGGGTGGGGAACATGATGACCATCCTTCGTAATTAGATCAATGTCCATCAAATTAAAACCTTGCTTCTTGGAGCTATCCACTATTTCACTTGCTCGATTACCTTTCTCCTAGGCAAGGTACATAGACTTCGCTTTCCTTGGGTCTCCCTTGACATGCTATTTATTTTGTGTCCCTTTCTTTGTCTTGCTCCCAGATGAGGTGAGCAACTTTTTTGGATCATACCCCCCTAAGATCTCGTGCTGGAGGATGTGTTGGAAATGATAAAATTGGGGCGGCTCAACAAGAACTTGGGGAGGCTTCTCTTGTGACTACGACCCCCCACCTTCCTTAGAAAATTTTTCCTCATGTACAGTAAATGACAAGGATGTCTTTAGGTTAGGCAAAATTTTAGGTTGAATGGTATGCGGGGTAGAGGATACTACCGACCCCTTCCCGTGTACCATTTTCCTTTCCATCACCTCCGATGGGGGTTTATTTGCTACTCTGAACTTTAGGCAAGACTGTAGATTGGACTTCAGTAGATTCCCAAGTTGAGGTAGTATCTTCTGATTGGCCGGTTTTGGTGGGTTGACGGGACTCTAATCGCTCTTGAGAACCTGTAACACAAAGAGAAAAAGTTGGATCCGCAAGGGTTCCTGTCACAGTGGGCGGAGCCGGAGGTGGCGTGGCTTTCTAGTTCGAGCGGAAGATCCCCTCCGATTGGACGACCATAGGAGCTTGTAAGGACTCTCCATATCTTCTTGCTAGCTGGTCCACACCCGGGAGGACTGTCATGCATGCCTGGTTTAAATGTCCGAGCCGACCACACCAGTAACAAAAATCCAGTAACTTTTCCAACCCTCCCACTTATGTGTGGTCTATGTCCCTGATCTCTTTACTTTTTTTTCTTTTTTCTTTTGTAAGACAATAAAGTGATAGTTCAGTTTTTACCACCGATATACACCCCTTCTTTTAGTCCAAATCTCCCACAACCCCCGGCTCTTTACCCATTGTCACTGTTCCTACCACCGTACATCTAAACCTATGGAATCCTCTCTTTCCCTTTCAAATCGGAGGAACTCCCAGTCCACAAACACTCCCCCACCCGACAATCTTCTCGACACCCACTGTAAGACCCGCTTCCGGCCGAACCGGTGACTCCGGAAGTCACGCGGGACTTTTCCGTAAACCAAACGAAGTAGCCACTATCACGGTTGGCTTCAGGGGAGAAAACCCTTTCGTTTGAGTATAATATTGGATAAAGTCAATTTTGATCATAACGAGACTTTATATCGACTAAAACTCCAATTTTAAAAGTGCTGGAATTTATATTGGAAATTTAAATGACCTAGGTGGACACATGTCCCTTTGTGGTTGAAGGAGAGAAAAAGGATAGTCATTGTCCCTTTTACCCTCCCAAAAGCTTCTACTTGGGTTTCTAGCTCAAGGGCTTTTGGTCTTTTCCTACATCTAGGTATTATATTGGATTGGAGAAGCAAAATCATTCCTATTTGCATTGTTGTAGCCGAAAATTGGAGAGGAAGAAAGGGAGAAGAGCTCCCATGGAAGCTTGAAGGAGAATCAAAGAAGAAGGAGCCTTTTGGAGTCATCCTCTAGCCTTCCACCCTCAAAAACACTAGCATCCTCTTCATCTTCACATTCTAGAGGTAATGGAACTCTCTACTCATCTTTTCTCTTCATCTATTTCCTTGGGTTTTGGGTGAGAAATGGTTAGATGATGTTGGGTTGAGTAGAAATGATGGGAGATGGTGTTGATGAAGGTTGATGAAGAGCTTGGTGAAGTTTTGTGGAGAAATCAATGGTGGTTGGAGATTTTGAAGTGGGTTTGATTTGATGAATCATTGGAAATCTTGTTTATGTATTGATTCCTACCATGGGTAGAGGAGTATTGATGGATTTGGACTGTTTTGGGGGTTGGATTGGGGAAATTTCTGGGTTTGAAGGTGGATTTTCGGAGTTTTGGAGCTGGAGGTTGAAGAAGGGCGAATCTGTCCTGGTGCGTCACGGATCCGTGACGGATCCCGTGACGGGCGACGTCACGGCTCCGTGAGGGAGACCGTGACGGCACTCGTCACGGCTCCGTGACGGTGAACGTGAGGGTTTCCATCATGGATCCGTGACCAGGTCCGTGACCCACCAGAGTGAGGGTTTCTTGGGGTTTTTCGAAGTGTTTACACCTCGGTTTTGAGCTGAACTTTGGAAGGGTTTTGGGGGTCTTTCTTGCTGTTTAAGTGGAGCCTAATTAGTGTTTCTTTGTGTCCAAGACCTTGGGGATCGAGCTAGAGGAGCAAGGATCACACCGAGGCCCGAGGGAAGAGCGAGGTGGTGATCACCGGACTTCACCAAAGCGTTGAAGAGGAGGACCTTGAGGTAGGGAAAGCCTTAACCTCTCGTTTTTGATGTCTAGTATGCATGCTAAGTTAATAAAATTGGAAAAGGTCCTAGACATGCATATAGGATGCGAATAACTAGCTTAATCGTCTTTCAATTGCTAATAACCGGAGAGTCTAGTGGTGACCGATTAGGATGCCAATCACTAGTGTAATTCGCTTTCAATACTTGGGATATGATTGTCTGGTAGAGGAGCCTTGGCAAAGCCCTCGGATTAGTTGTGTGTTAGGATCACATGCGTGATTGTTGATTGTTTAGTGGATAGGCTAAAGAGTCTAATGAAACTAGTGAAATTGCATGCTTGAATGCTATTTTGAAGGCTTTAAGATTTAGTTGATCATACTCGTATTTGCTCGTTGATTGTATTTGAATGATTACTTGATTTACTTGATTGGGAGTTGGGGGTATCGAGTATGACTGGTTGTACCAAGCGGTGCAATCAGGTGATCGATGCCCCGGTGGTTCGAAACTGGTAAGTGAACGGTAAGTTGGAATTGTGTTGGGTGTGCTATGGTTGCGTGATTCGTATGCTATGTGTTGTGGTGAATTGGTGATGGTTGAACCGTGATCCGTGTACTTTGTGTTGTGGTGAATTGGTGATGGTTGAGTCGTGTGTGGACTTGGTTTGGTGGTTGTTGAGCTTATATTACTTCACATTTCGGTTGAGTGCGCTATTCAATTATTAACTGCTTATCATTAAATTGCCCACGTGTGCGCTCCTTATGGGAGTATGGCCCTGGGTTCCCGATGACCTAAAATCCCTTGGAGACGTTTCTGAGACTTCCGATGATATGTGCCCTGAAGGGTGTTTCCGATAGTCTCAATGATATGCGTCTCCTCTGGATTGGAGGGAAAATCCGAGAGGACACGTAAGACGTGGATCGGAGGGTGGTGACCTCATGTGCCACGGCATTGTCTGGTTTATCTTTGTCTACAGTTGTTAAGAACTTCTCGTTAACTTTATTAATGAATTTATTTGTGATGTTATGAAATACCTTGTGGACTGTGTTTGTGAATTATGGATCTTGTGGGCATTACCGTTGATTCCTTGGAGTTTAAGGTTCACTATGTTATGTGTTTTCCCTACTGAGCGTGAGCTCACCCCTATGTTTCACTGTTGTGTCTACAGGCTTGATTGAGGAGTAGAAGCTTGGGCGCTTCTCGGCGGGGTACTTGTTAGAGGCTTCGGACTTTACTTTTTATGTTTTGAACCAAACTGTGGAGATTATTATTATTATTACACCCCTTGAGGGTTATCTCATGTTTGAACTACGTTTTGTGGATTATAGTTGTTTATTGGATTTTCTGGAACTTGTTTTAAAGTGTTATCTCCTTCACTCTTATTTTACTAGTCATGCCTCGAGTCCGGGCAAGAACCGGATTTGGGGCGTGACATTAAGAGTGTCCGTGTAAGAACCGCCCCCGGTCGATCTCGGTCGAACCGGTGAAATCTGGCGAAATTTGACTTTCCGTTGGAAAAGTCAACCGATGACTCTGGGAGTCATTCGGGACCTTTCCGGGACCCAAAAAGCTTAGCCGTCGTTACGGTTAGCTTAGTTGGGTCGTTTCCTTTCAAATGACTATTTTTACGAAAAAGTCAACTTTGGGTCAACGGGGTCGAATTTGGAACTTTATTGAATTTAAATTAAATGGAATGAGATATTTTGGGTAGATTTGGACCCAACATGGACATGTGTCCATGGTGGCTTGGAGGAGAAGAAATGCGTCTAGAAAGACCCATTTACCCTCAGTTGGGCCAAATTAAAATGAAGGGAGCTAAAGGGCAAAATAGGTAATTCAAATCTAGCTTAAAGGCAACAATTGAAAGCATTTCAGCTCATTTCCTTTAGTGTGGCCTAAATTTGGGTAGAAGAGAGAGAGAGAGAGGAAGCCATGGAAGCTTGAAGAAGAAGAAAGGGAGGAAAAGAGGAAGCTTGGATTGATTTCTCCACCAAAACTTCTCAAAAATCTCATATTCCTCTTCATCTCTTCATTCCTAAGGTAAGTAACATCTAAAAACCTACTTTCAATTAAGTTTGGGTTATGGGTTTTATATAAATTTCATGAACAAGTGTTAGATTTTATGGGTTTGAATTAGTGATGATTAAATTCTTGATTTATGAGGAGAAAGTGGATGATTTGGGTGGAAATCTTTTGGGTATTTGTTGTTTTGATGAAACCCACAATGGGTAGTGAAGTATTGAGGTTTATGGGACTGATTTGGAGGTTTTTGGTTGATAAAAATGGAGTTTTGAGGGTTTAATTTCGTTGAGAAGAAGCTGGAGGAAGAAGAAGGACAGAACAGTCAGACCCGTCACGGATCCGTGACGGGGACCGTGACGGAGTGCGTCACGGCTCCGTGACGGAGGTCGTGATGGCACACGTCACGGTTCCGTGACGTCACCCGTGACGGTGAACATCACGGTTCCGTGACCCGAACCGTCACGGAGTCCGTCAAGGCTCCGTGACCCGAACCGTGATGGATCAGAATTGGGCCTTTTGGGTCCATTTTAGTCATTTTCGGTAAATTAGGAAGGTTATCTACAACCGAGCCTATTGGGGATTAAATTGGGATGTTTCCTCTTTAATCCGCCATTGAATTACTATTAATTCTCGTATTAGTTGTGATCTTAGACATCGTTCCCGAGCACGGCGGAGGAGGCTACTAGGCGGCTCGCTTGGCTTGCGTTTGGATAGCATTTGAGGTAACGAAGATTAGTAAATACCGCTTTGATTAAGGAATGTCATTAGAATGCATATAGAATACGAATAACCGGAATAATGGTAGACTCACATGTAGGATGTGAATAACTAGAGTAACTGCTTTAAATTATGGGAATTGTAGTGCTGTAGAATCACATGTGGCCATGTCGGGCCTTAGGATTGTGTGCTGGTTGTGTGTTCCGTGTTTAATTTAAGAATTATGTTATACTATAAGAATGTGATGAATGTGATGAATGTGATATGAGTTGTTGTCTTGTGATATGATCGAGTGAATGATAGGCCGATGTGGTATGCTCGGTAAGTTATGTCGGTAAGTTATGATGATATGATATGTTTGGTATGCTATGTTCAGTGTGGTACGTGTGGTGTGATTTGTACCCCGTGTTATGGGAAGATACCCGACCGACGGAGGATACCGGTCCAGTATGCTATGAGATTCACCCCGATGATGTGTGTCCGGGAAGACATCTAGACCGATGGTGTATTCCGGTATGATGTATTGTTTGTTTCACCCCGATGTTGTGTGTCCGGGAAGACATCTAGACCGATGGTGTATTCCGGTATGATGTATTTATTTCACCCCGATGTTGTGTGTCCGGGAAGACATCTAGACCGATGGTGTATTCCGGTATGATGTATTTGTTTCACCCCGATGCTGTGTGTCCGGGAAGACATCTAGACCGATGGCGTATTCCAGTATGATGTATTGTTTCACCCCGATGTTGTGTGTTCGGGAAGATATCTAGACCGATGTTGGGTTCTGGTACGATATGTTGAGCCGTGCGTGATGATCGGAATATCATGGTATACCTATCTTATGTCCGTATGATGTCGGGTTTGGGTGACGTTTGTAGTTGGAGTCGCAGTAGAATGTTCTGTTGTTTGTATGTTTCTTTATCTTGGATCATTTGTCGATAAGGTTGCTTTTCTGTTGGTTTTGTTTGTGTTTTCGTTCACTAGCATTTCATTTCTGAACGAGTATACGCGGTGACGGAGCGGAAGTCCTTTCCCTTTACTACTTTTTCCTACTGAGCGAAAGCTCACCCCCTTTATTTACTGTTTTACAGGTTTCGACCGTGAGTTGGTTTAGAGGACATCTCGGAGCTCGAGAGCTCATAGAGAGTCCGGGGATTACTTGCTTAGTAGAGACGTACTTCCTCATTTTGTACTAAACCGCGTGTTTTCTTTATTTTGGACTTCGAGCGTTTGACTCGTAGTACTGGTTTTGTTGATTTGAAACTAATTTCGGAGATTTATGTTGTTTAAATTTACTTTTATTATTATTTTTAGTTCACGCCTCGAGTCCGGTCAAAACCATATTTGGGGCGTGACAGTCCGCATTTGCATCAATTAGAAGTCTAAGGTGGCGGTGGAGCGGCCGGGTAGCATCCAGTTCCACCCGAAGCCATATGAGCTTGTCCATCCACATGCCTGTCTTGGATTCTTCGGGTTACTCACTCTCCGGATCTCAACTTCCCTTCCACGGTTAGAGACTATGAAAGCTCTCACTTGATAAGTCCTAGCCTCCACCGGAATATCGTAAGTTCTAACCGATATACTAACATGTCAGAAGCTTAAGGTTTCCGGTTGGGTACGTGAAGGTAGAGGAGTAAGGAGCAACATTGTCCCATAGAAAGAGCATGGCTCCCTAGATCTAGTGCCATCTATCGCGGCTTGGGAAGGGAAGTAGAAAGCCATTATTTTTTCCGTTAACGGTTGGACCTCCAAATCCCTCACATTCCAAGCATTTTCTATCACAGTGCAAATGGATCAGGGTCTTACTCGTTTATCGACAAGGAGACGGTCGGTAAGGGTATGTTGGTACCAAGAGTCGTCCATAGTCGGGACAGTGTTGGTCGAGACCTCTATGACTGCGTCGTCATCACAGTCATTGTTCTGATGGTCTTCAATAGAGACCTCAGTGAGATTTACCTGGATAGTTTCCAAACCAGTCGGATTAGAAGCTGGAAGGGGGAGCCGAAGTGGAAGCACGGTGGTGCAAGTTTGGGCAATCTCCCAATAAGGAACCCCTTGCATGTTGCTTGGAAGGTCATAGATTGCAAGAGAGTGTGAGCGTATGAGCTAGGGGTGCGGTTACGAGAGTTTTTGGGGTCGGGAGCAGCAATGATGAGGACGAGGGTTTGGTTCCTCGTGAATGGGAGGTAGGTGAAGCTAGCGAGTTTTCCAACGACGAGTAGGTTTGAGAGATCAAGATAGAGTTGGAAGGAGGTGAGGATGACAGAAAAATGGAAAAGGTAGGAGGAACAGGGTGCTCCATGGAACTCTGGCGAGAGGAGAAGGAGAAGAGGACCAAGCCTACCGCCATCAACACAAAACCTCAAAAATAGAAAGAAATGAGAAAAATGCGATATAAAAAACACACAAGGGGAGGGGCTCAACACATACTCATATGTTATGATTCACACTTTTCGATTGCAATTTAATAGTTCAGATATATACTACAACTTTTTCAAAAAAAAATTGAGACATTTAAATGGTGATTTTTTATTTAAAATTAATATATGTCTCAATTATTGAAAACTAAAATTCAATTAAAAAAGTTTATTCAACTTTTAATTTTTATTAGATTTTTATTCTTTTATAATATGAATAATGAAATGTATATATTATATTCACGTGTTATGCTTAATCGTTAGAAAGTTATTTAACTAAATAACTATGGGTAGTTTATTTTTATTTCATATCATTTGGAGATCAAAACTATCCAATTTTTATGATCATGATATACCTAAAATACGTTTTTTTAAATTAAGATAAATGTAATTTAGTTATCTAGTGATCAGATTTTAAGATTCGACTTTTGCCTGTAAATACAAACAATTTTAAAATACAATCACAACAACAATCATAAACAAGAGTCGACATTAGGTTTGATGATCTTCACATCTTCTCTACTGCGGTCCCAAGGGCGGTGATGGAGTCAAGTTTCTGGTGCAATCTGCAAAAGAAAGGTACTCGATCCTCTTTCCTCCTTGACCCGATTTTCTCTTCGATTAGTTGTAGTATGATTTTGTGTCCGAGCTCGTCTTGGTGAGGGATTTGGTCGACATGTTTCCGAAGACCCTAGAGCCCCACCTCGATTGAACATCGTTCTCGAGTGATTGTGCTAGTGGCTACCGTGTGTAGTGTCGGGACGGGTGTGGGGAATATTAGTGTTTCTCGTCCGTCTTGGTGATCCTTGTCCCTTAGAGTCTCGCGGTGGGGCGTGTGGGAGGAGGCTTGGTTGTTGAGCAAAGCTCGTTATCAGATCAGTTCAATCCTCGGGTTAATCTTGTACAATAGCAGGTTAGGTCTCATTCGTACATGGGAGACCTAAATTTCGAGAAACAAGTGTAGACCGGCGATGGTATCGGGTGCTTTGAGTTATGGTGACTGGTGCGTCAAGTGGTAGACTAAGCGACATCGAGGCTTTCGGGCAAATAGTTTTGCCTCGAAGTGATCTACGACCCTCGAGAGTGTGTGATACTACCATGAGAATGTTGTCATAGAATTGAGAGGGTTTGTGAAACTAGTATCGGTGGAGTATTTGGATAAGGAGGGTACATTGGAGACTCTAAAACTATAATTGGGCCTCTCGGGTGCCTGAGAGGTACCGGCTAGGGGAACCAGGGGGTCTCATGCTATTCTGGATGGAGAATGTGCAAATATCGGTATGGGACTCGGTTTCTCAATTTATAGATGTCCTCATTCGATGGGCGGAAATCGACGCGTTTCGTTTTTTAGGGATCTATGGGGAGGATAATATAGAGCTTCGCTGGACAACATGGGAGTTACTCAGGTCTTTTGGTGGTTTGAATGCTTCAAGGGATGACTGGCTCTTAATGGGGGATTTCAACGACATTCTCCACCAGAGGGAGAAGAGAGGGGGTCACCCGTACCCCGAAGCACTTATTACCTCATTTAGGGATGTCTTGAGTGAACTGCTACTACATGACATGCTACTATAGGGATACAAGTACACGTGGCTCAACGGAAGTGAACCACTATAAGGATGGAGGTGCAACTAGATAGGGCTATCCTCTCTCCGGGTCTCAAGAACAGGTGGCCACAAGCACACTACACACCTAGACAATACGGGTATTTCCATATACGACCATCTTCCTATTCTATTAGACACAGAGAGAAGGACTAAACCCACGAGCTCTCGTCACTTTCATTCGAGAATATTTAGGCGAAGGACCCAGAATAAGGACATAATTCAAAACATGTGGGGAGAACCGGATAATCGTCCCATTTTGGTTAAGACAAAAGAGATGGGTGAAGCATTAGAAAAGTGGGGTAAGGAGGTATATAACGCTCTTTCCTGGAAAATTATCCGCTATGAGAGGGATATCTTGTGGCTGAATGACAAGGGAGATCACGCCAGTATCCAAAACACATAGAGCTCTACAAATCTAGTACACCAATGCTTTGGACAAATGGGGGATTTTTGGAGACAGATGGCAAAACAACATTGGCTGGCGGAAGGGGACCGTAATACAAAGTTCTTCCAAGCATCTTCCTCCCAATGGAGGAAAATTAACAAAGTAACAGAGCTCAAGGATGCGAACAACACGATGTTGACTTATGACACGAGACTAGGAGATCACATTCTCTCATTCTACAAAGCATTGTCAATAAGGCCGGAAAGATTGACTGGCTCTTGGCTACCCTAGTTTTCTCAGCAAGTTACTGAAGAATAGAATGAAGCACTGCTTGCCCCCGTTTCGATGGAAGAAGTCCGAGATGCCACTTTTTCAGTGGAACCCAACAAATCTCCAAGTTCGGATGGGCTCAATTCATTTTTCTACCAAAAGTACTAGTCCACAGTAGGGGAGGATGTTATGTCTTGTGTCCGCAATATCTTTGAAGGATGCGAGGTCCCGCTCTCACTCAACTAAACGACGATGATACTAATTCCAAAAGTGGAGGCTCTAACTCGTCTCAAGGACCTTCGACCTATTGCTTTATGCAATGTGCTTTTCAAAATATTTTCGAAAGTAGCAACTAATCGACTCAAAGTTACATTGGAGGAAAATATCTCTCCCACTCAAGATGCTTTTTTCCTTGGACGTTCTATCCAAGACAATATCGTCTTATCCTTCAAAACTCTACACTTCATGAAGAATAAGAAGAAAGGCCGGGAGGGCTAGGTAGCCCTAAAGTTGGATATGAGTGAGTCTTACGACAGAGTAGCGTGGGGATTCTTGTTGGATATGATGAGAGCATTTGGATTCAGGGAGGAATGGATCTCGCTCTTGCTTTGTTGTACTTATTCAGTCACGTACAACATAGTGGCATGAGGTCATCAGACAGGTTTTATCCAACCGAAAAAGGGCATTCGTCAAGGGGACCCACTATCTTCATATATATTCCTATGTTTTATGGAAGGATTTGCTCGTCTTCTTCAGTCGGTAGAAAGCCAGAGATTCATCCATGGTGTAAGTATTGCTCTATTGGCTCCTCCCCTTACTCATCTATTTTTTTTTGCAGATGATTGTTATGTCTTTTGTAAGGCCTCTCATATTGAAATGGGGAGGATCAGAAACTATCTCAGGATTTTCGAGGAAGCCTCGGGTCAAGTAGTAAATCTTCAAAAATTGTCGTTGTTTTTTTTTAATACAAAAACCCATATGCATGCAAAAGGAGAGGGGGTACGTCTATTGGAAATACCAGAGCTTCAGACACCATCCCCGTATCTAGGGATACCAAACCTGATGAGACGTAATAAGAAACAAAGTTTGTAATACATATTGGATCGGGTGTTGCGACGAATCTAGAGGCAGGACGGAAAATTATTAATTGGGGCAGGGAAGGAGGTCCTGATAAAGTTTGTGTTACAATTTATACCGACCTATGCAATGAGTGTCATGCGACTACTGCAAGGCATGATAGACAAGATAAACGTGGCTTTAGCACTTTTCTGGTGAAAATCATCGAGGGAAGTGACAACCCGATAATATGATAGTCTTGGTTGACTATGTCTCGCAAGGAGGTGGGTGGTTTGGGTTTCAGGAACTTACATGATTTCATCACCGCCCTGGTGGGCAAACAGTTGTGGAAGATTGCGATGGAGGAGTCCAGTCAGGTGGTAAGGGTGTTAAAGGCATAGTATTTTCGAGATTCTTTGGTGTTGGAAGCTACAAGAGGATTGAATCAAAGCTTTATTTGACAAAGTATTCTTTCGGCCCAATTCTGATCAAACAATGGACACGTAGATCCATAGGCCTTGGGACTTCAACTTCAATTCTTCAGCACTCTTGAATAATAAGGATGGAGCCATGGATCACCACGACAAACTCATATCTTGAACATCTGAACGTATTGGGTCTTATGAAGCCAGATACTAAATAGTGGAATGAGGAGGTGATTCGAGGGCTTCTTGACGAGAGGGGCAGGGTAGCCATCCTGATAGTCCCAACAAGCAATATCGCTCTCTCAGATTCGTGGTACTGGTCGGGTGAGCACTTAAGACAATATTCAATCAAGTCTGCCTACGGAATGCTCATCCAAGGGAAACCACTCCCAAGCATCACGTCGGAATCTGAACGTCCATTTAGGGTCTTGACATCCTCCCAATGGTCCGTAATTTTTTTATGAAGGACGTGTGCGGGTTGTCTCCAAGTAGCAATCGGACCTCGATCTGGAAGGGTGGAATAGAAGTATCCTGCCCGATATGTCAAGTGGGAGAGGAGTCGAAAATACACCTTCTAGTTATTTGTCCGGTGGTGGCAGAATGTTGACGACTTAGTGGCTTTTCCCTCTCTACTGAAACTGAGGACATCATAGAATGTTGCGAATAATTCAATCCTAAACCCCCCGAACAAAAGGGGAGAGGTAGGTGTCTATTATGAGAAATATGGAAGGCCAAAAACAAGAAGGTGTAGGATATTATCACCACATTGGCAGCCTCCATTTATTACATGACTTCCCTTCTAAATGCAGGATGATTGGAGGTAAATTCTCGTCAGGGGATAGGAACATCTAATCCAACTCAGCTAAGCAGTGGAACGATAACCACTTGAATCTACCCGCCTAGGGGTCTGGGGCTATTAACACGGATGGAGCTCTTTTCGCAGCAACAGGCTACATGGGGATAGGGTGGTTGTGTAGGGATGATACATGCCAAATCACTTGGGCCAGGTCCTCCTCTTTTCAGGGTCCCCAGAATCCGAGTTTGGTGGAACATTATGCTATTAGGGACGCGTTGCAGTGGCTAGTGTATAAGTCACATCAAAGAGCCACCATCCGAAATGATTTCAAGTTCATAGTGGATATGATCAACAAAAGGAGAATTTTTTCTTCTCCTCTAGGGATAGTCGTTAGCGATTGTATTTCTTTATTTTCTAGACTCAAGGTCGTGCAACTCAAGTTCGTAAAGCAGACAACGAACAAAACAACTCACTAGTTTGTTAGGATGAACTCTTTCTCCCTTATTTAGGAATGATAAGAAGAGTTTATACCGAAAATATTTTATTATTATTATTATTATTATTATTATTTAAATAATATATCTCGTTAATAATACAAAAATAATTTTGACGCTTCAGACACCCTTACATGCCCGATTGTCAAATTTGACCAAATTTGTTTGCACGTATCAGATCGAGCATGGATGAAATATTATAATAATTATTGTTTTACAAAAAAGAAAAAAAATCAAATCTTGACCTGGAACTAAATATATACCTTAGGAGCAGCGTGAGGAGATCCGGCTAACACCGGCGTGTGACGGAGTGGTGGGCTGCGGCAGGTGTGCAGAGGGTGGAGGGACAGAAGAGGTACGTGGTTAGGTCTCTTTTTCCGTTGTTTTCTGTTTTTTTCTTGTGCTCTGGAGTGGAGTGGTTGTATCGGGGCGGAACGAGTTCCCCCGAGATTGTTACCCCATGGCTAAGCCTCGGCGCCGAACGTGGTTGGTGGTGTTCGAGGTCGTGACACGGAACGGCGACGGCGGTGCTCTCCGGCTGGAGCACGGGCGTGCGGTTGGTATGGGGAAGATCTTGGTGGGGAGCGTTTTGGTAGCTAGTTCGGGACAGGGAATTGCGCAGTGCCTCTCTGGATTGGTAGTATTGGTTGTAGCTGGAACGACTGTTGTGATCGGCGCAGGTGTCCTGGTAGGACCTGAATTATGAAGTTCCTCTCGTGGAACTGTCGAGGTTTGGGGAAGTTGGCGACGGTGGAGTACCTGAAGGGGGTGATCCGTCGCCGCAAACCACACGTAATTTTCCTAAGCGAGACGATGGCTAGGAAAGGGGAAGTGTAGACTCTAAAGCTGAAAACGGGTTTCTCGGGGGGATGCGAGGTGCCGGCAGTAGGGCAGAAGGGGGGCCTCATTCTTCTGTGGACGGCAGAGGTGCAGGTCACGCCTTATCAGTGTGACGACCGGTACATCGACGTGGAGGTCCAGGGCCCAACGGGGGACGGATTCCGGTTCACTGGTGTCTATGGGGAGGCGAATTGGGAACTGCGTTGGCAGACCTGGGAGATGATCCGAACCCTTGGGGTACGAACGGGGGTATCGTAGAGATGGCTCCTGATGGGGGATTTTAATGGGATCCTGAGGAATAAGGAGAAACGAGGCAGTCTCCGGTACCCGGAGCGGTTGATTGCGGGATTTCAAAGTGCAATGCGGGATGTGGGAGTCCAAGATCTCCCGATTCAAGGGTATGGGTATACTTGGCACAGTGGGAGCAAGCCAGAGACGAGGATGGCGGTGCAGTTGGATAGAGCGCTGATGTCCCCGGCTATGCGCGCATTGTGGTCAGAAGCACACTTGGCCAATCTGGGTATCTCCACGTCTAATCATCTACCTATCCTGGTGGACTCAGAGCGGCGAGTGGAACCAGTGGGATCTAGACACTTTCGGTTTGAAAATATCTGGGCAGAGGACCCGGAATATGGGTATCTGATACAGGCAAGGTGGGGTGTCCCGGGGGATAGGGATATAGACTCCAAAATACGCGAGACGGGATCGGAGCTGGAGGTCTGGGGTAGGGAAGTGTACAATGCGTTAGCTCGGAAGATTGCTAGATATGAAAAGGACATGTTGTGGCTGAATGGTAGGGAGGACCGTACGAGTATCAGACGACGGCGAGCGCTACAGAAGCTCTATGTCAAGGCGTTGGAGCAAAAGGGTGAGTTCTGGAGACAACGTGCCAAGCAGCACTGGCTCACGGACAGTGACCAGAATACGAAGTTCTTCCAGGCTTCAGCGTCGCAGAGGAAGAACATAAATAAGGTGTCGGAACTACGAGATGGGGATGGGAATGTCCTAACCTGGGAGTCGGGCTTGGGTGACCATATCTTGGAATTCTACAAAACCTTGTCTCGGAGGACAAGGGGAGACGGGGCTAATTTTCCGAAATTTCGTCAACAACTGACGGAGGTGCAAAACAGAGGGCTGATGGGGGAAGTCACATCGGAAGAAGTGAGGGATGCGACTTTTTCTATGGGGCCGAATAAGTCACCGGGTCCGGATGGTCTGAACCCATTCTTTTACCAGAAGTACTGGGGAACGGTAGGAGAAGATGTGACCCGCTGGGTGCGCAGGATCTTTGCGGGGGAGGAGATTCCGAGGGAGCTGAATAAAACAACGCTAGTGCTGATCCCGAAGGTGGAGTGTCCAATGTCGCTAAAGGACCTTCGACCAATTGCATTGTGTAATGTGGTGTTCAAGGTGGTCTCGAAGGTGGCCGCAAACAGACTGAAAGGGCTATTGGATGGGCTGATCTCAGAGTCGCAAGGGGCGTTTGTGCCTGGTAGGTCGATACAGGACAATATAATCCTGTCCCATGAAACGTTACATTACCTCAAGAATAAAAGACAGGGGAAGGAGGGGTGGGTGGCGTTGAAACTGGATATGAGTAAGGCGTATGATAGGGTGGAGTGGGGCTTCTTATGGGACATAATGAGGGGCTTTGGCTTCGGCGAAGAGTGGATCTCACTCGTTCGTCGATGTACGTACTCTGTAACTTACAACATAGTTGCAGGAGGTCAGCAGGCGGGATTTGTCCAACCAGAGAAAGGTATTAGGCAGGGGGATCCGTTATCTCCCTATTTGTTCCTGTTTTGTATGGAAGGCTTCTCCCGTCTTCTCCAGGGAGCTGAAAGCGTGGGGGAAATACATGGAGTAAGGGTGGCCAACGGGGCACCAACGCTAACACATCTGTTCTTCGCGGATGATTGCTATGTCTATTGCAAGGCAACACCAGACGAGATGGCTCGGCTGAGAAATCTCCTTAGGATGTTTGAGGAGGCGTCGGGACAGGTAGTGAATCAAGCCAAGTCGTCTCTGTTTTTTAGCCACAACACGCCGGCAAATAGGAGGGCGGAAGGTGTGCTGATCCTGGGTATACCGGAATTAGATACACCATCCCCTTATCTGGGGGTTCCGAACATGATGGGAAGGAATCGGAAGCAGGGCCTGCAATATGTGTTGGATAGGGTACTACGCCGAATCCAGAAGTGGGACGGGAAGCTTTTGAATGGTGCGGGGAAGGAGGTGTTAGTCAAGTCAGTCCTACAGGCAATCCCCACCTATACGATGAGTGTGATGAGGATACCTAAGGGGATCCTTGATAAGATGAATGTAGCCCTTGCCCGGTTCTGGTGGAAATCAGCGGGGCCGGATGGGAAAGGGATTATATGTCAGTCCTGGACGACCATGTCGCGGCCAAAGGAGGAAGGAGGGCTGGGTTTTAAGAATCTTTATGAGTTTAATTCCGCTCTGCTAGGTAAACAATTGTGGAAACTGATCACGGAGGAGGACAATCTAGTGGCTCGGGTCTTGAAGGCAAAATATTACCCGAGGTCATCGGTGCTGGAAGCAGTTCGGAAACAGAATCAGAGTTACGTCTGGCAAAGTATTCTGTCAGCATAGGAGATGGTCAAGAAAGGGGCCCGGAGGTCGATCGGACCAGGAACGGGAACTTTGATAAGCAAACACCCTTGGCTCACAAGAGTGGAGGCCAGGGTAAAGTCGGTAGGACCGGAATTAGACGGGAAGCCGGTGTCAGATCTAATGAGACCAGACGAGAGAAGGTGGGACGCGGACAAAGTTGGTACATTGTTCAGTCCAGAGGATCGGAGGGCTATAATGGCGGTCCCGATAAGTAGGACGGATGTACATGACTCCTGGTATTGGGCGGGGGACTACTTGGGCAAATACACGGTCAAATCAACATATAGTATGAGTCAGCCAGACCAGGCGGCTGGCCAGGCCCAACCGGGAATCTGGTCGGCTATTTGGAAGCTGGAGGTGATGCCGAAGGTAAAGTCCTTTTTGTGGCGTACTTGCTCTAGGTGTCTGCAGGTGGCGGTTAACCTGAGGCGTCGGCATGTGGATATGGTGGCGACATGCCCGGTCTGTGCCGGGGAGGAGGAATCGGCTTTCCATTTGCTGGTTCACTGCCCGGTGGCTGCGAAGTGCTGGACGAGATCATTGTTGACTCTTCCTTAGGAGGTCGACACGATAGTAGAGTGGGTGCAGAACATGTTGACTATCAATCCCCCAGCAAGCGGGGGATTAATAGGATGTCTTTTGTGGGAGTTGTGGAAGGCTAGAAACAAAGTGGTTTGGGAGAGTGTAGCCCTACCGGCAGCCAATATCTTTCAGACAGCGTTCCATCTGCAGGCAGGATGGATGGAGGCCAGGAAGCGGAAACTACAGGCACATGTGACTCCCCGCCATGCTGGAGTACAGGCGGCAGATGTGTGGGAACATCTCATGCAGGGAGCATGGGCCATAAACACTGATGAAGCACTGTTTGCGGCGGCGGACAAAGTAGGCACAGGATGGATATGCAGGGACGATAGGGGACATCTTAGGGAGGCCCGGTCCACGTCATTCCATGGTGCTCAGAACCCGGGGCTGGTGGAAGCCTACGCGATCCGGGATGCGCTTACGTGGCTTCAACAGTTTCCTCACCAAAGGGTTGTGGTTCGGAGCGACTGCAAGGTCATAGTGGATATGATCAGACGAGGGGGGAATCTGCTCTCTCCTCTGGGAACGATCGTCACAGATTGTAATTCCCTTTTATCTACACTCGAGTGCGTGCAGCTCGAATTTGTAAAACGGACAGCGAACAAAGCAGCTCACTGGCTTGCCTGAGCGGCTTGTTCTAATCCTGCCTGGAATTGGCAAGGGGGTCATGTCCCTGAGCCTCTTCAAAGCATCATCTTTGTCGATATCTAAATAAAATCTCATATTATCTAAAAAAAAACATATATATATATATATACCTTGAAAATGATTTTTTTATCCTAACCAGAAAGCATCCAAAAGGGACCACCTATGACCTATCCATATCATACGTATGCTCAAAAGTTGGAAGTGCACGTACCATACATGCAAATAGATGTTCACGAGCTCCACAGTAATTAGCACTTCACAATAATTAAGAGCGCGTACGGCGTCTTGATCCCCTCCCACTTATGTGTGGTCTATGTCCCTGATCTCTTTACTTTTTTTTCTTTTTTCTTTTGTAAGGCAATAGAGTGATAGTTCAGTTTTTACCACCGATATACACCCCTTCTTTTAGTCCAAATCTCCCACAACCCCCGGCTCTTTACCCATTGTCACTGTTCCTACCACCGTACATCTAAACCTATGGAATCCTCTCTTTCCCTTTCAAATCGGAGGAACTCCCAGTCCACAAACACTCCCCCACCCGACAATCTTCTCGACACCCACTGTAAGACCCGCTTCCGGTCGAACCGGTGACTCCGGAAGTCACTCGGGACTTTTCCGGAACCCAAGCGAAGTAGCCATTATCACGGTTGGCTTCAGGGGAGAAAACCCTTTCGTTTGAGTACAATATTGGATAAAGTCAATTTTGGTCAAAACGAGACTTTATATCGACTAAGGCTTTAATTTTAAAAGTGCTGGAAATTAAAGTGGAAAATTAAATGACCTAGAGGGACACTTGTCTTCTTTTGGTTGATTGAGAGAAAATGGGATAGTCATTGTCCCTTTTACCCTCCCAAAAGCTACTAAAAGGGAATCTAGCTCAAGGGCCTTTAGGTCATTACTACATCTAGGTATTATATTGGATTGGAGAAGCAAAAACAAGTCATTTCTATCTTGTTGTAGCCGAAACTTAGAGGGGAAGCAAGGAAGGAGAGCTCCCATGGAGGTTTGAAGGAGAATCAAAGAAGAAGGAGCCATTTGGGGTCTTCCTCTAGCCATCCACCCTCAAAATCACTAGCATCTCCTTCATCTCAACATCCTAGAGGTAATGGAACTCTCTAATCCTCATTTCTCTTCATCTATTTTCATGGGTTTTGGGTGAAAATTGCTTGATGATGTTGGGTTTGAGTAGAAATGGTGGGAGATGATGTTGATGATGAACCTTGTTGGATTTTTGGTGAGAAATCAATAGTTGTTGGAGATTTTGAAGTGGGTTTGATTTGATGAATCCTTGGAAACTTGTTTGTGTGTTGATTCCTACCTTGGGTAAAGGAGTATTGAAGGATTTGGACTGTTTTGGGAGTTGGAAAGGGTAATTTTATGGGTTTAAGAGTGGTTTTTCGGAGTTTTGGAGCTGGAGGTTGAAGAAGGGCGAAACTGCCCTGGTGCGCCACGGATCCGTGACGGATCCCGTGACGGGAGACGTCACGGCTCCGTGAGGGAGTCCGTGACGGCACTCGTCACGGCTCCGTGACGGTAACCGTGAGGGTTAACGTCACGGATCCGTGACCAGGTCCGTGACCCACCAGGGTGAGGGTTCTTGAGGGTTTTTGGCACCTTGGTTTTGAGCTGAACTTTGGAAGGGTTTTGGGGGTCTTTCTTGCTGTTTAAGTGGAGCCTAACTAGCGTTTCTTTGTGTCCAAGACTTTGGGGATCGAGCTAGAGGAGCAAGAATCACGCCGGGACCCGAAGGAAGAGCGAAGTTGTGATCACCGGGCTTCATCAAAGCGTTGAAGAGGAGGACTGTCACGCCCCAAATCCGGTTATCGCTCGGACTCGAGGCATGACGGATAATAGAAGACAATAAAGCAATGAAACAATAATTAAATCTTGAAAACCTCCAATAAGTACCTCAATCCACAAACTTCAATGTAAAGTATAAGTAACCCTCAGGGGGTGTAATAATAATTCATCACAAAATCTGGTTCACTGAAATAAGATAAACACGAAGTCTCTAAGGACACCCACACCGAGAAGCTCCCGAGCCTCTACTCCTCTATCAAACCTGTAAACACAACAACGAACTCGAAGGGGTGAGCTTGCGCTCAATAGGGAAAACACATAACAGGATAGACCTTCAACTCAATAAGATCAACAACAGAGTCAACCACAAGCATCTTAACAAACACGGGTAACAGATAAATCAACCAATGCCGTGGCACATGAAGTCTCCACCCTCCGATCCACATGATGTGTCCTCTCGGATTTTCCCTCAAATCCAGAGGAGACGCATAACATTGAGGCGACCGGAAACAACCCTTCAGGGCGCTTATCATCGGGATTCTCAGAAACGTCTCCAAGGGATTTTATGTCCTCGGGAACCAAATGTATTACTCCCATGGAGAGCATACACTTGGACAATTTAGTGAGAAGTAGTTAATAAGTGAATACGTACTCAACCGAACACGAAATAATACAAGTTCAACAACCACCAATTCAATTCCACACATGGTTCACACATCACCAATTCACTGCACAGCAGTACATGAAATCACACAAACATAGCACATCAATCACACAAACCCAACTTACCATTCACTTACCAGTTTCGAACCACCCGGGCATCGATCACCTGATTGCACCGCTCGGTACAACCAGTCATACTCGATGCTCCAACCAAGCATTCAAGTAAATCAAGTAATCAATCGAATACAATCAACGAGCAAGTACGAGTACAATCAACCAATTATAAGAACCTTCAGGAGAGCATGCATACATGCAATTCTACTAGTTTCGTTAGACTCTTTAGCCTATCCACTAAACAATCAACAACCAAGCATGTGATCCTAACAAGCAACTAATCCGAGGGCTTTGCCAAGGCTCCTCTACCAGACAATCATATCCCAAGTATTTAAAGCGAATTACACTAGTGATTGGCATCCTAATCGGTCACCACTAGACACTTCCGATTATTAGAAAATGAAAGACGACTAAGCTAGTTATTCGCATCCTATAGGCATATCTAGGACCTTTTCCATTTTATTAACCTAGCATGCATACTAAGAATGGTAAACGAGAGGTTAAGGCTTTCCCTACCTCAAGGTCCTCCTCTTCCACGCTTTGATGACGTCCGGTGATCACCACTTTGCTCCGTCCTCGGTTCCCGGCGTGATCCTCGCTCCTCTAGCTCGATCCACAACGTCTTGGACACAAGAAACACTAATTAGGCTCCACTTAGACAGTAAGAAAGACCCCCCCCCCCCCCAAAACCCTTCCAAAGTTCAGCTCAAAACCAAGATGCCAAAACTCTCAAGAACCCTCAAGAAACCCTCACCCTGGTGGGTCACGGATCTGGTCACGGATCCGTGACGAGTGCCGTCACGGATCCGTGACGAGTGCCGTCACGGACTCCCTCACGGAGCCGTGACGTCGCCCGTCACGGGATCCGTCACGGATCCGTGGCGCACCAGGGCAGTTTCGCCCTTCTTCAACCTCCAGCTCCAAAACTCCGAAAAACCACTCTTAAACCCAGAAATTTACCCCTTACAACTCCCAAAACAGTCCAAATCCTTCAATACTCCTCTACCCATGGTAGGAATCAACACACAAACAAGTTTCCAAGGATTCATCAAATCAAACCCACCTCAAAATCTCCAACAACTATTGATTTCTCAACCAAAATGCAGCAAGGTTCATCATCAACATCATCTCTCACCATCTCTACTCAAACCCAACATCATCTAGCACTTTTCACCCAAAACCCAAGAAAATAGATGAAGAGAAAAGATGAGTAGAGAGTTCCATTACCTCTAGAATGTGAAGATGAAGAGGATGCTAGTGGTTTTGAGGGTGGAAGGCTAGAGGATGACTCCAAATGGTTCCTTCTTCTTTGATTCTCCTTCAAGCTTCCATGAGAGCTCCTCTTCCTCTCTTCCTCTCCAAGTTTCGGCTACAACAAGAAGAAAATGACTTGATTTTGCTTCTCCAATCCAATATAATACCTAGAAGAAGTAAAGACCTAAAGGCCCTTGAGCTAGATTCCTTTGTAGTAGCTTTTGGGAGGGTAAAAGGGACAATGACCATCCCTTTTTCTCTCCTTCAACCAAAAGAGGACAAGTGTCCCTCTAGCTCATTTAATTTTCCAATTTACTTTCCAGCACTTTAAAAAAAAGAAGCTTTAGTCGATATAAGGTCTCGTTTTGACCAAAATTGACTTTATCCAATATTATACTCAAACGAAAGGGTTTTCTCCCCTGAAGCCAACTGTGATAATGGCTAATCCGTTTTGGTTCCGGAAAAGTCCCGAGTGGCTTCCGGAGTCACCGGTTCGACCGGAAGCGGGTCTTACAAGGACCTTGAGGTAGGGAAAGACTTAACCTCTCGTTTATGATGTTTAGTATGCATGCTAGGTTAATAAAATTGGAAAAGGTCCTAGAAATGCCTATAGGATGCGAATAACTAGCTTAATCGTCTTTCAATTACTAAAAACCGGAGTGTCTAGTGGTGACCGATTAGGATGCCAATCACTAGTGTAATTCGCTTTCGATACTTGGGATATGATTGTCTGGTAGAGGAGCCTTGGCAAAGCCCTCGGATTAGTTGCGTGTTAGGATCACATGCTTGGTTGTTGATTGCTTAGTGGATAGGCTAAAGAGTCTAATGAAACTAGTGGAATTGCATGTTTGAATGCTCTTTTGAAGGCTTTAAGATTGGTTGTTTAAACTCGTACTTGCTCGTTGATTGTATTCGAATGATTACTTGATTTACTTGATTGGTTGCTTGGAGCATCGAGTATGACTGGTTGTACCGAGCGGTGCAATCAGGTGATCGATGCCCCGGTGGTTCGAAACTGGTAAGTGAACGGTAAGTTGGAATTGTGTGATTGGTGTGATATGATATAGTGATTCGTGTGCTGTGTGCTATGGGGAATCGGTGATGTGTGAGCTATGTGTGTTAGTGGATTAGTGGTGGTTGGAGTGGATGGCGTCGAGTTTCGGTTGAGCGTGTTACTCAGTTGTTATTGGATCATGGTTGATACGGTATGGCACCTACACCGTCGAGGAGTCCGGTGTAGGGTGAGATCGGGATTATGGTTGTTACGGTATGGTACCTACATCGTTGAGGAGTCCGGTGTAGGATGATATATTGGTTATTTATTAAATCTCCCAAGTGTATGCTTCCTATGGGAGTAACACCTTGGTTCCCGAGGACATAAAATCCTTTGGAGACGTTTATGAGAATCCCGACGATAAGCGCCCCGAAGGGTTGTTTCCGGTCGCCTCAATGTTATGCGTCTCCTCTGGATTTGAGGGAAAATCCGAGAGGACACATCATGTGGATCGGAGGGTGGAGACTTCATGTGCCACGGCATTGACTAGTTTACTTTTTCCCATGGTTGTTAAGTTGTATTTTGTTGACTTTATAGTTGATCTTGTTGGAGTTAAGGTTTACCCTGTTTTGTGTTTTCCCTACTGAGCGTAAGCTCACTCCTGTGAGTTCATTGTTGTGTTTACAGGTTTGATTGAGGAGTAGAGGCTCGGGAGCTTCTCGGTGTGGGTGTCAGTAGAGACTTCACTTTCGTTTCTTTTTGTTTAAGAACAGATTTTGTAGAAGTTTATTATTACACCCCTGAAGGGTTACTTACTTTTGCACCGAATTTTATGGATTGAGTTATTTTTGGAGTTTTCGTGAACCTATTGTCGAATTGTTATCTCTTTTATTCATATTCTACTAGTCATGCCTCGAGTCCGGGCAAGAACCGGATTTGGGGCGTGACAATTTGGTATCAGAGTCTGGTTTCATTTGAAACAGGTGTTTTATGAACTGATTTCAAACCTCGGACCGAAGTCAATTAGGTGGGTAGAGTTAGGGAGTTTGAGTCTTGAGTTGCTTTAAGGGTTGCCCTAAGTGGAATCTTGCACTACAATGTTTGCATTACTTGATTGGTATCCTCTCCCTAATGATCGGTGAAGCCGAATGGTTGAGATCGGAATTGGATTAACGGTCAATGAACGATCCACTATGCATTCATGGTAGAGTGAGCCAATGGTAGGTGGTGTCGCCATTGTGGCGTATTACTTCGAAAATTTTCAAGTGCAGTTTGGTCCTGTTCAAGTGTTGACTTGTGATTGACTGTTGGGCTGGAGCATGAGTACTCCACGTGTGCTGCTATTGAGTGTTTTGACAGGGGCGCGAGAACCCCGTATTCTGTTGTGAGAGAACTTTGTTTTGGGACACGAGTATCACGTATGCCCGCCGAGGTGGCGAATTTGGGGCACGAGTACCCCGTGGTATTTGACTGGCCTACGAGCGAGAGTCTCGAGAGGTTGCGAGCATACTTTGACTGGCCTACGAGTGAGAGTCTCGGAAGGTTGCGAGCATTCCTTGGCTGGCCTATGAGGTTGCGAGCAGTTGTTGGCTGGCCCATGAGGTTGCGAGCAGTTGTTGGCTGGCTTACGAGTTGGAGCCTCGGTAAGTTGCGAGCGAATGTTATTGTTGAGTTTTGGGGAGTACGAGAACTCCGTGTATTGATTGCGTTGTGTACTTTAGGAGCTTGAGAACTCTGTGTACTTTGACCTTGTGAACTGTGTGTTGATGATTGTCCCGCTTAAGCGGAGGGTTAATGGGAAATACGAATGGGTCATGGCGAATTTTCAAGAAGAATTAAAATGTTTACACCATCACTGGTTGACTTAGGGGCGCCACTGTAGTCGAGTGTGATGTTTGATGTCAAGTGTTACAATGGGGTTCGGGGACGCCTGAATCGGATTGTAACAACATGAGATCGACATGGAAAGGTTTGAGAAAAGGTTAAGGGGGTTATTGAATTGAATTGTGTTAAGAACTAAACTCCTCTTTGTGAAAGGATACCCGAGCAAGGGGTATGCCTGTTGCGTTGTGCCTTGTGTGGCGTGCTTGAGTTTGAACCCTCCTGTGGGAGTTGGTGGCTGTTTTACTAAATCGCTGATTGTTGTTGTGTGACGCATAGGGATGCGAACTTGTGTGCTATACTATATGAGTATTTATATCTACTAGTGTGAGGGGCGTATCCGTGGGTGACTTGTGTGATGCGTGTGTTCGTCCTTGTAACGTGTGAGAACCGTTGTTGAACTAAGTACTGAACATGTGCGTTATCCGTGCAGGCGGATAGGCGACATGGCTCGTACGTACGTTCCTAGAGGTAACCGGAGCCGCCCAGCTGGGAGTCCGAGGCAAACACCTGCTGCTGAGCAGGAGGGGGCAGCTGACGCCCAGGATGCTGCTTCCACAGAGCATCAGAGTTTTGGGGGTGGTCCGACAGGGTCACCACCCAGGACAGTTCTACTAGTCATGCCTCGAGTCCGGGCAAGAACCGGATTTGGGGCGTGACACCCACCGGGCTCGAAACATCATCACCAAGCTTACAACTCATCCTCTCATGCAATTTTGGCCAGCTAGAGCACCATGCACGAATATGGTGGAACGAGATCTCCCAAGCAAACGCCCACACTACTTCTCAACACATTGATCCATCTCAGCGACCTCACGCGACAAATTTGGTGACATTTCAGGAACGTCAACCAGAAGTCTCGGCTGTGGAACCCTTCCGAGAAGCATATGAGGAAGACGACGTCATAATCCCGGTCCCGACAAACACAGTGCCAAGAGTGGTTGATTGTCGATACAAGTATGCTCTGGCCAGTCGATTTCTTGTGGAGAAAGATGTAAGTCCCCATACTTTTTGCTCCGTTGTATTTCGAGAATGGAAGGTGAAGGATTTGACTTTCCAGCCTCTTACCGACAAAATTATGGACTTCTTCTTCTCTTCCCAAACCTCCTTGAACAGTGATAGAAATCGAGAACCCTGACGGTTATTTAGAACAATCCTGCTTTTAGTCCCCCTGTACATAACCGGATCACCTTATTTTTCGACATATACATATGTTAATTAGGGTCTATGATATACCAGTGGAAGCACGGACCCCTGAAATGCGGGCTTTCATAACTTCCAAACTAGAGAATGAGGTGGAAACTTTGGAACCAACACACCCGGAGTCGATTTTGCTCCAAAAGAGATGGTTCCCTTTCCTTGGCTTACGGGTGGAAATCAATGCCACAAGACTAATTAGGCGTCATCTCCTCCTACAACCGGACCACTCTTTGGCCCCCTTCAAAGCCAGACTTTAATATGAGAACCTCAATCATGTATGCTCCAAGTGTGACCTCTTAGACCACATGTTCTTTATATGCATTACCCAACACTGTCAGATATGGGTGCACAAACAATACAACTAAAAAAAACTAATCGCGTCTAGAGAGGGATGGTCTCCATTCTCTCTAGACTTCTCCTTCTCAAACCCTAGAGCCGCCCCTTTTTTCTTTCTCTATTGTCGCCGGTGACAATCATGGGTTCACCCATGAGAGTCACCGGTGGCTTTCCTCCTTCTCCTTCTGCCGTAGCCATGTTGGTTTAACCTTCCTCATCCGGTGTAGCGGTGTCACTCAATCTTCGGTGGTGGCAACACCAGATCTAAGTGGGACGTTCTTCATCCCCTCGGTTGATGACGAGATTTGGTTCCTGAGCATCGTTTTGCTTCTTGTCCTCGCAGGGACTTCGATTTCTCGCGGTGGGCTTCCTTGCTCCAGAGCCACTCCTTCCAATTTTGTTCTCGGGGAATCCAGGCCTCGTCGGAGCGGCGAGGGGTTTGGCCACGTTTGGCTTTGGTTCTGGAAGTTCCGGTGCAGTGGGCGGGGGATTCCTCTTCGGGTTGTCAGATCTGTTGATGCAAGAGCAGCTTATCCTTCCCCTTTGCCTTCTGGCCCTCGGTAATGTTTCCTTTAATCTCTCCTTTGTTCACTTTATACTCCACCCTTCTCAGATATGTTTGCCTAGTTCCTTTGGAACCTGGCCTCTCCCTCTGGGTCGTCGGTCAGGTGTAGGCCGCCGACGAGGTCTCATTGAGATCTGAGAGATACAAATATGTCTTCCCATCTTCTCCTTGTCCTTTAGATCTGATTCACCTTTCCTTTCCCGGCACCACAATCTTTCTCCCCTCGTCCGTTACCATTTGGACGAGTCCATCAATCGGTGTTGGCCGATTGTTGGATTTTGCCTAACGACGCGTTGAAGATTTGTGGTTAGGGATTTGGGGATCTTTTTTGGTTTGATGGGTGAGGGGGAGTTGTCCTGGTCTGCCCATTCAGCTGGGTGCTGGGGATTTGGGTGGTGTATTTTGTGAAAGAGGTTTGGAATCTAACCTGTTTCAGGTACTTGGGGCTGAGGGAGATGTGGGTTGGAATTTTGGAAGTTGGAGAGTCGCGGTTGTGCTGTGGTGGTGCCGATTAGAGAAGGGTTGCTCTTCTTCCTCGCTTCCCTCTTGTTGTGGTGTTTCTTAGGTCCGACTGGTGGTGGGCGATTGAAGGCGGTACGACTCTGTTCCTGATTTGCTTTTGGCTGGCGCGGGGCTCGAAGTTTGGAGAAGTTTCTGTAGTTTAGGGTTTTGTTGTGTTTGGGCCAGGTCGGGCCTTGTTGCCCATTAGTTGTTGTTTGGGCCTGACCTTAGTGGTTTTGTTTTAACCCTTACTTTGTTGATTGTTGTTATCTGGGTATCAAGACCTGCTTTAATTGGGTTTCCCCTTGTTGGGAACGTTTGGGGTTGTGCCTTTTGGCCAGTACTCACTGTTTGTATTGTTCTACTGAGGGCTTGCCCTTGTCTTTCAGTTTCGTTTTGAAACTGTTGGATTTTATATAAAAAAATTGCTGATAAAAAAACTGTCAGATATGGTGATGGGCTGCGTGCCACCACCAGAAACAAGGAACCTCCGGGTAAACCTCGGACGACTATTCTAACAGGCACCCCTATGGTCCTTTTTTGTTTTCTTCCCGTGTAGGTTCTACGCACCGAACACTGACCTTCCCGCCGAGAGATTCTCGTAATTTGGAAGAGGGTCTCTCATCTCGTGGAGACTTGACCGTTAAGTTTCCAGCTCTGCCTAATCTACACTTTCTCGAGAAAATCTGACAGGTCAGGAGGATAGATGATCGGGATAGGGGGAAGGGACCAGTTGAATGCTTCCTGCCAGAATAGACCACTCCACCCATAATCCCACCTAACTAGAAGAACTTCCTCTTGACCTTTATCTGGGAGGAAACGAGGGCCCAAGAAGGAGAACTTAGACTTGCTCGATAAAAACCTCGTCGCCACCTCTACAACAAGATCCTTGGAAGAAAGGAACGGGCGGTAGCCAACTCGTTATCACACTCACTACCAAGATGGTAAACAACATGCAATTTCTACTGGGAGTAAAGTAGCACGGGGGCATCAGATACACCATAACCGCGGAAGCGGACCGTCCATCAAATGGCCGCTCCCTTCCCAAGCGAGGGCCACTCAGATGGGACCATATCTAAACTAACGACGAGGGCTGGAAAACAACCTTGTCAGGAATTATGATAGACAATACAAGTTTTGGAGGATTTGGCCTCTTCATCTCTTACGGGAGCCCGAGTCCCATCTGGGGGTGATCGTCTATGCCCCTAGCAAACCAAGACAACCCCCTTCATCGGCTTTTAGTCTCTTGGCATTGCTTTAACGATCGAATGTGTGGTCTTCTAAGAATTCCACACACGACGATAGAAAGTTTAGTTTTGTATCCATGTACATCAGGTCACCTTCTTGTTGCTACATAGAGATCCCTATTTTCTTTTGGATTATTACGAGGTATATCCCTAAACTTTATTTGACTTTATTTCACCTCGATGTAAGTGTTGGTTGGTTCACTTTATTTAACCATATTCATAGTCATACCCCTTTTATAAAAATGAATAGCGCCTACGACTGAAATTGCCCGCCTAACGAACTTAATTTCACTCTCTCCAATAAAGTTTAGGGTAAACTACAAATGCATAACCTGAAGTTGACACGTTTAACCGATGATTACCCTGAAGTTTAAAGCTAACTGATGCATACCCTAAAGTTACAACTTGTAACTAAAAACCCCTCCTGTCAGCCAAAATGAAGAAAATACCCTTAGTGATTTTTTTAAAATATAAATGAAGCGATTTTTAAATAAAAATGAAGTCATTTAATAAGTAAATATATATATAACAAAATTAATTTTTAAATATTTTTAACATAATTATTGAAGTGTAGTTGATGGTATTTTTGTCATTGTAGATGACGGAGGGGTTTTGAGTTACAACTCGTAACTTCAGGGTATGCATCAGTTAACTTTAAACTTTAGGGTAATCATCGGTTAAACGTGACAACTTCAAGGTATGCATTTGTAGTTTACCCCAAAGTTTATTAACATTTTCTAAGTAAACATCAGTATGTTCCTACTTGTTGTTGAGTACTAACCTATTCCTATCATTTTTATTTGTTTTTTTTAAATCAAACGTGATAAATATAAGGGAAAATTTCATTTTACCACTCTGGCAAACATTTAACTTCAGTTTGATACCCTGACATAAATTTTTATCAGTTTCATACACTAACGAAACGTTTAATTTCACTTTCATACCCAACCGGGTAAAATGTCCAAAATACCCCTAACTATTATTCAATTTTATTGTTTTGAAAACATTTTTTATTTTTAAAATCTGCATTTATATTTTTAATATAAATAAAATTAATTTTTTAAAAAAATAAAAATGATTTTTGATATATAAAACTGTTTTTAATAAAAAAAATTTTATAAGAAAAACTGATTTTTATGTGTTTTTAAAATTAAAATCTAATTTTTTGAAAATTAAAATTGAATTTATAAAAAAAACTGATTTTATTTTAAAAATAGTGAATTTTCAGTTTAACACCCTAACAATGAAGGGTCTTATTGTCATTTCACTTATTTTCAAATTCTGAGCCAATGACATGAGATGAAAATTTGAGTAATAGTTAGGGGTATTTTGGACATTTTACCTGGTTGGGTATGAAAGTGAAATTAAAAGTTTGGTTAGGGTATGAAACTGATAAAAATTTATCCCAGGGTATCAAACTGAAGTTAAATGTTTGTCAGGGTGGTAAAATGAAATTTTCCCTAAATATAATGTGAAATACATAAAAATGATGAACCTAAGATTTGATAAGATCCCACAACAAATTCAAATCTCATGCATCGAATTAAAATGTTGAAGTTGAATTCACGTTGAAAATAATAAATTACTATAAAATTTAGGGTCACATCTAACTAACAAGATTGACTTTTTAATTGTGGAAATACGACATAAATGATCCGTTTTAAACAAAAACTTACATGGTATCAAAGCCTTGTGTACAACTAAGTTATTTTGCAGCCTGTACCGTCTTGTGACCCATCATCTCCCCGATGGAGATCGAGAAGAAGGACATACCCCGTCTACGTACCGAGGGAAGTAATAAGCTGACCGAGATCCTAATCCCCCATGAGATAAGTCCAAACACCGACTTGCAGAAGTCCCAAAACTGTCCTCCAAGCTAATAAAGCTTGGATATCACCTCGGCGTTATTGATCAAACCCTCGAGAATCAAAAGGTCGAGCTCTAAGCCGTCTGCACCTGGTTGGACGGACTTGATAATATCCTCAAAGCCATAGTCACCAAGTTGATTTCTCGATTGAATCTAGTCAACAACCAACGCAGTGATGCCTCCGTAACCAAGAGGTCGTCCTCCTAGACAGACTCATCCGCATGGAAGTATCCCACGGATTGGGACAAAGCCAGAGTCACTGATCTTGTCGCTCCACTGATTCTAGTCAACAATCAACTAAGTGATGCGCTCCGTAACTAAGAGGTCGTCCTCCTAATCAGACTCAGCCACATGGAAGTATCCCTCCAATGTCAGATCGATGCCTTGAGGATCGACATGAAGCTCTACAATCAAACTACTACCCATAAAAGTGTGGTCCCTATCAGTGGGGTCGTGGCCATAGATGTTCCCCAACCCAAGACCTACATTGACAACCATAATGCTGAAGAGATCAATAGCTTCCTATGGCATCTACAACGTTACTTCAATTCCCAACACGTAATAGATGAAGAAGACAAGATACAAACCACCTCGAATTATCTGGAAAACACCATCGTTGTATGGTGGAGCAGAAAGTGTAACGAAATCGAGTAAGGGTCGTGCATCATCTCATCGTGGGATGACTTAAAGACATAACTCTACTCGTAGTTCTACCTGACGAACGCAACAACAGAGGCATGCCTACGCATGCTTGAACTGAAACACACTAACTCCATCCACATATATGTCAACAAATTCACGACCCTCATGCTATCTTTGTCGGACATGAGTAAGGCCGACGTACTGTTTAACTTCACACAAGGACTAAAACCATAGGCCTAACATGAGCTCATTCGAAAGGGCTATGAAATATCAACGAGGCACTCACCATGGTCGAAAAACTGACTGAAAATGGAGAAAAGGCCGATCATCACCCTAAAGGAGGAAGAGCTAGATCCGAAAGACCACAAACCGGTGGAAACGCATCTCGCAGCCCATGCTTCATCCATGGTTGAGATCATTGGGATTGAGAATGCCCAAAGAAGAATAATCCGAACTCTCTCCTCGTGGATGATGAGCCCGAAGAACAAGTCACGATAAGTAATCTCTACCTCGATGCATTAACGTAAGGGCTGTTGGAATTCTAGGGAGCAAAACACAGCGGGAAATAAAAACTTTCCCTAGAATAGCCTCAGGATCCTTTTAATTTCGAGTAAACCGACAAACAAAAATTAAATGAGAGATTACCTCTTTCAATTTTTCAGCTTGGTTCGAGACATGGACCAACTTCAGCTCGTATATCTCAGCAACGAACTATTGTAATTCAAATCCCTACGGTCAGACTGAAGACCAATATGTGTAGAACGTCCACTCCAAAAATCAGCAAGATCAGACCTCGTATGAATCTCCAGTTGGGCTCTTTACAGTGGCTGGTCGGACAGAATCTGGGCAGAAAAATCTGTCCAGATTTTTCTTCTCTTCTTGCAAACAAACAACACCCGAAACAAATGGATTTGGCTTGAGTCTTCAAGACGCCTACGTATCCTCTTGGAGGAATCAAAGCCACATAGTTCTTGAACAATCATCCCCAAAATCGTTTGTGTGCTAGCACAAGATGAAGAACACTTCTTCCTCTCTTTTTTCACTCCACTCGTTTTTCTCTCTACACTTTGTGAACCATTCTCAACACAACCTTGAGAAAAATATGATTTTTCTCTACACTTGCATGCTTACTTAACCCAACATGACCACACTTATTTTATTAGGAAAAACCCAACTCTTAGACTTCCAACTTGGACAAATGTCTCACTTAGGTTTTGCATGTTTACTATTCCTAAACATGACTCCACTAAGTCATTTCAAGCAAACCCAAATCTTAGACTTTCTTTTATGACAAGTGTCTCATTTTAGGAGTAGTGGTCGTGCAAAAATATTATCTTTGAATTTTAAAAGTTCAAGAGTCGTTTTGCATTTTAATTGCCCAACATAATCTTTATTATATTGACAATTCGAAAAACGAGTTAATGAATAAATAAATATAATATCAAATATAATATATTATTTTATTCACTTGAGGGACTTCAAAAGTCCAATTCGATTTTGAGCTTGTTTGTTAGGTGTGACCCTGTAGGCTCATACGACGTTCGACAGTGGGCCCGAAATCTTCGATTCGTCCATATGTCATAGTTATCTTCTAGCAAAGCAATATGACTACCCAAACGTGTAAGATGATCGTCAATGCGACTTAACCTTTACACGATAATATGCTAACCCTTTTGTCAATGATATCTCGATCGAATAATGCATAGGGCCGTCATCCTTATTTTATTCGATCGTTGTTTCTTGATCTTAAGTAGACTGCCAGTGATAGCTCTTTATCAATTCGCATGACCATGCTTTTCCTGTAGTCCCACTTATCAAGGGGCTCAAACGATATCACTCATATTTGTATGAGTGACAGATCCCTTATCAGTCAACCATATCTCTCACATAGACACTTATGCACCCAGTCACAGCCTTTATAATTGGCAGGTTAAAGACAATGTTTAACTGTGTCAAAGCACACAGCCACCTATGTAGAAATCATGATGACTATAAGGTCAGAGGACTTAAGTCATAATGGGTCATCCAATGCCATTTCCCTAAATGACATCTATGATTTGACTTCATATCCAATATGTATGATCAATAAAACGTGATCATCAGCCAACATCATACTAGTCTTAGTATATTAGTAAGACTAGGGATCAAGTGAACAATACTCTATTACTTCTTAGAGTTTTACTATTAGGTCCTCAACCGGATGATCTTAAGAAAGAGTATTATTCACACTATTAACATTTTGTAAATGATAATAGTAGTGCCGATGTATTAATGAAATGATAATGCCGTCCATGATCACGATTGGCCTAGGGCACAAAAACCAACAAGGGCCACCCACTAGGCACCAGAAAGCCTGTTTGAAGGCCAACCAGTGTCCTCTCGTCCCGAGGGATGGATGTTACCTATGTGAAGGGACCAACCTAATGCAAGGTTTCCCCAAGAAAGCCAAGATCCAAGCCATACTTTATGTGAAGCCGATACGAGGGAAATCTGTTCCCCGAACCCCGTCAAATCACGGTAGTCATGTTATACTAGTCGCCCATGCCTCCTCGCCAAGTCCCAATGCTAGAAGGGTACATAGAGGATCAGGATGCAACCTTCATGATCGATATGAGAGCATGAAGTTGGTTTATTCGACCAAATGAAGTGAACCTTTTAGGTATGAGAGTTGAAGATACCGAATTCTTTGCTCCGATGGACGACCATACAATCGTTTTGGCCAAGAAATCCTGAAGAATAACAAGACCTATCCGATCCCGCATCTGAACGTTCTCACCATAAAGGGAAATGGAGTGACCCCGACCATTGTGTCTTGCATTTTCCCGACCAAAGCAACTCATGATAGTTGCATGAAGTTGTTTCTCATGCGACTCAATAAATTGTGTTCTGACTTGATGGTATTAGAGCCTATAATGGCTGAGACAAAATCCTCAAATGTTGAGTCTGGGTCTGCTACTCGACGTACTAATAACCCAACTTCACCTTATTATCTATATCTGGGCGATAACTCCGGTATGGTTTTCGTGATCCAACCACTAAGTGATTCAGAGGAGAATTACCATGCATGGAGGCATAAGATGTATGATGCCTTATTATTAAAAAAACAAGTTGGGGGTTTATCGATGGGACTCTTTCCCAACCACCTGAGAACTCTACATACTTACAACCATGGCGTCAAAATAATGCCTTGGTCAAATCTTGGCTCATCAATGCCTTATCCAAGAAATTGCAGCATGGCGTTGTGCACATCACTACAACTTATCAAATTTGGGTTGACTTTGAATACCACGTGTTTACACCCTCCGTCGTACGATCACTCTGCCGCAACAGGGTCAACATTCCATCTCCTCGTTCTTTAGTTAATTAAAAGGGTTATGGGACGAGTTATAGGGTCTCCGACCCCTTCCCAAATGTACCTGCGGGCAATACACTTTTGACATTAACAACTGCATCCAAGCTACGAGAGAGAGAACATGTATGTGATTTTTTAATGAGTTTGGATGATGAATTTACAAACGTTCGTGTTAGGGTTGTGTGAAGACTTCCTATTTAATTTAGGAAAGGTCTAGTCTTCCTAATTGATTTAGGTAAGAGGCTTGAGTAGGCAATTAGAGGAGATTTCCTATTAGGATTAGGAAACCTAATTCCTACCTTATTTACCCATTGTCTTCTCCTATAAATACCATGTACTTGTAAACCCAAATTCATTCATTCATTGTGAGAGCAATAAGAAGAGAGTAGTGAGACCGTGGACGTAGGCAACTTGCCGAACCACGTAAATTCTTGTGTTCTTGTGTGATTGCTTATTTTCCCTTGGTTTCTTCTTGCTTGAATATTGTTCCACGTTGTTATACCCCAACAACTGGTATCAGAGCCCGGTTCGTGGCAAGTGGGAGCAATGGCAGAAGATGGGAAAGTTCGAATCGACAAGTTCGATGGGAAATATTTTGGATTCTGGAAGATGCAGATTGAGGATTATCTGTACCAGAAGAAACTACATGAACCGTTGTCAGAGACCAAACCAGAGAAGCTAAGTTCGGCTGATTGGCAGTTGCTAGATCGACAAGCACTTGGTGCGGTGAGGTTGACACTGACAAGGAACGTTGCCTACAACGTAATGAAGGAGACAACTACCTACGGACTAATAAAGGCGCTATCAAATATGTACGAAAAGCCGTCTGCATCAAACAAGGTATATTTGATTCGTCTATTAGTTAATACGAAGATGAGGGAAGGTGCTAATGTTACCGATCATGTGAACGAATTTAATATGATACTATCCAGATTAGTGTCAGTGGATATTTAATTCGATGATGAGGTACAAGCCCTATTGTTGCTGTCTTCGTTACCTGATAGTTGGTCAGAAACCGTCACAGCAGTTAGTAGTTCGTCTGGATCTACTAAACTGTCGTTCGAGGGGATAAGAGACTTGATTCTTGGGGAAGATATTCGTAGAAGGAATTCTGGAGAATCGTCAGGCTCCGTGTTGAACGTGGACGGAAGAGGTAGGAATTATGAAAAGGGTAAGAACAAAGGGCGAGGCAGATCGAAGTCCAGAAGGAGAGGACAATCTAAGAGCAAAGCAGACGTGACTTGCTATAATTGTCAACAAACTGGCCACTTCAAGAGTCAATGCCCGAACCCAAAGAAGGAAAGAAAGGAGAACAACTCGGTGAATGCGACAGAAGAATTTGAAGATGATGCTTTGATTTGTTGTGTAGAAAGCCCGGTTGAGTCATGGATCATGGATTCAGGTGCTTCTTTCCATACTACCCATTATAAAAATATGCAAGTGAATTTTAGACCTATAAAAGGTATAGTTCATCTAGCCAATGATGAGACGGAAGAAATTGCGGGCATAGGAGATGTGAATCTCAAAACTCCCATGGGTACAATTTGGACGTTAAAAGATGTAAGGTATATCCCTAACATAAGGAGAATGTTGATCTCTGTAAGTCATCTGGACAGTTTGGGATACGGTATAACCTTTAAAAACGGCCAATGGAAGGTATCAAGAGGAAATTTGATTATTGCTCGAGGATGGAAGAGAGGAACTTTGTACATGGCGGAGATGCCAGTGGAAGAGGTTAATGCAATTACTGATGGGCCTGATCCTTCAACTCTATGGCACCAACGACTTGGGCATATGAGTGAGAAAGGAATGAAGATGTTAGCTTCAAAGGGGAAGATTCCAGAATTGAAGAATGTGAAGATTAGTTTTTGCGAACCATGTGTGTTCGGAAAGCAGAAACGAGTTAGCTTTGCAAAGTCAGGGAAACCTCCTAAGGCAAAGAAGCTGGAAATGGTGCATTCAGACGTGTATGGACCTACAAAAGTTCCATCCATTGGAGGATCTCGCTACTATGTCACCTTCATTGATGACTCCACAAGAAAGGTATGGGTTTACTTTCTAAAGCACAAGGATGAAGTTTTTAATACCTTTAAGAAGTGGAAAGCTCCTGTTGAGAATGAAACTGACTTAAAAGTGAAGTGTTTAAAGTCTGACAATGGTGGTGAGTATAGTAGTGATGAGTTTATTGATTATTGTGCTGAGCATGGTATAAGGATGCTAAAGACTGAGCCTGAGACGCCCCAGCATAATGGTGTTGCTGAGAGGATGAACAGAACGCTGAACGAGAGGGCGAAGAGTATGAGGATTCAAGCAGGATTGCCTAAAAGGTTTTGGGCAGACGCAGTGAGCACAGCAGCATACCTCATCAATCGTGGACCCTCAGTTCCTTTGGGATTCAAGATTCCTGAAGAAGAATGGCGTGGAAAAGAGGTAAATCTTCAACATTTGCGAGTTTTTGGTTGTGTTTCTTATGTGAGAGTAAAGGATTCCGACAGAGACAAGCTTGATCCAAAAGCAAAGAAGTGTGCATTCATTGGCTATGGATCTGATGACATGGGGTATAGATTCTGGGATGAGTCAAAGATGAAAGTCATCAGAAGCAGAGATGTCACATTCTGTGAAAGCACTATGTACAAGGATCGCTTGAGTGTAGAGCAAGATATCACTAAAGAACCCGAAGGCAAGGAAGAAGCAATGTTGGAAGATATTACAATAGAAGATGTTACAGGCGGCAGTGAGAGTCAACTACAAGAAAATAATGAGGAGATAGTACCGGCTACCCCAGTAGCTGAAGTGAGGAGATCGAGCAGAGTTTCAAGACCTCCGGAACGATTCTCTCCATCACTACATTATCTGTTGTTGACTGAGAATGGAGAGCCTTAGTGTTATACAGAGGCAGTTCAAATGGATGATTCGATTAAGTGGGAGTCATCCATGGATGAAGAGATGAAATCTCTTGAAAAGAATGAAACTTGGTCATTGACTAAGTTACCGGCTGGGAAAAAGGCTCTACAAAATAAATGGGTGTTCAGGGTCAAGGAAGAACATGATGGTAGCAAGAGGCACAAGGCAAGGTTAGTAGTCAAAGGCTTTCAACAGAAGAAGGGGATTGACTACAACGAGATATTCTCTCCAGTAGTCAAGATGACTACTATCAGGCTTGTGTTATGTATCGTGGCTGCAGAGGATCTTCATCTAAAGCAACTAGATGTGAAGACCGCGTTCTTACATGGTGATCTTGACGAAGATATTTATATGGTACAGCCAGAGGGTTTCCAGAGAGCTGGGAGTGAAGACCTAGTTTGCAAATTACAGAAAAGTTTGTATGGTCTGAAACAAGCACCAAGACAGTGGTACTTGAAGTTTGACGATTTTATGATGAGGAGTGGATACTCAAGATGTGTCATGGATCATTGTTGCTATGTCAAACATTTCAATGCATCCTACATCATATTATTGTTATACGTTGATGACATGTTGATTGCAGGATCCAACATGGTAGAATTCAACAAGTTGAAGAGACAGATGTCTGAAGAGTTTGAGATGAAGGACTTAGGCGCAGCGAAGCAAATACTCGGAATGAGCATCAGTAGGGATCGATCTGATGGAAGTTTAAAGCTATCTCAAGAGAAGTATATTGAGAAGATCTTGAACAAGTTCAGTCTCCAAGATGCTAAGACAAGAAGTACGCCGTTGGGAGGTCACTTCAAACTCACTCGAGAACAGTCACCTAAGAAGGATAAAGACAAGGAAGAAATGGCTAAAGTCCCGTACGCATCAGCAGTGGGCAATTTGATGTACGCAATGGTTTGCACAAGGCCAGACATTGCACATGCAGTGGGAGTTGTTAGTAGATTCATGTCTAATCCTGGGAGAGAGCATTGGGAAGCATTCAAGTGGTTGTTTCGCTACTTGAAAGGCACTTCAAAGGTTGCACTACATTTCAAGAAGAAGGATGTAATCTTAGAAGGGTTTTCTGATGCAGACTTAGGTGGATGTTTGGACACAAGGAAGAGTACTACAGGGTACGTCTTTACCTTGGGTGGCACAACAGTTAGTTGGATGTCTCGACTGCAAAAGAGTGTTGCTCTTTCAACCACTGAAGCTGAGTACATGGCTATTTCAGAAGCTAGAAAGGAAATGATATGGTTGAAGAATTTCTTGGAGGAGTTAGGGAAGAAACAGGCAGACAGTCCTTTGTATAGCGATAGTCAGAGCGCCATTCATCTCGCCAAGAATCCTGTGTTTCATGCTAGGACGAAGCATATCCAGTTGAGATATCATTTCATTAGAAGTTTAATGAATGATGGTACTTTGTCCTTGAAGAAAATCCTTGGGTCAAAGAATCCTGCAGATATGTTGACCAAGGTTGTTACAACGGAGAAGCTGAAGTTATGCATAACTTCAGCTGGCCTTCATGGTTAGTTGAAGGAAGATGTCTCACTACCTCAGAAGTTTATTGATGGTGCATTGGGGTGTTATTGGAGTTACATGAGTAGGAGTGAAGTGAAGACATTCATGGACAGTCTCCAAGTGGGAGATTATTAGGGTTGTGTGGAGACTTCCTATTTAATTTAGGAAATGTATAGTCTTCCTAATTGATTTAGGTAAGAGGCTTGAGTAGGCAATTAGAGGAGATTTCCTATTAGGATTAGGAAACCTAATTCCTACCTTATTTACCCATTGTCTTCTCCTATAAATACCATGTACTTGTAAACCCAAATTCATTCATTCATTGTGAGAGCAATAAGAAGAGAGTAGTGAGACCGTGGACGTAGGCAACTTGCCGAACCACGTAAATTCTTGTGTTCTTGTGTGATTGCTTATTTTCCCTTGGTTTCTTCTTGCTTGAATATTGTTCCACGTTGTTATACCCCAACAGTTCGTTCTTAAATTCTCAACGGTCAACCGTTGTCTGGATTCGATAAAGTTTACTCTATGACTACTTAAGAGGAGTCTCAACGAATAGGTTTGTGTCACAAACCTCGGCCATGGAGCCAACTGGTGGATGAATTCCGTGTGCAATGTTGTGGTACGACGCAACTTGAGGAAGGAGACACCAAAAGTCCTTATGGGTTGTTTGGTTTGGACGTGTGTTAATGAATCTCCCCTTGATGTCCGAGTGTGCCACATGCGAGGCCCGCATGTGAGGGGGTGTTAAAGTGTGTGTCCCACATCGAAAGTATTTATATGAATTAACCTATTGATATACATCTTGATGCCTCAACCTATGATCTTGAGCTTTTGGGTTGGAATGAGCTTTAACATAGTATTAGAGCTAGTATGGCACACGACCCATTTTCCTCCTCCACCCTATGGTCTTCGGTCCATATGCAGATGTCTATTCCTACTATGACCCATGTGTAGATGCTCAGTCCTACACATGATGAGGAGTGTTGAATTTGAAACCACATCGGAAAAATATAATAATAATAAGCATCTTATATGGACTAAGGCCATACCCAACTAACAAGATTGACCTTTTAATCGTGGATGTTCGACCTGATATAAGTGGCAATTTTAAACAAAAATTTACACAAAATTTGGTGTCATTTAAAAGTTAATTTTTTGAACGAGAAAACGCTCTCCCCTTCACGAGCACATCGCAACAATTAGGGTTTTACAAGAGTTTTGAAGGTTGTGATAGATCATGGATGCATCACGGAGACAGACCAATACAAGGGTGTTTATGAGGTTCTATCGTTGTTCTTGAATGGTGTGGTTAAGAGTTTTCTCTCCTTGAAAAGGGTGGCGATGTTAAACTTTAGGGTTTGGCTTTGCCTAGTGGTGGCGGCGGTGCAGGTCAGAGTAGGAGGGTCTACCGTGCAAGGACGACGACCAAAAGTTCACAGAGGATGTGCCGCTCTCTACTAGGGTTTCCATCCTTTGTGGAGACGTCAACGGTCAGTCCACGTATATCCGGTGACGACATCACAAGTGGAATGCAACTATGGACTCCAGTGGTAGTGACACTGATGATCGGTAAATTCCGTGTCACGTACGGAAAAGAAAGATCGAGTCGACGACGAGAAAATGCCCAATAAACATACCTGCATCGAAACTCACGCGCGAGATATGTGGCCACATCATCTGGCAGCGGGAGGCTCAAAGCTGGAAGTTCTTTTTTTTGTGGGGATGCCTACTCGAGCTTTTGGGCTATCAGATGTAACTTGGGAGGTCCCCGTCCCAAAAATGATGGTTACAACAGATATCAATAACATTTTGACGACTATCACCACGATATTGAATCAGATGGAGGCAACCCAAGGATTGGTCTTCAGATTGCTTCATGTCGTGTTTTGGAATGAGGACGGGATCATGATTGTTGGATTTAAAGTTCTTTGTGCACGAGACTTTTCAATCAAATGATCGATTTAATTTTTGATCCACACACTAACAAGTCGTTCTTTTTCTCATTGGTGCAATTGATTTCACGACGGGGGCGCAAGTGACATATGAAACGTTAGATTTTTTTTTGATCATCGAAAGCAAATCGAAATTAACTTTTGAGGAAAAAGTTAAACAACAATAAATCCTAACCTAGCTACAATTTGAGAAAAAAGCCAGACAAGAAACAATAGAAAGTAGAAGCCTAAACACAAACTACTCATCCCCAAAACCAAAGTACGATGTAATGCAACCTTGAGTATATTCCCTTGTGCGGCCTGTGAGTATGCGCGCAATGTTGGGTCTCGAGGTAGGGTTGGAGATGAACCAACTCGCAGTGGAAAATCAATGAAAACCAAGAGACAATTAAAACCATGAAACAACTAACAAAGAATGGATTAACAAGAGAAAAATTCAGCACTAGTTCTTACCAAAACAAGAACACCGGTTAACGAATGATTGGCTTGAGTCTCCAAGACGCCTACGTATCCACATGGGAATCAAAGCCACGTAGTTCTTCTATTTGAGGACTCAAGAACACAAAAATGGAGGTGGAAACTAGCCAAACCCGAAATGGCCATGGAAGAGGGAGAGAAAATGTGTTTCCTATTCTTGTCTTGTGTTTGCTATGTTGAAAAAAGATGACTTAAACATAACAAAACCCATACTTGTCCAACTAAAGGCATGGGACAAGTATGGTGTCAAGTAAGGTGTAAATAGGACAAAGTATGGCAAGACAAGATTGGGTTAGGTGGTGAATCACCAACACCTTAATCCTTGTCTTGCTTACTTAGTACTAATTAATCAAGACTTGATTAATTAGTTCCATGGGCCTTGGTTGCATGGGCCTTTCATGGGCCTCTTGGAACATGGCACGTGGCCATTTCCAACGAGGTCCCGTGATTCGCTCATCGCCTCCATGCCTTCCATACCGGAAATGTCCAACATTATCCGACGCGATCAATCCCAAGACTCCAAGCCTTGTCTCGATATGTGAAGTCCTATTCACTTACGGGCACATGACCCAAAACCCAGTTTTGGTCATGTCCCGAGACAACTCCCTTTTGGCCATTCTCCATAAATGTGTCAATGAGTTTCATCCTCCGGTGTGACCCTTAGGTTTATGCATGTCAATAGATCAACGTAAAATCCCATTTTACTTGATCCTATTTAAGTGGCAACTAACGAGACTTTAGTATTGCCTGACACTACATAACGAATCGACCCTGTCGATTCTAACCTTTCCGTCGTCCCTGTCATTATCCTTTTATCTCCGATATCCTGATTGAGATAAGGCATAGAGCCGTCATCCTTATTATTCTCAATCACCGTTCCTTGATATGTGAGATGACTGAAGATATGATACCCAGTATCATGTGCATGGCCATGCTATTCTTTCAGTCACTCTCGATCAAGCGGCCGAGAACCGATATCTTTCCCATACCTCAGTATGAGGGATAAATCCCTTAGCCGCCTTTCGTGTCACTCATGTAGCCCGTCCCCAAGCCAATCCTGGCCGTTATGGAAGCCCTGTTACGGACAACGTTAGGCTCAGGTCAAACTCAGTTGTTGACTACATAGCGATCACAAAGACTCCTTGGTCTAAGGATACATGACAAGCTACAACACTGCATATGTTCATGACTTAATCTATGGCACATATTCAGGGCGGGTCGTCCAATATCATGTCCCACATGATATCTATGATCAGACTCCGGAATCCCATTCCAATGGCTAACAGAACGTAAGCCATAAAGAGCCATCTTTCATACTAGTCGCTTCTAGTGAAGCTTTGTTGACTAGGGACCCATCGAGTGTGATCTATCTCGATCTATGGTTCTATTGGCATGGTGGGCATAGATCAGAGCACACATCGATATATTACTCCAACACATAAGTAATATAAAGCCGCTTTAATTTTATTGCTAACGATGATATATACATTTGGACATTTATGATTGAGCTACGGGCACTATGACTAACAATCTCCCACTTGCCCTAGTTCCAATCTAAACTCCAATATGTCCCCATCGACTTTACATGTCTAACATGTTCAGGCAGTGACACTGTCTTAGTCAAAGGGTTGGCTATGTTATCATCTGTTGCAATATCGGTTATCTTCACTTCACCTCATTTCAATATTTATCTGATGAGGTGGATATGCCGCAGTACATGTTTGGATTTGTTATACGATCTAGGCTTTTAGCTTGCGCAATGGCCCTTGTGTTGTCGCAAGATGGATTCACCGGGCTGGATGGGTTTTTAATTACACCCAGCCCTGCCATGAATTTCCAAATCTACATAGCCTCCTTAGCTGCCTCTGCAGCATCCATGTACTTGGCCTCTATCGTAGATTCGGCAATGATATCTTGCTTTACGCTCTCCCAGCTAAAGCTCTGCCATTCAGCGTAAACACATATCCTGATTGACTTCTAAAGTCATCTGGATTTGTCTTGGAAAACTAGCGTCTACTCATCCTTCGACGACTAGTTCAACATCATCTTTCCCCCGGGTTAGAATGATGTCTACTGGTACAACATAAGGCTTACGAGACGTCTGGTCTCATACATGTCATGGCATATATGATCGATCCTGCCCCCAGGCGCATAGGATTCTCATCATCCTTTTCAGCTCATCAGGTGTCTTAGGACACTGAGTCTTGCTGAGATGAATGCCATGACTAGTGGGTAAGAGTCCTTTCTTTGAATCGAGCATTAAGAACCTACTCAATGCCTTTTTCACATAGGTTCCCTGACTTAAATCCAAGACCCTCTTGGTGCGATCTCTACATATCTTAATCCTTAAGATATAAGAAGCATCGCCTAAGTCCTTTATTGAAAAACACTTCCTCAACCAAGCTTTAGTCTCGTGCAAGGTTGGGATGTCGTTTTCAATGAGAACCAGAAAGGTAATCTTGCTCCCACTAGCCTTCTTATAAACGCAAGATTCATCCTCGTTCTTGATTAAGCCAAATCCAATTACAGCTTCATCAAAATGAAGGATCCAACTCCGAGAAGTTCGTTTCAATCCATAAATGGATTTCAACAACTTATAAATCTTTCCTTTATTCTTCGGATCGTCAAAACCTTTGGGCCGAGACATACAAACGTACTCAGTCAAATTTCCATTTAGGAAAGCGGTTTTGACATCCACTTGCCATATCTCGTAATTATGATACGCAGTTATGTCAAGAAGAATTTGGATCGATTTTGACCATAGCCACTAAGGAGAAGGTTTCCTCATAGTCAATCCATTGGATCTGCCTATAACCTTTTGCCACCAGTTGAGCTTTGTAGGTCAGAGGGTTGCCGTCCATGTCCATCTTCACCTTGAAGATCCATTTGCATCCTATGGTCCTCACACCATTGATGGGATCAACCGGTTCCCAGACTCGGTTGTCCGACATGGATTGCATTTCCTCCCTCATGGCTCCCAGCCATAACTCGGAGTTGGGCCCATCCACGACTTCCTGAAAGGTGGCTTGATCATCGTGATCCACCATGACTTAATTGTCACCTCCGGATACCATATCTTGGAGGTGGAAGATTGATCCTTTCAAATCGCCTTGGACCTTCCGGAATTGTAACAGGAATTGGTTCTTACTCTACGACAATCTCTGGCTCCTTTCTACTGGGTTGCCAATTGGTTTAGACAGATCTGTACCATCCTGAATTTCTTCGAGATGCATAGTCCTCCCAATGACGTCTTTGGAAACAAAACTTCTTTTCCATAAAGACCCCACCCCAAGCGACGAACACCATGTTCTCACTGGGATTGTAGAAATAGTATCCCCTTGTTGCTTTGGGATACCACACGAAGGTGCATATCTCAGATCTTGGTTCGAGCTTAGTCGAAACCAAATGTTTCACATAAGCCTCGCAACCACAAATCTTTAGGAAGGACAAAGCGGGCATCATCCCGTACCATTTTTAAAATGGTGTCCCTTCCACACCATTCGTCGAAGCCTGATTCACTATGAATGTGGTCGTCTCTAGAGCAAAACCCCTAAAAGAGATTGGGAGATCAGTCCAACTAATCATGGAACAGACCATTGTCTAACAATGTCCGATTTCTCCGTTTGGCTACACCTTTCAACTACAGTGACCTAGGAGGAGTCCATTCCAAAAGGATCTCATTCTCTTTTAGATGATCTAATAACTCTGTGGTCAAGTATTTTCCACCTCGATCCAATCGAAGTGCCTTAATACCTTTGTCGAGCTGGTTTTCTACTATAGTCTTAAACTCTTTGAATTTATCAAAAGCTTCAGACTTATGTCTCACCGAATAGACATAACCATATTTACTGTAATCATCAGTAAATGTGATAAAGTAGCTAAAACCCGTCCTGGCAAGTGAACTTATTGGTCTACACACATTCGAGTGTATCAGCCCCAATAATTCACCCGCCCTTTCATCGAGATCGATAAAGGGCACTTTAGTCATTTTGCCCATCAAACAAACCTTGCACCTATCGATCGAATGGAATTCGAATGAACCTGAAAGCCCGCACTTCTGAAGTGCTGATAGGCGCTTCTTGTTTATGCGACCCAAATGACAGTACCATAACAGAGTTAGGTTTAAATCGTTGGATTTAGACCTCTTGGTATTAACGGAATATATAGAACTTGAGGCATTGTTACCCATATCTAATATGTACAATCCTCCAACCATGTCAGTACTGGTATAAAACATATCATTGCATAGAACATTGAAAACTCCATTTCCAATATTAACATTATATCCTTCCTTGTCAAACACGGATACAGATATAATATTCCTACTAAAAGTAGCTATGCAATATACATTATACAATACTAAGACAAGGCCTCTTGGCAAAGCAAGACTCATGGATCCTACAGCAGTTGCCACAACTCTGAGGTCCATTTCGTGCTTTCCAAATCTCTCCTACTTTCAGCCACCATATATTAGTGCATGTGTGAGATTCAGTCATGGTATCTAATACCCATGAATCTTTGGAAGTAGAGAGATGTAGCTCTATAGAGTTAATACCGAATGAAGGCACGGTCCCACCGCCCTTCCTTAGATCATCCAGGTTTCCTGATGAAGGCGCAGTCCTACTGCCCTTCTTCAGATAATCCAGGCTATTTGATGAAGGCGCAGTCCCACTGCCCTTCTTCAGATCAGCCGTGAACTTCCTGTAATCCCGGTTCCAATGACCAGGCTGTTGGCAGTAGAAGCAGACATTCTCAGGTGTCTCATCTTTCCTGCCAAATGCGCATGGGCCCAGCCCTTGCCACTTCCAATTCCCTTGTTGACCATCAGAATATCCTTGGATCCCAGATCCCTGAGATATTCTTCTCAGCAGTTAATGACACTTCATGTAACTCTGATATGGTCTTAGAGACAGCCTTGTCAAGGACATATTCTTTGCGTTCAGACTTGAGGACTATCCTCAAAATTCTGTACCAGTCCAAATAGTTTGTCCCATTTAGCTTGACCCTGTCAAGAATGGTTTTTAATGACAAACTATTAATGTTCGCTGAATTTGCCATTTGATCTACAACAGATAAAATTCAATCAGTAAACTGAATAAATTTTATGAAGATCAAGCTTAAACACCAACAATCAATTCTAAACCTTTAGAATCTGAAACCAAGATCCTTGATTCACTCGATTAAGCTGAACTAATGCTCACCACTTAATCGAGCTATGTAGGTAGGACTCCATCCAATCACATCCAATGTGACTCTTGGCTAGGGTATGTACTTATGTACACGACTCACCCTATCTGTTACCCTAGCTCAACCTCAGGCTGAGAATCGTAGTCGGGTCCACCAATTTTCAACTATGGCTCGTCACTATGTAGGTGCTCCGCTAATGCGCACGACACCCACATATGTCGTCCAAACCTACTACCCCGCTTTCTCATGGATGCTCCGCTAATGCGCACGACACCCATAGGACGGGGAGGTAGTAAGGTGTTGATAATTGGGAGGTATCGGACATGACCCGTTTTTACTTGTCCGGTTGTGTTCAAAACTTTGGCACATCCTAGATGCGATGAGCACATCAACTACATTCCAAATGCAATGATGCCTCAAATTACATCCAATGTAATTCTTCCTTTGAACCCGTCAACTACATCCAATGCAATGACGGTTCTAAGGGTTCACACACAAGGATTAAAATTCCAATTTTATCTTTGCATGTGAGGTGATATGCTCGGTAAATAAAGTTAAGCATGCAATTCTAAAACACATAGAATTAATCACGCATAAACTAAACCAAGCATAAAGCGATAAATGTGCACATAATAGCCCCCTAAACTAACTCCCACTAGCTTCTTGAGCTCCACCGACTCCAAGCCGATGCCAACACCCGAAAAGCCACCAAATGACCTTTTCGCCCTTTCTTCGTCTTGAGTAAAATATTACAATTTAATACACGACTCGCAGGTCGGGAATAAATAAATATTACAAACAAGTGGTTCGACGACCACACCTTGAAAGAATAATTACACGTTAACTCTAACGGCTCGCAGGCCGTGAAAAGCGATAAATAATTAAATTGAGCTCGGGGCTATTATGTACACCATGCCAACATCACATCACACATCGTGTTATCAAACAAGAATGTTATCAAACATCATGTGATTTTCCGGTTTTAATTAATAGCCAAGTTTCGAAATTTTTTGATGCTCGGTTTATCGAAACCGTTCAAAAATGAAACTTTTGAACATTTGATCTTCGAGTTCATCATGACGGTTCCAAACTCGTCATAACTAACAAAACGGTTTAGCCTTGGCATATCAACCATCCAATGGTCATGCTTGGCCTAGCTCCGTCCAACGGAGCCCCGTTCGGTCCCGGTTTCGGCTCCCCGAGAGTCCCGCTCCCGAGACCCGAAAAATCAAATTTTTTTCAAAATTTCCAGATTTGAAATAATTTTCAAAAATTCATTTTACATGCATTAAATCCATAAACAATAATTTAAAACATGTTATCAAACAATTTAGCAAAACAACATGCCAAAAACGAAACTTTCAAGCAAAACCGAAACTTTGAACACCGTCTTGTGAATCCCGAAGGTAGCACGGCTCTGATACCACTGTTGGGTCTCGAGGTAGGGTTGGAGATGAACCAACTCGCAGCGGAAAATCAATGAAAACCAAGAGACAATTAAAACCATGAAACAACTAACAAAGAATGGATTAACAAGAGAAAAATTCAGCACTAGTTCTTACCAAAACAAGAACACCGGTTAACGAATGATTGACTTGAGTCTCCAAGACGCCTACGTATCCACATGGGAATCAAAGCCACGTAGTTCTTCTATTTGAGGACTCAAGAACACAAAAATGGAGGTGGAAACTAGCCAAACCCGAAATGGCCATGGAAGAGGGAGAGAAAATGTGTTTCCTATTCTTGTCTTGTGTTTGTTATGTTGAAAAAAGATGACTTAAACATAACAAAACTCATACTTGTCCAACTAAAGGCATGGGACAAGTATGATGTCAAGTAAGGTGTAAATAGGACAAAGTATGACAAGACAAGATTGGGTTAGGTGGTGAATCACCAACACCTTAATCCTTGTCTTGCTTACTTAGTACTAATTAATCAAGACTTGATTAATTAGTTCCATGGGCCTTGGTTGCATGGGCCTTTCATGGGCCTCTTGGAACATGGCCCGTGGCCATTTCCAACGAGGTCCCGTGATTCGCTCATCGCCTCCATGCCTTCCATACCGGAAATGTCCAACATTATCCGACGCGATCAATCCCAAGACTCCAAGCCTTGTCTCGATCTGTGAAGTCCTATTGACTTACGGGCACATGACCCAAAATCCAGTTTTGGTCATGTCCCGAGACAACTCCCTTTTGGCCATTCTCCATAAATGTGTCAATGAGTTTCATCCTCCGGTGTGACCCTTAGGTTTATGCATGTCAATAGATCAACGTAAAATCCCATTTTACTTGATCCTATTTAAGTGGCAACTAACGAGACTTTAGTATTGCCTGACACTACATAACGAATCGACCCTGTCGATTCTAACCTTTCCGTCGTCCCTGTCATTATCCTTTTATCTCCGATATCCTGATTGAGATAAGGCATAGAGCCGTCATCCTTATTATTCTCAATCACCGTTCCTTGATATGTGAGATGACTGAAGATATGATACCCAGTATCATGTGCATGGCCATGCTATTCTTTCAGTCACTCTCGATCAAGCGGCCGAGAACCGATATCTTTCCCATACCTCAGTATGAGGGATAAATCCCTTAGCCGCCTTTCGTGTCACTCATGTAGCCCGTCCCCAAGCCAATCCTGGCCGTTATGGAAGCCCTGTTACGGACAACGTTAGGCTCAGGTCAAACTCAGTTGTTGACTACATAGCGATCACAAAGACTCCTTGGTCTAAGGATACATGACAAGCTACAACACTGAATATGTTCATGACTTAATCTATGGCACATATTCAGGGCGGGTCGTCCAATATCATGTCCCACATGATATCTATGATCAGACTCCGGAATCCCATTCCAATGACTAACAGAACGTAAGCCATAAAGAGCCATCTTTCATACTAGTCGCTTCTAGTGAAGCTTTGTTGACTAGGGACCCATCGAGTGTGATCTATCTCGATCTATGGTTCTATTGGCATGGTGGGCATAGATCAGAGCACACATCGATATATTACTCCAACACATAAGTAATATAAAGCCGCTTTAATTTTATTGCTAACGATGATATATACATTTGGACATTTATGATTGAGCTACGGGCACTAAGACTAACACGCAAGTGGATGAGAATGTAACTGGATTCCCCTGAGAGGCATGTGAATGCAGCCTAGTGAATGAGAATGTAATGGATTCCCCTGAGAGGCTTGTGAGTATGCAGCCCTGTGAGTGCATGTGCAGGTTTGTGAGTGTGCAACGATGAAAGGGTATAGGGATGAGAGAGTGTCTAGAAATCCACGAAAAAACCGGTCTGAAAAACTTGATTTGTCAACCATTAAGCCCGGAGCAAATCAGGTCTGAATACCCAAGTTTACCAACCTTGAGGCCCGGAGAAAAAACAGGTATGAATACCCATATTTTCCAACCTTTAAGCCCATAATGAAAACAACAGCTACCTACATCCACTCTACCCTAATCTAAGAAGGAATGACATCTACTCCATTGTCCACAAAAAACTCCGATAACCACAAGAGGTATATAGATGTTGTCGGTGGCCAGGACCACAACACGACAGGGACAAAAACCGATCCCAAAAACTAATCAATCAAAATCCCAAGGACAAAGCCCCATAAAACGTTAGATCTGATGGAGCTTTCATGGTAAAAATAGCTTGAGCAGTATAAATAAAGGCAATGCGTGAGGGAGCATGCATAGAGCGGAACGCATGTAGCATGTATGAGGATCAAATCGATCAGAGGGAACGAGTTCACCTTTTTCTTCTTCGTCTTTCTCCTCAATCGTTTCGTTATAGTCTTTGACCGATTGGTCTTTAAGCCCCCAACGAACATTAGACAATTGTTCTGAAACCGTGAAATCCAAAGTGTTATACTATCAGTAACATATAACATCGGAAGGTTGAGAATAAAGTGGTTCAGAATCGAGAACGTATTTATACGTTAAAGTGGAAAATGATCGACATTTATTTGATAGTGAAAGTTGATTTGAAAGAAAGTTATTTATTCTAATAGAATTGGAAGAAACATATGAGGAAAAAGAAAGGGAGAGTTGATTTATATAAAGAAGACTGATCTTCTCTAATCGTTAGAAATCGTCCGGTGATTTGGATGGTTTGGTCTATGAAATCGTTAAAAAATTTGTCGGACTCTAGACATGTTCTTAGCGAATCATTTAAGTGTGAACGTAGAAATAGGAGGAGTCAAAGAGAGGAAGCCACGTCAGATTCTCTTTCAGTAGTCAATATATGGGCGTGTCTGAATTAACTATTTGGAGACAAAATTAAAAACTTCATCCAAAGAGATAGGAAGCCACGTCAGATTCTCTTTCAGTAGTCAATATATGGGCGTGTCTGAATTAACTATTTGGAGACAAAATTAAAAACTTCATCCAAAGAGATAGGAAGCCACGTCAGATTCTCTTTCAGTAGTCAATATATGGGCGTGTCTGAATTAACTATTTGGAGACAAAATTAAAAACTTCATCCAAAGAGATAGAAAAGGCCAAAGAGACAGAGAGGCAGTGGCTGTATTTATTCTCATGCCTTCAACACCCCTTAATTGAATAAAGAGAAAACAACTTCCAACTACTACCGGTTCACCGATTTTTTATTTATTAAATGATATACTTGTATTTGTTATGCACTTAAATTTTCAGGACATGCAGCTCCTTTGATCCCCTTTCTTTCTATTTTTATCTTTTTTTAATACACGGTATAAATTTTATTAATAATGAAAGAAATGATTACGTACAATATTAGAAATAAAAAAAGAAGAGGTATTTTTTTGAGGTAGAAACGATGAAATTATAAATATAAAGCATTATGGTGCCTGCGAATGCGGGAGTCACCATACATAATAACCAGTCTAACAGAACTTGAAAGACAAATGCAGAAAAGTAAATTTTGCTCTTAGGCATAAGGGCGGTCGGAGGGGTGGGACTGCGGTAGCATCCAGGGACACCGATACAGCATACTCCAACCATAAGATACTGATCGAGCAGTTCAGATGATAAACGTGCAGTGGTGGACCGATTACTCCCCCGGTAAGTCAGCGTGCGTCATCCTCCCTTGACTGATAATGGTAGGGCTCCTAAACGCGGGATTGCTAATTCCGAAGTGGTAGAGAAGTAACTCATCAAATGTTGGTGGTACCAATGCCACCTATAAACCAGGGAGAAGGTGCAATCGACCAAACCCTCCCCTGGCCTCCTCAGTACTCATTCCTGGAGACGGGGATGCTTGAAGCCCCCCGCCGCTGCTGATGACGCCTCATTCGACGCCGCTGATTCTTCTTCTTCCGCTGGGTCCTCCTCTCTCTCAGTCCTCTTGTTTCCCGACAATGATGACGTCGGGTCACATGGTAACCAGCCTACCGGTATCTCAGTATCCCCTGCTTCCCGCTGTCCCCACCACCCTTTTCCTTCCTGCCTTGGGGGTGTCCGTGGTGTCCCCTTGGTATGGCCTCCCTTCCCTGATCCACCCATATACGTCCAGTTCATCCCTGGGATGGCCTTCCCATGTTTCTCCTTTTTGAGCGCCGATCTCGGATCCCCTGGCGCCTTCAGTGAGGACCCCCGTACTCCCCCAACCACCGGACAGACCGGGAATAGGTGACCCGCACAGCAACACCCGAAACAATGCTCAGGTAAATGTTCATATGAGATATTCAGGCGAGTTCTTAACTGAGATACGGACAAGCGGAACCAGAGTTGGCTTTGCAATGGGACCCGAATATCGGCCTGTTAGTCTTAGTGCCCGTAGTTCAATCCTAAATGTCCAAATGTACATATCATCGTTAGCAATAAAATTAAAGCGACTTTATATTACTTATGTGTTGGAGTAATATATCGACGTGTGCTCTGATCTATGCCCACCATGCGAATAGAACCATAGATCGAGATAGATCACACTCGATGGGTCCCTAGTCAACAAAGCTTCACTAGAAGCGACTAGTATGAAAGATGGCTCTTTATGGCTTACGTTCTGTTAGTCATTGGAATGGGATTCCGGAGTCTGATCATAGATATCATGTGGGACATGATATTGGACGACCCTCCCTGAATATGTGCCATACATTAAGTCATGAGCATATTCAGTGTTGTAGCTTGTCATGTATCCTTAGACCAAAGAGTCTTTGTGATCGCTATGTAGTCAACAACTGAGTTTGACCTGAGCCTAACGTTGTCCGTAACAGGGCTTCCATAACGGCCAGGATTGGCTTGGGGACGGGCTACATGAGTGACACGAAAGACGGCTAAGGGATTTATCCCTCATACTAAGGTATGGGAAAGATATCGGTTCTCAGCCGCTTGATCGAGAGTGACTGGAAGAATAGCATGACCATGCACATGATACTGGGTATCATATCTTCAGTCATCTCACATATCAAGGAACGGTGATTGAGAATAATAAGGATGACGGCTCTATGCCTTATCTCAATCAGGATATCGGAGATAAAAGGATAATGACAGGGACGACGGAAAGGTTAGAATTGACAGGGTCGATTCGTTATGTAGTGTCAGGCAATACTAAAGTCTCGTTAGTTGCCACTTAAATAGGATCAAGTAAAATGGGATTTTACGTTGATCTATTGACATGCATAAACCTAAGGGTCACACCGGAGGATGAAACTCATTGACACATTTATGGAGAATGGCCAAAAGGGAGTTGTCTCGGGACATGACCAAAACTGGGTTTTGGGTCATGTGCCCGTAAGTGAATAGGACTTTACGGATCGAGACAAGGCTTGGAGTCTTGGGATTGATCGCGTCGGATAATGTTGGACATTTCCGGTATGGAAGGCATGGAGGCGATGAGCGAATCACGGGACCTCGTTGGAAATGGCCACGGGCCATGTTCCAAGAGGCCCATGAAAGGCCCATGCAACCAAGGCCCATGGAACTAATTAATCAAGTCTTGATTAATTAGTACTAAGTAAGCAAGACAAGGATTAAGGTGTTGGTGATTCACCACCTAACCCAATCTTGTCTTGCCATACTTTGTCCTATTTACACCTTACTTGACACCATACTTGTCCCATGCCTTTAGTTGGACAAGTATGAGTTTTGTTATGTTTAAGTCATCTTTTTTCAACATAACAAACACAAGACAAGAATAGGAAACAAATTTTCTCTCCCTCTTCCATGGCCATTTCGGGTTTGGCTAGTTTCCACCTCCATGTTTGTGTTCTTGAGTCCTCAAAGAGAAGAACTACGTGGCTTTGATTCCCATGTGGATACGTAGGCGTCTTGGAGACTCAAGCCAATCATTCGTTAACCGGTGTTCTTGTTTTGGTAAGAACTAGTGCTGAATTTTTCTCTTGTTAATCCATTCTTTGTTAGTTGTTTCATGGTTTTAATTGTCTCTTGGTTTTCATTGATTTTCCGCTGCGAGTTGGTTCATCTCCAACCCTACCTCGAGACCCAACACGGCCCTTATTCTGATCTTCATGAAGTCTCCCCCAGCAGAGACCCTCCCTGTCCACATCCACACCTTGGCATACCCCCAATGTGTTTCCTATCCTGAAGCCCACATCTCTCGTCCAAGCCTCCACTGGCAGATTCGAAACTCGCGCCCAGACCGAGAAATGATGGAATTGCAGGTCCTTGATCTGCATGTGGGCCCTTAGGTCCGTAAACAAGACCAGGGAGTCCCAAAAGGACCAAGGTTCTCCCAACATGACCCTTTCCTCTCCTTAGCTGATCGGAAGAAGAAAGCGACCAGGCCTCCCTCTAGGGGTTTAGCCTCGACTTTCATTCCCCATACATCCTCCATTCGCGCCACCACTGACTTCCTAATTTTTTTCCTGGTAGTCAGAACCTTAGCTGCCAACGCAAATCGATACAGATTCCCACGGCCAGTAACCTCTTGCACTGGCACTACTACCTCCTTGATCCTCATAGTGCCCATTTGGGAATCCAAAACCCCAACCTGCTCCACCGAGGAGCGCTGCTGTCTGAGATATGGGTCAATCGGGTGGACCCTAGAGATCGGGTTACCCTGACCCGCCTAGGTCGGGCTCCCATACGGGCTCGGGCCAAACCCGCGATCCTGACCGGACCCGGGGTCAGTGCCGCCCCGCTTGCCCAACTCGACCCTCAGCCCACTCGGCCCCTCAGTATTGACCCGGCCCGCTCCAAATCTCGCTGCCCACCGGGCTACATCACCTCCACCACCCTGGGCCTAGACAGATTTCTGACCCAGCGCAGCAGCCCAACAGGCATCACCCATGAACCCACGACCCAGGCCCACGTCTTCTCCAACCCGAGCTTGCTTAACCCTACCCGGTTCTGCCGCCGCCAAACCCTTCCCCTTTCTTCGTCGCCAAGCAACTGCCTCCGGCGTCTCCTCCAGCGTGAGTTCCGAGTCCGAAGAGACCGGGATTGGGGTGTTCTCCTCCCCCATGGACGCCGGCAGTAAAGGATCGAATCCCCCACCGCCGACGACTCGAACTGCTCCCGCCTCCACCGCACTCCTCCCAGCCCTGCTGCCCAGCCTCCTCGGCCGGGGGCCCTTCGCCGACGTGCGGCGGAGACAGCTCGATCCCGACCGAACCCGGCCACCGGGAACCCATCCCGCCTCCTCCATGGCCGAGAACTGCATCACTGGAGCCGACTCGTCCCTCTCCGTCCACGTCCCGTCCGATAACACGGGATCGTCGTCCCCCGTGATCACCACCACCGGGGTCCCCGACTCCGATCCCTCCCCCGTCAGCGCCCATACTGAGACCAGCCGGCCTTCTTCCCCAGCCGTCTCCTCTCGCCCCACCGATCCCGACCCAAACGTCGAGTCCATGTTTTCAAGCTCCGAAAGCCAAGGTCCCATATGCACCCCGACGTCGATCTCCTTCACCCCTCCTTCCATCTCCTCCGAGAAAGCCATGAGAGCACAACAAGTTTCACAAAACTCTAAACCCTAACCCTAGCAGAGGAATAGGAGAGATGCACTATAAAGATAGATAAAATCAAAAAAAAAGAAGAAAAAAAGACGAGGTATAGTTTTAGTGACAAACGGAACAATAATCCTATAACGAGATGATCGGTAATACCGTGGAGAAAACTAGTGGGTTCCTTATTCATACTGTGGTTTTTTTTATCGGCAAAGACATATTTAAATTACCGGCTATTCGAAATAAAGAGTGCAAAGTGGGAAAAAAAACTAGGAGCATTCTTTATAGAAACCTCAAACACCAGAGTCCCACAACCAGTAATGAAGACTGAATACAACACAAGTAATCCACCACAACAAGACCAGGAACCAACCAAGGGAACAACCACCATCCAGAACAACCCCAACTGAACAACAAATTAACAACACAACCACAATACACCAAAGAACATACAACCCACAATAGAACAGAAAGCTAAAAACGTAAAAGTGTCAAGAACCTGAAATTGACCACCTTGAAGCCCTGCAAAACTTGAGAAATAAGGGTCTCGCTACCCGAACTTACTAACCATTAAGACCAAGAAATGAAGAAAGAAGGCCTTGAAGCTTGAAATCACAACCAAAGAGCACAAAGACACCAGAGAAGGATATCTGAGCTTTGGAATTAGTCAGACCAGAGTTTACTCAACTCTAATCCTTAAAGGAACAAGCCCCATCCCAGCTCATTAGGAACACCTTTTCTCGAAGAGGACCAAGCTCTTAATAATTGCCAACGGCCACCGCAGCGGCAGAGACTAAATCGATGAATACCCACCGGAATCCAAAGACTTAGCTACAAAGACGATTTGCTTCAAAACAGGTCTAAAAGCCATAAACTCTCGCTGGTGGCGAACACCCTGATCGACGAGCCAGACCCAACACAGACGGTACGAGAAGATGGAAGACCAAATCGAAAATGTAGAAAGGAAAGAGGGGGGAGAGGTTGAACCAAAAAGGAGAAAGAGAGAGACACTTTACCACATACTCCAGTAGAGCGAACAGTAGCGGAAAGCTCTGTAGAAGCCTCTCTCCATCCAGCCCCAAGAGAAGAGAGTGATGTGGTCCGACCGAAGAGCCACCGACCAAATCTAACTCACAAAACCCTAGATATGATCGCCACTGCATAGATCTAGAACCGCTCACCCAAAGCTCCCAGCCCAGCTCTTCCAAGACAAAATCCGACCAAGACCACAACAATCCAAGTTGAAAACAACGAGAAAGCGGGTCCCACGGCTGGTCTTGGAGAAATGATACACCGTCAGAGAGAGCAGATCACCAAGATGTGGCCGGAAGTCGGAGACGCCAATGAGCCAAGCCTTACTCCACAACCACGCAACCGGTTCGATCTGCAATGATCCCCTCTTAGATTGAAAGGGAAATGAGTCCCACATTCAGATCTGAGCGAGGAGACGCCGAGACGAAGGGGCGACAGAGATGAGGCAAACGGACGAAGTGAGGGGGGAGAGAAGGGGTCAGAAAGAGAGGGGAAGGAAAGGAAAAACAAGGCACGACTATGACCTCAGTGGCCGAAGCCACGAGGCCACAGCCGCAAGCGGCGGAGACAAGAGATTTAGGGTTCGGAAGAGAGAGGAGAGAGCATTTCTAGAGAGAGAAGTTGGATACATGGCACATTGATTCAAAAGATCGGTCACCGTCTCAACTTGAACATGCTTGTTATGTCGAAATAGTCGTACAAGAAATATGCTAGAGAGTGGAGGAGGCTGGGGAACAGAGGGTGTCCGTTCTTTAGGGGTCGGGGCGTGGCTCCTCTGATACACCCCGTTGTTCCTTTGGAGCCTCATAATGACCAACGAAGCTTCTTGATAGACCTCGTTTGTTTGATACTTCCTAATTCGTCGTACATCATGGACAACATACAAGAACGATGCGGTGGGTTCATAGGTGGTGTAGTCGGCTCCGGTTGGAGCAGAGAAAAAGAGGCCATAATCGTGGGAAGTGGTGGCGATGAGTTCATGGTAAAGGCTTGGGGTGTCGGGGACAATCACAACGATAAAGGAGAAGACGAAGACGTAAAAAGGAGAGAAAAGGAAAGATAAACTTTAGAGACTGAATCTTATGTCTATTTCCATCCCTTAAATATGAGTTCTTCCCTTCATCTATTAGGGTTAGCTAAGCGAATTTAAAATATAACTAATTTAACAAATGATCTGTATTTTAATTTAAATCCTTTCAAAATTTAAAATGGATAGTAACACAAATCGATCTTTAACGACATCTCCTATAAAAGACTGACAACCTCCACCTTTGTTACCATTTAGGCATGTTTTGCCTCCCACCATCACTTTTGTTGTTGAGGTCACTTAGGATCTCTGGTACCTTGTTCTCCCTCACCGCCTTCTCTCTGTCCACGAGGCACCAAAATGCCGTCTATGACGGTTATGATAGTATAAGGTCCAGTGAACCTATGTTCGTTAATGTTGGCCTTCCACTGATCGGGAGCATGTTCCCCGTTACACGATAATGTAATCGTTTTAAAAATTATAAAGTTGCACCTTTCGTTCAAATAAAAGATAATACTCCATGTACTACGTGTTATCAACAAACCTCCCTACACACGTGGTTTTTTCGGGAACACATCCGTTTCATCTTTATTTCTTCGTAAAAAAAAAGATGAGTTACTAGTCGGTATTGATCTTTTATTAAGTGTTACGAGCTAATAAGGGACGGCTATTAAAAGAAGTCATTAGCCGGGAGTTTGTTTTTGTAATTTCCCCTATTTGAAAATGTATAATCTTATACCGTATGTAAATTCATGATTTTGTTTCTTTTCGTGAAAAGTCATGTATTAAAAAGTAAATGAATCGAATTTAATTTTAGTTTTTTTATTGTCTACCGGAGTTTAAGACTGGCCTTTAAAACATGTTCAAGTTGGAATCAAACTTGAGCTAATAATTAGTGTTTGAATCTAGTACATTTAAACTCGTTTTCTACTTTTATATGAACAAAAAATGCCTACATAATCTTTTCACTTAATGTATGAATTATTAATTGGAAGGGGAACTCATATATGACAATTTGTTAACAGTGAAGTAAAATGGGACATACAATGAGCAAGTGGTTTGGAGGGCTCCGCACAAAAACGCGTTACTATAGCTAGGACTAAGACTAGGACAAAAGGTTGACTCATATACGACAACGATGAACTGTTGAAGGATGCTGAACGATATGACACGCAGGGACGACTCAATAGGTATATGACCATGAGGCATAAATTTAAATGAGATATAATTTGTAAACGATAATACATTTCATCGTTCTAGAACATATATATTTAGGATATACGATGAAGAGATTCTAGAAATTGTGAGGGACTCGTGAATAATACTAGAGATTTTAAAAATATATGATAAACGAGTTGAATGAAACTAAATTTGGCAGGGTTCGCCTTGACTTAGAAAGGAGTTGTTCAACGCGGCAAAAAAAGACAGGGCTGTCAATGAGTTCTATTAGGATTTTCTCGGAATCGTTAGTATAGGCGGCCGCTCTTTATAGACGGCGTTGATTCTTTTTTTTTTTGATCAACGAATGCATAGATTAAAAACCCTCTTCTGAGGTGGAACAAGGTTACAAACGGCGTTGATTCTCTCGGCATAGGTCCAATCCGCTTATTCTGTTTCAATGGTGACGATCCTCCTTACCAATGCTCCCGAATGTTGTCTCTCTGTCCTCGGCCTACCCGGATTTTCAATCACCATCTTTGTTGTCTTTCCGCCTTCACCATAACTAGTCCTTATCAACTCCCACCGTCTCTGAAGCCGTCACCGACGTGTCCATCTCCTTGGCCTCTATTGATGCACCCTCCTCGACCTCTTTCTTTTTTTGTAGGGTTAATGACTAGTGAGTAGAGATTCAAAGACTTTTACCAGAAGGAGACCCTAATTCACGTATACCTTCACGTTACTAATGATGAGTTCAAGTTCGGTCGCACTCCACATGGCAAAAAGAGTCATCGGAAAACAGAGATCAAGCAGTGTTTTAGGCACCACTTTGAGCGGATCTCCTCAGTTTATTAGCTTAAATTTATTTAGACTGTCAAGTTCAGGTTCGGTCGCCCACTTCACGACGAAAAGAGTCCTTGAAAAGCAGTGATCAAGCAGCATTTAGGCAATATTTTGAGCGGTCTGTGGCGGTTTTCGCTCCTTAGTTTAAATTTACGTTTTTCAATACCGTCTCCTATTGTTAGGCTAACGATAATCTTGTCTCAGAGTTTTTTATTCAAAGAATTTTCGGGGGCTTTGATCGTTGTAATGAATCTTTTATAATTTAATAATATCTATTTCTTTCGATAAAAAAAAGTGTTGTTCAACTTGACTCAATCAAACCCTAAAAAGTTAAACTCGATTTCGATTCGATAAATAATAATCTAGTTTAAATTCGATTATTACGAGTTCAAATTGAACATGTAACAAATTGAAATTAAAAAATTTGTTGATGACTCGACTTGATTCCTATTGTAAGAACCGCCTTCGGTCAACGCTGGTCAAACCGGTAGAAATCGGGAAGAGTTGACTTTCCATCGAAAAAGTCAACCGACGATGCCAAGGGTCGTCCGGGACTTATCCGGGACCCAAAAAGCTTAGCCGTCATTACGGGGAGCTTAATTGGACCGTTTCCTTGCAAATGAGGGTTTTCGTAAAAATGTCAAAATCGGGCCGAACGAGTTCGATATTTGAAATATCAGATTATTAAAAATCTTTTGAGATATTTTGGAGAGAGAGTGGTCCCCACTTGGACACATGTCACTAGCCTTGTGGAAGAGAGAAAAGGGGAGGAGAGAAGACCTCTTTACCCTTGCTTTAAAGGCTAGAAGACAAATTTGGAGGACACTTTTGTCTTTTAACAAAAGTAGGTCTTTATTGAGCATTTAGACATGTGTGGCTAGCATTTGCAAGAGAGAGAAAAAGAGAGCTAAGGAAGAAGAAGAAGAAGAAGAAGAAGAAGAAGAAGAAGAAGAAGAAGAGAAGGAGGAGAAGAAATGAGGTTTTCCCCCCATCATCCAAGCCTTGTTTCTTCGATATTTTTACATATTTTTCATCTCCTCGTCATTTCCTATGGTAAGAACATCTTCTTTTCCCATTTTGTTGAGTTTGAAGTTATGGGTTTTGTTGGGGATGGATGACTATGATGAATGTTAGTGGATTTAAGTAGAAATGATGGAAAGTTGGAGATTGGTGGTGGAAAATTAGTGGGTCTTGGTAATTTGGTGAAACCCTAATTTGTTCTTGGAGAAATTGATGAGATTGAGATTGGATTTTGCTGAAATTGGTTGAAACTTGGGGAAATTGGAACATAGAACTTGTTAGGAGTGTGTTGAAGAAAGGAAAGGAAAAAAAAAGGGAAAAACCCGCTGGTCCATAACGGATCCGTGGTGTCTCCCATAGTGGAGCCTACCACGGCTCTGTGGTGTTCCCTATAGTGGAGCCTACCACGGCTCTATGGGTTCCCCATAGCGGAGCCTACCACGACTTCGTGGTTTTCCCCGTAGCGGAGCCTACCACGGCCCTGTGGTTTTCCCCGTAGCGGAGCCTACCACGGCCCCGTGACTCACCCGTAATAGAGCATGTCACGGCTCTGTGACCCACTCTGTGATAGAGCAGAAATGGGCCATTCCGAGCCCATTTTGATGATATCGAGTATTAAGGAAGTTAATTAATAACCGTACTTGTTGGGGTACATTGAGGTGTTAATTTCGCTAAGATCGACTTTGGATTGTTTTTGAGACTTGCGTGATTTTGTTATCTTAGATCTTATCCTCGATCGCGGTGAAGGAAGGAAATAGACGGTTCATCGCATATTGGAGTGGATTGCGTTTGAGGTAGGGAAAAGTTACTAGTAAATGCATGTGGGCACCTAGTGATGTCTGTAGGTTATGAATTCTCGATATAATATAGATTATTAGATTTGCATGTGGGTCCCTGGTTGGGCCCATATGTTTGTGGACTTGTCGTGCTGTAGAATTGCATGTGGGTACGTGGTTGTAAGTGTAGGTTGTGTGTGCTATGTGATCGTCGTGACTTGTCTATTGACTCATGTTGTGTTTGTGTGATTGACATGTGTTAGACGAGTTAGTCCATAAACGATAAAAACAGATAAAACTGAATCCAATATTATTAATGAATATTCATATCACATACAAAATAAAATAACAAACAAAGTATGCAAAATTATAAAGTCGATACGTAATCGAAACAGTAACCTCAATCGATACTCGAAGAGGGAACTGGTATGTCGAGGCCTGCGAACCAGTTTCGTTAAGACTTTTTATTGCCCCGTCTGAGCAAGTTTCCCAAGGTACAACGACAATGTAAACGAACTCGAAACCGTGTATGAGAAGTAGCACCGAGTAGAAAGAAATCAGTTCTCTGTTCTTGGAGAAGGAGAGAAATTGTGTAGGTAAATTTTCGTCTCTGAATAATGAACTAGAACAGAGCTTATATAGGAAAAGGGGAGAGAGTTTTTGGAAACGAGTTTTATGGAAACACAATTTTCGGAAATATCAATTTTTGGGAAATAGACAATTTCGAAAATAATATATTAAATTCGAATTTAATAAAATCTGGAAACTAAAAATACTTTCAAAATTATTATAAGATTCGAAATAATATAAAATTTGAAAATTTCTATAATTGCATATCAATTTCCAAAACTGAAAAAGATATCAATTTCATATTTCCTTATTTGCATATTCTGAAAATTGGAAATTAATTGTTGAGATTTTAATACGGGCCGACGCAAAAACGGAGTTGACGCACAAAGCCTTTCATCCAAGCAATTCAAATATGCTAGGAATGCCCATGCTATATAAATCCAAGGAAAGTTTGACAATCTTTCCATGTAGCACTACACAAGAATGATGCATTTTCCATTTGCAATTTTCTCAACAACTAAGTTCAACGAGTGATCTTTGAGCTTTAATTTCTCATTCACCTCTTGTCCGTTTAGACCTCATAATATCTCGTTGGAAAGGCCTCACTTCCTAGAATACGAAACTAATATTTCCATAGTTCTAGGATGACCCGATCCGATAGATAATTGAGCGTCAAGTTGACCATTTCCATTTGTCTAAACTCACTTTTGTCCAACAACATGTTGCACGTTTGAAGTGTTGAAACCGCGTTTGTAGCGAATAAGTTGTAAATTGAATGATGCGTGCGACGTAATATTTTCCATGTGATATTTGGCTGTGATTGTGATTGTTCTGGTGATACTTGGATGAGCTGTGCCCGAGAGGTGTGTCGTACCTTCCGATGCGTGGCCTGTAAAGTGCCGAGAGCTGTGTTTCCCGCGAGGTGTGTCGTACCTTCCGGCGCGCGATCGATAAAGTGTTGAGGCTCGAGATTCCGCGAAGAGGTATTTTCCCCGCCTACCGACTAGCACTCGGGAAGTGTGCGCTTATTCCGAGAGGAGGTCGATCGCCTGGCCCGACTGTGTGTCGGGGAAAGTGCGTGTGGCAGTGCCAGGTCCAGCCAGATTGCTACCAGAAACTAAGCAGAAGGTGTGTTGATCCTTTGTGATCTTGGGTGTTTGTGTGTGTTGCTCAATGCAATATTGTGTGTGTTTGCATTTGGTTGTTGTAGATATGACCGGTGTCATGTGACTTCCTGTGTGAAATGGAGAGTAAAGGTATGGATGTTGAGAATTGACCTTGTGACGGTTGGGTGTCAGGTGTGAGATATGCATTCCCCTAAGTTTGGACTGGGCGTTGATATTTGTTTTACCTGTTTTAAACTATTGGTTTGTTGATGCTTTACTAGTATGCCTTGGTCAGACGGGTATTCGTGGCGGTGAGCGAAAATGCTCATCCTCTATACTACTTTTCCTACAGGTTGGTCGTGAGTTGGTTAGAAGGGCATCTCGAAGCTAGGGAGCTCATAGCGAGAGTCCGGGTTTTGGGCAGTATTTAGAGATGTACTCCTTTTGTACCAAACTTATTTATTTTTGGACCTGAGCGTAGGACTCATTTTATGTCAAATTCTGTTTGTTAAGTCATATTTTCCTACTCAGCATCCTAGTTAGTTATATACATCTGTAACTCCCGTTGTATTCATTCAAGTCTGTAACCTCTCCTAACCACCTGATGTACTTCTATTTATACGTGAATCAAAGGCATGGCAAAGACATGCGTGCATTATGACATGGTATCAGAGCCCACATCTTGTTTTGCTTCTTTATTTCAAATAAGCCATGTCTCTTGACAATACTGAAGAATCAGAAACCACCAGCAACCCCCAACCTCCACCATCCCGACCAAACCTTCATCCAGTCTTTACTGTTTCTAATATCCAACATAAAATACGCACTCTCGATGGCCAACGTGTTACTTACACTCATGGGTCAAGTTGTTTCTCTTGCATTGTAAAGCTTACAAGGTAACATCTCACATTGATGGTACCCCGCCTCCTGCCGCCACTAGTCCCGACTATGACTCGTGGTGCAAAATCGATGCCCACGTCCTTCAATGGGTTTATGGAACCGTATCTGATGACCTTTTGAATCGCATCCTCGAATCGGACTCCTCTGCACATGCTGCTTGGACACGTCTCAAGAACCATTTTCAGAATAACAGAGGTTCACGGGCTACAGCGTTAGAACATGAATTCAACACACTTACTCTTGCTGCCCAACCTTCTCTTAATGCTTATTGTCAACGCCTTAAGGACCTCGCCGAACAACTTCACGACGTGGGTAGCAACGTTGATGATCAAAGACTTGTGCTTCAATTGGTGCGTGGCCTTCCACAAGAATTCGATATTGTTGGAGCATACATAAACCAAACTCTTCCCACATTTGATACGGCATGAAGCATGCTACAACTTGAAGAACAGCGTCGTTCGGCCCGACCCGACATTAACCAACCCACAGCACTCACTGCATCCTCTTCACCCCATAACTCCACTCGCATACGGGGCTTCCGACCTCGGAATTATGGTCCTCCAAGACACCCGGGATGGACACCAAGAGGCCTCCAACGCAGTCCATATCGTGGTCAACTGAATCCTAGGCCATGGACCGCTCTGAGATCATCCGTCCGTTCCGCTGCACCACCGTACTCTCGGCCCACCACTTGGCCATCACAGCCATGGATTAAGGAATGGACTCCTCCACCATGTCCATATCCTACCCAACCAGGTTGGGCTTCTCCTTGGCAACCTGAAGCACCCCGGCCACGTCCGCCACGCTCTTCCATGACGCCGTCATCCTCGGACCATGCCGAAGCCAACATCACAACTAAGTCTCAATTTGGTCAAGCCTTACCTGCATCATCTTCTACTCACAGTGATGGCTCAGAGTGGTACATGGACACTGCTGCAACAAACCATCTAACCTCTAACTCATGTAACCTCGTCCCACCATTAAATCAAAGTAATATTAGCTCAATTTATGTAGGTGACGGCAACCCAATTCAAGTTCATGGCTCAGGAAACACTTCTATTTCTACACCCAATCATACTCTTTCATTACCTCAAGTTCTATATACTCCTGATATTATCAAAAATTTAGTGTCTGTTCGCAAATTTACAAAAGAAAATAATGTGTCTGTGGAATTTGATGCTTTTGGTTTTTCTATTAAGGACCTGCGTTCTGGGAAGATCGTCTTGAGGAGCAATAGCAATGGTGATCTATACCCCATCCTTCCTAAACCCACGTCCAATCTTGCAAGTGCTCATCTTATCTCCAATGCTCCTGATTACTGGCACAATCGCCTTGGCCACCCGGGTAGACATGTTATTCACAACCTCCAGCAAAAATCCCTTATTTTTAGTACTCGTAGTATTTGTTCATCTATTTGTAACTCTTGTCAAATTAGTAAAAATAAAAGATTACCATTTTATAACTCCTCATCTAACACCATCTCTGCATTTGATATCATTCACAGTGATTTGTGGACTTCCCCCATCTCTAGCACAAATAGATATAAATACTATATGGTCCTCTTAGACGACTTTTCTAATTACGTTTGGGTACCCTCTCAGATATAAATCCGAAGCCTTTTCCAAATTTTGTCAATTTTATTCGTATGTTAACACTCAGTTTGGAAGTCGTATCAAAACATTCCAATGTGATTTAGGAAAGGAATTTGATAACACACCTTTTCACACCTTTGCCAAGACTAATGGGTTACTATTTCGTTTCTCATGTCCAAAAACGTCCCCTCAAAATGGAAAAGCAGAGAGAATGCTACGCCGTCTCAACGATATTGCCTTACCTCTCCTCCATCAGGCATCCTTGCCCTCACATTTTTGGGTCGAAGCCATACATACCGCCACTTACCTCCATAATATACTTCCATCCAAAACGCTACACTACCGTACCCCCATGTCCATTCTTTTCCTCAAACACCCCACCTACCCACCTTCGTACATTCGGATGTCTCTGTTTTCCTAACTTATCAGCTAACCGTCAACACAAATTGGATCCACGCTCCTCTCGATGTGTCTTCCTAGGCTACCCGGATAACTTTCGTGGGTACAGGTGCTTGGACCTATCTTCAGGTAAATTTCATATTTCCAGACATGTTATTTTAGATGAAAACATATTTCCTTATGCATCTCTCTCTACACCAACTTCAGACACATACTCTTTTCTCCTCCATGATACATCATCCTTTCCTGTGTCTCTGTATGATCACATTACTTCCACCTTCCCCACCCCTCCAATAGAACATATACCAACTACACATTCAGAGTCCATGCCCACTCCTCCACCAAAACATCTACCAACTACACTTTCAGAGTTCACGTCCTCTACTCCAATTCCACAACCCTCATTTAATACTAACCAAACAGAGCCCACATCTCCAGATCAGAATGGTTCTCTGCCCACACCCATGATTTCCAACCCATCACCACCTACTGAAATCTCTGCACCTCCCGTACTCCCTTGCCATCATATGGTTACCCGTTCTAAACATGGTCTCCTTCGTCCTCCATCTCGGCTTAACCTTCATGGCACTACTATTTCTCCTATACCCAAATCACCTCATATTGCTTTACATGACCCGAATTGGGCTGCTGCCATGCATGATGAGTATCAAGCTTTGATTAAAAATGGAACATGGGACTTGGTACCTCCACCCGTCAACTCTCCGATTATCAGGTGCATGTGGCTGTTCAAACACAAGTTTCATGCCGACGGCACGTTACACCGATATAAGGCTCGCCTCGTCGTAAATGGAAAGACTCAACAGGTAGGGATCGATTGTGAGGACACATTTAGCCCTGTGGTTAAACCAACAACTATCCGGACGGTCCTCAGTCTCGCCGTCTCTCGTTCTTGGTCTATCCGTCAATTGGATGTTAAGAACACATTTCTACATGGCGACTTAAATGAAACGGTCTTTATGTTTCAACCTCCTGGTTTTGCTGATCCCACTGCCCCTCATGTTGTATGTCGTCTTCGCAAATCTCTATATGGTCTGAAACAGGCCCCGAGGGCTTGGTACCAACGATTTGCTTCCTTTATCATGTCTCAGGGTTTTCGCAGCAGCTTAAGTGATTCATCATTATTTATATTTCATCACCACACTGACAGTGCTTATTTACTTCTCTATGTTGATGACATAGTATTGACTGCCTCTTCAGATGTCTTGCTCAGGGAAATTATTGCTTCATTGTCTTCGAGAATTTTCTATGACTGACTTAGGATCACTCAGTCATTTTTTGGGCATCTCTGTTCAACGCACTTCAGCTGGACTTCTTTTGTCTCAACAAAAATATGCTTTGGAAATTTTGGACATGGCAAATATGGCGAGTTGTAATCCTTCATCAACGCCTGTGGACACCGCCTCCAAACTTAGTAGCTCTTCCGACCCGCCTATTGCTGATCTTTCAAGTTACAGGCAACTAGCGGGTGCTCTTCAATATCTTTGTATAACTCGTCCTGATCTTTGTTATGCTGTGCAGCAACTGTGTTTATTTATGCATGATCCACGTGAAAATCATCTCCGCTTTCTCAAGAGAGTTCTTCGATATGTCAAGGGATCATCTTCGTTGGGACTTAACATTCAACGTGCTTCGTCGTTGACAATCACATCGTACTCTAACGCCGACTGGGCTGGTTGTCCGGATTATAGGCGATCGACTTCCGGCTTCTGTGTATTTCTTGGCTGCAACCTCGTCTCTTGGTCATCCAAGAGACAACCCACGGTCTCTCGCTCCAGCGCGGAGGCTGAATACCGAGATGTCGCTAATGTCGTCGCCGAAGCAACTTGGCTTCGCAACCTACTGTTCGAGCTCAACGTTCTCGTCCCTCGGGCCTCCATTGTGTTCTGCGATAACTTGTCGGCTGTTTATCTCTCTTCTAACCCGGTTCAACATCAGAGAACCAAACATGTTGAACTTGATGTCCACTTTGTCCGTGAAAAAGTTCGCATTGGAGATGTCCGTGTTTTGCATGTTCCGGCCGCTTACCAATACGCTGATATCTTTACAAAAGGCTTGCCTCGGTTTCTCTTTAATCGTTTCCGGTCCAGCCTGTGCGTCCGTGAGCCTCCCGCTCCGGCTGAGGGGGAGTGTTAAGTCATATTTTCCTACTCAGCATCCTAGTTAGTTATATACATCTGTAACTCCCGTTGTATTCATTCAAGTCTGTAACCTCTCCTAACCACCTGATGTACTTCTATTTATACGTGAATCAAAGGCATGACAAAGACATGCATGCATTATGACAATTATGACACTGTTGTTAAAGAGCATTTAGGATGATATTTTTGATTTTAAAACTGTTTCCATTATAAATTTCCGGTTCACGTCTCGAGTCCGGTCAAAACCGGATTTGGGGCGTGACACCTATCGTGTATATACATATATCATAATACTAAATTTGTTGAAAGCTGACCTGATCCGACCTTTGTTCATCACATCAAAAGCCATGCAGCTAACTGGTGATGCCTCTAGTAATACGAAGAAAGACGTCGGAGAATAGAGGACACCACATACCCCACGACCAATTTGAACTCGAACCCAACGAACGGACGGCTGAGGTACCATGCGATTTCAGTTGGCGACGGGCTGAAAATCATTATGTGGATGAAATTTCCACTTTTACGTCGTTTTAGTTTCGGTACTTGATAGATGAAATTTAGTGTTGCATTGTCCAAATAAGCTTAACCAACACACAAAATACTATGCCGTTTTGGTGAATGACACAAATGAAATTCATCGACTTCCCGACATATATAGGAGAATTAGGTATAGGAAAAATTCTAAGAACAAATGGTCATTTGACTATTGAACTCAACAACTAACTATGAATTTGTTAGTCGATCAATTTGACACTACGCAAACTAACATTTTCCGTTAAAAATGACTATACACGTTAACAAAAACTCAAAAACTAAAAAGTCTACAGTTAGTTTTTTAGTTCAATAGTCATATTACAGTTAGTTCTTAGAGTTTTTCTTAACGTTTTCTGTGATTTCTAACGGAAAATGTTAGTTTGCGTAATTATCTTAAGTCTATACTGTCAAATTAATCGATTAACAAGTCTTTAGTTAATTTTTGATCGGTACATTTTTTAAATAGTTAGTTCTTGATGTTATTCCAGAAGTATATAATCTTTGCCAACTTAGTTAGAAAAACACATAACTTAGAATCATGGATCTTGGAAGTTCATTTCCACATAGTTTTCAAATTTTCAGCTCCCAATCTTCCACCATAAACTATTTTCTTTGTATTTTTCCATCACCCCACACACTGTATATCAAGACTTTAAATGTATAATTTCCTTCCTTGTTAGATGATTTTCAGTTGAATAATTGTTGAAATATTTTTTTTGTATATATATAATAAAGTCGTTAATGGGTTTGTATAGTCGTAAACTTGTTACATATGGTTTTGTGCTAATTACTGTATATATAATAGATATAATTTGGTGATTAATTGGATTATATAGTTATAATAATGATTAAATATTAGAAGAATAATTATAAGTTTCATTTATATTTGTATCTTTTAATTATCATTGATGAACTATTAGATGAAATGATAAAAACTTCTTTATTAGGTAAATTGATAAATGTTAATTAAATGATTATTTTAGTACTATGGAAGAATTTGGCACGATGACTATGTTGATGCTTTGATTGAGGCACTGATTTGTGTGTGTTAATCGAGTGAATAGATGTTTTATAACGTTTCTCTCGTGTAGGCTAAGTGACAAGATTTGCATGTGAACGTTGGACTCAACACTAGATGACATACATAGAGTTTTAGGTAGAATTGAAGCTGACTTTGATGTTGGTTTAATATACGTAAACTGGAACGAATTTAAGAATTGAGTAGAACAGACGTGAATAGAATAAAATAAACGATCATAAAATTAGAGAGACCATTCGGTATGACGTACAAAAAATCGAAAAACGAAGTCGTGGCGTGGCAGCAATGTCCACTGGTTTGAAAGCAATATTTTTGGCGTGACCATGGTGGCGATCAGTAGTGGTTGTTCCCCAAAGATAACACAACTTTATCCAACATCGCGCCACTCGCCCTACCGGATGTGGAAGTATCAGAACAACGACCAGAACGTGGTGTAGTAGAGTGTTTGAGAAAAAACGAAAGTGTATAATTTAGCCGTGGGAAGTAAGTAAAAACGTAATCAAGTAGAGAGTCAGAACCAAGTTTATACAGGAATTCAATACGAGGGTAGAAAGATAAAAGTGCACCTGATTTTCAAATCAAAATCAATTCAACGTGGGAAACAACTTCAGAAAAAATGGAATCACTTTGACCTCGACTTCACGATATTCAAAACGTTAGAAAAGATTTGAATAAAAATTAGAGAGAGAAGCTCTCGCTCCTCTCTAACCCTCAACCCTAGCCGTGCTTTCAACCCATTTGTCCGGCCGCCTCCGACGGTGGCCACGGCTCCGACCATGGTCATCGTCGGGGCTCCTCCCTTTCCCCCTCCTTCCTTCGTCGTGTTCCCCCTTCCTCCTCTTCCCACTTTCCCCCTTTTTGTTTCACGCGTTTCTTCTCTTCGACGCCAGCGACTCAGCGGCACCGATCTGTTAGTGGGAGGTGCTTCTCCACCGTTCCAGGTGGAGATCGTCGCAGTCCCGGAAACCTCGACTCAGATCTACCCTATGGCAAATGATTCTTGGCTTCGTGTGACCTCCAACCCTAGATCCACTCTCATCCTCCTTTGTTCTCATTTTTTGGGGTTTCGGGCCTCGTCGGAGCGTGTGGACTACCGGCGAGGGGTTTATCCGGTTGGCTTTGGTTTGGTTCTGAGCTTCGTTGCAGTGGAGGAGCTCACACCGCCTTGAGTTTTTTTGGCTCGGATCTAAGGGCGCGGGTGCTGGTTGCTGAACCTGGTCTTGGGGCCTTCCTCCAGGTTAGTCCTTACTCCCTTAACTCCTCTGTCTCTCTATTCAAAGAGGTCGGATTGACCGCTTCTCTCGGTGTTGGCCGATGGTCTCCATTTCCGATTGGGGGTTTTTGTGAGTGAGTGTCACGCCCCAAATCCGGTTTGGACCGGACTCGAGACGTGAACTAAAACAATAATAATTTGAAACGAAAATAAAGCCAATAAGTCTAAAACTCATAATTTTAATAACTTTAAACACCACACGAGTCACAGCTCGGTAAAAACCAACGGTAAAACAGTTCAAATAAGACGGTACGTCTCTAGACTATCTAGCCTAGGACCCTCGTAGCTCCCAAGCGTCGAGCATCCGGCTAGTACACTTCCCGCTTAGAACCTGAAAAACAACAAGGTAAGGGGTGAGCTTTCGCTCAGTAGGAAAAGTAGTTAAGGTTATAAGCAAGCGCTCACCACCACGGGTAACCGTCCAATTAGGGCATACTAGTACAACACACAACTAATTCTCAACGGAACTCGTAACCACAATCCTCAACACAAGACCAACCCGCGCTCACAACCAAAAACGACAAACAACACAGACAATAACCAGCACACCGAATACACGTCATTAAACATAAAGTAAATTGTAAAAGCATGACACGTCCCGTACCGCAGTCCCCTACTCGGTCGGCTGTCCACAGCCCGACACCCTCATAACGTACTGGAACACTCAACAGAACAAACCCATAACCCGAACGGTAGTTCCCAACACCACCGAATGCACCCAGCCATTTATGTCGTACCGTAACACGAAGCCTCGGTCCCGACCCTACTCGTCACGTAGACTCGGGGTAACATCCTAGACCGACAATCCCTCAGTCGAACGCCTTCCTGTCACGTAGACTCAGGGCCATAATCTTCCCGTCACAGAGACTCAGGTATAATCTTCCCGTCACAAAGACTCGGTTATCAAACACGCCATCCTTGGCCTCGCGACACACTATCCCAGAACTATCCCACGGTGCAAGTATCACTCTAGTTACGTCTTTTCTCGGAACACACAACAAGATACATATTACAATTGTCATAATTAAACACGGCTTACCAAGCCCAACAATCTTACCACAACCAGTCACGTCGGTCTATCACTCACCCGACCATCACACAACCAAGGATTCAGATCAACACAACCACGACACACTCGCCCATACATATCAACAACAAGCTCAACGGATATACTAATCTTGTCTATTATCCCTAACGACACCGACTCACACGGCAGGCATCTCAACTAATAACAGGCAATTCCAAAACAACACACAACCTACGGCTCGACATGGCCGATCTACTAGCACGACAATTCCCAAGACAGAAACGTAAAGGTTCACAGTTCAATCGACTACTCTATTTGTTCACATCCTACATGTTACTACGACTCGTCCGGTTATTATCTTATATAAACGTCTTTCCAGTTTTATTAATTCCTAGCATGCATACTAGTAACTTTCCACAATTAAACCGGTATCCGCTACTTCCCTACCTCAACCGAAGAACAACCGCTACGTCTCCTAGCTGCTGACGTCCTGGCTCGCTACCTCCGTTCTTCTCTTCGATCGAAGCCGGACGCTAAAGATAACACGAAAGCCATAATTAAAACCGGTTTCACAATTTAATTTAAAAGCTTACGACGGTCTCGATTTAAGTTCAAAAGTTGACCTTTAGACTCGAGCGGGCTAAAAGCGGGATTACGACGAATCGGGTTCGAGCACACGCGCACCGAACTCAGAACCCGAAGCACGTTTTCCGAGGCACAGATCCCGATGCACGGATCCTAAGCACGGGTTTCGAGGCACAATTCCCGAGGTACGAGTTCGTGGCACAGTTCCCGAGGCCCGATTTATCGTTCCGCTTTTCGTCCCGTTCTAAGGTCGAATTAAACGACAAAGGTTCCCAGTTCGTTCAAAGTCAAAAACCGTCTTAATTTAATCAAACTGAGTTTAAATCCTTTTTCAAATTACAACCTTTTCAATTACAAAAAGTGAAATTCGTTTTAAAAACCCTTTTCTTTTGATCTCAGTTGTTTCATTTTCTTTTATTCTAAAATTGTTTCAGTACTCCCAGATCTAAGAACAGCTCGAGAAAAGAAAATAGAAGGAAGAGAGTTTTGGTGTGAAATCGGCCGGCCACCGGCGGAGACACCGCCGGCGACCCAAGCCTCAAGGGCTTGCGTTTCTCACCGAGGGGAGAGGATGACGGTGGCGGTGCGGTGGTTGCGCGGGGGTCCGGAGGCGAACGGGGAAGGGACGGTGTCTCGTGAACCCGAGCACCGTCTCCCGTCGTTGGTCGGTCTGAACGGTCACCGGGAGGCCGTGGTGACCGGGATCGAGCTCGAGGTGACGTGAAGGAGAGGTAAGAGGTGTGGTCGGGTTCTGAGAGGGGACGGATGCGCGAAGACGACGCGGGTCGTGGCCGGCTAGCTGGCTAGTCGGCGAGGAGGAAGGAGGAGGGGCGGGGACTCGGCGGCGTGAGGGGATGAAGAGACGGTGAGGGGCGGTGGTCGGGACAGGTCTGCGAAGAAGAAGAAGAAGAAGAAGAGAGGGGTGTTCGGCAGAATGGAGAAGAGGGAGGAGCCGTTAGGGTTTCAGAACCCAAACCTTGGTTTCTATACCCAAGCCTCAAACGGGCTTGGCAGAACTCGGGCCTCAGGCGGGCTTGGCTTCACGGCCCAAGCGAGGGGATCGGGCCTGGCCTGGCCGGGCCTGCGGGTCTGGTTGGGTCAGTCCGGTCCAACTCCTTTTTTTTTAAAACCTTTTTGCTTATTTAAATAAAACTGATTCAAAATTCGATTTCAATTTTTTTTGACGAAGAAGAGATTAAACCCAAAAACGCCCTCGACGTTCCGATCGAACGAAAACTTAGAACTTAAACTGATTAACACCGGAGCGGTCTTCACAATCTACCCCCCTTAAAAGAATTTCGTACTCGAAATTCAAAACGAACGCGCTCCACGTAACCCTCTCTCAAGGAACGTCCGATCGAAACTCTCAGTCTAGTGCTCCCCAGAACACGACAAACATTTTAAGTCTGTTAGTCGATACCGAAATCCTCCGTCGGTAGAGACGTCACACCGCCACACGTAACTTGTTCGAGACATCCTATGCTGGAACCGTCCGTCGGTAGAGTAAACCGGAACAAAACTCACCTCGTCCTTAAAACGGATCCAACACAACGACAACTCTCCTCAACCACTCTCTTCGCTTAACAGAAACGCTCAAGACGAAATGAGCGTAGTCCACCACGCTTCCGCCGCGCCACTCTGATCTCATCGTCACTTGGTCAAACTCGGAACGCGAAAGCGGAAAAGCAGAAAACCCACTTAAACAGAACGCAAGATCAAAGGTTGCAACAATAACCAAAAGTAACAAACCCAAAACGAGTCTAACACAAGTCTCAAAACGAAAGCACAGTTCTAAAGTCAAAACAAAAGCAACTCACGGACTCTCGCTAGTCCTACGCTCCTCGATGTCCTCTAGCGTGCTCGAAGTCACGAACGGTCTCAAGATCGGAGTCCTGTCTCTCTGCCCGTGAATCGACAACAGCTGTTTAGTTTTGAGGCTCCCTGGTTGGAGTGCTCTTAGTTTGTACTGGTTTGAATGAGGGTTGTGCCCTTGTCCTTGTCTTTTTTTTCAAAGACCTGGATCTCTATAAAATAATTTGCTGATAAAAAAAAAAGATTTGTATAAGTCCTCAACAAAAAATTGGAAAAATAATTGTCCAAAAGTATATTTTAACCCGCCCCGTAGGGGCTCCGAACCGACACGACGGCCGCTGTGTGAGAGGCCGTGTCCGACCTAATCAAACTTAATCTGCATAAAGCGCACTAGACCAAGTATTGAACAAAGGGAAAACGCTGATTCCTAACCTTTATGAACGTTTCATTATCACACCTTAACCCAGACCAACGTTTGGTTGCACTTCCAGACCTGAAAGGTTTTGAGTTTCTCAGAACATGATACTAGCCATCCAACTTAACGATTTCGTTAACGTAAGAAGGTTAAAGTCGAAAATACCCTTCAGCGCCGAAGGTTAAAGTCTAACAAACAGAAGGTATGTCCCTATTTTAATGCATTATTTTGAAATTCAGAGTGATACTTGGGAACATTATGAGCACCCAACCATGTTCGGTGCTGGATTATTGCTCGTAACAAAAACATCTATAGCATACAAACATATATTTATTCTTCAAAATACCCCCATTGGACTGTAAAGCATCCAACTAAAAGCGGACTTAGAGGAATTAAATTGATAAATGACCAAAAGATGAAATCAAAATCTTGTATAGCTCACTATATCCCAATCCCGACAAAGCTTGGGACACAGTCTCTTACATGAGATAAATACCCATAACTATCATTGATACAAGTTTTAACCTCGCTGAATTTGTTCTCTCCGATGTCGTACCAAAACAACTGTGAATATTCCATATTGAATAGGATTTTGTTTCGGCACACTGAAAAACATATGGGAAGCAAATAAGGCCGTAGCTCAGCTTCCCCCTCCGATATCAACAAAAATTTAATCCAAGACCACCCCTTAGAATCACATTCCATCCGCCAAAGCTCCATCCTAGTACTAGCCGGATCTTCACACCCAAAACACAACCGACCATCGAACACGGTCAGAAAAGAATTGTGCATACCCTCGTCAAAATCAGGAGGATCACCGTCCTGAAACTTGTCTTCCGCAAGAACATAACATAGAATCTTTTTCATCACCGTTTCCGATTCATTATAGACGGACCAATGCAGAGCCCCATCAACGAATTTGCCCTTGTAACGCAACGAGGAATAATTACCACCATAATGAACATCTAAACCATCAAATCCGGATTTCTTCCAGGTACCGTCACTAACATTATAAATCATAAGCTCAACATAATGATCGTCCCTCGATTTAGGTACAATTCTGGTGACCAGCTTGAAACAACCATGAACATGATCGTACCCGAACCCGATAAAAACAACGTCACTATAATCATTGTAATCAATACTTGGGTTCGGGGGTACCACATTGTAATCACGACTAGCTGGGTTCGGGGGTACCACGTGATGTTCCTTTGTAGTTGGGTTCGACACGACCATCTTACTATGATCATAAGATTGTTCAAAAACAACTAGGCCTTCACATGAAGCAATTACAGAAGCATACTGACGATCATGATCATTGTCGAATGGATTGTGAAGCTGTCTAGGGTCAGGGTTTCCATCTTCTATTGAGTCCAACTCGAACCAGTAATTGTAGTAGAACTCACCTTCAGAACTGCAATCCCTCTTCGGGATGATCAAAAAAGGACGACCTGATAAGATGGTGCGCTGAGATCGAAGCCGGGAGAAATAGGAATCGGTGGTGTTTATTAAGGAACACCATGATTTGGAGACACACGTGAAGCGCTTAAGGTCCTTGTCCGACACTCGGCTGATGATGTCCATGATTAGATCGTCTGTTAACAATGTTCTTCTGTCCTTTCCCATGGCGGTTGCTTCTTCTCCGTTTTGTTCGGTAATTGAGGAAGCAAAGAATCTCATATAGGGTATTATTGATGAAGTTGTAGGGTTAGGGTTTGACTAAATCCTAGTGCATATAGGAGAGCTAAACGTGAATGCTATGGTATGTAAACAAATATCCAATACTAAAACAAGAATTCTTCTGGGGTTTCAGACTGGTTGCCGGCTTCCAGCACTATCTCCGGCCGATCAGTTCTTACCCCCACGCGTGGAGAAGATGGTTCCCCGTCCGGCGCTCCTCGGCGCAAGGTTTCTTCTTTGATTTCGCACTTCGAATCCGGCAGACCTCTCTCCCTTGTCGTAGCTCCACCCAGAGAAGAGGATCGTCACTCTTCATCTCCGTCCCATTCAGCCGATCACCAGGAAGATCCTTGCAAGCTTTTTGTCACGAACCTGCCTCCTATGGCTAAGGAGCCCTGGATTCATCGGGTTTTCTTAGTCCATGGTACCATAACAGGGATCTATCTCAGCCCACGATCCGTCTCTTTCGGCCGTCCATTTTGCTTTATTCATGGAGCCACTCCCTCCGATTGTCAGAAGATGGTCGTCGTCTTTAATGGTAAGCGTTTTGGTGGAAAAAAGATCTTGGTTGTGCCAGCTTGGTTGAAACCTACTCGCAAATACCGCTCGACCTGGAAACCCTCTTCTGCTCTTGCGCCCAATCCGGTTCCTGTGTCTGGTGAAGTTCCGAGCACTTCCTCGATTTCATCTGGAATTGTTGTGGATGATTTATACACCAGAGCTTTATCTAGTGCAATTGGCATAGCCCATACCAATTCGAGCTCCTCTCAGCTTATTGAAGCCCTTAGTTCTGTAGGACTTGATCAGTTTCAACTGAAGAGCTGTGGCAACATAATGTTCATGATTTCTTCGATTGATGAGACCAAGGATTGGTCTGTTCTTGCACCTTGGTTCGACATTGTTCGACCAACTGGTTAGCTGCTCACAAAGGCTGGCTTTTTTCAATGGATAGCTATTTTGGGCCTTCCAATCCAGGGCAGAAGTTTCGACAATTACAAGTCTTTTGGATCAAGTTTAGGCGAGGTTTTAAAGGTTATTGTCTTTGAATTCGAGAGCTTGTTTGTCCTTGTTCATCGCCAAGACCGCTTGTCTCCAATGTACTCTGCTTTCCAGCTAGGTGATTCAGTCCTAAAACTTTGGGTTGAGCCGGTTGTGGCCAGCGCCGTCCCGTTGCCGGTGAATCGTCCCGACGCTTGCCTCTCTGATGAGTTCATCTCAGACACGTCTGAGTCCCGTTCCTCATCTCCTACGCGTGATCCCACGCGCAATTCTGATACTCAAATTTCAAATCGCGTATCGGATGAGGATCGTTCGCCCTTATCCAACCAGGGATTCAACGAGTACGAAGACTCCTTCCTTGGGTCTGGCTCTCTAGAGATTGTGCCTGATTCGGTGGGCCTTGCCGTTGTTTCAATCGCTGCCCAGAAGCCCGCTGAGGCTGGTTCATCTAAGTTGCGTGGGCCTCAAGCAACTACCCCTGTTTGGAGTTCGACCAAACAATGTTCCCGTGCGCAGCCATTCCGTGTCTCAGGTCCATCCAAACAGCCTTCTTCGATCCCAATCTCTTGGAATCACGTCAAGAAGATCGGATTCAAAGCATTAGTTTCTGGGGAGGATGTACGCGAGCAGTTTGAAAACATAGAAGCTGAAGTCGCAGGTTATCCTTTGCTTGAAGGCTCCGATCTTCCTGGTGCTGCTGTTGGCGTCTCCGGCGTCTCCGGCGCCTCTTCTCCCTCAACTTAATTTATGCGGCTCCTCTGATGGAACGTGAGAGGAGCGAACTCTCCTCATAAGAGGAGAGACATCCGGAGGGTTTTACTGGGGCTCCGTCCTGATTTGGTTTTGCTTCAGGAGACCAAAATTAGCGACGTTTCTGCAGGCTTTCTCCGGGATTGTGGGTTGTTCTCGGGCTGGGACTTCATATGTTTGCCTTCTTCTGGTGCATCGGGGGGGTCTGATAACGGCATGGAGAATCTCTGTTTTTCGACTTAATTCCTGTCGCCCTCTCCTCTCGACATTGTTATGGACAGGTTCTATTATTGCTACTGGCATTGTTTTTTCTATACTGAATATATACAGACCATCTACTTCTCCTGCACGTAGTCTTCTATGGGATTTGTTATTGCAGGAGCGACTTGATATGGGCGACAATCTGATCGCAGGGGGACTTCAATTCCGTCCTCTTCTCTGAAGAACGCCGGAGTTCGCATACATCTTTATCGGATTGCATCTTGTTCGCTGACTTCTTGCAGGGTATGGAGCTGCTGGACATGAACCTTGTTGGTGCTTCGTTCACTTGGAATGGAGGGGGATCAAAGGCTTCACGATTAGATCGATTTCTTGTGTCTCCTTCGGTGCTTGACAGTTTTTGGGATTTGATCCAGCGTGGTCACCCCCGTTCTCTTTCCGATCACTGACCATTGACACTTTCTTCGGCTGATACCAATTGGGGACCCAAGCCTCTACGTTTTCTCAACGTATGGACGGAGCACAAGCGTTTCAAATCGGATGTGAATCTTTTTTGGGCGTCATACTCTTGTCAAGGTTCGGCAAGCTATTGCCTTTGGTATAAGCTGAAGTGCCTGTGATCTGATATTAGTCGCTGGAATAGGGAGGTTTTTGGACGCACTGATCATCACATTGAGGCTATTGAAGCAGAGCTGAACGATCTTGATGGAGCTCTTGACGTTCGGGATTTTTCGGGACCCGAATGCATTGCTCATTCTTTGCTTATGGTTCGCCTTATCCGTTTGCAGAAAGTCTTGGCACGAATCTGGAGCCAAAAGGCCCGTTTGAAGTGGAACAAACATGGCGATGTTTGCTCGCGCTTCTATGTCATAGCCTCGAGAAACAATATTTCTCAGATCTTTGTTGATTCGATCCCTTATTCTGATCCTATTGATGTTAAGAGGTTAGCTGCAGCTCATTTCAGTTCCCGTTTCAGTAGGCCGGCCTTTAGGGTCCCCCTCCCTCCGCTCCCTTTTGCACGTCTGACAGCCTTTCAGGTCTCAGCTCTTGACGAACCTTTCTCATCTGAGGAGATTTTTTCTGCCATCTCTGCTTGTGGTTCAGACAAGGCTCCAGGACTGGACGGTTTTCCCTCTTGTTTTACATAGTTTGTTGGGACTCGATCAAGGATGACATTTTGAGATTCTTCTCGGATTTCTATGCTTCCGTTAACTTGGGTAAGGGGCTTAATTCCACCTTTCTTACTTTTGATTCCCAAGCACCGGAATGCTGCTTCATTTTATGACTACAGACCGATTAGCCTCATTACGGGACCTTATAAAATCTTGGCTATGGTTCTTTCTCTTCGACTCCGGCAAGTACTTGATGATATTATCAGTGATTCCCAATCGGGTTTTGGAGCCGGTAGGCAACTTGTTGATGGGTGTTGATCGCCTCTGAGGTCATAGACATGGTCCGTAGGTCGAATGAAGAGGTTGTGGTTCTCAAACTGGACTTTGAAAAGGCTTTCGATAAGGTACATTGGGACTATGTGGATGAGGTAATGACAGCCATGGATTTTTGTCCTAGATGGCGTGCTTGGATGGCTTCCTGTTTCAGAGCCTTTGTAGCTGTTCTTGTGAATGGTTCTCCTAGCCAAGATTTTCCCCTCTTGAATGACATTCGTCAAGGATGTCCTCTTTCCCCTTTCATTTTCCTAATAGCAGCTGAAGGTCTTCATCAGGTGCTGGAAAAGGGTATCTCTTTGGGTCACTTCGTTGGTATTCAGATAGGCCCCTCTGGACAAGTCATTTCTCATCTGCAGTTTGCAGATGATACTCTGCTCTTTGTGAAAGGCTCCCCGGAGGATCTATTCAGACTTAAGTCCACTCTTCTTACTTTCGAGCTGAGTTCGGGCCTGAAGATTAATTTTGATAAATCTACAGCCATCCTTCTGAACGCTAGATCCTGCATGCCAGAGTCGGTTGCCACTTCTTTAGGTTGTCTGGTAGGCACCCTGCCTATCAAATATCTTGGTTTCAGCCTTGGCACGAATCCCAGACGTGTCTCCTTTTGGGCCCCTGTTATTCAGAAGTTCAAGGACTCTCTTGCCTTGTGGAAAATAAAGAACCTCTCCATGCCAGGTAGATTGGTTTTGATCAAATCTACCTTATCAGCTTTGCCTGTTTTCTTTATGTCCTTGTTCAGGGCCCCAAAAGGGGTTATTCGAGAGTTAGAAGCTTGGAGGCGGAGATTCTTGTGGCATAATAGGGCTCACTCCCGTGTTTTCTACAAAGTGCGTTGGTCCACTATATGTAAGCCCAAACGTGATGGGGGTTTGGGTATCCGGGGTCTGGAGAAGATAAACCAGAGTTTGTTGGCCAAATGGTTCTGGCGCTTTGCTGCTGAAAAAGACTCTCTTTGGAAGCGTGTCCTCTGTTCTAAGTTTGGTTGGAACTTATCTGAATGGGACCTCACAGCTCTTGATAAGCCGAGGTCCTCCTTCTTTTTTGGACATATCATGAGTCTATCAGAGTCCCCGACTTTCAGAGGCTTGTTTGGTAGTCAGAGCCTGCATTGGCGTGTTGGAGGGGGGTGATCGGATATGGTTCTGGCAAGATGTGTGGGTTGGTTCTACTGCTTTCCGCTTTCGATTCCCTCGGCTATATAGCATCTGTTTGGGGAAGTGGTCTCATATTTGCGACATCTGGCAGAATGCTACTTGGAATATTGATTATAATCACTCTTTAATCTTCTCTTACGAGTGGGATGACTCTTCCACACTCATGGATATCCTATCTTTGGTCTGCATCCGGCCTACTGTCCCTGATTTAATTGCCTGGTCTCAGCGTGATCGTGGTTTTTCTACGGCGGCTACATACCTCCTGCTTGATCACTCGGCTACATCTCCTTTGCCTTGGGTGGGGTTTTTGTGGATCAAAAATCTTCCTCCCAAGTATAGCTCTCTAGTTTGGTTACTAGCTCATGATGCGCTCCCTACCAAGACTTTTCTGAAAGAATGAGGTATGCGTATTTCTCTCAATGACATGTTCTGTTGTCTATGCAGTGATGTTTTTGAGGATACCTCGCACCTCTTCTTGCATCGTTCTTTTGCTTGGCCTTTGTGGTCGCGGCTTTATTCTTGGTGGTCGATATTTTGGGTATCTCCTGGAGATTGTGTGTCTTTGATCGATGCTTGGAAAGGCTTAGGCAGCAGGAGATGGTGGAGAGTTTGGGTGAAGGTTGGGTATCTATGTTTCTGGCATATTTGGTTGCAGAGGAACTCTGGTGTTTTCAGGCAGTAGTTTGATCCAGTGGGGGTCGTTTTCAGCAAGCTCCAGTTGCACAGTTTCAGTATTTGCAGGATGACTGGTGACCTTAAGGGAGATGCCACTCTTCCTCTTCGGTTGTCCTCTCCATCTTCGTGTATTAGTTTTTCTGTTAGGAGTTGAGCTCCTTTTCTGTTCTTTTAAGGTTATTTTGGGGTTTTTACCTCGTGCTTTGTAATCTATTATTTCAAAGCCATTGAATAAAAAAATCATTTATCAAAAAAAAAGAAGAAACTGGTGGTAAAAAAATTATCTCTAAACTTTGAGAGTTCTTTCTAGCCTTAGCCGCGCGACGTCATGGTGCTTCCCTCTTCTATTCCCATCGACGTCGTGTCTTCTGCTACAACCGTGCCTCTGGTACCCGCTGCTACCCATCTGGTGCTGCGCTCCTCCTTCCGCCTTGTGATCCACAACCCGCTGGTGGGGGTGGGTCAAGAGTCGGCGTCGGCGAAAACCGAAGCCTATCCCCATGGCTCTAACGGCGACCTCGTGTCTTCCGCCGTTACCACCTGGTTCCCCCTCTCGGGGTGTGAAGGTGGATGAGCCCTCTTTCTCGGTGGGTTTGACCTCTCCGATCCTGGCCACCAAAACAAAACGGGGGAGGCCTTTGTGTCGTCCACTAGTGCCTTCTCCCACAAGAAAGGGCCTCCTCGCGCTCCCGCCTCCAAATCCTTGCGGTCCGGTGGGCGTGACAGGTCGTACCCTCCCTGCTACCGTGAGCCCTGAGGGGCTGGCGTGCCTTGGGAACCACTCTAGGGTTCCCCCAGACCCGAGCAACCCGTCCCCAGATTCTGTTAGGGTTTCCATAAACCCTAATACCCCGACGTCTCCTACAAGCAATACCCCTGGGTGCCATGACCTTGTTCTGGCACCAGGGTCCGATGGCGGAGCCCCCGATCCTGTTAGGGTTTCCATAAACCGTAAGACCCCGGCGCCTCCTGCAGGCAACAACCATGTGCGCCATGACCTTGCTCTGGCTCCATTATCTAACGGCGGAGAGGCCAGGGTACCGACGCCGCCTAATAGTACCTCTTCCCCGCCGGGTGCTGAGGGCTTTGCAGGTCCCGTCTCTGGGGCACCTGTTCCTAAAATTCTTTGGGACAAGGTTCGTATCCCCAAGGATGAGGGTTCAGGTGTTTCTAGTGCGCTTCCCCCGTTTCAGAGGGAAAGCCCCAATGGAGGACCTGCCACGGACAGCAACGATAACATTGGGACTAGGGCGTTGCCTTCTTGCTCAGGCCACAGTGCCAACAATTCCCGCGACCCCTGCTATCCAACCAGGTATGGCGCGGGATAGGGCGCGACGTCCTGCTCCGGTTGATCTTCATCCAGCCTTGATTGGTAGGGGGCGGACCTCCAATCTTCTTTGGAGGGCTTACATGATGGACATCATCCTGTTCCTTGGAGAAAGAGGAGGACGCTGAGATCTTGGTTCCAACGTCTTGAGAGACTGCATCGGTGGCGCTAGCTCGACAACAATGGGGTTTATTGGGACGTCTCTGAGCTCCACTACAACATGAGGACCAGCTGGCCGGGAAGCCTCAAACAAAGTGGGAAGCTCGTGGGTATGATACCCCTGGAAGATCTGAAGTAGAGGACAAACGGAACGTTCTAAAATGGTCAGCAATTGGGGTCCCTAAGGAAGAACAGGTCAGGGCGGGGAAGCATCCCCGCCAGGAGGGATGAGTGGCGTGTTATGCATCAGGGACTGGCTTTTGGAGGGGTCCATGTATGATGGGCTGCCTCCCTACGTAACCTCTACCATTGAGGTTCCTCAGGATCTCCGGTCTCCCATTCCCCCTCCTCTTTTTGTCATGGCCTATAAGGAATCAAAATACCGCTTTCGTCGGTTATGCTCCGATAAGGATTAAAGAACCTTTGTTCACCTGTTCTAATCCTTCACTCGTGGTCGGGGAATTTATTCCTCGGACCACACCTATGTAATCTTTTGATACCAATAAAATTACACCATTGTTGAAAAAAAAATATCCAATTGACTTTTATTAAGAACAATTAATTATGATGATTTTTTTTTACGTAACACAATCTTCGTTTGAACTTGATTGTATCAAGTTCAAATAGAACATTTAAAAAATCATCTCTAATAACTTGACAAGTAAGAACCATAGAGAGAAAAAGGGATAGGGCGGCGGTTTTGTCCTCTTCGTTGTTGTTGTCTTCTCCGGCGACATCCTTCATTTATGGCGTGGGACGCCTTTCAGTGGCCTCTCTGGGCTCTAATTGACGTGGATCTGGGCTGGCATCGCTCCTTTGAAGTTGAGTCTAATGGTCGGCGTTCGCATTCTCGCCGCCCGCGCTTGGTCAGGCTGGGGCACGATCGCTTCTAGCTCTAGACGGTTCGTTGCTGGCTGGATCGGGCCCGACATAAGCAACTTTCAGAGTGGGTTGTTTGGCATCGTGGGCAGTTTGGAGTCATGGGCTTGTTCCGGTTGTGGGCTTGATCAGGTCTTTGACGGGTTCGAGTTCTGGTGCGGTTCGGGTCGGGCACGGCTTTGGTGCGGGTCTACGGCGACCCATTTCTTCTTCACAGTTTCAGGGACCTATATGATATCAGTTTCGCCAAGAATGATTAGAAAAGTTCAATCCAATGAAGTTGGGTCCTGTATAACATTTGCGTACTTTCGGTCATTGGTTTTGTATCTGCCCGTACTTTCGGTGAGGTCTCGGTCTCTCATGCTTTTTCAGCTTCGTTCATCATTTAGTTCGTTTGCTTTGTGGTTGGGTGGAGATTCCACTTTTGTTGTGAAGAAGATTGGCTAGGTTTTTTATTTTGGAGATAATTATGTTTTTCTTGGATTTCTGTATCGTTGCCTCCTCCTTAGTATTTTCCTTTACTGTTGGTCTCTCCTTATTTAGATTGTAATGATCTACCCACCTTGGTTGGAGGAATGTTGGTAATCAATGAGTCTAACTCTCTGTCTGGATCGTTGGATTGTGTGGGCTTCTGGTAGTTTATCTTCGATAAGCGAGCAGTGTTTGGAGGGTTGGCTTTGGGGTTTCTGCTAGGTGTTTGGTACTCTCTTGCCTGTTGCATATTCTAGGTGGCTCTTTGAGCTCGGGGTTGTTGCCCTCTCTCCCATTTTCCGCCAAACGGTTTGAGGGTTTTCAGTTCCGACTCCCCGTTTAGGGTTGACCGATGGTGTTGGCCTCGGTTGAGAACTTCTAGTAGGTTTCGAGCAGTGTTCGATGCAAGCATCTGGACTTCTATCGCAGTGGAGGGTTCTTTCGGTATTATTACCGAGGATTGAGGTTCCGGTGAACGGTAGTTCGCAGACTTGGAAGGTCATCTTCTCTATTTCGTTGGACTTCAGGTTAGTAAAATTTAGATTTCAGATCTTTTTTCTTGTGCTATGGTAGGAATATCAGGATTGTGGACCTTATTTACCTAGTAGGCTTCTAAGCTCTTATTGGTTGTAAAATTTATGTTTTTACACCTTTTTCATTGTTCATTCCCTTTGTTGGGATTCACAGGAGGCTGGCGGTCATACCAACGCTTGAGTCTGTTAATAGTCCTTGGTTTCACCTTGTGGTCTGTAGCAAGACCATCTTGTAACTCCTCTTATACCTCATGAGAGGTTTCAATTTAAATTTGCATCCGCAGATAAAAAAATGTCTAAACTAATAATTAAACAACTAACGGTAACAAGCTTGATTGACACGACAAACTCTTTTAAATGCATCTACGAAACTGTATAATTGCATGTAACAAAAACATTTATCGCATACAAACAGAAATTGAAGCTTCAAAATACCCCCATTGGACGGTAAGGCATCCAACTAAAAGCAGACTTAGAGGAATAAAAATGATAAAGGACCAAAAGATGAGATAAAAATCTTGTATAAAGCTCACTATATCCCAATCCCAACAAAGCTTGGGACACAGTCTCTCACATGAGATAAATCCCCACAATTATCATTGATACATGTTTTAACCTTGCTGAATTCTTTCTCTCTAAGGTCGTACCAAAACAACTGTGAAAAATCCATGTTGAATAGGATTTTGTTTCCGCAGACTGAAAAACATATAGGACTGAAAGCAGGCGGCAGCTTAGCTTCCGGATCTGATATCAACAAAAATTTAATCCAAGAATAGGATGATCTTATTTGCCCCTTATCATCACATTCCAGCCGCCAAAGCTCCACCCTAGTACTGCTCGGGTCTTCACACACAAAACACAACCGACCATCGAACACAGTCAGAAAAGATTTGTGCATACCCTCGTCGAAATCAGGAGGATCACCATCCTGAAACTTGTCTTCCGGAAGAACATAACGTAGAATCTTTTTCATCACCGTTGTTGTTGTTTCCGTTTCCTTATAGACGGACCAATGCAGAGCCCCATCAACGAATTCGCCCGAGTAACACAACGGAGAATAATTACCACCATAATGAACATCTAAACCGTCAAATCCGGATTTCTTCCAGGTACCGTCACTAACATTATAAATCGTAAGCTCAACATAATCGTCCCTCAATTCAGGTTCAATTCTGGCGACCAGCTTGAAACAACCATGAACATGATCGTACCCGAATCCAATAAAAACAACATTATCATCACCAGCTGGGTTCAGGGGTACCACGTCATGTTCCTTTGTAGTTGGGTTCGACACGACCATCTTATTATGATAATAAGATTGTTTAAAAACAACGAGGCCTTCACATGAATCAATTACAGAAGCATATCGACGATCATGATCATCCTCGAATGGATTGTGAAGTTGTCTAGAATTAGGGTTTCCATCTTCTAGTGAGTCCAACTCGAACCAGTAATTGTAGTGGAACACACCTTTAGAACTGCAATCCCTTTTCGCAATGACCAAAAAAGGTCGGTCTCGTTGAGATCGAAGCCTAGAGAAATAGGAATCGGTGGTGTTTATTAAGGAACCCCATGATTTAGAGACACACGTGAAGCGCTTAAGGTCTTTGTCCGGCACTCGGCTGATGATGTCGATTATTAGATCGTCTGTTAACAATGTTCTTTCGTCCTTTCCCATGGCTGTTGCTTCTTCTCCGTTTTTGTTCGGTAATTGAGGAAGCAGAGAATTTTATATAGGGTTTTGACGAAGTTGTAGGGTTAGGGTTTGATCAAATCCTAGTACAGATATATAGGAGAGCTAAACATGAGTGCTATAGTATGTAAACAAGTATGGGAAAATAACCATCCAATTGACTTTGATTAGAAATAGTCTTAATTCACTATTTACTTTTGTCGAGACCCTATCTTTCAAAACTCTGATCATCATGTGCTTTTGTATCTATGCATACTTCATCGAACAGGCTGCGCGCTCCGTCTCTCCACCGGCGCCTCCCTCTCTGTCTCCTTCCATGCCTGCTACACCCTCACGCCATGCCTCCCCGAAGGTTCTCGCTTTGGGTCCTGCCCCATCAACCGCATCCAGTGTTGACACCATGTCGGCGTCGCTTTGTCCTGCCGTCCTCCCCGATCCCCATGCATGGTTCTAGGGGTGTGTCGAAAAATCCGAAATGCGGAAAAATAACCGAATTCGGACAAATCCGGTCCAGAAATTAACCGATCCGGATATAATCGGACAAAATCCGGTCCAGAATACGGATATCCGGATGATACGGATCCAGATACGGATCCATTACTTGAAATCCGTCGGATTCCGGATAAAATCCGGACCGGTCCAATTCAAGAGCAGTCCCATCTATACTGGTGAAGCCCAACAACTGCATCAAGTCCATTCGTAGAAACTAAAATCGTAGAATGGCCAATCCTTAAACCTAACGCGCCTCTTCGTTTCCCCAATCTTCTTCGCCAATTTTCTAGGGATAATTTTCCTTTTTCTCTTGCTCCATCTCCTTATTATATAGATTTCCCCTGTTTTCTCTCTACTCTCTCAGAAATAGGATCCATGTCCAAACCATAGAGAGGTCACGAACATGAGCCACACAAAGGACTTCGTATTGAGGAGAGATCGGAGTAAGTTCTCCTCTCTGCAACTTTGATTTTTTGACATGTAGATGAAGGCATTCCGAACGTCAGATGAGAAGAAATGGATGTCCACTGATATTTTTATAATTGTATTTTAATTTTAAATGTAAGAAAATAACATTATCTAGATGTACGTAAGTTTTAAGTGTTGACATGATAACTGAAATATACTGGTATAAGAATTAAGTAGCAATTGGATGATAGAATATTGTAAAACCTTTAACTACATTAAAAAATGGGCTCAAAATAGTGAACCCATTGAGGTCCGGACCGATCCGAATCCGGAAGCTTAAAAATCCGGAATTTTAGACTTAATCCGGACTGGTTATGGACATCAATATTTGAGATCCGGATGATCCGGACCGGACATTTTAATGGGCTACGAACCGGGTATCCGGTCCGGTTACACCCCTACATGGCTCTTTGGTGCCTATGTCGGGGGATTGGAGCCATAAGCCTCTTAGCGTAATTCTTATCTCGTTGTCCTCATCATCCCCCTCTCCCTCTCCACCTGTGCTAAATCGTCGCTGTGCACCGTTGTATACGTCGGCCTCTTCCTCCCCCTCTCCCTATCCGTCTGTGCTGAAGCGGCGCCGGACGAATAGGGTGTTGTTGTACCCGCGGGGACGGCCGATTAGATGAAAGATCAAGTAGGGGGTTTGATTTTTCCGTCCTTGATAGATTGATTTCACGCAAGTCGGACTGTACACTGTCCTCGGGTTACAACTTCTGGTGTCCGCCCACAAATAAATGTGGGGCTTTGTATTGGCAATGTGTGTTGTGAACCGCCTGACATGACAAGAGACGAACTGATACCAGATAGTGACGGTACCATCCTGGACGAGATAGCTGAAAATCATCAACACAATTAACCTCCCATAAGTAATCATTCCACTAGGCGAGGGTGCTGCCCGCACCTCGCCTGTTATGCCAGAACCATATCTCCCCCAACATACTACCTGATGGTCTTCGATGCTCGGAGCTATCGGCTCTAGTTCTGTCTCTTCCTGTTAGAGCATGAGTTTCTTCCACCTCGGATGAATTCTCCTTCAGCCACCGAGTTATCCCCTACTGGCATTTTCTCGACTTGGTATAGGATGGTGGAGATCGGGCTGACCGAGGGGGCTCTGTTTCGGCCCAACTCCCATGTGGGGTGCCGATGTAGTCCTGGCTCTAACTAGCTCCCCGTTTGTATTATGGTATATGAATCTTGTGTCCCCAATCAACTTGTCGGGAATATTAGAAAGCCACTTTTCTGTAGCAAACGGGCAACTGACCAAGCTGTGGAATGACGAATAATTGTTTAGTTTTGCAATATTTCCATCTTAAGCCACTGAAAATAATTGTAAGCACAACAGACATAATGTGGTTATAAAACGTTAAATGACAATATGCTTCAGTAACGAAGTCCAAACTCCAAAAAATTCAAGTTGCATAAATATCTTTATACATTGACAATGGAGGTATGTTATTTCAACCAAAAGATTTATTGCGTATAAAAGAAACAAATCGAAACTTCAAAGTTCAACCTATGGAGGATGACAAAAGGCCAAAAGATGAAATCAAAATCTTGTAGAGCTCAGGATATTCCAATCCACAACGCTTGGGACACAATATTTCACACCAAGATACCAACAACTAACTGTATTGATACTATTTTCAAGCCTACTGAATTTGTTCTCTCCTATGTCGTACCAGAACAATTGTTGATCGCCCACATTGAACAAGACTTTGTTTTCGCAGGCTGAAAAACATATGGGAGTCAAATTCCGAGACTTGAACCTCCAAACTGGCATGGCTGATGACGGTATCAACAAAAATTTAATCCAACGCCCTGAATATGAATACAATGATCCTACGTCTCTCTCATAATCACATTCCATCAGCCAGCACTTAAAAAAAGAACCAGGATAGTTACACATCAAACACAACCGAAGATCAAACACACTGATAGATGAACAAGTTGAATAGTATACATTATCATCAAGAAGATCCACCTCGTAGAACTGCTCTTCAGCAAGAACAAAGCATAGAAGCTTTGCCCTCATCTCCATCTCCGCATCAATGGTCAACCAATACAGAACACCATCAACGCATTCTCCGGATTTGAAAAACCAGTCATCATCATTATTATAATCTAAACTACCAGATATGGATTTCTTCCACGTACCATTATTAACATTATAGATCATAAGCTCAATGGCATGACTTTCGCTTGATGCGTGTTCAATTTTTGTGACCAGCTTGTAACAAGCGTGAACATGATCGTACCAGAATCCGAAGAATTTAACATTATTGTCACCAGCAGGTGACAATAATGTTTTAACATGATCGTACCAGGTGATGTTTCTTTGTAGTCAGGGTTCAACACGACCATCTTTTGAGTACAATGTTGTTGAAGAACAAGCAGACCATCACATGAACCATTTACTGAAGTTTCCCCACGAGGACAATCATGGTCCTCGTCGAATGGATTCTGGAGTTGTGTAGCTGATATATACTATTATGAATTTATTTCGTGGGTATATAATCACTATCAAATACAATCCGTCTTTGTCACGAAGACATTACTTATGTTATATTGGCACCGACAAGTCGATCGTCATCCTCCTCTTTATTGTGAGGGGGAGGAGCCGATGATTAGGTCCTTTCGGTTGTTATTGGTAGTTTTTGGACGGTTGGGAGTGGTGGTTGGATGTTGTGCTGGTGAACGTTCGTCTAATTTTTGCGCTTAATGATTGGAAAATTCAGGTTGTGGACCTATCTATATTTTACGTGCTTCATAATTGTAAAATTTTGGTACTAGACCGTGTATTTTAGTTTTATACTTGTTGGTACTTAATGGTTGAAAATTTTGGTTATAAAACCATGGTTGTTTAGTTAACAGTCCTTGTTGAGTTGCCGAGGTTGTTTTGATAGAAATGCTCTTGTTTTATTTGTTTGGGCTTCCTGTTAGAAAAATATAGGCCCTGGCTTTTTGATTTGAGGCTGAGGTTTGTCTTAGACCTCTTATTTACTTACTAGGTGACAACACCGTTCAATGATTATTAATTCAGGTTAAATAGCAACAAGGATTCAACGGCCCCAACAAGATCTCAAAAATAAAATAAAATACAATACACCTTGTATTATTAGACCAATCTATCGGCTACATGATAGGAGATGTTTATTACAAGATTAAAGACAAATAAAAGACAAGCCTATAATCCGTTGACCGAGTGACTTCTCTTGGTGTGGCGTTGTATTTCTTTGTTGGTTTTGGAATCAGATTTGTTTGGATTTGGGTTGACTCGTGCTCGGTATAATTACAAGCCTTCTCTTTAGAGTCCTCGCTTGGTGTTGACCGACGAGGGGTTAGCAGTTACGGTTTCGGAACGCTCAACACGAGTTCCAACCTCAGATCTCCGGTAGTGATGATTTCCTATAGTTTGCTTGAAGGTATGATCTCGCTCTTGGTAGAAATACCGGTCCTTCCCCTTTACGATTTTTTCTCGGTGTTGGACGGAATTGAGTTATGGAGGGCTGAGTGCGAACTAAAGCGCCTGGCAACTAGGGGGTGTAGTTTTTGAAGGACTGCTGTTTTGGCTTTCGTTGTGGCGTTGCGCTTCTTAGTTGGTTTTGGTGTCAGTTCTATCCTGATTCGGGTTGGATCGTGCTCAGTATAATTACAGGCTTTCCCCTTTGGGTTCTCGCTAGATATTGGCCTACGAGGGATTACCGATCTCGGTTTTGGAACTATCAACTCGAGTTCCATCCTCTGATTTCTGGAAGAGATGACTTGCTGCTTCCAACTTGGAGGTTTGAGTTCGTTCTTGGTAGAAATATCGGTTTTCCCCCTTCAAGGCTTTTCTCGTTATTTGCTGGAGTTGGGTTTTCGGAGGAAAGAGTTCGAGCTCTAGCGTCTGTTGGAAATCTTTTCTCTTTGTGCTTCATGTTGGTTAAATCTGGATGTTTATAGATCCTCTTTACTTCTAGCTCTACATGGTTGCTAAATTTGGGTATTAGACCTTGTTTTGTGTTCTTAATGTTTGTCAAATATGGGTATTGAGACCTATTTTAGTGTATCCTCCCTTTGTTGGGATTCTTCATAGGCTAAGCTTTCATGTCTGCGTTCAAATCTGTATCTGGTATTGTTTTTTTGTTTTCTTCTTATCCTTATAGTTGGTTGCGTCCTTCTTTGGGGTTTTGAGGTCTATAGCTAGAACTTCTTGTATTCCTATTTCATCTCTGAAGAGGTTTCATTTATATATTTGGCTTGCTGAGGAAAAAAAAAGACAAACCTAAAGAGAGCTAACATCTAGTACTGCCGAATTGTTTCTGCCTTCTTCTCCCACTACTCGTATGTATCACTCTGTTATTCAATGACCATTCCATTTGATTTCGTTCTTATCAAGCTTACTATTAAGGGATAAATATAGGTCATAGCTACCTACTTTAATTCAATTTCACGTCCTAATTGTGCTTCACCTTTTGTTTCAATTCCTAACCGTAACGTTTCAAAAATTTGTAAATCTTAGCATATATATAAGAAATGGTGTTGATGGCCCATACGCTCTAGAGATAGTCTTCAATATTATTTTCTATATCAAACGGGAAATTGACCAAGAGGTGGTATTTTGTTTCCTCCCTAATTGGGCAGAAGGGGCAACTTCGATCTTTCAAGCGCATAACGACTTTTAGGAAAACCTACGCAGGTGCGCTAGAGGAAGTTTCAAACCTTCGACATCACCTCAAGATACCAAATTGTGCTGCAAATGTCTGACCGAATTTCGAGCTAGTCCCTCCTAGGGGATAGGAGACCGTAGCTCGAATGAACCAAGTAGTGCCCATGGGATTGTCCACCGCGGTACCAAGTATCCCCATTGTCCGTCGTGCTGATCGGAAATGCTAAAACCTCGTTGATGTCCCGCAGGTTCTCTTCATCCTATTCCCTTCTCCCGGTTTGCATAAGTCTTGAGAAAGTTTTGCGCTGATCAGATGGTTCACAAAGCATAACTTCATTGTTCCTTACCGTCATCTTTAACACCGACATCTTAGAAAAGTTCTGTGTCTTGAAAACCCAAAAATACTCCTTTCATCCGTGAAAAACTTCCACATTTCGATAGACTAAATGTGCTCTAAGTGTGTATTCCTATGACGCATTAAGATCTTTACAAAAATATCATAGACTAAATATGCTCTAAGTGTGTATTCCTATGATACATTAAGATCTTTACAAAAATATCAATCCTACCTTTATAGTTTCGTATTCCAAACATTCCCTGGTGTGTGGAGCTTCATAGCACTCACAGCAACTATACATTTCTGGACTACAAACAAGCTCACATCAACATGGTTCATCTCGAAGTCACTTTCAATATATTGCAAGAACACCGGCAGCAACACCAACCAGTAAAGCACAAGAACAGATTCAACAACTACATAATAGGATTCTTGGTTTCCAACTTCAACATCTTCTGATGGAGGAAAAATTCTCTCTACTAGCTACAGTACTACTACTGTACATCTTCTTCAACCTTCAACTCTTCTGACCGTTTTCCTCTGGATCTTGATCTACTTTACAGCAACTTTCTCTCCTACAACCTTATTCCCCTCGGTGTAGTGTTCAAGGTGAACTTCTCCAAGTCCACCGGACCACCGTTCCCTCCTTCCTCCATCGCGAGCTAATCTATGTTCCTCCCATCGTTTTCAACCTGTTTCATCAGTTATACAGCTCTCACAACCATGTTAACGCTTGAAGAGCTAAGTGAGAAGGTCCTCAAACACATCATTCCCTCCCACCACCTGTCTCTGTTCAAGGTCAAGCCTTAGCCACCACCTCTGGTTCCATTGGCCCTCCGCCTGGCTTCGAGCACGCCCTGAAACTGTTAACCGTCTTCAACACAAGCTTAGTTCAAGCTGAATGCTCACACCAATCAGATAAAACCCAAGAATATTCTCCTGGAGGTCGTACCAAACTCTTACATGGGAAAAAAACGTTCTATTACGATCATTTCCGACCTGTTTCTTCAGGTTCTGACTCCACACCAACATCCTCCAAACTTCAAATGGGTAAAGCTGTCATCAAAGATCCCCTGCATACCCAGCAAATGTTCTACAAAAAGAAATCAGATCAACATTGGGTACAGCTGCCCAAACATCAAGCTGATAAAGCTGAAAACTCCCGAGCCCCTCAATCTTTTGGAGACATTGTAGTCTACATACATAATCTCCCTTCACAGGCCACTGAACCCTGGCTCTTCAACCTATTTTCAGAAATAAGAGGCCTCAAAAGAGCTCATATTGCCTCCAAACCTAGCAAACAAGGTAAATGGTTTGGTTTTTGCTACTTTACAACCATCTCTCAAGCACATGAAGCTATTTCTTTGTTCAATGGGTTCTATATCAATGGCCGCAAGCTCTTTGTTACACTCTCAAGGGCCACATTCAACTCATATCCCAACTACAAACCCTCGCTGCACTTTGACCATTCACAACTACCTTTAAGGCTCCAAGGTTCCGTAGTGGTTTCACAGTTGAATCTCCTCAGAAAGAGTCATTTAGCAATAGCTCATCAGAACTTCACAGCACATTCCATTATGTCCAGTTTTGCTAATGAATGTGTGTTTGACATACAAGTCAAAACACTAGGCGACAGAAGTTTGCTCATACACTGTCCTGATCCACTGTTTGACAAGGAGCTACTGAAAGAGGACCATCGTTGGCTTAGTAAATGGCTCACAATTGTCCCGGAGCAAGAATCATATGCTACTGCACTGAGTAATTTGGGTACTTTTGTTTACACACACCCCTCTACTTCAATGGGAATCAATTTAGAGAGAGCAATCTGTCTTATTCACACCAGTCATATTACAACTATAGCAACTGAGGTGAATCTCTTCTTGGGTCAGAACACTTTCTCAGTCATTATCAAGGAGCTCACTCTTGATCAGGTGCCTGAGATTATGAGCAAAAGCTCGGACACCTCTGAAAGTTCACAATTTTCCCTCTCTTCTTCTGAAAAAGATGATGATCTTACACCCAGAACAACTCAGGTCTTGGAAGAGACCACTGAAGACGTGGCTTGTGAATGACAACCAACAGATCAAATTTTACTACCCCAACATGCTTTGTCTAAAACCAATACTGCAGTTAGGACCTTTGAAGAGCAACTCAGTCAACAACCCTTGATAATTGCAACTGAAGCTATTAATATTTCTGAGGAACCCTGTCATGAAGAATTAATGGTTGATATTCCCCCACAATCAATTCTGGATGAGTTTGTTATAGCTCAGAAGAATGTTTCTATACATACTACAAACATTAATGCTCATCTGAAGAAGAATGTTTTATGAGTAAAGGACACTTTCGATTCTCTGGAAGAAGGAAAACAATCCTCAAAGATCATTGGCTCCATACAACTGAATCTCCTCAATGATTTTGAGCTGCATACCTCAAGCCACTATTAGACTCAAAATCGGGCTCTTAACTCCTCTACTGATACCATTCCTACTACAGTTCTAATCTCCTCAGATTGGAACCAAGAATTCCAAACCAAACCAGCAGCTCAACAACTAACACTACCTCAAATCAAGGGTGCAAGTACATTGGCACATCAACATTTAAGGCAAAGTAAGCATGAACAAGACCTCTCCATATTTATTCCTGCAACCAAAGCATTGGAAAAGGGAAAATTAATTGCAGTAGCTGTTACAACTCAGATTACCTCTACACCTGGGTCCACCACCTCCCATCAGTATGGTTTGGAGGATATCTTCAGTGACCATATTACCCCCATCTCCATCCACAGTTGCTCCTTCAAGACTCTCAAGTCAATGAGATTTCTGATTTCCTTGGTCTCTCAAAAGGTAACCCTGTTTGTCAATCTATTACACAGTCAAAGGTGAAGACAAAAAAAAAACCAAAGGAAAGAATTCAAAAACTACTATCTCTTCTCACAAATATGACACTCGAGCAAGGATAAAAGAAGGCTACAAAACTCTTCCCAATCCTCCACTGTCAGAAGCAAAAAAAGCTTGGTCTTTTGGCAAGAAAATAGGTTTGAAGGCTGATTGCAGTGATGATTTGATTTATCAACATTTATCAGCACTTGAGGGGGTTTATTATGATGAAAGAGTTGCAGATGAAGGGCTTGATCTAATTCTTTGAAACAAAGAGGTGGTATCTGAGGCCACTCTCCAACCTCTCCATTAAATCTGAGCTATGAAAATCCTCTTTTGGAATATAAGAGGGGTGTCTTCATCACAAAAAAAGAAGGCCTTGGCTGACTTGATAAGCAAGCAACAGCCTCAACTTGTTTTGATTCAAGAGTCTAAGCTAGAAACCATCCCTTTTGGTTTTCTAAGAGCTTGTGGACTTGGTTGGGGTTGGGAATTGGAATTCATCCCATCCTCTGGACTCTCTGGTGGCTTATTAACTTGTTGGAAAACAAGCTCTTTTCAAAAGATTTCGAGTAAGAAGATCCATGGAGCTTTAATCTGGTCTGGACAATCTGTGGAGTTAAATAAATTCTGCACTTTCATAAATGTTTATGCCCCTTGTCAAAAAATAAGAAGGAGACTATTGTGGGAAGCTATACTAACTGAAGCTCAAGCACTTGGCCCAAACCCTCTACTCTTATTAGCTGGAGATTTTAATTCTACTCTGACTGCAGCTGAAAGATCAACAAACACAGCCTCTATTTCAGATATGGTAAGTCTACAAGGCCTTCTTAATGCTCTAGCCCTCATTGACTTGCCTCTTGCTGGTGGTAAATACACATGGTTTGGCCCTGGATCCTTGGCTTCAAGGATTGACAGATACTTCATTTCTATTGATCTACTCAGCAAGTTTAGTAGCCTCACTCAACAATGCCTACCCAGAAGTATCTCTGATCACAGACCCCTCTTGCTATATGCAGACCAACTTGATTGGGGGCCTAGACCATTTAAGTTCCTCAATATTTGGCTTGAAGACAACAGATTTTATAAAGCAGTAGAAGATTTTTGGGCTGGCTTCCAAGTTTCAGGTCAACCACACATCATTTTATGGCTCAAACTCAAGCTTTTGAAAGAAAAACTGAAAGAATGGAATTTACAAGTGTTTGGTCATCTTGACACACAAATTCAAGATCTCAGAAACAAGCAACACAATTGGGACATTTTAGTGGAAGAAAGAACACTTACTGTTGAGGAATGCAATGAAAGGGATGCTTGTAAAGCTGAATTGATACAAAAAATTAAATTGCTCACAAAGTTATGGAGTCGGAAAGCAAGAAAGAAATGGATTCATGAAGGAGACAAACCCTCAAAATACTTCCACATCCTAGCAAATTTTAAAGGCTCAAGAAATAGACTCTCTCATATCCTGGTACAAGATGTGTTACTACAACAACCCTCCAAGATTAAAGAGGCAGCCGCTATACACTTTAAGGAGATATTTTCAAATCCACTCTCAGTTCCTATCAATATTGATCAACTACATTTCAACTCCATAACTTCAGCTCAGGCAGACTGGTTGGAAAGGCCTTTTAGTGAACAAGAAGTCTTAAAAGCTTTGATGGCTTGTGCTGGAGATCAGGCTCCTGGACCAGATGGGTTTACACTTAAGTTCTTTCAAGTGTGTTGCCCTATATTAAAAAATGATCTTAGGAATTTCTTCACTCACTTCCACAGATCAGGCCATCTTGGTAAGGGTCTTAACTCTTCATTCATAGCTCTCATTCCCAAATGTGATGCTCCCTTGACCTTTGGAGACTTTAGACCTATCAGCTTGATGGGAGGCCCTTACAAAGTCCTCTCCAAACTACTTTCTCTGAGACTCAAAGAGGTGATTGGATCTCTGGTGGGTTTTGAACAAACTGGTTTTCTAGCTGGGAGACAAATACTTGATGGGGTCCTTGCAGCAAATGAAGTGGTCCAAGAAATTAAGCAAACCAAGTTGAAAGACATTATCTTTAAAGCTGACTTTGAAAAAGCTTTTGACAATGTACATTGGGGATTCATGATCAAATTGCTCAAAAGGTTAGGTTTTGGCCATCTCTGGAGAATTTGGATGCTCTCTTGCTTCCAAGCTCACATGTCAGTTCTTATAAATGGATCACCTTCTCCTGATTTCCCAATGTTCAGAGGTCTTAGGCAATGATGTGCTCTCTCTCCTTTACTCTTTGATCTTGTTGCAGAATGTTTAAATCAGATTATGAAATCAGGTCTACAAAATTCTCTATATCAAGGTATACAAATAGGTGCATCAGGGCCTACAGTTACACATATGCAATTTGCATATGACTCCATCTTCTTCCTCAGAGCATCAGTTGAAGGTATAACAAATTTGAAGCATGCTTTGGAAATGTTTAAACTAGCTGCAGGTTTGAAAGTCAACTATCACAAGTCAGCAATCATTCCTATGAACTTAACACTAGAAGAGGTCCAAATATATGCTACATTATTGTCCTGTACAGTTGATCACCTTCCTTTCAAATACTTGGGGTTCATGTTAGGCTCAAACCCTAGAAGATTGATTACTTGGGAGCCAATCTTAGAGAATTTCAAAAAATCTCTTGGTCTTTGGCAAGCCAAGACCTTAACCTTTGGAGGGAGGATCACACTTATCAAGTCCACCTTAAGTGCACTCCCTATCTTTTTCCTCTCCCTCCTGAAAGCCCCAAAATTTGTTATTAAATCCATGGAGTCTTGGCAGAGAAGATTTATATGGCATGGGGCAGCTCCTGCTAAAGTTTTTTGCAAAGTGGGCTAGAACCAAGTTTGTAAACAAAGGTCTGTGGGAGGTCTTGGAATTAAGAATCTTAAATGGATGAATATTGCTCTCCTTGCTAAATGGTGGTGGAGATTTGCCCTTGAAGAAAACTCACTTTGGAAGCAGATTATTTGTGCTAGATATGGTGGCAAGCCCTCTAATTGGGATCTCAGCACTTTTAATGAATTAGGAGGCTCAAGCTTCTTCTCTCATATCATCTCACTATCTAATGATCTAAACTTTGCTGATTTATTTGGGAAAAAAGGTCTGTCCTGGTCCTTGGGGAGGGGAACAAGAATTCATTTCTGGGAAGATATTTGGTGGGGGAGCTATCCTTCAGATTCTTGTTCCCAAGAATTTATCTACTTTCCAAATCAAAAACCTCTGTCATTGCTGATTTATGGGATGGCTCTTGTTGGGATTTAGATATGAGAAGAGATGCTACAGGTTGGGAGTTGCTGGAATGGGGCTCCCTTTGTGCAATCTTGAATGTCACAGTCTTGACATTGGACCATGATAGGTTGATTTGGTGTGCAGATGTAAAAGGCTTCTCAGTGAATAAGATGTATAACTTGCTAGCTATTCAGGAAAATATTACTCAACTTTGGACCAAACATTTATGGATTCCTGGCATACCTTCTAAGATCTCAGCTTTCTGTTGGTTGACTTGTCTTAATGCTATCCCCTCAAAATTCTTTCTAGAGGGTAGGGGGATGGATTTATCTTTTCAAGAGCTCATCTGTCAACACTGTAATTGGGACTTTGAGGATGGATCACACATCCTGCTGCATTGTCAAAAGGCTTGGGAGGTTCTGAATATGACTTTATCTTGGTGGGGTTTGGTTTGGGTCTGTCCACAAGATCTCAAATCCATTTTTTGCTCTTGGGGGTCTTTAGAAGAATCTGGTATAAAATTCTCCAAGCAATGCTCTGGCATCTATGGCTCTCAAGAAACTCTTTAGTCTTCAAAGGTATTTCTGAAACAGCTGCAACAGTTCACATAAAGGTTTTGAACACCACTTATAGTTGGGAATGAGCCTACTTTGATACTAATTATCACTTCTCCTTCCTTGATTGGAGCTACAATCCTTGTTTGGTGGTAAAAACTTGACTGGAGGGGGGGGGGGGGGGGGGTTGGGACTGGTTTGGGTGGACTGGGGAGTGAAGGTGAGTTTGGTAAGGTCCCTCTGTTTTCTTCTCTGCTCTTAGCTTGGTGTGTGGGGGTTTTTTCTTTTCTCTCTTTTCTTGTCTCTTGGTGAGTGGGTAGCCTCCTCTCTTGTTAGGCCTGAGGGTTTTTTCCTTTGGTTTGTTGTTGTTCTGCTTCTTCTGTTTTTCATTCTTGTGCAGACACTTTCTTTCTAGTGCAGACCTTTTGATTCTAGGTGTCTTTACTTTACTTGCACGACAAGCTTTTTTGTGCATCCTTTGGCTCTTAAAAGTCCGGCTACCAACTTCTTCAGATGCAGCAACTCAGCCCTGAATTTGCAACTGCAACTTCAATTACATTTTTGCTGAAGGAAGGGAGCAATATTAGAACCTTTTGCTGCCAGCATCTGTCACGCCCCAAATCCGGTTATCGCCCGGACTCGAGGCATGACGAGTAATAGAAGACAATAAAATAATAAAACAATATTTAAATCCTGAAAACCTCCAATAGAAAAGCTCCAATCCACATGATCTAGTTTAAACAAGAATAACCCTCCAGGGGTGTAATAATATATCTCCACAAAATCTGGTTCGACAGAAATAAAGATAAAAACGAAGTCTCTAAGGACACCCACACCGAGAAGCTCCCGAGCCTCTACTCCTCTATCAAGCCTGTAAACACAACAATAAAATCGTAGGGGTGAGCTTGCGCTCAGTAGGGAAAACACATAACAAGATGGACCTTCAACTAAATAAGATCAACAATAAAGTCAACCAAAAACATCATGACAAACACAGGTAATAGATAAATCACCCAATGCCGTGGCACATGAAGTCTCCACCCTCCGATCCACATAATGTGTCCTCTCGGATTTTCCCTCAAATCCAGAGGAGACGCATAACATTGAGGCGACCGGAAACAACCCTTCGGGGCACTTATCATCGGGATTCTCAAAAACGTCTCCAAGGGATTTTATGTCCTCGGGAACCAAGGTATTACTCCCATAGGGAACATACACTTGGACAGTTCAATAATAAGCAGTTAATAATTGAATACGCACTCAACCGAACACGAAGTACTACAAGCTCAACAACCACCAAATCAATTCCACACATGGCTCACACATCACCAATTCACCACAACAAGCAGTACACGTATCACGCAAACATAGCACACCAATCACACAATCCCAACTTACCGTTCACTTACCAGTTTCGAACCACCGGGGCATCGATCACTTGATTGCACCGCTCGGTACAACCAGTCATACTCGATGCTCCAAACAACCATTCAAGTAAATCAAGTAATCATTCGAATGCAATCAACGAGCAAGTACGAGTATAATCCACTAATCATAAAAACCTTCAAGAGAGCATTTACACATGCAAATCCACTAGTTTCATTAGACTCTTTAGCCTATCCACTAAGCAATCAAACAACCAAGCATGTGATCCTAACACGCAACTAATCCGAGGGCTTTGACAAGGCTCCTCTACCAGACAATCAAATCCCAAGCATTGAAAGCGAATTACACTAGTGAATGGCATCCTAATCGATCACCACTAGACACTTCCGGTTATTAGGAATTGAAAGACGATTATGCTAGTTATTCGCATCCTATAGGCATTTCTAGGACCTTTTCCAATTTTATTAACCTAACATGCATACTAAGCGTCATAACGAGAGGTTAAGGCTTTCCCTACCTCAAGGTCCTCCTCTTCAACACTTTGATGAAGCCCGGTGATCACCACTTCGCTCTTCACTCGGGTCCCGGCGTGATCCTTGCTCCTCTAGCTCGATCCCCAAAGTCTTGGACACAAAGAAACGATAATTAGACTCCACTTAAACAGCAAGAAAGGCTCCCAAAACCCTTCCAAAGTTCAGCTCCAAACCAAGGTGCAAAACCTTCGAGAAACCCCCAAGAAACCCCCACCCTGGTCTGCCACGGACCTGGTCACGGATCCGTGACGTTAACCCTCACGGTTACCGTCACGGAGCCGTGACGAGTGCCGTCACGGACTCCCTCACGGAGCCGTGACGTCGGCCGTCATGGGATCCGTCACGGATCCGTGGCGCACCAGGGCAGTTTCGCCCTTCTTCAACCTCCAGCTCCAAATCTCCAAAAAACCAGCTTCAAACCTAGAATTTTACCCCTTCCAACTCCCAAAACAGTCCAAATCCTTCAATACTCCTTTACCCATGGTAGGAATCAACACACAAACAAGTTTCCAATGATTCATCAAATCAAACCCAACTCAAAAGCTCCAACAAACCAAAGATTTCTCAACAAAAAACCAACAAAGCTTCTCATCCACAACATCTCCCACCATTTCTACTCAAACCCAACATCATCTAGCAATTTTCACCCAAAACCCATGAAAATAGATGAAGAGAAATGAGGATTAGAGAGTTCCATTACCTCTAGAATGTTGAGATGAAGAAGATGCTAGTGGTTTTGAGGGTGGATGGCTAGAGGAAGACTCCAAGTGGCCTCTTCTTCCTTGATTTTCCTTCAAACCTCCATGGGAGCTCTTCTCCCTTGCTTCTCCTCTAAGTTTCGGCTACACCAAGATAAAATGAATTGATTTTGCTTCTCCAATCACATATAATACCTAGATGTAGCAATGACCTAAAAGCCCTTGAGCTAGATTCCCTTGTAGTAGCTTTTGGGAGGGTAAAAGGGACTATGACTATCCCTTTTTCTCTCTTTCAACCAAAAGAAGACAAGTGTCCACCTAGGTCATTTAATTTTCCAAAATAATTTCCAGCACTTAAAAAAATGATGCTTTAGTCGATAAAAAGTCTCGTTTTGACCAAAATTGACTTTATCCAATATTATACTCAAACGAAAGGGATTTCTCCCCTGAAGCCAACCGTGATAATGGCCAATTTGTTTGGGTTCCGGAAAAGTCCCGAGTGACTTCCAGAGTCACCGGTTCGACCGGAAGCGGGTCTTACAGCATCAACCTTGGCACCATTTTTGACATGCAATCCACCAATCTTCTTGCATCAATTCTCAACAAACTCCATCCCAAGAGCTGCATTTCACTTTACCTAACTTCTCATGAATCACCATGTCAGTACACTCCTGTTTGTCAAAGTTTTTAACCTCTATTCTCTTCTCTTTACTCCTTTAGCTTAGAGTTTTACACTTGCTCTTGGCTAACTTTCTCTCACGCAACTTTTAGCTTGGTTGCATTTTTTGTATCTGTATCCTTTTCTACCTCAGAAGGGGTTTTTAATTCAAGTATTTGCTGATAAAAAACAACAACTACATAATAGTACAAACTCGGGGATGGCCAAACCTCCAGCCCCTCCCCTCCCAAACTCCCTTCAATCTCTTTCCGATCTCCCCTTCCTCCTCTAGCATTTTTGTCTGTAACCTCCCTCTCGATTTCACCCAAGACCATCTTTTCACTCTCTTTTCTCCTTAGGGTCCTGTCAACTGTGCCTACCTTCCGCCTAAGCTCACCTTTTCCTGGAAGAGGTTTGATTTCATCTTCTTCCCAACGTCTGTGTCGCGGCGATGCACCGTGCTCATGTAGGTTTGGAAAGGCTGATAGTCGACTTCTCACACGACCCCTCTCGGGGTGCTGCATGGAAGGCTATTCTCCCTTCCTCCTTCCCTTCATTCAAAGATGTTGTTTCTTGTCACAGGTCGACAATTCCACATGCACCCCGACAGCTTCGACCTCCCTCAGTTCACTAGCAGAGTCATTGGAATCATATCCCCTGACCAGAGCATGCCGAACGTCCCTTGCCTATGGGTCCTTGTCTTGGGATTAAGGATATGGGAGTAGGCGTCTTTCTCGTCTCATTCCTAGATGCCTCGTCCTTGCGCGCCTTAAAGGATGGGAACTAGGTCGAGCTCCAGCGTACCTTCTTCACTGCGGTCACCTCTGTTTCCGGCAGCGGCTGCTTTCGTTGGGTCTCGATTACCGGAATCCCCATATCTGGTTGGGCTGATGCTTCTATTCACAACATCGCAACTTCAGTAGGGATTCCAGTTTCTATTCATGCCTGCTCGACTTCGCATCTGCGTTTGGATTCAGCTTGAGATTAAAGGTTCCCACTTTATGACTCGGGTCAAGGAAATTGAGCAACATCTCATCCCTCCCCTGACTTTCTCTCCGTCCCTGGCCACCTACGGTGATTCTGAACCTGTCAAAGTTGCGCCTGGAGCAACGTTGTCCCTCTGATTCCTTGCCGGAACGGTGTTGCCTTAGCGACTCAGGGGTCCTTTTAGCCTCTCTGAGAAAAGGTTTGGAAGAGGAAGAGTGGAGGAGTTTGGGGAGCAACTCTGGCGCTCAATCTTCTCCTGTCAGAGCTCTGCCTCGGGAGGTGGGAGAGTCTCAGTTTCTGAAATCGTTTTGGAGGACGATGAGATTGGGGAAAATTTGGCTGGAGCCACCTAGTCCGATAGCCGTCCGGTGATGTTCCCAATCCCAATCTTCTATGTTGTTTTTGTCGATTGTTTTCACAACTTTTCTGTTGTTGCACACATGCCTAACAGTTTATGTTTCTGTTTCCGGTGCTCATCATTCCTTATTTTGGTAAAAGTTAAGGTCTACAAAATCGCTGACGAAAAAAAGACCGCAGAGGAGTGATACTTATGTAACAAAAACATTCATCGCATGTAAAAAGAAAGTGAAGCTACGAAATGTCCCCATTGAACTGTAAGGCATCCAACTATATATAAGCCTACTTAGAGAAACAAATTTGATAAAGGACCAAAAGATGAAATAAAAATCTTGTATAGCTCACTGTATCCCAATCCCAACAAAGCTTGGAACACAGTCTCTCACGTGAAATAAATCCCCATAACTATCATTGATACAAGTTTTAGCCTCGCTGAATTTGTTCTCTCCAATGTCGTACCAAAACAACTGTGAAAGATTCACTTCGAACAGGATTTTGTTTCGGCAGACTGAAAAACATATAGGACTGATATCAGGCGGTAGCTTAGGTTCCGGATTCGATATCAACAAAAATTTAATCCAAGAATAGGATGATCCTATTTTCCCCTTATCATCACATTCCATCCGCCAAAGCTCCACCCTAGTACTAGCCGGATCTTCACACCCGAAACACAACCGACCATCGAACACAGTCAGAAAAGAATTGTGCATACGCTCGTCAAAATCAGGAGGATCAGCGTCCTGAAACTTGTCTTCCGCAAGAACATAACGTAGAATCTTTTTTGTCACCGTTTCCGATTCGTTATAGACGGACCAATGCAGAGCCCCATCAACGAATTTGCCCGAGTAACACAACGCACCATCATAATGAATATCTAAACCATCAAATCCGGATTTCATCCAAGTACCGTCACTAACATTATAAATCATAAGCTCAACATCATAATCGTCCCTCGATTCAGGTTCAATTCTGGTGACCAGCTTGAAACAACCATGAATATGATCGTACCCGAATCCACTAAAAACTACGTTATTATCACCAGCTGGGTTCGGGGGTACCACATGATGTTTATTTGTAGTTGGGTTCGACACGACCATCTTATTATGATCATAAAATTGTTCAAAAACAACGAGGCCTTCACATGAAGCAATTACAGAAGCATACCGACGATCATGATTATCGTCGTATGGATTGTGAAGTTGTCTAGGGTTAGGGTTTCCATCTTCTAATGAGTCCAACTCAAACCAGTAATTGTAGTGGAACACACCTTTATCACTGCGATCCCTTTTCGCGATGACCAAAAAAGGTCGGCAACGTTGAGATCGAAGCCTGGAGAAATAGGAATCGGTTGTGTTTATTAAGGAACACAGTGATTTGGAGACACACGTGAAGCGCTTAAGGTCCTTGTCCGACACTCGGCTGATGATGTCGGTGATTAGATCGTCTGTTAATAACAATGTTCTTTCGTCCTTTCCCATGGCAGTTGCTTCTTCTCTGTTTTAGTTCGTTAACTGAGGAAGCAGAGAATTTGTAATAGGGTATTGACGAAGTTTTAGGGTTAGGGTTTGGCCAAATCCTAGTACGTATATATATAGGAGAGCTAAACATGAATGCTATGTAAGCAAAACTGGGAAAATAACCATCCGGATCGGATTTGATTAGGAAGTATTAATTATGATGATTTGTTTTATGTGGTACAATTTTATCTCTAGAATAATGTTGGGTGAGCGACGATCATATTGAAAATATTAGATGAAAGATCAAGTAAGGAGCTTGACTTTTCCGTCCTTGATAGATTGATTTCACACAAGTGGATTGTACATTGTCCTTTGGCTACAACTTCTGCTGTCCTCCCACAAATAGATGTGGGGCTTTGGATTGGTAGGCCGTGTTGTGAACCGCCCGACATGACAAGAGACGAACTGATATCAGGTGCTAACGGTACCACACTTGACGAGATATTTGAGGAGTATCAACGTAATTATCTCCCCGTAAGTAATCATTCGACTAGGCAAGGGTGCTGCCCGCCCCTCGCCTGTTATGTTAGAACCATATCTTCCCCCAACGTGCTACCTTGTGGGTGTTCGATGCTCGAAGCTGTAAGATCTAGTTCTGTCTCTTCCCGTTAGAGTGTAAGTTTTTTTATGGATAAGCTCAAAAAATATTAGGAAAAATTTAGATCGAAGCAGGATTTAACCAAAAGCAACCATTATAGGGGAGCTCTCAAAAGAAGCTGCGGGAACAAAACCCGAAAACAAAAACAAAATGGATTACAAAATCACCCATCAGTGATTCACTCTTCACCTTCCGAAATCAAGTTCGGATCATCAAAAGCTTTAGCTGCATGAGCTAGCTGAGCAGCTTGAGTTTGTAAGCAGCTCGAGCGGTAACTGTTGTGAGCAGCCTTAGATTGTAAGATCTGCTTCTCAATGTCCACATGATTTACAAATCTCTCACGACTCCTAGAATGGGTTGGCTTGATATGAGCAGTATAGTAATCCCCTAAGAACTTGGGAGGCTGACTTTGACGATTCAAAGATCTAGAAGGTTGTTTTGAATGACGACCCTTGTTCAAAGGTTTAAAACGTTTAAGAAGAACCTCTTTCCATGGACTACTCAGTTGATCCCCGACTGGTTCACTAGGTACCGTCTGTTGAGACGCAAGAACAACATCCTAAACACTATCTGAACCGAACGAACCCGATCCAAGAGAATTATCCACAACAACTAAGGGTTCAATGCCTAGACTTGGTGAAACCGACCCATCCCCCAAAATATTAGCTTATGAAACCTACTTTGGGCCTGCCGAAGACGATGGGATGGACCTAGAGTGGCTGACAGGACCAACCTCAGGCCCAACCCCTAGCAATGGCCCATTTGGGTCGTCTTCCCGTGTATTAAGAATCGGCCCAATCTGCTCCACACGACTTGGAAAGAATTCGCGACAGAAACGACCACAGAATCAAATCGCGCAGACTCAACTGCGTGATTCACTACAACACCGTTAACAACTGCACCAAATCCGGCGTGATCAGCTACGAGGTCCGACCGACGAATCCTCCTTCAACAATAGGCCGAGATTCAGGTAATCCACAACATTTGAATTCAAAACAGTACAAGAAGCAAGATCGCAGGCGGGAGATCCTACGACTTGCTCGGGTCCGGAACGCCGAATATCTGAACTCGTGCCCTATTTTCCATTATCATCTGGGACCGCCAAAGCACACAAGCCTGGAGCAGAGGACTCCGACTGGGACAACGGAGCTCCGGAGAAACCCAGACACGCCTCCGACTCCATAGCTTTGATGCTCTATTTTGGTGAATGCAAAACAGAGGAGCGAGTATCCACCGGACAAGACTCGTGCTTCCCCGAATGAGAAAAGGCGATTAACAGAACATAACCAGTGAGTTTGTATCCATTGTAAGACTCAATTACCTATTAAGCGGAATCCTTAGATTTGAAAGTGACGAAGCCGAAAAAAGACCATCGACGATTCGGTCTCGCCATGACAGAAGCTGAGACAATCTCACCAAAGGAACCCAGGGCATTACGAACCCAATTGGTCGTTGTGCAATCGTAAGTTTCTTCCATCCCCCAATGAATTCTCCTTCAACCTCCGAGTTATCCCCTGCTGGCCTTTTCTCGACCCTGTCTGGGCTGGTGGAGATCTGGCTGAGAGAGGGGGCTCTGTTTCGGCCCAACTCCCATGTGGGGTCTAGGGCCGACGTAGTCCTGGGTCCAACTAGCTCCGCGTTTGTATTCTGATATATGAATCTTGTGTCCACCAATCAACTCATCAGGAATATTAGGGCATCATCCACACCGATGAGGAAGGAATTCTGGGGCTGTAGGCTCTAGCTTGTCACATCTTGAGACAAGGAAGTACGTAGCTATCGTTGGTTTTCCTTCCTCTATTCTTTCCACGTTTAATCGGTCTACGTTGCGCATGTGCAATAGGGTGTCCTCTGCCACCGGGAGAATACCCTACCAAACCTTTTTACTCCTGGCCTTCCAAATCTCGTATAGTAGAAGGGTTATTTCTCCACCCTTTCTTTTGGGGTTGATAGCCAAACCGTTCTGAAGACAATCTTTAAAATTATTTTTCTGGGCTGGGTGAAGAAGGCCACTTTTCTGTAGCTGTGGAAAGACGAATAATTGTTTAATTTTGCAATATTTCCATCTTTAAGGCACTCAAAATAATTGTAAGCAAAACAAACGTAATGTGCTTATAAAAAGTTAAATGACAATATGATTCAGTAACGAAGTCCAAACTCCAAAAACTATTCAAGTTGCATAAATATCTTTATACATTGACAATGGAGGTATGTTATTTCAACCAAAAGATTTATTGCGTATAAAAAAAACAAATCAAAACTTCAAAGTTCAACCTAAAGGATAACAAAAGGCCAAAAGATGAAATCGAAATCTTGTAGAGCTCTGGATATTCCAATCCATAATGCTTGGGACACAACATTTCACACCATGAAACCAACCACCAACTGTATTGATACTATTTTCGAGCCTACTGAATTTGTTCTCCCCTATGTCGTACCATAACAATGGTTGATTTCCCACATTGAACAAGACTTTGTTTTCGCAGGCTGAAAAACATATGGGAGTCAAACTCGGAGACATGAAAGTTCGCGGTAGCGTAGCAGATGACAGTATCACCAAAAATTTAATCCAACGCCAAGAATATGAATACGATGACCCCTCGTGTCTCTTATAATCACATTCCATCAGCCAAAACTCCGTGTTACTATAAGAACCTGGATTCTTACACACCAAACACAACCGACGATCAAACACGGTGATAGAGGAGCGGTATGTATCATCAAAAAGATCCACCTCGTAGAACTCCTCTTCAGCAAGAACAAAGCATAGAAGCTTTGTCTTCTCTGCATAGTTCAACCAATACAGAACACCATCAACGCATTCTCCAGATTTGCAAGACCAGTCATCATCATAATCAACTAAATTACTGGATATGGATTTCTTCCACGTACCGCTGTTAACATTATAGATCATAAGCTCCACGGCGCGATCGAGTCATCTTCAATTTTGGTGACCAGCTTGTAACAACCATGAACATGATCGCACCCGAATCCAATATATACAACATTATCATCACCAGCTGGGTTCGGAGGTACCACGTGATGTTTCTTTGTAGCTGGGTTCAACACGACCATATTTAGACTAGAACTTTGTTGAAGAACAAGCAGGCCTTCACATGAAGCCATCACCAAAGGACAATAGCCATCGTCGAATGGATTGTGAAGTTGTCTAGGTGTAGGGTTTTCATCTTCTATTGAGTCCAACTCGAGCAAGTAATTGCAGTACGACAAACGTCCAGAGACTGACATTATTTTCTGAACGATCAGAAAAGGTCGGTTGAATAAAGATAGCTCGGGTACTTGGAGCCATACCTCGAAGATTTGTAGAAAGGCAGTTGACCTTGATTTCTTGAGGCTGGCTCAGTATAAACAGGGCTCCGAGGATGGGAATGAGGAGCACTTGGACCCGAGTTTAGAACAAGCTTTAACACCCGTTCCGGTTGCTAATCGGTTTTCTTGTTTTGAATCCGACTAGCTATTAGACATGGTGTTTTTCTGTTCTATTTCTGTTTCCCGGTTTGTCTGTTGCTCTTTGTAGCTGTTTTGGTAGGAGAAATGGTCCTTTCGGATCTGCTCTCGGTATGTGTCTACTCTTTATAGACCATATCCTTAATAAACTTCTCGCTTATCAAAAAAATAGAATAAGTCGGTGCGTTGAGATCGAAGCTGGGAGAGATATGAATCATTGTTTATCAAGTTACGCCATGATTTGGAGACACACGTGAAGCGCTTAAGGTCCTTGTCCGACACTCGGCTAATAATGTCGATGATTAAATCTTCTGTTAACTTCAAAGATTTTTTCCCTGCTCTTCTTTTCTTTGCCATGGCGACGTGCTTGGGGGCTTGGAGGCGTGACTGTTAGGATAATAGAAGGTTATATTTGTACTAATTAGGGTTTGAGCATAAATATTGGATTGATTATGTTTTAATTTGATCTGGGGATTGGGCTCAAGGTGTTTGAGAGTTTTAATTCAAGTAATTAATTAGTTTAGGAATTGATTGGGCAATAAGCTTTCGAAGCTTGAACACCAAGGTAGTTTTGACAGCAAGAAGAGGATAGTCGGCAAGGTTTTTGTTTCGTTTTACCTTTGTTTTACTTATTAGTTTTGTTTCTAGTTTTGTACTTATCATGTGCTATAAATATAAGTACTAATAGAGGCAATCTATATTGCAACTCGGCACAACAATTCTTATTGTGTTTTGTACATTATCATGTGCGGGTATTCACCAATGACAAAGACATACACCTCATATACTGCTGGCTGAGTATTACAAAAGACGCCATCAAGGGAAACTCTTAAGCCGAAAACACATTCTGGTGCAATATTGAGAGGAAGTACAACTCGAGGGGAGGTCACCGCCATCGCGACTGGGGATCTCTCAAGAAAAGTTGGGGCAGAGGCTCCTCGCAGACAAGTAGGTTCCTCGGGTATCTGAAGACCTCTAAGGTCGAGTACGTCAGCGGAGCTAACCACGAGGAGCACATGAGACGTGCGAAGGAGATGTGGGCGGCTGTACCGAAGGACAGCAGACCGAATGACCACCCATCAAAGTTCGACCTGGATCATTGGGTTGCGAAGCTCGAGGGCAATAAGAAGTTCGCTGCCGAGGAAGGCACAATGGGTAATGTCCGCCAAGAACAAGCACGCCAACAACGACAACGGTTGGATGAGGCTGAGCCTTATAGCTCAACTACACTCACAAGCACAGGGGACGATTACACACCTCTTAGTGGTGAGTCCCAACAACCAGAATGGGGAGCTTCCAACCACAACGACAGGACTGAGGTCCCTCTCAGCGACACACCCCCATCCCCTGAGGCCGCCCAAGTCCCCCTCGCCAAACGCGACCGCAAGGAAAGAAGGCAGTGAAGGCATCAAAAAAGGCAAGCGTCCTCACGTCCCAAATGTCTGCCTTCGCCGAGATGGAACGTGCACGGCAGAAGGCTGAGCGTACACGGCAGGAACGTCATGCAGAAAGGACCCGCATGATACACACAATAACCCAACAGTGGGAAGCAAACTTCGCCACCTACATGTCCATGGTGGAAAAGGATACCTCCTCCTTCACCGAAGGGGATATGGAAGAGTACAGGTCGTGCAAGGCCCGACTGCGAGTAGTCTTGGATACCCTTCAAGGTGAACTTCAAGATCTTCGACGACTACAACCACCAACGGATGACAATCCACCAGAATGATTCTTGAGCATGTATTTTTTTGTGGGTTGTATTCAAAGGGGATCAATAAAAGTTCAAGTTTATTTTTATTCGCAGATGATTTTTTTATTGTCATTAATTATTTTTTCACCTTTATTTATATTTTATATAATTTAAACGGTTTCTGATAAATAATTAAATAAAACAGCAAAATATCAATTAATAACAACCCAGCATCCAATCAGCACAAGGGCCTCAGCCCTAGGGCCTCACCCAGTGCTTCTCATTGCAAAACACCCACTATTCTGAGGTTCTAGAGCCTCACTTTTGTCCCGTCAACACAAGGGACTCAAGGCTAGGACCTCACCTAAGACCTTTCCATTGTACATGCTCAAAGAAACTTGATCTTATCAAAGACACAAATGATTTAAGATAGCGGTCATCTAAACCAACAAACAATTATATCAAAATTCAAATACACAACTAGAGTGGCAACGCACAGGTTCTCATGATGCAAAATTTAGAAGAGACCGAACAATTCATTGGCATAATAACTGCAGTTAGAACATCGTATCATCATGACAGATTTCCCTACATTTTTCATGAACAATATTGAGTATCCAACTCATAACACATATTGTAATTAAAAGAGCAAAAGGTGAAATAAAAATATTGTAGAGTTCAAAATATTCAAATCCCAACAAGGCTTCTTACACAACATGTCACCCAAACCATACTAAAATGTGTATTAGCAGGATTTTTAAGAGGAATGAATTCATTCTTTCCCAGGTCGTACCAAAACAATTGTAACCCGTCCACATTGAACAAGACTTTGTTCTCACAGGCCGAAAAACATACTGGGATAAGAGCAGGAACGGTGAAAGGATACGACAACAGAGACGCCGGATCACATATCGACAAGAAATTAGTCCAACGCCGAGGATAAGATCGTGTCTCATCACACTCCGCTTCCATTAGCCAAAACTCCATTGAACGATCACAATTAGGTTTAGAGTCGTCTTCACATACCAAACACAACCGACAATCGAACACAGTCATTTCGAGATTATGCATAATCTCGCCAAACTTTGGAGGTTCCACCTCTCCAAACTTCTCTTCCGCAAGATCAAAACGTATGATCCTCATGAACTCGGTATCTCGAGTTATTCCCGAATCGACGCACCAATAAAAAGCACCGTCAACGTAAGTCTCTCCAGCGAGATGATCAATATCTAAATCATCGAATTTGAAATCCCTCCAAGTACCTCTACGAACATCATAAATCATAAGTTCGACAGCACGATCGTCCCTTGACGTAGGTCTAGCTCTAGTAACCAACTTGTAACAACCATGAACTTGATCGTACCCGAACCCAACAACGTAGACATTCTCGTCACCAGCAGGGTTCGGAGGTACCGAGTGATGTTCTTTTGTTGTTGGGTTCAAGACGACAATCTTGTGACTATTTCGTTGTTGGAGAACGAGTAGACCATGACAGGAACCGACTAGTTGAGCTTTATCGTCCTCGTTGATCCACGGATTGTGAATTTCCTCGAGTTTAGCGTTTTCATCATCTATGGAGTCCAAATCGAACCAGTAATTGTGTGGTTTCCTACTCACGACGAAATAAGGTCGTTCACTTGAGGCGGTGCGGCAGAGATGGGGATCGGTGTATATAAGAGAAGACCATGATTTGGAGACGAAGGCGAAGCGTACAAGGTCCTTGGCCGGGACTCGGCTGATGATCTGAGTGATTAGGTCGCCTGTTAACTCTGTTGGTTTTTCCTCAGCTTGTCTTAGTTTTTTGTATGCCATGGTGGCTGCCTTTCGTTTATGTTATAATAGAACTTGTAACATTAGGTATTTATAGAATTTGTAACATTAGGTTTTGACAGAATAAGGAAAAAGGTAGTTTGCAAATCTTGCGCCCTTAAAATTTTTTTTACAGAATTATTTTTTGAGCGAAAAGTGTAATTCATTGATTTAAATTTAGAAAATTAAAAATATATGATCCTGCAATACACAAATTAATGTCTTACATGAAAAAAATCCCCAATTCTCAGTTCACTGGGCGTTGAATCTACAAAGACAAGCTCAATAAAGTAAAAAGGACTCACTCAATTAGCCAGATCCATAATCGTGAAAGGGGTCGAGGCGGTTACGGCGTTGGAGGCCAGAGAGAAGGGCGCGCCGGCTGCGGCTTCAGGGACGCCTGTAGAGACGGCGGCGGCATCATAGATGACTGCAGCAGAGGCTGCGACGACCTCAGAAACGGCTACGACTTAACAGACGGCGGCGGCAACATCAGGAACGGAGGCCTTAGAGGCGGAAACCCCCGAAGTTGCAGAAGAGAGACTGAAACAGGTCGGCAAACGCTGCGTTGGTGGCGGAAGAAGGTCAACGCTACGGTGGCTAGAGACAGTTCAAAAGAAATTCTAGTAGAAAAACCTTCGTAGGATCCATAAGAAAGATGTAAGAGAAAGGGTGTGTAGAGGAGAGAAGCATAACCATGGCATAGGCCATAGTCATGGCCATATTTATATGGCTTTTGGGTGCTACAGTACCGTAGAGAGCTTATCCTAGGGTTTAGAGAGAGACTTTTTTGTTCCCTCAACGTTATTACAGAATTATTATTTCGTAGCTTAGATCTAATTTTTTTTAATTTAAAATTTCGATGATTTCCTAAATTGAGTACAATATTCCACAAATGTTATAATAACGACCTCTTTATATATAAATCCATCTGGCCAGCGAGACTTCTCTACTAGCGTTTTTTTCTTCTGAGATAGAGCTGTCGCACAGAGACAAAGCCATGGCTATGGCCATGTTATTACCTTGGCATATGCCATGTTATACTTCTATTTTCTATAAGTCCTCCCTCTTGCACTTCTTTTATGGGTTCTCCGAGGGTTTTTCTTACTAGGGTTCCTTTCGAACCGTCTATAACCACCTCGATTTTGGCTCCCTCCAACCATCAACGAAGGGTCTACCGATCTTGTTCGGCCCCCCTCTGCAATTCTGGTGGTTGTCATCTGGCTCACCTCGGCGTCAATGGACCTCACTGCCTCAGAGCCCCGCGATGTCGCCGACATCTCTGAAGCCGTCGTCGTCGTCTCTGAAGCCACAATCGCCATCACTGATGCCGCATCCACTGTCTCTGATGTCGGTGCCTCCTCCTTGGCCTCTACCAATGCGTCTTCCTCGACCCCTCTCTGGATTATGGCTAATTGAATGGGTCTTTAATACTTTTTCTAATTTCGTCTTTGTAGGGTCAATGAATCCCTTTGAATTTGATGATAACAGGTTCGGTCGCACTATACAAAATATGCAGCAACTACGCAATACCTTGAGCAACAGTTATTGCTTTCGTCATAACTTAGTTTTTATTTCAATTAGCCTTTATGGCTCTTCAAACACCGCATTTGTCGATTCACTTGTCTCAGGTTTTTTTTAAAGAAACTTACTGAGACACTTTTTTGTAGCTGATTCACGGTATAATAAATCTTTTCTATTTCGTGATCAAAAACTTTCTCCTGGTATATTCTTTTGTAGCTGATATTCAAAATTAAATGACGCATCTTGTCGTGTCAGCTGGTCGTGCCGGGTTCCAGCAACGACGCATCTTGTCGTGTCAGGCGCCAACGGCTAGTCGGTTGGCCAGTCACGACACGACACATGGAGACGCCTACTTCCAAAGGCCCATCAATTTCCTATAAATTCAGATTTACCCCAAGTGAAATTTCACTCCTCTCTTGTTTCAATTTTCTTCTTCCTCTATTCCTCTCCAAATCCTATAGGCTTTTTTCTACTTCTATTTTTTTTCAATGGCGTATTTTCCAACGCTAGAGGAAATGAAGCGAATGACAGAAGAAGAAATAAACGCCGCGATGGATAGGTTTGTGGAGGCAACAGAAAAAGCAATAGAGGATCAACTGATGTCATCGATACAGCCAATGGGTCGGGATGATGATGAGGACGAGGGCTCAAGATCAGCGCCGAGACCAAAGCGGAGAGTGATTGAGCGCAATTGCAAAGATGCGCACAATGGGTTGATCCGTAACTACTTCGCGCCTAAACCGGTGTACAGCGACCAACAATTATGGCGACGGTTCCGGATGTCGAGGGACATGTTCATACGGATCATGAATGGTTTGAGTGGCCGGTACGCCTACTTCTGTAACAGCAAGGATGCTACGGGGAGGGCCTCTTTCACTCCACACCAGAAGTGCAAGGTAGCACTTCGTCAGCTCTGTTATGGAAGTCCAACCGATGCCTGGGACGAGTATTTGCGAATGGCGGAGACAACTGCGTTGGACTGCCTAAATAAGTTTTGCATTGACGTCATCAAGGTTTATGGGCGGTGTAATAACCACCCTGGTCGGTCCCGGTCGAGCCGGTGAACCTTAACCAAGTTTGACTTTTGACCGGAAAAGTCAACTGATGACTCGTGAAGTCATTCGGGACATTTCCGGGGCCCAAAAAGCTTAGCCAACGTCACGGTTAGCTTAGTTGGGCAGTTTCCTTCAGTTTGACTGTAATATTGATTAAGTCAATTGTCGGTCAAACTTGGACTTTTTATCGGTTATCCTCCGACGTTTTCTTGGAAAGCTGGAATTTAATTAAGTGAAAGTGACCCCACATGACACTTGTCATGCTTGGATTGGAGGATGAAAAAGGAGCTTCAATTGACTCTTATGCCCTCCCAACTTACCTTTAAAGGGATACGACCTTAATGACTTTTGAGTAAATTGACATAATAGGTCATTTAAAGCAAAGGGAGCAACCAATTCAGCTCATTCCCTATTGTTGCAGCCGAAAATCACAAGGAGAGAAGAGGAGGAGAGCTCATTTCTTGAGGAACAAGATAGAGGAGAAAGCTTGCACTTTGGAACTTGTTCTTAGCCCTTTTGCCCCCATTTTCACTCCATCTTCTTCACCTCATCTTCCTAGAGGTAAGGATACTCTTATTTCTCCATTTCATCCACTTTCAATCTATGGGTTTTGTGGGTGTTTGGCTTGAGGTTGAAGAAATAGCTTTATTGATGGTTGTTGGAGGTGGGTTAGTGAAGATTTGGTGTTTGATTGTGTTTTGGTTGAAGTTCTGATGAACCCATTGAGGGTGTTGATGATTGGAGATTTTTGCTGAACATTTTGGAGTTTGAAGATCTTGGAAATGGGGTTGTTGAGTTGATTTTTCGTAGGATTCGAGTTGGGGAAGAATCTGCTCTGGTTCGGCACGGCAGGCGACCCGGACCGGGCCATGTGCCGGCACAGCAGGCGGCACGGAACGGCTCTGGTACCGGCATGGTACGCGGCACGGAACGGATGAGAGTCCGGCACGGTACCTCACACGGTCCGTGTCTGTCTCCGGGCCGGTCTGTCGCACGGTCCGTGCTGGTTTCCGGGCCGGTCTGTGATACGGTCCGTGCCAGGTTTCGGCATGGCCAGTGCTACGGAACGGGATGCCTTCCGGATCGGATTTCCAGATCCTAAAACCCTCCTTTTAGCCCATTTTGATCCCTAAATCATGACTTAACACCTTGTTTCCATCACTTGAGTACTATCTGTATTTTTGGGGAGAAGAGCACATCGTTGGGTTACTAATTTTGGTCTTATTGTGGTCCAAGACCGTGGTACTGAGCTATGAAAGAAGGAAGAACGTGGACACAAGTTAGGAGAACAAAGATCACGCGGGAACCCGTGTGAAGGACGGAGGGGTGACCACCGAGCTTATAATCAGAGTGTTAGAGGAAGACCTCGAGGTAGGGAAAGTCTTAACTCCTCGTTTATGATGCTTAGTATGCCTATTAGGTTAATATAAGTGGAAATGTCCTAGAAATGCATATAGGATGCGAATAACTAGAATAATTGTCTTTCAATTACTAATAACCGGATGTGTCTAGTAAGCATGCGTAGGATGCCAATCACTAGTGTAACTCGCTTTCAATACTTGGGAATTGCTTTACTGGTAGAGAGGTCATGGCAAAGCCCTCAGATTAGTTGTGTGTTAGGATCACATGTTTGGTTGTTGATTGCTTAGTGGATAGGCTAAAGAGTCTAATGAAACTAGTTGAATAGCATGATTGAATGCTCGATTGAAGGTTTACGTGATTGGTTGATTGAATATGTACTTGACTGTGAAATGTATTTGAATGATTGCTTGATTCCATGAATGGTTGGTTGGAGAATCGAGTATGACTGGTTGTGCCAAGCGGTGAAATCAGGTGATCGATGGACCGATGGGTCATGACTGGTAAGTAAATGGTAAGTTGTGGTTATGTGCTTCGTGTGTTGTGTGTTGTGGTGAAACGGTGATTCGTGTGCTGTGTGTTGTGGTGAAATTGTGACTCGTTGTGAATGGATTGTTTCGTGTTCGCTTGAGTGTGTTACTCATTTATATCTGATTATTACTGATTTACCCAAGTGTATGCTTCCTTCAGGAGTAATACCTTAGTTCTCGAGGACATATAGTCCTTTGGAGACGTTTCCGAGAATCCCGACGATAAGCACCCTTAGGGGGTTGTTTCCGGTAGCCTCGATGATATGCATCTCCTCTGGACTGAGGGAAAATCCGAGAGGACACATCATATGTGGATCGGAGGGTGGGGACTTTACGTGCCACAGCACTGATTGGATTACCTATTACCCGTTGATTGCTAAAATTTATCTTGTTGACTTTGATTAAGAAATTGTTGAGCTTAAAATTCACCTTTGTTATGTATTTTCCCTACTGAGCGCAAGCTCACCCCTATGAGTTTACTGTTGTGATTACAGGCTTGATTGAGGAGTAGAGGCTCAGGAGCTTCTTGGTCTGGGTGTCCTTCTAGAGACTTCGGTTATGTTTTATTTTGGTTTTGGACAAACCTTGTTGGAGAACTATTATTACACCCCTGGAGGGTTTTTACTTATGTTTTAAACTGAGATATTTTGATCGGAGGTTTATTGTGGAGATTATTATGCAATGTTTATCGGTTGTTTATATTTAAAATCGTTTTCACTCAAGTCACGTCTCGAGTCCGGTCAAAACCGGATTTGGGGCGTGACAGGCGGACCTATCTACGACGCCCGACCGTGGAAGATACAAGACGGTTGTTGCGAATCAACGAAGAGCGCGGCTTTCCGGGGATGACATCAACGTGCTCAATAGGTCTACATTATTCTCCCAAGCAGTAAAACGCTTCGCCACAGATCTGAAGTTCAAGATCACCGGTAGAGAATACGAAACCCCGTGTTACTTGACAGATGAAATTTATCCTGCTTGGGCAACATTTGTGCAGTCAATACCTGTTCCACAAACGCCGAAGCAACGATGCTTTTCTAGATACCAAGAGGCGTGTAGGAAGGACATCGAACGAGCGTTTAGAGTTCTACAGGCCCGGTTTCACATCGTTACTCGCCCGGGCCGAATGTGGGGTATGGGCTCACTCGCAGTGATCATGACTGCTTGTGTGATCCTACACAACATGATCGTTGAGGATGAGCGGAGGCCGTGGCCCACTGATTCGTTTGCAGATATTGGTGTCCCGGATCCAACCGTCCGTAGAGAACCACCACCAGCGGTGACCAAGGAAAGTATCATGAGGCATAGAACAAGGATTCGGGATCGGAATGTTCATCACCAACTTCACGATGATCTCATCGAACACATTTGGGCTAAATTTGGAGATGGGGGCCGCAATTAAAAAATAATTATCAATGTTAATGTAATTTATATTTGGTTTTAAATAGAAAAAAAGTTATGCAATTCATATTTGGTTTCAATTAAATATTTGAGGTGTTTTTTAATTATTAAAACTGTCCTGACATGACTCTTGACACTAGTAGTGTCAGACCATTGGAGAAGCACTGTCAGGAAGCAGTGTCAGGAAGCTAAAAAACACTCCCCGACACTGCTCCTTGACAGTACGCAATGTCTAATCATTGGAGATGCTCTTAGTGGCCAAAGACTCATCTATATTTACCTTACAACCCGAGCTCAGCGATTCATCACAAGCACCGTTAAGGAATAAAGGGAACCAAAACATCTCTGCGATTCATCACACGGTTCAGTTATCATAAATATCTCGTTAGAAGCCAACATATTCTGAGGATCAACTCCAAAAACCAGTTTTTCACCGGAAAAGAAGAGCAAATAGAACGGATATGTATGTCCGATAGAAACAAATGAGCAGCGACACCACAAAGAAGGAGAAGTTGCATAAACATTATCGAAGTTGCATAAACATCCTTATACATTGACTAGTAAGGGATGATATATATACTTCAAAATTAATTCAACCTAAACTCTTGTTACATGTAAATCAAAACCTTGAGAGCTGTGGGACACAACTTCTCACATGAATACTCTCAGGCCAATGACCAAGTTCAATATTGATAAGAGTTCTAAGCATAGTGAATTTGTTCTCTCTTTGGTCGTACCAAAACAAGTGAAGAAAACCAACATTCACCAGAGTTTTGTTCCCGCAAACTGAAGAACATATGGGGAACAGACCGGAATAGTTGCAACCATCCGGTGGAGGTGGAAGTTTCGGATCCGATATCGACAAAAATTTAATCCAACGGCCAGAATGTAATGACCTCTTATTATCACATTCCATCAGCCAAAGCTCCATCTTACGACTAGGTGTATCTTCACGCACCAAACCCAACCGACCGTCGAACACGGTGGCGGCGAAAGTGGACATATCCTCATCAAAATCAGGAAGGACCACGTCGTGAAACTCCTCTTCTGTAAGAACAAAGCATAGAATCTTTCTCATCTTCCTCGGTGTCGTGTTGATGTAGACAGGCCAATACAGAGCGCCATTAACGCATACTCCCCCCTCGTGGGAACACCTTTCTTCTAAAAGGTCAACTCCGGACTTCTTCCACTTATCTAAACCATCAAATCTGGATTTCTTCCACGTACAGTTACTGACATTATAAATCACAAGCTCAAGAACACGATCGTCACGTTTAGTTTTGGTGACCAGCTTGTAAAAGTCATGAGCACGATCGTACCCGAATCCAATAAACCAAACATTATGATCACCAGCTGGATTCGGAGGTACCACGTGATGTTTCTTTGTAGTTAGGTTCAACACGGCCATCTTATGACTGTTAAGTTGTTGAAGAACAAGCAGGCCTTCACACGAAGCGATTACACAAGCATCCCGACGAGGACTATGATTGTGAATTTCTCTAGGGTTAGGGTTTTCGAATGGATTGTGAATTACTCTAGGGTTAGGGTTTCCGTCTTCTATTGAGTCCAACTCGACCCAGTAATTATAGTAGAACCAACGTCGACCGTATTGGGTTTTCTGAATGATGAGAAAAGGACGCTTAGATCGAAGGTGGGAGAAATACGAATCAGTGGTTATTAAGGAACACCATGATCTGGAGACACAGGTGAAGCGCATAAGGTCCTTGTACGGTGCTCGGCTAATGATGTTGGTGATTAAGTTGTCTGTTAACTCTAAAGGTCTTTCACTGTTCTTCGTTCCCATGGCGGTGGCTCTTCTCTTTCTTTTTCTGTTAGCTAATTGAGGAAGCGTGTGTAGGTAGGGTTAGGGTGTGACCAAATCTTACTACTTATAGGAGAGCTAAACGTGAATGCTACGTAATCAATGCTACTTATAGGCAAATTAATTTGACATTCGTAAACTGCGATCCGAGTAGGTATTAGGAGAGCTAAACATGAATGCTATGTAAGCAAAAATGGGAAAATACCCACCCGGTTAGGCTTTTTATTAGGAAGAATTAATTATGATGATTTGTTTTATGTGGCACAATTTTATCTTCGTAATAATGCTGGGTGAGTGACGATTATATTGGAAGTATTAGACGAAAGATCGAGTAGAGGGCTTGATTTTTCCGTCCTTGAGGAAGCGGCGTTTGGAGGTGGGTCGGGTGATGGCCAAATCACGGAAGAAAAAAGGTTACGAAGTCCGAGAAGGTCCTTTTTCATTTGAAGCAGGACCAGAGGACACCGAAGGCGCTGTGATTAGGAGTGTTGGGCCAGTTCTGTCGGTGTTCTGCGTCTTCGTGTCTCTCACCGAAGTCGCCATCGACGATCGCCAGAGGAGATCGGATTTTGTGCGTTCAGGCTCGATTCGGATCGCTGATCGACTTCGTCCGGTTTGTTCTGTCGGTGCCCTATGTCTTCGTGTCTTGTGTTTCTACTTTGGATTTCTCGCTTGACCAGTGGACACGGTGTGTTGCGATCATTGTTTCTGTTTAAAGCAATTCAGTTGCTTCAGGGTCAGGCTAGCTCTAACGAACAAACGAGACTGGGTTTTGAAGCTTCCGCAGGTTTCGTTCAGGCGTTGGAGCATTCGATGAAGTAGAAAATGAGTTTCTAGGATCGTCCATGACTCGACGGAATCACGTGATACGAAAAGTGTGCCTGAGTTTGGGTGTCTTGGACGGCTTGCACATTGCCTTTACAATGGTGTTTTTATTTAATGGAAACTTCGTCGTCTTCATTCGGTCCTCCTCTTGGGTTTGAAGGAGTCAATCCAAACTCTCTACCAATCGAATCAAGGTGAACTCTAAGACTGTTATGCTTTTTGTTTGTCATTTTCCTTACCAATCACCGGATGATTGGCTTTTCAACCTTTTCAATCGGGAAGGGAAGGTGTTTTAGGCGGATGCAATTCGAAAGCCTAACCGTGGAGGTAAGTACTTCGGTTTTATATGGGTGCATGATGTCGATGATGATGTCATGCTCTCTAATATCCACGGTAGCTCGGTTCATGGTTATCTGATGTTAGTTGATCGGGCTAGGGAGAATGGCGAATGTCTCTGTTTACCGATCAATCAACCATCACAAAGTTGCTCGACGTGTTATATTTCTGGCATTCCTTTTACCATCCCGCCTTAAGAGAGCTTGCGGAGCGAGTAAAAGTTTAGATGGTCATAGCGCGCATGCCAGCTCCATGCTTCCTCGTCGGCGTTTGCTGCCATGCAAACTGGCAGCGTAATTTGGAGCGTCAGCGGATACAGCCGATTACCTGCTCGTTAGGGCTTTGCAACCAGCTGCTTGCGTCGATCACGCACGACCGATTAACCTTCCTCAATGTGTGTTGAACACCCGACCTCGTCGAGCCGTCCGACAAATATGATGGAGCTTCGTAACCGTGGGATGTAGTACACCTTCGTGAGTACGCGGTGTTCTTTGTCACCTGTTGTGAAAATCACCGTGCCTTGACCTCTTATTTCCACCACGGACCCGTCGCCAAACCAAACAGTACTTGTGATGTCGTTGTTCAATCCAGAGAAAACAAGTGCATCGCCCGTCACGTGATTTGATGCATCTGTGTCCATGTACCGCACTAGATCCTTTCGTTCGTCGATTGCCCCCAAGGTTCAATTCGGCGTGCACCTCGTCGAGATGTACCTTTTGTTTGTCGCTCTCCGTCTTGGAAAGTGTTGCCTCAGCTGACGTCACCTGAGCCATTAGTAGTTCAGGTTCTTCGTCCGCTACCTGAACAAGGTGAGCATCGTTAGTAGCCTCATTCCTCTACTTCTTCCGACAATCACGGATCCAATGCCCTTTAATGTTACTGTAGCGGCACTTCCCTAGCTTTTTAGTGCTCTTAGCACCGACCGTGTTGCAACTATCGTGCACATCGCCTTTACCACGATTATCGTGTTATTTTCCTCGCGGTTTGGGTGAGGCGTTCATATTGCCACGGTTTCTCCATCCTATGCGGCTGTGCCATTCTTCCTCTGTGAGGAGGAGCCTCGTACTCCCCTCTTCTTCTTCGTCCAGCTCCAAGTGTTCCGCGCTGCTTTGAAGCGCCCCGTCAATTCCTCCATGTTTATTATATCAAGGTCGACGAGACTATATATCGATTGTGCGAGGTGCGAATAACGCTTTGGAATTATGCGAAGAAACTTCTGCATTACTTGCTTCTCTGGTATCTCGCCATTAAGGACACCGAGATTGGCCATGTTGCCGATAAGTTGCATTTCCAACTCGTCGAGGGTTTTGCTGTCTTCGTGTTTGAATCACTCGAACTCGCGTCAGAGTGTTTGAGCCTTGGCGTCACAGACCCGGTTTGAGCCCAAGCGAATGGTTTTGATCGCCTCGCATGCCTCATGAGTTGTCTTCTTTTTCCCAATCGTCGAGATCATCTCAGTTGGAACCGAGGTTATGATCGCCTCTATTGTAGAGCGATCGTTGCGATATCCAATCGTGTCAGTGAGATACTCCCCGCCTTGGATTGCCGTCAACAAGCCTCTTGCTTGTAACCCGACCTCCATAAGGATCATCCCGTCGCCGTAGTTGGTACGGGATAGGATGGGAAAATTAGTCGTACTGACCACCGCAGGGTACAACCTCGTCACCGCCAGCTCGCTCCCATGTTCTACTGCGATATGGACTCTTGGTGTAGCTTGACTTGATCTTTTCGACAAAGTCATCCATGATGAACCGGGCACTGATACCACTTGTTGGTTTTAAAATAGATTGAGAACAAGAGAGAACTAATTGTATTTGGTTCTCCTGCTGAAATAGCTTCTGGTGGTCTACTGTTAATCTGGAAACCTGAAGTCTTTCTTTGTTTTCATTGTATTCCTATGAAAATTGTTTCTTTTCTGTGGTTTGGTCTATGTGTGGAATCTCAATCCCCGATAGTTATGATACATGTCTATGCTTCGTCCATTGGAAATGTCAGAGCACAGTTATGGGAAAAGTTTTGGTACCTACAATTCATATCAATTATTGATCTTGTGGAGGCATCCTTCTGGTAGTTGCAGACATTATCTTTCACTCTTCTTCGAGCTGCAGGTTTGATCAAATCAGTCTCAACTATTGTGGAATGGCAGGTTTGCGCGGCTGTGTGTTTTGGTTTGATGTTTTTTTCCTGCAGATGTTACGAAGTTTTTCTGTTTTTTATTTTGTGTATATTGCTTCGTTTCTTGTGGTATAAGCAATTATCGTTTTATTTCTTTATTTTTTAGTTTACTCAGAATCGACCTGTTCGGTTTGATATTCTGCTTTCATTGTACTCCTCATCTCGTATAATGAAATTTCCCCTCGTTTATAAAAAAAATTGTATTTGATTCTAAACTAAATTAAAAACAAAAGAGATAGCTAATTTCATTGGCTTTCAAATTACCTAGTGTCCCCCTGGGATCGGGAGAAGGGCTATTTCTCTGCCCGGGGTTGATAGCTAGACCATTCTTCCGTAACAAACGGACAACTGGCCAAGAGGTGGGATGATGAATAATTGTTTAATTGTGCAGTATTCCCATCTTAAGCCCCCTAACATACAGGGTTGTAAAAGGCGGCCCAGGCGCCGCCTAGGCGGGCGACTAGGCGCCAAATAAGGGATGGGCGCCAGGATTCGGTTGGGTCGGGCGTGAAAAGTCGCCGAGCCGACTTTCATGCGGACAACGTGTCTTGCACATGACCCTATCTTTTATAATAATACCAAAACTACCCTTCGGTAGTTTAAACAAATTGAATTTTTGAAAAATAAAAATGATTATTTATAGATAAAAAATCAGACGTTAGGTACTAAACTGGAATAAACAAAGATTTAGGGTACTGAAGTGGCACAAAAAACATTTAGGGTACTAAAAACGAAATCCGAAAATTTTAGGGTACGAAAATGGAATTATCCCTAGTAGTTATTGTCGGTTAATGTTGTCCTCATATGTTATGCTAGTTATTGTTCAGTTATATATAACCCCTTTTAACGCTCTCCAAAATAAACCTCTCAGAGGTTCCTCTCGAAACCTAGAAAGGTTATAGCCGCCGCCGTCTACACTCCGATCACTGTCGCCGGCCTTCCTCTGCCTCTCCACCGCAACAGGCTCCTCTCCAACCAGCGGTGCCCAGCCACGCTTGTCCGCCGCGCTCGTGACTCGTCTCCGACCGCGGTGCCGTGACAGTCTTCGCCGCCACCAGATCTCCCTCACCTCCTCCGTGATCAGTTCCACTTCCCCGATGACGGATCTGCCTCCCTCTCGCCGTGCTGAGTCGGAAATGACCAACTCCGTCCAGATCTGCTCGCATGCAGAGGTCGCTCGTGGCCTCGGGAAATCCGTACTGCACCAGGCTCGCAGCGCCATCGAGTTTCCGCCGTTGTCTGCCCTGGAATCTCCACCCCCTCGACAGCAGCCACCCAAGACGACGGATCTGAAGGACAAGCCGGGGTCGTCCTCGACAGACCCGACGGCCCTCTCGGGCCTGACCTCGCCCACTGAGCCGCCCCAGATCGTTGGCGGTGTGACCGATCCGGCGGGACTCCGCCCGCCCTACCCCGGCCTGTCATCAACGCCGAGGGATATCTACCGGGACTTGATCACTCTCCCCCGGCCAGTCCACTCTCCGACGAAGACCCACCGCCCTCCCTCGTCCGAGCGGGGACGGACTGCTACCCCCATCAACCCGAGGGTTGGCCGGCCATCAGGGACAGGTTTGGAGGCTCAGACATCTCGTATTTCCCCGATCCCGGACTGGGAAGACGAGGATGAGGAACTGGTGGTCTCGGATGAGGGGATCCCATTGTTTACCTCGGGATCGTATGAATTTTCCTTGGCAGCGAGGGTTGCAGGGGATGGATCGCACAACCAGCACATCGTCTGCGGGATGATGTTGCAGAAATGGAAGGTTACGGGGATCCGAGTTGAATTCCTGACCCCCACCATCACGAGTTATCACTTACCGTCTGCACGGACTATGGAAGATATCCGCCATAGGGGCCCCTGGAGTTTTAAGGGCTTCCCTCTCCTCTTTGAACCGCTCCGGCTCTTCGATCGGCCGGAAGCCATCAATTTCAATCATGTGGAACTCGGGGTCAGGGCACTGAATGTCCCGGGAGGAGCGATGAATTCTTACATTCGAGGCCTTCTTGCGGGCAGTATAGGCACACAAATCCTATCGGCCCCTATCCCAACGGTCCGCCGGGAGGACAGGCATCTCTGGATGCGAGTCCGTATGGAGCTGTCCCGACCACTGCGGCGGAGAACCAAACTCTGCTTCTCAGGTACTGATTCTTCCACTGTGATTGACCTACAATATGAGAGGGTGGTGGACTTTTGTCGCAGGTGTGGTATGTTGACACATAGGCTACCGAACTGTCAGACGCTGCTCCAAGGGATTGGTCGGGAGGAGGTTCGCTATGATAGGTCTATCCTGGTCCCCCGGGACTTGGATACAGACCAGCTGATCCAAAGGGTCTGGGAGACACCTCTTCCAGCTTCACACCCGACGATCACCTACGTCCTGAGCGACCTCACTCTGAATCCTATGATCCGTTCTAAGGAGATAACTATAAAGGCTGAGTCGTCCAATGCAGGCAGTCCGAAGCCTGACCTTCTGGCTAAGGTTAACCCCGAAGGGTTGACCAATATCTTACAGGGGGATGGCCGTGGAGAACCCTACCCGCCTCCCAAGTCCACAAAGCCTGACCTTCTGGTTAACATCCACTCTGCCGATGGGCCCGTGACCGGAGCTCCTCCTGGATTCAATGCGACGACGAGGAAGGAAGAAGAGCCAGAGCCACGGGGCTACCCGGCGGATCTTCAGGGGAGTCTAGGCAAAGGAGGCCCCAGCAGGAACAAAGGGAAGAAGACCACCCTGAAGACCAGAAGTGGATCGCTGTATGCTCGCCCACCGGAGACCAAGAAGCGGAAGGGGGACCTGACTACCCACCAGCAGCCCTGGGAGCTGTCAATCCAGGGGGATGAACAAGCAGATGGAGCGGAGGTCCAGCGCCCTCCGATGGAGTAATGATCGGCCCCAGCAGGGGTGGGAGGCGTCGACACCAGCCTATACCCACAGACCCGGGACAGCCAATGTTGGGAGGTCCCGGGCTGCCTGCACTATATATCAGCACCAGCCACTTTATTTTACTGCTATTTCTGTTATGTTTGTTGGGACTATGTTTTTTCTGTTGGTTTTGGACATTGCTTTATTTTACCCCGTTATGTTGAAACGGCGGTAGGGGGTTATCTTGAGTTGTTGCCCACGAGTTCAAGTGGGCTAAAATTATGGGTCCATGAGCGCCGGGCTTGCTACGGTCGGCCCGGACAAACATCTGGAACAACTGGGTTCGGAGGTATCATGTGATGTTTCTTTATAGACGGATTCGACACGACCATCTTTCCACTAAAACGTTGTTGAAGAACAAGCAGGCCTTCACATGAAGCCTTCACACGAGGACAATCGTCATGGTCTAATGGATTGAGAAGTATTCTAGGTTTAGGGTTTCCATCTTCTATTGAGTCCAAATCGAACCAGTAACTGCAGTAATATCTTTTCTCAACGATCATAAAAGGTCGCTGAGATCGAAGCTGGGAGAGATATGTATCATTGTTTATCAAGTTACGCCATGATTTGGAGACACACGTGAAGCGCATAAAATCCTTGACCGGCACTCGGCTAATAATGCCGATGATTAAATCTTCTGTTAACTTCAAAGATTTTTTCCCTGCTCTTCTTTTCTTTGCCATGGCATGGAAGGTTATATTTGTACTAATTAGGGTTTGAGCATAAAAATTGGATTGGTTATGTTTTAATTTGATCTGGGGATTGGCCTGGGTCTGTTTGCAATTAAGCTAGCACGTGTATTATAGTAGTTGTGTCTTGGACAAAGAGTAATTGGCTTTTAGGTAACTAATTAGTTTAGGAATTGATTGGGCAATAAGCTTTAGAAGCTTGAACACCAAGGTATAGTTTGGACAGCAAGAAGAGGATAGTCGGCAAGGTTTTTGTTTCGTTTTAGCTTTGTTTTCCTTATTGTTTTGTTTCTAGTTTTAAACTTAGCATGTGTTATAAATATAAGAACTAATCGAGGCAATCTATATTGCAACTCGGCACAACAATTCTTATTGTCTTTTGATTTTTTTCTCCTTAATAATGTTTTTAAAAACTAACAATTGGTATCAGAGTCCGTTTTATCATAAACGAAAGGCGAGCAAAACCAGGATTCCTTGTACCGCAGTCAGCCATGGGCGGGAGCTGACGGTGAGCAGACCGTACCATGTAGTGGTCAGCACGACCAACTTTAATATCCTATCACGTACCAACTACGACGAATGGACAATCCTCATGGAGGTCGGATTACAAGCGAGAGGCTTGTGGACGACAATCCAAGACACAGCGGATCTCACTGACGAGATTGGATATCGCAACGATCGCTCGGCAATGGCTTACGGGATTCTAGGGTTTCGACGCCACTTGTTGCTACCTCAACCCTAACTATGTCTGATTGTCCCCTAGGTCATGATCCTGGTCGGGCACCCGTTCCTAAGATTACATGGGACCAGGTACGCATTCCTACTGATGAGGCCTCGGGTGCTAACCCTAGTGCGCTTCCACCACTGCGAAGGGACCCGGCGAAAAGACCCCTATGGAAGAGCTACCGAGGACGGCAAACCTAGGAGGATGCTAGAGCAAGGTCATGGCTCACAAGAAGAAGCGATACACTAGGGTTCGAGAAAAGCAGAGCGAGGACACGGCTTACGGGACAAGGCGGCACGCTAGGGTTTGGGGGAACCGGAGCGAGATCACAGCTTACAGGGCAAGGCGGCACGCTAGGGTTCGGGGGAACTAGAGCGAGGTCGCGACTTGCAGGGCAAGGTGGAACGCTAGGGTTTAGGGAATGTAAGGCGAGAAGACCGTTACTTGGAGAGGAAGGCAGCGCCGGACGACAAAGAGGCCTCCCCCGTATCGGTTTAGCCACCCCGGTAGGAGACACTGACCCCAAAGCGAAGGAACCTCCATCTGGAATCGGTCCCAGAGGCGGAGAGATCGTAGAGGGTGACAAATCTTAGAGGGTCGTCTTTGGTTTCCGCCGACGACGCTCCTCCTTCCCAGGTTTTGAAACGGGTTGGTGAGGGTAAGGGAGTGGAAGAAGAGAACCACCGATAGGAGCAACGACGGTCATCACCGGCCTAGTGATGGAAGCAGGCACGGCGGCAAAAGAAGTTACGGAGAGCTCCATAGCGTTCGGCTGCTAGGGCTAGAAGGAGATCTCAAAGTTGAGAGATAATATTTTTTTTCCACTTGTGACCAAGTCTAAGAGGTAGTTTTAATCCGAAACTCATCATGCTAAGGTAAAAATAATTTTGTGGCACAAACTAATAACCTTTGAATCAAAACTAAGGTATTGTTACTAAAAACAAAAGGTTCTTCTTGCCGCCCCTTTGTGTTTACCTGAACCATTAGCTATCTCTGGCGGTGGAGGTCGTTGGTTTTGGTTCCTCGTCTAGCCCGTGTGGTTTTGTGTTATCCTCTATGATGTAGTCACGACTCTGTGTCGTCCTTATATCTTCGGTTGTCTATTCTCCTCCTCCGGCCATGTTCTACTTCTTCTTCAACTTCAAAACCCCTCTCTCGGTTTTCTTAAGGTTCGTTCTATGCTTTTCCTTGCAGAGAATCGACACTCTCAGACACCCGATTAATCCGTTGTTCTTTACCAATCTCATAACCAAAATACCTATCCCTTAAATCCATCCCATGGCCAATTCAACCTAACCCATGGCAGAAACAGGTCTCGTGAAAGAGTACGTATCTATGGTGGTCTCAACACGTTATTGGGCCTACTTAAACCAAACTCAATACCTTTTCCAATGAACAAAGTGTCGTCTACGAACTGTAAATGAGAAACTTTTAGTCCACTTGAGCTCCTACAAGGCCCCCAACCCTCAGACCCTCCTCGTTCACTTGGTTAGATCCTATATAAAGGGAAACCATGTCTAAGACCATTCTGAATTGCAAAATTCTAACTCGGTGAACCATTGATTAGAGCAACTATTGACTCCCTCAAACAAGCACGTATCCATCAACACCAACGACTACCGAATTTGGAACACACGTCAACTCTCGAGGCATAATAGTATGATATACTTCAACTAAAAACATTTATTACATATAAAAAGAAATTAAACTTCAAAAATAACCCATTAGACGACTGTAAGGCTCCAAACTAAAAAGGTACGTACAAGACTAATGCTAAAAACCAAAAGATGAAATCAAAATATTGTATGTCTCAAGATACCCCAATCCCAACGAGGCTTGGGACTATCACATGAACATCCCAACCATAACTGAATATATTGATACAACTTTTAAGCTTAAGAAATTTGTTCTTTCCAATGTCGTACCAAAACAATTGACTATCATCCATAATGAATAGAATCTTGTTTTCGCAGACTGAAAAACTAACGGGAAGCAGATAGGTACAGATGAAACGACGTGGTATTATAGTTCTCAAATCCGATATCAACAAAAATTCAATCCAACGCGGAGAATGAGATGACCCTAATTCTCTCTTGTAACCAAATTCCATCAGCCAAAGTTCCACCCTATCATTGTGTAGACCTTTATAACACACCAAACATAACCGACCATCAAACACGCTCGCAGAATAATCCATATCATCGTTATAATAGGGAGGATCCACCTCGTAAAAATTGTCTTCCGCAAGAACAAAGCATAGAATTTTTGTCATCTCCATTTCGTTGCACCAATACAGAGCACCATCAACGGATTTCTCCGATTCGCACAATCTGGTGCGACAATCATCATCTAAACCATTAAATCTAGATTTCTTCCATGTACAGTTATTAACATTATAAATCATAAGCTCGATAGTATGATCGTACGTTGATGCTTGTTTCATTTTGGTGACCAACTTGTAACAACCATGAACATGATCGTACCCGAATCCCATAAATTCAACATTATCATCACCAGCTGGGTTCGGAGGTACCACGTGATGTTTCTTTGTGGTTGGGTTCAACACGACCATCTTATGAGTAGAACGTTGTTGAAGAACAAGCAGACCATCACATGAACCAATTACACAAGCGTCCCGACGAGGACAGTCATTGTCATCGTCGAACGGATTGTGAAGTTGTCTACGTTTAGGGTTTCCATCTTCTATTGATTCCAACTCGACCCAGTAATTGTAGTACAACTCACCTCCAGAAACAGACTGGCTTTTCCGGACGAGCAAAAAAAATGGCCGTTTTAGTATGGCGGTGCGCTGAGATCGAAGCTGGGAGAGATACAAATCAGCGTTTATTAAGGAACGCCATGATCTGGAGACACACGTGAAGCGCATAAGGTCCTTCTCCGGCACTCGACTAATGATGTCGGTGATCAAGTCGTCTGCTAACTCCAAAGATTTCATCGTGGCGGCGCGGCTTCTTTTGTTCGGTGATTGAGAATATGTATAAGAAAATTTACTGGGTGTTAATGAAGTTCCAGCGTTAAGCTTTGACCTAATCCTACTATATATTTATAATCAATTCTAAAAGTAGTCCTCTCTATGTGCCAAGAAAACAACTTCTCAAATTCTAGGCGTCGACATCGTTGCCGCCGATTCTCTCTTTCTTGGTTTTTTTGTCTTTCATCTTCCTTTCTCTTGTAAAGTTGCCTCGCTACGTCTCTTTATTAAGGATTCACATAATCAAGTTTGGTTGCTCTTTTTTCTCTCATTTTGGGCGAAGTTGATTTATATGCTGCCCCTTCAGAAAACGTCTGTGTTTGAGGTGTTCCCGATGATAGTCTATGGAGATCAGATCAATGGGTTTTGGTTAGAAGTACCGGTGGCACCAGTGCATGTTCCATCTTATTTATCACATCTAAACAAAGTCACGTCCTTCGAATAACCCTAATGCCTCGGCGTCTCCCGTAAACAACAACCCTGTACACCATGACCTTGCTCTGGCACCATTATTGGATGGCGGGGAGCCCATGGTTTTGGCGCCGCCTGTTGGTTTCGCTTCTCCTCCGAGTGGTGAGGAACCTGGAGGTCCTGTCTATAGAAGGGAACCTGTTCCTAAAATTACATGGGAACAGGTTCGTATCCCCACAGATTCAGGTTCAGATGTCAACCCTAGTGCGTTCCCCCCGTTACGGAGGGACCCAGCGAAAGGAAATGCCCTCATGGAGGACTTGCCAAGGACGACAATGACGGACTTGGGCCTAGGGCGCTGCCTTCCTGCTCAAGCCCCAGTATCAAACTCTTCCGCGGCCCACACTACCTCGCCAGGTATGTCGCGGGATAGGGCGTGGCGTATGGCTCGGGCTGAGGTTCACCCGACCTCGATTGTCGGACCTTCAGTCTTCCTTGGAAGGCTTACAGGATGGATAGTCGTCCTGTTCCTTGGAGGAAGAGGAAGCAGTGGAGGTCATGGTCCCGACATCTCGGGCGACGACATCGACGGCTCTAGCTCGGCAACAATGAGGGTTACTAGGATGCCTCTAGGCCCCGAAGCCACCACGGAAGGACGCACTTCTGCGTATCATCACAAATGCATGGGGAAAGTCCGCCAAGGGCATGATGGTCAAGAACTTAGTACCGGGCTTGTTCGGCTTCTACTTACGGACAACGGAGTCCCGGTCATGGGTTCGGAACAATGAGCCCTGGTACGTTGATGGAAAGGTCCTGTTGTTTGGAGACTTGGACCTGTGCGCTTGGGAGCTGCCCCCTCTGGACTGGGTACAACTATGGGTGCATGATAGAGGGGTGTCACCTCTGCTTCGAACGAGGGAGACGGGTATGTCCATTGGCAACGCGATGAAAAGTGCGTGCATGTCTCATGCGACCAATGGTGGATGTGCTGGGGAGGGACTATCAAAGTGTAAAGCCCGCTTTGTTTTAAAAGGGTTTTGTTTCGCGAACTAAAACATAAGGGTATGTTTTTGCAAACAAGTGAGTTGGAAAAGAAAATTCAAAAAAAAAAGAGAGAGAAGAGGAAATTTTGGGCTGGGAGGAACTGGACCGGACCAGGCCCAGCTTATTTTCGCGTCCCAAGCCCACTCAGCGAGCCGAGCCCAATGCTGAGTCCGGCCCTGTAAGCGTCTATAAAAGGGCTAAAACCCTAGCGCGAGTCACTGTTCACTGTCTACCCTCGCCTCTTCGTCTCCCTCTGCGATTCAGACGCGAAGTGGTCGCCGTCCTTCCCCTTCCATTTCCGACCTCCGCTTCCACCGTCCTCTTCTGCAACCCCTTCCCCCACCTTCACCTTACCTCGCTTCGCTATCTTGTTACCCTCTCGTTCCCCTCAGAGCTAAACCCGAGTCTCCCGTGAGAGAACCGAAGAGACGCCAGAGCTTTCAGCTCGGATCGTCGTCCTAGAGCTCGAATCGAGCCTTCTCTCCTCCTTCTTCTTCTTCTCAGTCCTCCGTTGGCCTGAAAATCCGTCGAGACGGGCTCGATTGAGGCGGTTTCAGGGCGGGTCGTCGCCGGCGACTTCACTAGTTTCAGATTTGAACGGGGACGGCTTTTGCTCGTGTTCGAGGCTCGGTCGCCACAGCACGGCGTCGCCAGATTCTCCCAGGCCTTCGATGCTTCTTTTCCCTCTTTTCCGAGCGTCCCTGACGCTGTGCACGGTGGCCGGAGGACCGTGGCTCGCCAGAGCGGTACGAACTCGAAGACGAGCACGAGCCAGGTCTTGGGCCAGGTCGTGGGGTGGGTTGGGTACTCTTGGGCCGGAACTCGAGCTCAGGCCAGAACCTGGGCCGGATGTAGGTCAGGCCCAAGTCTTCGGACTGGGTTCTGATCCGGGTCCGGACCGGGTCTGACTCGGGTCCGGGTCATGCGTGGATCCGGGTCTAGGTAGGGGGTTTGGACCGGGTCTGGACACGGGTTGGGCCGGATCCGGGCCGGATCCGGGTTGGCAGTTTTAATTAAATGATTATTTAATTAATTTGACTAAAATTTGGTTAAGTTAAAGACGTTTGGACCTTCCGAGAACCTTGAACTCGAGAACTGATTGGAGTTTTATTTGTTTAAACCCAGACTTGGATTTCGGGGACTTCGCCTTGGAAGACGGTGTTGGCCCGGTCGTCCGCAGCTAGAAGACGCCGCCGTGTTTCCACCTTGAGGTAGGGAAAGTATCGAACCCCTCCTTAATTATGGACGAATAACTAGTATGCATGACTAGGGTTGTTAATAACCGGAAAAGTCTTATTGGCATATAGGAAAGACCGTAATAGTATTCGTTAAATTGAACGAATCTTGTTGATACATAGAACGAACATGATTGGTATCAGCTGGAACTGCTTGTGATTTTTGGATAATTATTGTGCTGATAGGTGGGCCATGTCTGGGTCCTAGGATTTGCATGTTGTGTGTTCTACTCACTGTGTGAGAGTCTAATTAATATTATACTTGCTGTGTGAGGGTCTAAATAATATTATGACTGATGTGTGAGAGTCTAAATAGAACTATCATCGTTGTTGCATGATGTGGCTGTGTGGGCAAGTGTGCCATGTGTGACTATGTGAACCCTTGATTGTGAAATGACCGGGTGAGTGATAGACCGGGTGTATGCTAAGATGGTTAGGCTAGTATACCGAGACCATCAGTGATTGTGCTGTGTGCGAAACCCTGTTTTGTGTTTAAGAGACGGCGTAGCCGGATGGATACCCATATCGAGGCCAAGGGTGGCGTGACCATATGACTCATAATCCGGGATGGGATTGATCGAGGAGTGTGCCGGTTTTATATATACGTTAGTAGCGCCCTTCATCTGTGTGAGGAGGAAGACATCAGACTGAAGGATTTTCGGTCAAGGATGTTACCCTTCATCTGTGTGAGGAGGAAGATATCGCAACTGACGCTGTGTGTTCCGGTGCGATATAAGCAGCTGTGTGCAAATCGGTGGAGTTGGCTTCCGTAGTTTACGACATTTGTGTGAGGAGGAAGATATGATCAGTTCGATACATATGAGAGTAGCGCCCTTCATCCGTGTGAGGAGGAAGACATCAGACTGAAGGATTTCCGGTCAAGGATGTTACCCTTCATCTGTGTGAGGAGGAAGATATCGTGACCGACGCTGTGTGTTCCGGTGCGATATAAGCGGCTGTGTGCAATCGGTGGAGTTGGCTCCCACAGTTTACGACATCTGTGTGCGTCTCGTTCGGGCCCTTCCCTGTTATTTTGGCTCTGTGCATTTATTCTAAACATGTTTATGATTTTGTGAGGGTAATCGGTAACCGGGTGTGGGAACCGAGGCTTAGTGTTCCGGTGCGATGTAAGAGGATGGGCCGTGATAGCCGGGGACGTTGGAAATGGTTATACTATTTTTAGGGGGGTTTGTTATTTGAGTTGTGCGTGTTGTTGGGCTTTGTGCTTTGTCTGCTGTGTGAGCCGTGCGGGCCGTCTGGCCTGTGCATTGGGTCAAGTGAGACTTTGGCTTGTGAGAGTGTTTGGTGACTCGAGGTGGTTGTGCCTGATTCCTATGTTGCAGTGCGAGTTCGCATGTGTGGTCGGTTGTGAGATAACCGTAGGCGTTGTTCATTGAGGATTGTTAGGTGATGAATGTCAAAAGCTAGTTGTGGAAAGTGGGATGAGTTTCGGTTCGTTGTGAGTTGTGTTACGGGTTGTGCCTTATGGAAGGCTAAGGGTTGTCTTGGAATAATTATCTTAATTTGACTTTTAATCGTTGTGCTTTACTAGTCTGCCCTAATTGGGCGGTTACCCGTGGTGATGAACTGTGGTTCAGATGCTTAACTACTTTTCCTACTGAGCGTAAGCTCACCCCCTTACTTTGTTGTGTTTCAGGTGTTGATTGGTTTTTGTACTAGCATTATTCTCGGAGCTTGGGAGCTAGCGAGGGTTTCGCTAGTGTGTAGCGACGTACCGTTAACTGTTGAACTATTTTACCGTTGGTTTTATCGAGCTGTGACTCGCGGTACTGTTTAAATTTTTTTAAAATTTATGAATTGAGACTTGTTGGCTTTATTTCGATGAAAATTATATTTGTTTTAGTTCACGTCTCGAATTCAGTCAAAACCGCATATGGGGCGTGACAATCAAAGTCCGCTTCTGGCACATCCTTGAGAAGCCGTTACAGAAAACCTTGGTTCTGAGATTCCCGAAATCTCCGAATCCGATCAATGTCGACCTCACGTATACAAAACTTCCTAACTTCTACTGTAACTGTGGTCGGCTCGGTCATATCCTGAAGAACTGTACTTTAACTATTAGAGGACCCCCGAGGTTTGGGGAATTTATGCTGGAATACTACCATGCGAAGAAGGTCAAGGCGTACGCCACGGATTGTGGAGAACCAGTCCGCCTACCTGCCACTGCTACGCCGGATCCTGGCCTCAAAGGTCACATGCACTGGGATCTGAGTCCCCTTCTGTCTCCTCGATCAATCCATATGGGCTCGACGAGTGGGCTGCCGACTAGGCCAGCCGCCCCTCTGGAACTGCAACCTACACTACCGCACGAGGATCAACTGGTCGGGAGGACCCGAACAGAGTCGGGAGCTTATGGAGGTGATGCCCCTGGACGATTTGAAGGTGAGGACAACCAGAATATCCTGAAACAATCAGCAGCTGGGGTCCCTAGGGAGGAACAATTCAGGACGGGGAAACAGCCCCGCTAGGGGGAATGAGTGGCATGGTATGCATCAGGGACTAGCCTTGGGAGGGATCCCTGTATGATGTGCTGCCTCCCAATTTCACCTTTACTATCGAGGTCTCTCAGGATCTCCAATACCTCTTTCCCCCCTCTGCTTTTGGTCATGGCCTATAAGGCATCAAAATACCGCTTTCTTCAGTTATGCTCCAATAAAGGTTAGAGAACCTCTGTTCATCTATTCTAATCCTTTACTCGTGGACGGGAAATTTATTCATCGGGCCACATCTATGTAATCTTTTGATATTAATAAAATTTCACAACGGTTCAAAAAAACAAAGTAGTATTCGATATTAGAGGGTCTATGTATGACTATCCTTGAGAGATAATATTAGAGGACCAACTCAACTAAAAGCTCAAACTGATAGTTGAAGGCCCAATTATAGTTATATTCTAACCGCGTCCTCACGGACAAGCCCGTTTTTTACGGGTTTGGAGGTGAATTATTTAGAAGAGGAGATAAGTCCATTGAGAAGAATGATGAGGGCAGGCCCATTTTGGGCAAATTTGATAAATAGAGAATAAATTAGAATTTTTTGTAGATAGTGGGGTTTGAACCCGGATCCGTGAGGTGCCAAACTCTGATATCATATTAGAGGACCAACTCAATTAAAAGCTCAAACTGATAGTTGAAGGCCCAATTATAGTTATATTCTAACAGATAATACTTCAAGAATATCGAGGGATAATAACGAATTTGGAACACACGTCGACTATCGAGACATGATAGTATGATATACTTCAACTAAAAACATTTATTACATATAAAAAGACATGGAACCTTCAAAAATAGTCCATTGGACTGTAAGGCTCCCAACTAAAAAGGTACATAAAGGACTAATTCTATTGTATGTATGCCTCAGCTCAGGATGACCCAATACCAACGAGGCTCGGGACGATCACATGAACATCCCAACCATAACCGAGTTCATTGATAGGACTTTTAAGCTTACTGAATATGTTCTCTCCAATGTCGTACCAAAACAATTGATAACAATCTTTAACGAATAGCATTTTGTTTTCGCAGGCTGAATAACATATGGGAATCAGATCGGGAATCAGATTGAAAGGACAAGGTATTATAGCTTCCAAATCCGATATCAACAAAAATTTAATCCACAGCGGAGAATGAGACGACCCTAATTCCATCAGCCAAAATTCAATCGTATCGTCAGGTGGATCTCTACAACCCACAAAACACAACCGACCATCAAACACGGTCACAGAAAACACCACACTATCATCATAATAAGGAGGATCCACCTCGTGAAACTCCTCTTCCGCAAGAAGAAAACTTAGAATATTTCTCATCTTCATTTCGTCGAACCAATACAGAGCACCGTCAACAGATTTACCCGAGTAACGCAATAGAGAACGACAATCATCATCTAAACCATCAAATCTAGATTTCTTCCACGCACGGTTAGTAACATCATAAGTCATAAGCTCAGCAACATGATCTCCGCCTGATGCATGTTTATTTTCGGTGACCAACTTGTAACAACCATGAACGTGATCGTACCCGAACCCGATAAAACGAACTTTATCAGCACCAGCTGGGTTCGGAGGTACCACATGATGTTTCTTTGTGGTTGGGTTCACCACGGCCATCTTACGAGTATAAAGTTGTCGAAGAACAAGCAGACCATCACATGAACCAATTACACAAGCGTCTCGACGAGGACAATCGTCATTGTCATCATCGAACGGATTATGAACTTGTCTAAGTTTAGGGTTTCCATCTTCTATTGAGTCCAACTCGACCCAGTAATTAGAGGTCGAGTACAATCGACCGCGCTCTCCTTTCTGAATGATTAGAAAAGGTCGGTCTCGTAAGGCGGTGCGGCGAGATCGAAGCCGGGAGAAATACGAATCAGTGTATATTAAATAACGCCATGATTTGGAGACGCACATAAAGCGCATAAGGTCCTTGTCCGACACTCGGCTAATGATGTCGGTGATTAAATCGTCTGTTAATTCTGGAGATCTTTTTCCTCTTCTCTTTTTCTTTCCCATGGTGGCGGCTTCCCATCCTTCTGTTCGCTAATTGAGAATATATATAAGAGAGTGTTATTGAATTTGAAGCGGTAGGCTTTAACCCAACCTTAGTACATATAGGAAACCTAAACATTAATGCTTTATTTTGAATTAGGGAATTTACTCCGAAGACATCTTTTATATGCGTACTATAACCTTCTCTTTTTTTTCCCTTTTGGGCAATAAATATCACTTATATTTAGTCTATACATCTTCTTTGTATCTGTCAGCAAAAAACCGGATTTTATTCCATCCAAAACCAACAATTTAACAAAAAATGGTACCGAAAAGGGAGAAGAAAAAGAACTAACAGAAGCTTCGAGGGGACTGACAAAGAGAGCAGCGACATAAATAAAACAAAAAACGTCATCCAAAGCAGTCAGACTCCAACTTCAAGAGGAGGTCTGAAACATTTTAATGAATTCTTTTTCGCATCCTAAGGATTTGCAGATGTTACAAGCATGCTTAGCTTCCGACTTTTTACGAAAAGAGCTGGTAGAAGTTTTTGCAACGGGAGCGAAAATGGGAGGTTTGCGAGGACCAGACTTTAAGCATTTTTTTCCTGATAAAACTAGCCAACATAGAATCATCATCTAACAAAGGAGAGTTAATGTCAAGATAAAATTCTTGAAAGCAATTGGACGGGAGACGAGTGGCTTGGGGGCAGGGGAGAGGGGAGAGGCCAAAGAGAAGAGCATTTTTTGGGCTCCTAGAGTTTGGGCTTGGGCCGGGGGACTAGAGCCCAACCTCTCCGCCTGATTGAAAGACTCGCGCATGCGTCTCGATACCACGCGAAAGCGCGGGTGCAACAAGAGCTTTGGATCCCGTAAAATCTAAAGTACTAAGTATTTCATCTTTTACCAATCTCTTAACCCTATCAATGGCCCAACCTCCGGTGCCACAACGTAGAAGAGTCCTCATTCATGACATAACGCCTTATACCAGCATGTGTTGTATTATAGCAGCCATAGTTTTGCAAATCAATACGAAAAAGATCATTAGACAGTGTAACATTCCCAACAAGTTCAGATTTATAAAATAACTAAAGGGGTTCATCTAAAATATGAAAGTAATATCCAAAAGGTACAAGTCTTGACACTGAAATAAGTTTCTTACAAAACTTAAGAACAAAAAACATCTTTTCCAAATTCAAAACATGACCACTACTCAAAACCAAAATGCAATCCCTAATAGCCTCCACATGTGAGCTTATCTTACTTCCCGAATAGATAAATTGCTCACTTCTTGAGGGCTTCCTCGGGTTTTGAAAGTCTTGCAACACATTCGTAACATGAATTGTACAACCATAATCAATCTACCATGTGTCATGACATATTTCAGCCATATTAGATTCAAGGGGCACTAACGAAATAGAAAAGTCAATGAAAGTACCTTTCTCCTCAAGCCACTTGACAAACGTAGGACAATCCCTTTTAATGTGTCCACTATTTTTACAGAAGGGACACGTGGATTCCCATTATATGTTTGTCCGAAGTGGTACTCTATTTTACCCTTTGCTTTGGCTTGATTTTTCCTTTTGTGCATAACCAGATTCATATTTTGTGAACTCTCTACCTGATCTGCTAATTGCCTCCCCTCCTCTTGAACACACATGGTAAATAATTCATCCATAGACCATTTATCCTTATGTGTTATAAGATATCTTAAAGGGTGACTATTTCTTTTGCTCTTGATTGTATGCCGGACCCGATACCGGGGTTACTGGCTTTTGATTTAAGTTAATGAATTACAAGCATTTCGTCAAAAAAAAGGGTGCATATGCTTGCGGTAGAGAATTCGAAATATGATGCACAACAAAGTCATCTGGCATTTCCACTTTAAGTGTCTTTAACTGAGCCGCAATGTCTCGCATCCTCATGATGTAGTAAAGTACACAACGAGTGCTGGTAAACTTCATGCATGAAAGTTTCTTAATGTGGGTACCAGCAAGGGCCTTATCCGAAGTCTCAAATCGTTCATCAATGGACTTCAACCATTCTCGTACATTTTGATGATGCTCGATTGAACCACGAATACAAGTAGAGATCTTCGACTTTATGAACATTACACAAAGGTGATTAGATCGCTCCCATCGTTCATAAAGTGAAATCTCAGCTGAAGTACTAATACTTTGAACTGAAGGTGGTTCATCCATCGTAATGGCATAATCAATGTTCTTGAAACCCAAATGGAAAAGGACCATTTCCCTCTAAAATTTATAGTTTTACCCGTTAATTCAGGAACAATATTATCAGAGACAGTAATAGGTTGAGACGTTGCACAACAATCATACTTGTTTGTCAAAAATAGAGACTACACAATCAAATATATGTTTCGTCAATGCCAAACATATCAAACATAAATCAATGACATAAAATTGCTTGTGGGCTAAATTTTAATTCAAATAGATTTATTTTTCTTTTTATCGATAAAACTATCTAACCATCCCGTAGTTCCTAATACATGTGGGAGAATTAGGAAAAACAATTTGATATTTTATCCTAATTGATTAAAAAATCAATTATAATCGAAATTCCCTTAACCAAATGTGGACTTTAACCATATGTATGACTTCACGAATTTGAGGTTGTTGTGGCTAAGCCTCAAATCATTGAAGCTCTAATAATCCACTCAACATTTCTAATTTATGCACCAAAAAATAAGGTTGATGTGGCTCAGCCTCAATAAATATGTTTGACTAAATGTGATCCAAAAACCTTATAATTCTTCTTAACTAGGGTTGTTGTGGTTAAGCCCCAAATAATTAAATTTCATGGATCACTAATATATTGTGCACAAAATAATTAATTGTAATAAATGTCTTATTCATTAAATGTGATCCAAAATCCTTATATTTTATTTAACTAGGGTTGTTGTGGCTAAACCCTAATTAATAAAATTTATATGGATCAATAAGACATTTAATACACACCCGTGTAAATATTACACAATTAACATGTATCAAAATGATTGCATGAACAATAATGAACAAATATTTAATCTATCAACATAGATTAAATTCTAACAAGTAAAGGTTATTCAAACATAACATACATACATCTAAATACGTTAAAACACAAGGTTACCATAAAAAGACACATAGCTCAGTTGGTTGTAGTATGCAAATAATGAATAAATAACCTAGGTTCAAATCCTATAACCAATAGATTTTAAATCCATTTTTGTTTCTTTAAAGAGATGACCAAAACGACGTAGTTTCAATCATCTTCAACCTGTAACAACTCTAATTTGCTGAAACTATTTTAAGCTACGGGTTTTCACCATTTTAGCCATAACTTTTGCTATACAAATCCGTTTTAGTTAGTTCAAAAAGCCAAAATTTCCATAATTTTATGCGTAACAAGTTTATATCAACAAATAGAATAAACATGCAACCAATAAAAATGGGGCATCACATGCAAATTCTGCCAAAGCTTAAAACATACCACAAAAAGGCTAGGCAAAGGTTCAAAAATGCTCAGATACCAAATGAAAGACCAAAGATGCGATATATCATGCTTTCAATAACCGAATAAAGAAAAAATAAATCGACAAGTGCGGAAATATGTAGATCGACTAACCTCCCGCCATAGACATGTGGTTTTTGGGGTAGAAATCAAGTGAAAGGAGACAATTTTCTTCACTTTCTTCTTCTTCAAACAATGGAGGCTTTAATGGAGTTTTTTTTCTCTCTCTCTCTAACAAGCTAGGTTCAGCCAACACAAGGGGAATGGCTGACTTTTGCTCCAAAAGTGGTCTTATCCTAAAGGTAGAAATGTCCCTTTCGTCCTTTAGCCCCTATCTCCCTCTTTTGTCCACAAGTGGGGACCAAATGGTCTTTTCTCACCATTTTCTTCCCCTTCAAGCCATCATGGACATGTGTCCATGTGGGGTCCAGCTCTACCCAAAATATCTCAGCTCAAATTAAATTAATTCGTTAAGAGCCCTAATTCGACATAGTTTGACCCGTGTTTGACTTTTTTGCAAAAGTAGTCATTTGAAAGGAAATGACCCAACTAAGCTAACCGTAACGAAGACTAAGCTTTTTGGGTTCCGGAAAGGTCCTGAATGACTCCCAGAGTCATCGGTTGACTTTTCCAATAGAAAGTCAACTTTCCCCAAATTTCACCGGTTCGACCGGGGGTGGTTCTTACAGTTGTGACCTCTTCCATGGCTGCTCGTCGCCGGTGGTCTTGGCAGCGGACACGGGTGTGGGTTCCCCCGAATGGGGTTACTCATGTCCCTACCCATACGAGATACGACCGCGACCCCAAGGGGAAGATGGTGACGAGAGGGTTGCTCTAGATGGGGAATGGGAGGATCAGGACCCGACCCCACTGACAATATATCCGTTACCTAGTGATAGATCACTCTGGGGAGTGGGCTCTAGCATAACAATGGACCCGGTACCTAACCTGGGTCCCCATGTTCCGCCGAAGAAGCCAGGTCTCCGTGGGTGGTCCAGCCCCCACACCCCGGCTTTTGTACACACGAAGATTCTGTGGTCGGTGGGTGGGAACAAGCCCTTTGCTGAGTCCACCACTGGTCCCTCACTCTTACGAAGCAGTGGGATGGGCTGTAGAGGAGCTTTAGAAGTACAAACAACCCTAGCTGGGGGAAGAGAAGTTGTCGGAGGTTGGAGGAAGGAGTCGTCTACTACTGGATGAGGAGTTCAGTCACAAGAGGGGAAGAAGCCCCGTCGGGAGGGATGAGGTCATGCCTAGGCATCGGGGACTGGCCCTGGGAGGGGTCCCTTGTTGGACTTAACTACGTCCAAGCCCATCAAATGGCCCAAGTGCTAGTTTGGATTAGGGTAATTAATATTGGTTAATTACGTAATACCTATTATAACCCTGATGGTGGGTATATAAGGATAAAACCCTAGGTTTTGTCATCTCTCTACCTATTAAGATAGTTTTCTACACCATCTCTGAAAACTAATCAAGTCGCCTAAAGAGGGTCAAGAGGGAGAAACCGAATCCACTAATCAAGTCACGTTTTCGCTACTCTAATGGATCAAGGTATGTTTTCTGATCAATTACGTTTGTGAAATTCATATGATTCAAAGATCTAGGTTATTATGATTAAAGTAAATCCTAACATGTGGTATCAGAGCCTTGGTTTTTGAATATATGATTTTCCGATTATATGTTTATGTACTGTATTTTTTTTTATGTGCATGGTATGTGTTTGCACCTGAAAGGTTGTTCGTTGATTTCATGAACTTGTGTTGTATGCTATGTACCGTATGATATAATTGGATGGTGATGTGATTGATATATACGGGATGCGGTTTATGCTATGTACTGTGTGAGATCATCACTTGCTTTTATGGACGTAAAATCATCATGTTAATATTTGATTATTTTATTAATCATGTGTACAGTGTATGGATCCTTTTCTTTTTTGGTCAATTTTTACGGCAAGTTTTTTTTTTTTTTTGTACGGTACAAAAGCAAAAGTTTAAGATGAATAAGCTTTTCAAGTTTTCAAGTGTGCTGTATTTTTTAGAACAATTTTTTAATGACACAGCTACTTTAAAACTTGTTTTTTGTACTGTTCAGTTCATATTAAAGATTTAATTTTTAAGAACTTGCACAGTAACTAATATTGTTTGAATTATGTAATTCATGTTCTTATTTATTTAAGTGTTGTAAACTATAATCTAGACCTCTAAAGTTTGTGGGAATCTAGATTTGTTTTTTTTAAAGTTTTCAAAATTAAGGTTAATTATTTGTTACATATTTGATATCTAATTATGATTAATTTGTTAGTCACCAAAGTGGCCAAATTATAATGTTATATAGATATCGAATTCAATTACTCATTTAATTGTCTATATTACGAGTTGTTTGTTAGTCACCAAAGTGGCCAAATAAGAAAGACTTTTAGACAATGTCAAATATGATGATATTATTTGATAATGAGTATGATGTTTTATTTTGATGTTTGCATTATGTATCGAATTTGTTAGTCACCAAAGTGGCCAAATTAGAAAGGCCCGCAAACATCATACAATTTCAATTACTCATGTTTATGTGATGCTTGCTAATTGAATGACATTATGATATCTTTTAAAGTTTACCATGAGTAATTTGAAGTTCATAATCATAATGTATTTTGTATTGCCTAAAGGCTAATCATTCTATTTTATAATTTGTGAACATTATCGTGGCAAACTGATATGCTCTACTAGGCATGTTTAGTATATCCAAAGATTGCAAATGTGCTTAGTTGTAGTGGGTCAGTTGTCAATTACTGAAATATTTTAAGCATCACTTATGTTTGTTACTTTATCGTATATTGGTGTTACACCCAAAGGTGGACTTCAGTATAATTCATTATTGTTTGATTTTGTGATGATTCTGAATCTGTGTTATAGATTAAGTTTTACTCAAAGCATTAATGTTTGAGCATGTATTACGTATTTTGCAGCGTTTGTTCCTGTTTCCCTGAATTCGCATGCTTTGTTTGTTGTTAAGTTTAATGGGCTCAATTTCTCTGAATGGCATGAACAAATTCAATTTCACCTTGGTGTTCTGAATCTTGATCTTGCGCTCGTAAGTGATAAACCTGCTGCTCTTACGAATACTAGCAGTTCTGAGCAAAGATCTGTTCATGAAGCCTGGGAAAGATCTAATAGACTGAGCCTAATGTTTATGCGAATGACTGTGGAAAACAACATCAAGTCCACACTTAAGAAAACTGAAGATGCAAGAGAATTTATGAAACTTGTGGAAAGTAGCTCCCAGTCTGAGTCGGCTGATAAGTCACTAGCTAGGGGACTAATGGGTACGTTAACCACCATGAAATTTGATGGTTCTCGTACCATTCATGAGCATGTTGTCGAAATGACAAATATTGCAGCAAGACTGAAGACCATGGGAATGGAAGTGAATGAAAATTTCCTAGTAACGTTCATCCTTAATTCCTTGCCTTCTGAGTATGGTACATTTCATGTACATTATAATACTCTTAAGGATAAATGGAATGTGCATGAATTACAAAGCATGCTCATTCAAGAGGAAGCAAGGCTTAAGAAAATGGGAAATCATTCAGCCAATCCCATTGGCCATAAAGGAGCTGGAAAGAAACAATGGAAGAATAATGGAAAGGGCAAGCAAGGACTATCAAAGGTCAATCAGTCATATGTCCAAATCCATAAGAAGGGACCAAGCAACGATACGTGTCGCTTTTGTAGAAAGCCTGGACACTATCAGAAAGATTGCCTGAAGCGTAAGGCATGGTTCGAAAGAAAGGGTAAGCATTATGCTTCAGTATGTTTCGAATCAAATTTAGCTGAAGTTCCTTATAATACTTGGTGGATTGATTCTGGTGCTACCACTCATGTTTCTAATACGATGCAGGGATTTCTTATGACCCGAACCACAAACCAAAATGAGAGATTCCTCTACATGGGAAACCGAGTTAAAGCACCCGTTGAAGCCGTTGGGACTTATCGTTTAGTTTTAGATACTGGCCGTCATTTGGACCTTTTTCAGACCCTTTATGTTCCTTCTATTTCTCGTAATTTGATTTCCTTAGCTACACTTGATGAAGCCAGATATTTCTTTAACTTTGGGAATAAATGCTTTAGTCTTTTTAAACAAGATGATCTTTTGGGTTCTGGTATCCTTCGTGAGGGTTTGTACCAACTAAAGCTTGACAATCTTTTTGCTGAAACCCTTTTGACCTTGCATCATAATGTTGGCACTAAACGTGGTTTATCTGATGAATTATCTGCATACTTGTGGCATAAACGTTTGGGTCATATATCCAAAGAAAGAATCGAAAGATTGGTAAAGAATGAAATCCTACATGATCTGGATTTTACTGATCTTGGAATTTGTGTTGAGTGTATTAAGGGAAAGCACACAAGACACATACTTAAGAAAACAGCCACAAGAAGCTCACAGCTCCTTGAGATTATACACACCGACATTTGTGGGCCTTTTGATGTTCCATCTTTTAGTGCAGAAAAATATTTCATCACCTTTATTGATGATTTTTCACGTTATGGGTATATCTATTTGTTGCATGAAAAATCTCAATCGGTAAATACCCTTGAGGTGTTTATCAATGAAGTTGAAAGACAATTAGATAGAAAGGTGATAATTGTCAGATCTGATAGAGGTGGTGAATATTATGGAAAATATAATGAAAGTGGACAGTGCCCTGGTCCATTTGCTAAGTTCTTAGAAAGTCGTGGTATATGTGCTCAATACACTATGCCAGGAACTCCGCAACAAAATGGTGTTGCAGAAAGGCGTAATCGTACTCTAATGGACATGGTTAGGAGTATGATGAGTAACTCTTATGTACCTTAATCATTGTGGATGCATGCATTAAAGACCGCTGCGTATTTGTTAAACAGGGTTCCTAGTAAGGCAGTTCCTAAGACACCTTTTGAACTGTGGATAGGAAGGAAACCTAGTTTAAGGCACCTGCATGTTTGGGGTTGCCCAGCGGAAGTGAGAATATATAATCCACATGAAAAGAAACTGGACTCAAGAACAATCAGTGGTTTTTTCATTGGTTATCCAGAAAAATGTAAAGGGTATAGATTTTATTGTCCTAACCATAGTACAAGAATCGTTGAAACTGGAAATGCTAGGTTCATTGAGAATGGTGAAGTTAGTGGGAGCTTGGTACCACGTAAAGTGGAAATTCAAGAAGTTAGAGTGCAAGTTCCCTTGCCTCCACCTTCTTCTCAAGTTGTTGTTCCTGTGCATGTCAACCATGATAATGGCCTACAAGAACAACAAAATAATGACCAAGCACCACATGATGAAGTTGAAATAAATGAACCTACGTCAGGTGAACCACCAGAAGTTGCATTAAGGAGATCTGGAAGAGAACGAAGGTCTGCAATTTCTAATGACTTTGTGGTTTACCTACAAGAGTCAGCATCTGACTTGGGAATCGAAAATGATCCAGTTTCGTTTTCACAAGCCATGGAAAGTGAGAGTTCTACTAAATGGTTAGATGCCATGAAAGAAGAGTTGAAATCAATGGATTGTAACAAAGTTTGGGAACTTGTTGAATTGCCCGAAGGTTGTAAAAGAGTTGGGTGTAAATGGGTCTTCAAGACCAAGCACGACTCAAATGGCAATATCGAAAGACACAAGGCCAGACTTGTTGCCAAAGGATTTACTCAGAAAGTTGGTGTTGATTATACTGAGACCTTTTCACCTGTCTCTAAAAAGGACTCCTTAAGAATTGTTATGGCAATGGTAGCTCATTATGACTTAGAGCTCCATCAAATGGATGTGAAAACTGCCTTTTTAAATGGGAACTTAGATGAAGAAGTTTTTATGGATCAACCTGAAGGCTTTGTGGTTGAAGGAAAAGAACATATGATGTGTAAACTGAAGAAGTCAATATACAGATTTAAACAAGCTTCCCGTCAATGGTATCTAAAGTTCAATGATACTATTACGTCCTTTGGATTTAACGAAAACATCGTTGATCGATGCATATATATTAAGGTCAGTGGGAGCAAGTTTATAATTTTAGTCTTGTATGTTGATGATATCTTGCTTGCAACAAATAATCTTGGTTTATTACATCAAACCAAAGAATTTCTCTCTAAGAACTTTGAGATGAAAGATATGGGTCAGGCATCCTATGTGATCAGAATAGAGATCATTCGTGATAGATCACAAGGATGGTTGGGACTGTCTCAGAAAGCATACATCAACAAAGTTCTGGAGAGATTTAGGATGGACAAATGCTCTGCAAGTGGAGTTCCAATTCAGAAGGGAGATAAATTTAGTCTCGATCAATGCCCAAAGAATGAATTGGAACGAACCCAAATGGAACCCATTCCCTATGCATCTATTGTTGGAAGCTTGATGTATGCACAGACTTGTACCAGACCAGACATCAGTTTTGCTGTCGGAATGCTGGGCAGGTATCAAAGTAATCCAGGAATGGATCATTGGAAGGCTGCAAAGAAAGTATTGAGGTATCTGCAAGGAACGAAGGATCACATGCTCACTTATAAGAGGTCCGATCATTTCGAGGTGATTGGATATTCAGATTCAGACCTTGCCGGATGCGTGGATTCTAGAAAATCCATTTTTGGCTATTTGTTCCTCTTAGCCGAATGAGCAATTTCATGGAAGAGTGCGAAGCAGTCTGTCATTGCTGCATCGACTATGGAGGCTGAGTTTGTAGCATGCTTTGAGGCTACAGTTCATGGATTATGGCTGCAGAACTTTATTTCAGGACTTGGAATTGTCGACAGTATTGCCAAGCCGCTGAAAATTTATTGTGATAACTCCGCAGCAGTCTTCTTTTATAAGAACGACAAGTATTCCAAAGGTACTAAACATATGGAATTGAAATACCTTTCCGTTAAAGAAGAAGTTCAGAAACAAAGAGTGTCAATCGAGCACATTAGCACAAAGCTTATGGTTGCAGATCCGTTAACGAAAGGATTGACCCCTAAGACATTTATCGAACATGTCGAGAGAATGGGGATAACTGGATGTCATTATTGATGTTTTTTCTCATGTTTTATGTTATTATGTGATTGACACCTTGAGCTCGTTTATTTTGTTTCTGATAAGACATAATGAATCTTGTTTCTTATGTTTGACATATGCATTACGTGGTTAAACAAGATTTGGTCTTTGATAAGACATTACTGGACCATTATTGAAAACCTTATCATGTGTCTTGTTGAGTGTGATGCTGGTATTGTGATATATAGAAGGGACTACGTCGTAAATTGATGTACAACCGCTATGATCCTTATTAGTTATCATATTTGACAATGACTTTTATGTCGTAACCAATATTACGATAAAATTACCTTTATACAATGCGCATATTATGTTAAACCAAATTATATAATGGCACATGGGCCAAGTGGGAGAATGTTGGACTTAACTACGTCCAAGCCCATCAAATGGCCCAAGTGCTAGTTTGGATTAGGGTAATTAATATTGGTTAATTACGTAATACCTATTATAACCCTAATGGTGGGTATATAAGGATAAAACCCTAGGTTTTGTCCTCTCTCTACCTATTAAGATAGTTTTCTACACCATCTCTGAAAACTAATCAAGTCGCCTAAAGAGGGTCAAGAGGGAGAAACCGAATCCACTAATCAAGTCACGTTTCCGCTACTCTAATGGATCAAGGTATGTTTTCTGATCAATTACGTTTGTGAAATTCATATGATTCAAAGATCTAGGTTATTATGATTAAAGTAAATCCTAACATCCCTTAATTGATGCTTTGCCTCCCACTAGCACTATTACCTTCGAGGTCTCTGATATCAGGTACCCCGGTCCCCACACCCGTATTCTATCCTTTCCCCTGGGGCGTCAATTAAAAACCGTCTTGGACGGTTCTACTGTGAAAAGAATAGCGAACACTCTTAAGTATTCTTGCCCTGTTCTTCGTGGTTAGAGAGTCTCTGATGCACTTTATTTTCATTACATATTTTAATTAATTGAATCTGCACCTTTCGCTTAAAAAAAAACTCTTTGTATTAAAAAGCTTCCCTAAATGGTTAAGTCTTAGAAGGTGTATATACTCGACCTATCAAAAATTCAAAACTACAACCATATTTTCTTTAATTGTAATAGTATCACTAGTAAAGGGTGCTTGGATTAGATTATTGAAAATAGCTTTATAAAAAGATAAGGTTATAAGCAACTCCTATAAGAGAAAATAAGAAGGGTAAACTACAAATATCTACTTTAAATTTATAGCGTTTAACTGATAATGAAGTGATTTAATAAGTACATATATATACCTAACAAAAGTGATTTTTTAAACAATTTTTTAAAATAATAACTGAAGTGTAGTTGAGGGTATTTTCGTCATTTTAGCTGATGGTTTGGGCTATTTGTTATATAACTAAACATCTGAGTAGGTATCAATTATTTTTTTTATGGTAGGTATCAGTTAAACGCTACAAGTTTGAGGTAGATATTTGTAGCTTACCCAAATAAGAAAGTCAAAGTCCCACCTTATTCTTTTCGGCTGCAAAGTAACTTCTAAGTTGATTTAAACTCCTAACACTTTTTAAAGCACTATGAGTTACAGAAGACACATTTTAGTTTTGATAATACCATTTTTTTAAACTAAGCTTGTTTATACGACCAAAAACATGAGTTGCAAAATGAACTAAGTTTTAATGTTTGCACAAAAAAAAGTTATAGGAGAAAACTAGAAATTCATACTAGTGATATCACAAATATCCAGCCAGAGTGTATTTAATTCCAACAGAAATAGTAATAGTGCGGGGCATGGGGCGGGGTTCCCCCGCCCCTGTTAAAGTCCTCGTTTAACTCCCGTACTCCGTACCGCTCAAAAAATTCCCGTCACAAACAATGCCGATGAAGCAGTGAAATTGTGGAGCAAAAATTCTCGAAATTGCAGGCTTAAAAGATTGAAACCGAACAAAGACCCCAATAAATCGCGAAGTGAAGTTAAGGAGAAACAACTCAAAACCTTCTTGGACGCTATACCATATACATTGCATTTGATGATGATATTGTAAGTCGATACATAGAGAATCAAAACATACAACACATAGCAGCGATCAAGCAAATTCTAAGGTATGCGAAAGGATCCATAAACTTGAATCTGAAGTATGAAAAGAGCACATCCGGAGATAATTAAAACCGATCCAACCGAGAGGCTTTTGAACTGGTCCGGATCTGGTTTTGATCTCATACAAGTTTCACAAAATAGCAACGTCTATATATAGGGGTAACGTTGTTTCCAAACCTTTCCAAACGTTTCATTATCACATCCTAACCGAAGAAAACTTTTCGTTACAATTCTTTAACTCAAAAGGTTTGTTTTTTACAATTCCTAACCCAAAAGATGGTATTTTTTTACAATTACTAACTGCGAAAAAACAACTACTTTTTGTAGTACAGTACCACATTTGGGTTAGGAATTGTAAAAAAGAAACCTTTTGAGGTATGAATTGTAACGAAACGTTTGCCTCTGTTAGGTTGTGATAATGAAACGTTTGGAAAGGTTTGGAAACAACGTTGAAGGATAGTACTTCAAGAATATGGAGGGATAGTAACGAATTTGGATCACACACATCGACTATCGAGGCATGATAGTATGATACTTCAACTAAAAACATTTATTACATATAAAAGGAAACTGAAGCTTCAAAAAATAGTCATTAATTAGACTGTACAGGAATAATGCTAAAAACCAAAAGATGAAATCGAAATATTGTATGTCTCAAGATACCTCAATCCCAACCAGACTTGGGACTATCACATGAACATTCCAACCATAACTGAATACATTGATAGGGCTTTTAAGCTTACGGAATTTGTTCTTTCCAATGTCGTACCAAAACAATTGACTATCATTTACAACGAATAAGATCTTGTTTTCGCAGACTGAAAAACATACGGGAAGCAGATGGGGACGACGTGGTATTATACCTTTAAAATCCGATATCGACAAAAATTCAATCCAGCGCAGAGAATGAGATGACCCTAATTCTCTCTTACAATCACGTTCCATCAGCCAAAGTTCCACCGTATCATTGTTATAACGCACCAAACACAACCGACCATCAAACACGATCGCAAAAGATTCCACAGGATAGTCATAATAAGGAGGCTCCACTTCGTGAAACTCCTCTTCCGCAAGAAGAAAACTTTGAATTTTTCTCATCTCCATTTCGTCGAACCAATACAGAGCACCATCAACGGATTTACCCGAGTCACACAATAGAGATCGACAATCATCATCTAAACGATCAAATCTAGATTTCTTCCACGTACGGTTAGTAACATCATAAGTCATAAGCTCAGCAACATGATCTCCGCCTGACGCATGATTAATTTTGGTGACCAACTTGTAACAACCATGAACATGATCGTACCCAAATCCGATAAAACTAACTTTATCCTCACCAGCTGGGTTCGGAGGAATCCAGTGATGTTTCTTTGTTGTTGGGCTCGACACGACCATCTTATGAGTAGAACGTTGTTGAAGAACAAGCAGACCATCACATGAACCAATTACACAAGCGTCCCGACCATGACAATCATTGTCATCGTCGAATGGATTGTGAAGTTGTCTAGGTTTAGGGTTTCCATCTTCTATTGAGTCCAACTCGACCCAGTAATTGTAGTACACCTCAACTCCAGAAACGGAGTTGCTTTTCTCGATGACCAAAAAAGGTCGGTTTAGTACGGCGGTGCTTTGAGATCGAAGCTCGGAGAGATAGGAATCATCAGCGTTTATTAAGGAACGCCATGATTTGGAGACACACGTGAAACGTACAAGGTCCTTCTCCGGCACTCGGCTAATGATGTTTGTGATTAAGTCGTCTGCTAAGTTCAGAGATTTTTTTCCTCTTCTCTTTTTCTTTCCCATCGCTGCGGCGCGTCTTCTTTTCCCTCTTTCGTTCGGTGATTGAGAATATGTATACGAGAATTTACTGGGTGTTAAGTTCCAGCGTTACGGTTTGACCTAATCCTAGTATCCTACTATATATTTATAGAAGAGCTAAACATGATTGCTACATAAATCATTAACCACGATTAATTAAATAATTAGAAAATTGTTAATCAATTCTAGGAGGAATCCTTCATAACTGTCACTTAAAGAAAATACTAAATAAGTCTCTAGCGCAGCTCGTCTTTCCATTAAACCCTAGGTGTGCGATAGAGTTCTGTGAGTTCCTGAACAACGACGACGATGGGGCATCCCCCTTTCTCCAATCAACAACAACACGAAGGCGGGGGACATCAACGAGGCGGCGGATCACTCGGCATCACTCTCCCCCTCTGTCTATGAAGTCCCCCAGTCTGAACCGTCACCCATAGAGGATGGGGCTGTGGATAAGAACCTTATCACCTTCACGGCATGTCGTGGTGATGGAGACAAGCTGGGGAAACGGGAACTGGGTGGTCGCAACCTGCAGGGCCATCTTATGGGAACACGACCTCGAGAGGACCGGAGGGAATTTTTGGGTTCATGGGTGGCAAGGTTGCCACCGTCTTCTTCTGCTTTTCAGTGGGGGACAGCCTTGACAGACTTGGTGGAATCGCGCCAGGCTTCACCGAAAAGTGGCATTGGATTGCCGGAGTATGGCGAAATGGGGAAGAGGCGACCGAGGCTGGAGCCTGCTAGGTTTTTGGTGGAGATGACAATCCAAATGGGCCTAAGGCCTGGCCAATGGGCCTATCGTCTCGGGCTGCAAGCGAGATGGGCCTGGGCTTCCAGCCAAGGAATGGATTGGGTCGAGATGCATGGGCTGACAAGTCTGACATTCTAAATGGCTTTATTTGAAGAAAAAATCGTTCTAAGTTATTTTCTCAATTTATTTTTTTGTGTGTTGAAATACATATACAATTTAGTACTAATGTTCGTATCTTGAGAAGTGATAATATCAAAGACTATTTTCTGAGCCATTCACTATCTAAATGGCTCAAAATGGTATCATTCATGAATCATTCGGTATAGATACCCCGTCTCAAAATGGAGTTTCTGAGAGAAAAATTAGACACCTTGAAACCGAAATAACTCTTTTATTTTAGACTCATACACCAACATATTTTTTACGTTGACGTTGTCTCAACTGCATGTTTTCTCATTAATCATATGTCTTCGTTTGTTCATCAGGGTGACATCCGTATCAGGTCTTATTTCCAACCAATTACTCCTCGTGTCTTTGGGAATACATTTTTTGTTCGTGATGTTAGCCCAAATAATACAAATTTTGATCCTTAGTCTGTTAAGAGCATCCACAGTCATCTCGCCGGCAGCCGGCGAGATGGCGTCGGCGAGATGTAATAAAGTAATTGGATTAATTCATCTCGCCAGCTCACCGCCAGCGAGCTATGCAGTGGGCTGGCGGGGAGGCGCCGGCGAGATGCAAATAATTTTAGTTTTTCAATGTTTTTTTTATTTAAAAATAGATTTTGAATAGATCATACTAATTTTATTTTTAAAAAAAAATACTGAAAGATCGATAACACAAAGGAAACTAAAAATGGAATGCCCGATAACATAAAAGGGTAGAGGTACTCATTAACGCAAATAAAAAGAAACCAACACAAAAGAAACTTTAACCAAGGAAAGTAATAAAAAAGCAATAATAAAAAAAGAAAAACAAATTGCAAATGAGAATTCCACCAACACATACGAAAATTAAAACAAACACGTTAATGAGAATTCCACTTGTGTTCTCCTTTGACAAGATCCCACCAGTGTTTCCATGTGAATGGATGCCCACAAGCCTGTATGTATTGCTCCTCGGTCAACTTCATGATTTCCGCATCGTTCCGGCCGCTCCTATGGTCCCTGCAGTTCTTCACAAACAGCCCTTGGAAGAACGTCACTTTGGGATTCGTCCACAGCCAGTGGTCTTTGCACTGCTTCCACGACCTCACTGGATCATCCGGGCCCCGAGTAGATTCCAGTTCCTTAGCGATGACCCCCCAGTCGTACGAGTGGTGCATCCAAGCTTGAACTAACTTGCAGTCCTCCTCGTCGGTCCACAAGACACGCTTTGCTTTGGCCTTTGTCGGATGGACGGACGGACGGACGAACTTTGGCGGGATTGGACATGGGTTGAGAGGATTGGACAATCGGGTTGGGGGAAAAGCAAGGCTCCAAGAACTCTTGGGACAAAGTTTCATTGAAAGAAGACATAGCGAAAGAAATTGGAATACGACTTTTGGAAGTGTAGTAGAAGAGAGAAATTGAGTGTGTGTTTAAAATGAATTTTGGGTTATGTATTTATAGGGGTGAAAAGTGAAAAAAAAAAATTAATGCTGCCAGCGACCCAGGCCACGTGTCGCCAGCTGCTTCCTCGCCAACGCCCGGCGCACCACCCGAGGAGATCAGATTCCTCCTCGCCAGCGAGATCTGCTGGCGAGGTCCTTAACGGCTACCCAAGTCGCCAACAGCTTCCTCGCCAGCTCCCCGCCTGATCCTCGCCGGCGAGATGATCTCGCCAGCTGCTCCTCGCCGACCACTGTAGATGCTCTAAGTATGTTTTCTTGGGGTACTCTCAATTATAAAAAAGAGCTATTATTGAGATTGTCCGGATCTCTACCTATACTTAGTCTCCTTTGATGCCCCTTCACGGAGCTTTGTACTTTCTTTTATTCGCCAATTCTTCACATTCCACGGCAGGAAAGAACCCAAACATCCTCTAGCTCCCGAAGAAAGCCCAGCATGGCCAAAAAAACAAATTAAAACAGAGCTTCTTGCTTTAATTTAGTGTTCTATGTAAGTCTATTCATGCGGTCTTGCTCACTTAATGCGCTTCTTGCTTTAAAAGTTATGTAAAATTTTAAAATCAAATCCCAACATCATTTATTTTACTGTTTGATTAGTTGGGGGAGAGGAAGCGGTGGAAGTAGGTAGGCATCTAAAGATTCAATGAAACGAATGAGAAAGAAATGAAGAGTCAAAATAAAGATCAGAGGGCTTGTATATGTATATAAATACCCCATATCAGATTCCTATATACATAACGGGAAGCAGCCGCTATTGAAGACCTAATCACTGAGATCATCAGTCGAGTACCGGCCAAAGACCTCATTCGCTTCACTTGCGTCTTCAAATCATGGTGCTCCTTAATTTCAACCGACCCTTATTTCTCTACCCTTCAACTGGAACGCGGGGCATTAGTAGACCGACCGTTTTTACTCGTTGTGGAAGAGGGTAATAGTGCATATTACCACAATAACTGGATCGATTTGGCGTCGATAGAAGATCCAAACATTGGTCTCGGAGTAATTCATGATCCGTTCGAGGATTATGAGTGTGAGTACACCCGTGTACTTGGCTCGTGTGACGGTCTGCTGGTTCTCCAACATAGGCAACAATTTTCAAGTCGTAAGGTGGTCGTGTCCAACCCAACTACAAAAAAACATCACCGGTGGTTATGAAGAAGATGGTATGTTTTGTAGTGGCGGAAGAGGAGTTTCACGTGGTGGAAACTCCTGATTTTGGTGAGGTCATGTACAGTCCGCATATCACCGACTTTGAGAGTCGGTTGTGCTTAGTGTCCAAAGGGCCGAACGATGAGACAGCCGAGTTTTGGATGGTTAACATAGAACGTGACAAGGCGCAAGAGTCGGCATATTCTTGGCGGTGGACTAAGTTTAGGTGATATCAGATCCGTACGCTATGCTACCGCCTCGTCTGAGGAACAGCCCTCTGATTTCCATATGTTTTTCGGGTTGTAAAAACAAAATCTTGTTGAATGTTAATGTTTCAGAATTGTTTTTGGTCTCATGGTTCATCGATAGTTAATTAGCAGGGGTAACATCATGTATTAACTATTGTTAATTTGTACCGTTCAAGAAATGATTGTTGATTTATTAATTGATCAGATCAGGCATGTACACTTAAGTAGTTCCACTAACTAACATTTTCCTTTAAAATTAATGGAAAACGTTAGAAAAAACTCGAAAAAGTAATAAATATACATTTAGTTTTTTAGTTCAATAGTCATATGACATTTATTTTTGGAGTTTTTTAACGTTTTCCGTCATTTCTAACAGAAAATGTTAGTTTGTGTAATTAACTAAAGTCTACAATCCTGATCTGATCGACTAATAAGTCAATAATCAATTCTTGAAATATACAAGCCAATGATAGTCGGGCGTTTTTCCATTTGTAAAAGTGTAAGTCATTGGTGATGTCAACCGTAACTTTGTCTGAACAACTATAGTGATAAGAAGAACACCAAAAGAGGGATGGAGGTGGAGGAAGCTGCTACAACTATAGGGGAGAGCTTCAAAATATACTATAGCCGCCAAGAACTATAAGTATTCAACTGTTCCAAGATAGAATAAAGATAATATAGAGATGATGAATCCACGATCACAATTTGTTTTAGCCTACATGATTTGATCAATTTAATCTGTCACCACAAAATCGAAGATAGATATATTTGTGACCTATTTGTATATCAAATTTTTTTATGAGCGAAATTTAGTGCATACGTTTAGTTCCAAAACTGTTCCAAAGAGGCAAGAAAATACATGGTTTTAGCTCAGAGGCTTGGTGATCAGTTTCATCAGATCGTATTAGGCACCAACTTTTGTTTAGGAAAACTATGAGGAGCTCTCCCTTAAACCGACCCAATCCACATTGGCCTGACCCAAGCCACAACTTTTGTTTAGGGAAAATACATGGTTTCATCCTAGGAAAATTATGGGTCCTAACCCCTTTTGAAGTTTGTTTTGGCGATTCTAATTGGGCTTGGCCTTTTTTGTACTTCCCAATTGTGACCTTTCTACTTTTTGCACAAACTAATAATTTCCGTCTATTTTGACGATTCCGTTAAATAAATGCTGAGGTCAAGCCTAGTTAGAATCACTAAAACTTCTCCCTCTTTTTTTTATAACATAAATACTACTCTATAAGAATTAAGAAGTACATGAAAACGACCTAGCGCCGCGACCTCCCTCCATGACAGCCATGGTTATTGTCATGACTGCTGTCACGGCTCCTCTCCTCCTACTCGCACTCTGTGGGTTTGCTTTCGATGCTGGTAGTTACTCCCCTGCGCCTCTCCTTAGAAAATCTGCTAGGGTTTTTCCTGTTAGGCCTCTCTTCGAGCCGCCTCTAGCCACCGCAACGTTGGCTCCCTCTCACTACCAACGACGTGTCTCCTGATCCCGTTCGGCACCCCATCTGCAACTCCAGTGGTTTTCGTCTGGCTCAACTCGACATCGATTATCCTCACCACCTCAGAGCCCCCGATGTCTCTGTGTCGGTTTATCCCTTCCGATCAACCCCAGCTGTCGCTGAAGCTGCCACCGGCACGTCCTTCTCTCTGGCCTCCACCACCGCACCCTCTGAAGTCGCCGTTGTCGCCTCTGAAGGCGTCACCGTCGTCTCTGACACCGCCTCCTCCCTGGCCCCCACCACCGCACCTTCCTCGACCCCTCTCTCGATTATGGATCTGGCTAATCGAGTGAGTCTTTTTTATTTTTTCTGACTTCGTCTTTGAAGAGTCAATGACGAAAGGAATTCAGTGCTCTAGGGACTGGTCCTAGGAGGGGTCCCTGAGAAGAGCTTTGCCTCCCGTAGAAGTGGATGATAGCAGGTTCATCATATTGTACTGTGCATTCAGCGTTTAGGCAAGACCTTGAGCAGTCGTAGTCAACTTTGCTTAGTTTTAGTATTTCGCCTTTATGGCACCATATTCAATACCGTCGAGGACGGTTTTATTGTGAAAAGAATAGCGAACATTCTTAAATGTTCTATGTTTGTTCTTCGGGGTCAGAGAATCTCTGATGCACTTTCTTGTTATTATAAATCTTGATTAATGAAAACTGCACCTTGCGTTAAATAAAAAAAAAGTACATGAAAACAAGGTTAGACATAGTCTCGGACATGCCCCAAACGCTTATTCTGTAATTACAATAACTATTTTTTTTCTTTGCAAATGACAAATTCAATAAAATACATAAAGACATTATATTAACGATGACTATTCCAGGTGCGTATTTGACCGTTTTGTCTATCTCGACTCGAACCATCATATTTTTCTTTAGTTGCAATTTGCTCCTTCGGTGAGCCCTTTAGGAAGATGAGGGGAATACTTTACTTGGCTGAGGATTTACAGATGATTATACCTTACAAAAAATTGAAAAACCGACTATAACGATCATGAATGGAGAGAAATATCGAGAAATTATCTTATAGGAGAACGACATCATGAAAGAAACAAAAAAGTAAAAAATAAAAAACCAGAAGAAAAAAAGGAAGAGCCACCATAAAAAACAGGGTGTGTAGGGTTTCTAGAGTTCTGTCAACCTATAAAGAGTTTTGAGAGTATTGCTGTCAAATTGTATTGCTTGTGGGTCGTGCCAAGGAAACGGTACCGGGTGCTTCTCGTCGATCTAGCCAGAAACATAAATAACCTGCGCGAAAATCTCAAGTCCCAAAGGCAGATGTTCTCCCGGCCAAGGTCTCGGTGTCAGCACTTGTTGTGGTGATCGCAAAGGAGGCGGAGGCTTCCGTTCTGGTGCAACAGGTCAAGGAAGTTTCAGATGGGTTTGGGAAGCTCAAACCCGTAACAGGAAGACGATCAAGGAAGGTAAACCTAGTCGACGAAGAAATCTTCGTCTGCAATTTACCGTATGGAACGACGGAGGAGTGGTTGTATAATACCTTCAAACCTTTTGGAGAGATACTATCTTCATCGGCGTTGAGCAGACCAAATCGTAAAAAGCGTTTGTTCGTTTCCGTTCGAAGGATTCGGTTGTCGAGAGCATGAATGAGATGAAGATGAACGGCCACCTACTGTTCGTAGTCATTTCCAGACGTCGGAAACCCTTTCCTCGCATTAGAGCTCTAAAACTGAGTATGGCGACGGTGGCTAACCTTGCTTCGGGTTCGCTGCAGACTCATTCCTTGGTGACCTCTGGAGAAAAGAACGTGGTTGAGCAGTCATTGGAGACGCACCTGAGTTCGAGAGACAACACTAAGATCACGACTATGGAACAGAGCACCGGGATTGAATCAATGAAGCACGGTGGTGCCCAGGCCTCCTTTGCTAAATTAGGTCCGAGTGGTAACCAGCCCGCTCGGATTAGAGTTTCTCCGGCCGCGATTCCATTAAATGCTCTATTGAAAATGTTGGACGGAGTTAGGGCTCAGTTTACATCTCCTACAATCACGAAGTTGAATCGCGATGTTTCTGGGAATGAAGCCATTGGGGAACCGATTTCCAATCAAGACGCGCTAATATCGCCCCATCTCGTTGATTCAAATCAAGTTTATTCAGCAGAAAGGGAATCAATTCGAAGCTTGGACGCGTTACGTGCGGCGCAAGTCGGCAAAGCTGACTATATTTTGGCTAATCTTGGGCCGTGTATGGGTACAGGCCCAAAAGGTGTTCTTGCACCTAACTCCTTTTTGGGCTCAATCACAAGCCCAACTGGTGGCAACTTGGGTGGGTTTGGCTTGGGCCCTGCTCTTGTGACCCAGCTCACTAACGACCCCAACGGAGATCATCAGATCAGTTCATGGAAGGAGGCTCTACTTAAACTTTCTTACAAGGGACGTCAATCGAAGATACCCTCTAGAGCTTCGAATCGTCACAGTCAAACTCCAAATTTTTTTGGGGAGTATAACACCGTTGAAATCAAACAAAAGTTCGGCTCAAAGGTCTTAGAATCAAATTTTTATAGACACATGTCACGAGGAAAGACATGCAAGTCTCATGGTTATAGCATCTACAACCTTAAAATGGTAAGGTTGATTGTTAAAATAATAATTTTTTATTTATATTTAATAGTCATTACCCTCTAATATTAAATTGGTAAAGCTGGTAGTAAGGCTGACTGTTGAAATAAAATAATATTAATTAAAGTTAATAAAAGAATTAGTAATGAGATATTAATTATTTTTTTCAAAAAATACAAACGAATTAATAAAAAAATTAAAAATCAAATTTATATGGAAAAAGATTTTAAAAAAATATATATATATAAAAAAAACAATTTTAAAAATGTATAAAAGAGCGTATAACAATTGATATTAAAAGAATTAAAAATAGAATTTATACACAAAAGAATTTTAAAAAAAATAACGTATATAAAAAAAGACGTATAAAACAATGTATAAATTTAAAAAATAAAATAAAATAGAATGAAAAAAAGAAAGTATTAAAAAAAAGTGAAAAAGTTCTTACTATAGGGGTTGAGAAGAGGAACCCTCTTGAAAGAGAGGGGTGCCCTTGCAGGAAAGAGGACATAGGTGGTGCATGTTCGTCATCTCATGCTGGGTTCAATCCCGCATCGAGCGCAACCCTCGTGTTTAGTTGTCACCCTTTTGTTCGGAACCCTAAGCAGACTGCTGGTGCTAAGTCGGATATTTGTTATTATTATGGGGTCCCGAAACACAGGGGAATTTTACTCGTTGGTGACAATTATGAGGTCTGTGGACTTTTGTTGCCCTCCATGGGGCTTTCAGACTAATAGGTTTTATGTTACGTCAATTTGAGCTCTTTCGATCTATTCAATTGCGATCTTACATTACAATCACATTCTCTGTTGGTTCTTTGCACCTAGTTTTGGTGTAGCGGTTATATTTTGATTCATACTCTTTTTCCAAGGATTTCATAATTGGACATTGAACCCTCAGCCATCTATCTGAAGGAAAATTTGTATTTTATTTTTATTGCACCGAATAGAACATGGATGCATGATTGATATTATAACTATACTATAGATATCGGGCACGAATCTATAAGTCTATTTATCTACATATGTCGATTTATCCCCATATAGAAAGATCCAAGATCCGTCAGGCCTTTGTAAAAAAAAGCCACAATACGACAAATCAAAAAATAAAGTAGTATAAAGATAAAGAAAGGGTGGAAATAAGTCATAGAAAATGAAAATTAATGTGTTCATGGTAAAATACCTATACGATGTATATTTTACATTTTATTACAATTAGAGTTCGGGCTGTTAGAGGAATCAAATGATATATTTATTGGTGATGCGGGTATTAGAAACATGACTATTGTTTTCCAATTGGCTATTTTTGCATTAATTACTACTTCAACAACCAAGGCAGACCGCTATGATCTCCTATCAGAAAATTCTCAATTCTCTATTAGGGGCTCCAACTCTCACATAAACTTTTTGTTTGGGCAATTCAAAAGTAAGAGAAGGTTTTTTTTACTGACAAATCTATATTCAAAGCCACCCCATTCTTGATAACTTTCTCTATCAAAACATCGAATTTCTAAATTCTAACAAGCTGAATAATTTTTATGGATTCCCTTATTTCGTCGATTCGGAATAAAAAAACGAGGTAATGAATCTCCTTTTTGCCACTGAACTTCCCAATCCAAATCGTAGTAACAATCTTAATTATCGATTTTATGAAGATCCCATTATATTCTGGAAGCTCGAAGCATCGGTCCTGATAAACCCCAAATTATTGCTTCTTCTTTACCAATAATTCCTATTCTCTCTACTCGCCCTAAAACAATAGGATTTCTCGTAATAAGTTTTTCATATTCAGAAAGTCCTGCTAAAAAATAATCATAGAAATCCAAGCATTTATCTATCCAACAATGAGCAACAACTCTTCCTCTACAAAAATAATTATGCATCATTCTTATACCGGTGGCTGCTTTAGATAGATCATATACTAATTCTCTTTCACTAAAAATATATTAAAAAAAAGGTTTGTGCCCCAATATCTGACATAAAGGAACGAAGCCATAATAGATGAGAAGTCAAACGACTTAATTTCAACGTAATAGTTATGATATAGCCGACCCTTTTAGGTACTTGAATATTTCCTAATTTCTTTGAGGCATTCACAACTATTCCATCTATGAACATAGTATCCAAATAACTCAACGTGTTACATAAGGAAGATATTATATAGAGTCCTATTTTCCCTAATTTTCCATCCCTCTGTCTTAATAACCCAATATAGGTTCACAGTCAATAATACCGACGGTGATGGTGACATCATCGAAGGCAGAATCTTCGCCCAGGAACTGGCCGGTGACGGGTTGGAGTGTTGGGCGGTGTCTGGTGACTTGGTTGAGGGAGCGGGCAGTGTAGCCCCCGCGTCCAAGAACCGATCGTCTGAGGGCACGACCGAGGGTAGAGCAATGGGAGCAGTGCAGACTAGACCGGTAGCAGCGACGCAGGAGAAAACGAAAGAGAGACGGGCAGCGTAGTAGGGTCCTGAGTGGGTTGCTTGGATTTTCGGCGTCGTCGACCTTTAATGAGGATGGGCGTGGTGGCAGAACAAGTGTCGAGGCATCCAAGGATGTAGACGATGATGGGACAAAGACCGACATGACTCGGCTTGTCAACGGTGAGTGCAGGAGTAGGGCCGGGTAGGTAGCGCCATAGATTAGGGCTAGGGTTTCCTCTAGAGAGGTAGCTCGACGAGAACGAGAGAGGTGTAATTTAAGGATAGATACTTATTTGTTCTGGTAAAGATAAAACACAATTAGAATTATAGTTGCGATCAAGAGACCGAACAGGAAAGGGTATCACTTTGGTTTCGCAGAGTTCAAAGCCCAATCTTCAGCGATGCTTGCAGTAGAGTCTCTCAATGGGCTCAAAGTCAATGGACATGTCTTATTCGTTGCAATTTCTAGGACTGGTAAGAAGTTGAATCGTCCCACAGCTCCTGTGAGTGGGTTGCCTGTTTCCTCTATTTTACGTTCTGTAAAACAGAGCATCGCTGTTCCACCCAAAAACCTTGTGTTGTCTGTGTCTGATTTACCTCAAGTTCCTCTTGTGGCGAGCGGTTATGTAGTAGCGAGTGGTTTGCTAGAATCGCCGGAATTGGATGGCTATGGCTTCACCGGAACTAGTAACGACACAGTTTCGCCGGAGTTGTTTGGAACTGATTTGGCTCGGATCGAGGGGAAGCAAATCACGGTTTCAAATCCGATTCCAATCTCGAATCATGATTTGATTCCTCTTTCCTCGCGGGATCTGAGGGAGGGCAAAAATTTCGGTGAAATCCACGAGAGAATCGTAACGAAGGAAGGTGAAGTATCTCCGAGTTCGTCATTTCTTTGGGCCGGGTCTATCATAATCACCAGGCTAGTAGATATTCCATATGGATCAGATCAAACAGGTTCTGCAGGCCCAGTAACTGTTGGGTTAACTATAATGTTAGATCCAATAGGAGATGTTGGGTCAGACCCGATAGGCCAAGAAACTGGTTCGCTTGCTGTTGGGTCGGGTACGGTAGGCCCAGAACCTGGTTCATGTAGTTTGGATATCGAGAAGGGGGGTCCGTACGAGGATCAGTCCGGCCCATGGAAGGATGCACTTCTTAAGTCCTAGAAACGATTGGGTCGGGCTCCCTCATACCTTTCAGACTATAAAGTGTTTGGTGTAAAGCTCCCACCCATTCAGAACATATCTGACATAGCATTGCAATCGATCGATGGGTGGGCGGAGGAAGCCCTCGCGACTAAGGCCCGTAAGGGACGACCTAAGCCCACTTTGATACCTCGTCCCCATAATACCAGGTCCAAGACCCGAGCCGTCAACCAGAAGGCTGCTAGCGTCCCGTCCTCAGATAGCGAGTGGTATGAGGAAGATTAGAGGAGTTTGTTTTGACTGGATGACTCTGGTCGTTTTTTTGTTAAGGGTTTGAGCCCTGTTTTCTCCTATGGAGATTTTTGTAATCGTGGTTGCTTGTTTTTTTGGCTTCTCCTCCTTGGAGAATGACCATCGAATAAATTTTTTAGCGCTTATCCAAAAAAAAAACAATTGGAATTATAGTCAACAAGTTAATTGCATTTCACAGATTTTATTGGATTTGTAGTCGGAATAAGAATATTTATTATATAAAGAAAGAAACTAAAGATTCAAAAGTGCACATTGGTCTGAAATTCTGCCAAGGAAAAGGGTACTAAAAGACTAATAGTAAAACACCAAAGATGAAATCAAAATCTTCTGTATCCTCATTACCTTCCAATCCTAACGAGGCTTGGGACTATCACATGAACCTCCATGTAACTGTAATTAATGTTACGATTCTTAACTCGACGAAATTTGTTTTTTCCTATGTCGTACCAAAACAAGTGACGATCTTCCACTTTGACTAAGATTTTGTTTTCACATGCTGAAAAACATATGGGAATCACACTCGGAAACCAAAAATCTATCACACTCTGATACCAAAAACGCTTTAGCATAGCTTTAGGATCCGATATCACCAAAAATTCAATCCAACGCCGAGAATATGATGACCCTAATTGTCCCTTATAGTCACATTCCATCAGCCAAAGTTGCGCCCAAAATTTATCATGGTCTTGTTTATAGCACACGAAACACAACCAACCATCAAACACCGTCAGATAACAAGACACCGTCGGAGAATAATCGAATACAACATCAAAACAAGGAGGATCCACCTTGTGAAACTCCTCTTCCGCAAGAACAAAGCATAGAATCTTTTTCATCTGCCTTTCGTCGCACCAATACAGAGCGCCATCAACGCATTTTCCTTCTCCTTGGTACTCACTCAATTGGAAACGACAATCATCGTCTAATACACCATCAAATCTAGATTTCTTCCATGTACCATTATCAACATTGTAGATCATAAGCTCAAGAACACGATCGTCCCTTCTGATTATTGTGACCAACTTGTAATGACCGTGAACACGATCGTACCCAAATCCGATAAAATCAACATTGCCATCGCCAGCAGGGTTCGGAGGTACCACGTGACGTTCCTTCGTAGTTGGGTTCAACACGGCCATCTCTTGACTAGGATGGTGTTGGAGAACAAGCAGACCTTCACACGAGGCGATTACATAAGCGTCACGACGAGGGCTGTCATGGTCATCGTCGAATGGATTATGAATTTCTCTAGGTTTAGGGTTTCTATCTTCTATTGAGTCCAACTCGAACCGGTAATTGTGGTACAACCCACAACCACCAGAAACGTAGTCTTGTTTCTTAATGACTAGAAAAGGTGAGGTACTGCGCTGAGATCGAAGTTGGGAGAGATACGAATCAGTAGAGTTTATTAAGGAACGCCATGAATTGGAGACACACGTGAAGCGCATAAGATCCTTGTCCGGCACTCGGCTGATGATGTCGGTGATTAAGTCCTCTGGTAACTCTAGAGATTGTTTACTTCTTTTCTTTTTCTTTCCCATGGTGGCTACTTCTCCTTCTCTTGAGAGTATGTATCAGATGGAGAGTTTGATTTGTGTTAATGAATTGGTAGCGTTAGGGTTTGACCTAAACCTAATATATACTCGTAGGAGAGCCAAACATGATTGCTGCATAAATAATTAACTACAATTAAGGTTATGAAAAACGGCAGATACAAGTCGAATATGGCTAACTTCCTAAATTTTAATTGGAGATTTTTTTTGAACAAAAGGTGCAATATTATAAATCATATATGCAGGGGGGAAAAAGCTGCGCCTAAACCCTAGATGGGGCAAAGGAGATCGGCGGCCATGGCCTTGGTTTTCATGATGTGGGGTGATCGTCATACCAATCCAAGGTATGGACAAACGCAACGTGTTGTTTCGATTCTCTTTGACATGGCCGGTCCCAGCTTTGGCGATTTCGCGAAGGGGAAGCAACCGTGTGCGGCGGTTCTGCGTGCGGCCGGGAGGTGCTCGTTCGTCTCAGATCAGGGAGATGGAATGGGGGTAAGTCTTTTGTGGTCGGTGTTGTCGTTGAATTCTCTGATTTTCTAATGGATTTTGGGGACTCAATCGACGAATTTAGGCTCGATTTTTTGGGGGAAATCGGGTCTTGTTGCCCCACTTCCGACGGCGGCGCTGTTGGGGTGGTCGGTGGTGCAGTCGGAAGTGATGGGCGGTGTGACATCTCTCTTTGCCGAAGTAACGCCTGAGTGTGACTGGGGAACGAGAGAAACGCCTGGCCGGCAGAGTTTCCTAGTTGTTCCTCTTTTAGATCGGGTCGTCGGAGAGTATAAAGGTAGTCGGGACCTGGTTTGGTTAAGGGGTAGCTGGGTTGGCGGTTTGAGTCCGGGAGATCAGATGGGAGAGGCGGAGGAATCAGAGGGTTCACCGGTACCAGAGGAAGGCTCAAATGCAGTAGCGGCGGGGGGGCGCAAGCACCCCCGCCTCCTGGAATGAGTCTGAGGTGGCCAGGAAGGGGGTGGTCGACTGTGACCCCTTCCTGGCGAACAGATGGCGAGGGTACCATCGACAGTCGTTATCTGTCTCCCCTACCAGTCCGGTGTCAGCATCCCCGCGTTCAGGAGCCCTAACATTATCAGTCAAGGGAGGACGACGCACGCTGACTCACCGGGGGAGATGGCGGTCCACCAGTATTCCCCTCTCACTTGGCTGGCTTGGCCAGTGTCATTTGGTAGAAGTATGTTGTATCGGTATCCAGGGTTCCGCTGGATGCTACCGCAGATGTCCCCCTTCAACTGCCCCTAAGCATCGAGCAACTTTAAGTTTTTGTTATTGCTTTCTGTTATTTAGTTGGGTTCTATCCTGTAAGATGAGTACAATTATGTGCTCGTCAAACTATCTCTTTTTCCAGTAATAATATTACCTGTTCTTCTAAAAAAATCATATATGCAGCTCTGTTAGGGTTTCGTCTAGTACTAGGGTTTTGCGTTTTGACTTCCCTTTACACGCGATTATGAGTTCACGATCGTCGGAGGAGAGATCAAGGTCCCCAGTCTCGGTTGGCGAAGCAGAGAGTCGGATTGGGGGAGAGGGACGTCGGCAGGGGTGTTCATGGCAGGAGTTCGGCGAGGACGACTTGGAGAGGGTCTCGCAGGGAAGTCGGCCGAGTAGTCCCGGGGTGGAACCGGACTTGGAGGAGAAGAACGGGGATGAGCAGGACTGGTCGGAGGAGCAGGAGCGGTCGCCGGGATCACCGGTTCTCTCCTCTCCGTCGAACTAGTCGCCATGCAGACCGGAGGAGCCGCTAGTCTTCTCAGCGATGCAGACGACGGAGCCACGAAGGGAGGGCGGCCGTCCTCGTCGTGTGTAGGCTATAGGCCCTCGGCCAAAGGCGTGGCGGCGTCCGGCTACTCGGACGGCGGAGGAGGTACTGCCGAGGGAGGAGGAGGTGTCGGGGGAGTCTCTTAAGGACGGAGCGGCTCTCATCCCGATTGTGATCTCCTCGGCAACGGAAGAGACTGATTCGGAGACCCTGGAGGCGGCGGCGTGGAAGATCAGGAAGGGCAAGGCGTCGGCGACTATGCAGGAGGACGTCGAGCCTGCTAGGGTTCCGGGAGGTGCTGATACGGGCCTGGGCCTAATGGCAGATGCGAGGAGAGCAGGTCATCAGGACCGGGCCGGGCCGAACGGTTTTCGACGACGGGTTTCGCCACGAGAGGCCTGACACCCGGGGGTGGGCTCGGACCCGATGGGTCAAGGGCGTGGTCCGCACTTGGGCTGGACCCGTGGTGGGCAGGAGGACGTGGCCCGATGGGCGGCACGCTACGGGTCGAGACCAGGGCAGACTCACGCTGGGTCCGTGGATCAGGGTTGGTTGGGTCCTGCGGGGATCCGTCAGGGTCAACCTTATGGGGATAAGTGTTAGTCTTAGTGCCCGTAGTTCAATCATAAATGTCCAAATGTATATATCATCATTAGCAATAAGATTAAAGCGACTTTCTATTACTTATGTGTTGGAGTAATATATCGATGTGATTTCTGATCTATGCCCACCATGCGAATAGAACCATAGATCGAGATGGATCACACTCGATGGGTCCCTAGTCAATAAAGCTTCACTAGAAGCGACTAGTATGAAAGATGGCTCTTCATGGCTTACGTTCTGTTAGTCATTGGAATGAGATTCCGGAGTCTGATCATAGATATCATGTGGGACATGATATTGGACGACCCGCCCTGAATATGTGCCATAGATTGAGTCATTAACATATTCAGTGTCGTAGCTTGTCATGTATCCTTAGACCAAGGAGTCTTTGTGATCACTATGCAGTCAACAACTAAGTTTGACCTGAGCCTAACGTTGTCCGTAACAGGGCTTCCATAACGGCCAGGATTGGCTTGGGGACGGGTTGCATGAGTGACACGAAAGACGGCTAAGGGATTTATCCCTCATACTGAGGTATGGGAAAGATATCGGTTCTCGGCCGCTTGATCGAGAGTGACTGAAAGAATAGCATGGCCATGCACATGATACTAGGTATCATATATTCAGTCATCTCACATATCAAGGAACAGTGATTGAGAATAATAAGGATGACGGCTCTATGCCTTATCTCAATCAGGATATCGGAGATAAAAGGAAAATGACAGGGACGACAGAAAGGTTAGAATCGATTGGTTCGGTTCGCTATGTAGTGTCAGGCAATACTAAAGTCTCGTTAGTTGCCACTTATATAGGATCAAGTAAAATGGGATTTTACGTTGATCTATCGACATGCATAGACCTAAGGGTCACACCGAAGGATGAAACTCATTGACACATTTATGGAGAATGGCCAAAAGAGAGTTGTCTCGGGACATGACCAAAACTGGGTTTTGGGTCATGTGCCCGTAAGTGAATAGGACATTACGGATCAAGACAAGGCTTGGAGTCTTGGGATTGATCGCATTGGATAATGTGGGACATTTCCAGTATGGAAGGCTTGGAGGCGATGAGCACGTCACGGGACCTCGTTGGGAATGGCCATGGGCCATGTTCCAAGAGGCCCATGAAAGGCCCATGCAACCAAGGCCCATGGAACTAATTAATCAAGTCTTGATTAATTAGTACTAAGTAAGCAAGACAAGGATTAAGGTGTTGGTGATTCACCACCTAACCCATCTTGTCTTGCCATACTTAGCACCATGCTTGTCTTACTTCACACCATGCTTCACACCTTACTTGTCCTTGATGGTTGTTGATGGTTTAAGTCATCTTTTTCCTACAACAAATCACAAGACAAGAAAAGAAACACAACTTCTCTCCCTCTCACACTACAATTTCGAGTTTGGCACTTTTCCCCCCTCTTGTTGTGTTCTTGAGTCATCTAAAGAAGAACTACGTGGCTTTGATTCCAATTGGATACGTAGGCGTCTTGGAGACTCAAGCCGATCATCGTTTCTTTGGTGTTCTCTTCCTTTTCTTGAACTAGTTGGTAAGGAAACATCCATATTGTTTATTCTCTTGTGTATCTAATATTTGGTAGTGTTCTATGACATGGTCTCGAGTTATTTCCGCTGCAAGTATGTGTTCATACCCTCCATCGAGACCCAACAGTGGTATCAGAGCCGTGCTACCTTCGGGATTCACAAGAGAACTTTCGGTTTTGCTTGCTAGTTTCGGTTTTGCATGTTAATTTGCTAAATTGTTTGATAACATGTTTTAAATTCTTGTTTATGGGTTTAATGCATGAAAAATGAATTTTTGAAAAGTTTATCAAATCTGGAATTTTTGAAAAAAATTTGATTTTTCGGGTCTCGGGAGCGGGACTCTCGGGGAGCCGAAACCGGGACCGAACGGGGCTCCATTGGACGGAGCTAGGCCAAGCATGACCATTGGATGGTCAATATGCCGAGCTAAACTGTTTTGTTAGTCATGACGAGTTTGGAACCGTCTTGATGAACTCAAAAATCAAATGTTCAAAAGTTTCAATTTTGAACGGTTTCGATAAACCGAGTATCAAAAAATTTCGAAACTTGGCAATTAATTAAAACCGGAAAATCACATGATGTTTGATAACATGCTTGTTTGATAACACGATGTGTGATGTGATGTTGGCATGGTGTACATAATAGCCCCGAGTTTGATTTAATTATTTATCGCTTTTCACGGCCTGCGAGCCGTTAGAGTTAGCGTGTAATTATTTTTTCGAGGTGTGGTCGTCGTACCACTTATTTGTAATATTTATTAATTCCCGACCTGTGATTCGTGTATTAAATTGTAATATTTTACTCAAGACGAAGAAAGGGCGAAAAGGTCATTTGGTGGCTTCTCGGGTTTTGACATCGGCTTGGAGTCGGTGGAGCTCAAGAAGCTAGTGGGAGTTAGTTTAGTGGGCTATTATGTACATATTTAACGCTTTATGCTTGGTTTAGTTTTTGCATGATCATTTCTATGTGTTTTAGAATTGCATGTTTAACTTAATTTACCGAGCATATCACCTCACATGCAAAGATAAAATTGGTTTTAATCATTGTCTGTGAGCCCTTAGAATCGTCATTACATTGGATGTAGTTGACGGGTTCGAAGGAAGAATTACATTGGATGTAATTGGAGGCATCATTACATTTGGAATGTAGTTGATGTGCTCATCGCATCTAGGATGTGCCAAAAGTTTAAAACACAACCGGACAAGTAAAAACGGGTCATGTCCAATACCTCCCAATTATCAACACCTTACTACCTCCCCGTCCTATGGGTGTCGTGCGCATTAGCGGAGCATCCATGGGAAAGCGGGGTAGTAGGTTTGGACGACATGTGTAGGTGTCGTGCGCATTAGCGGAGCACCCACATAGTGACGGGCCATAGTTGAAAATTGGTGGACCCGACTACGATTCTCAGCCTGAGGTTGAGCTAGGGTATTAGATAGGGTAAGCCGTGTACATGAGTACATACCCTAGCCCAAGAGTCACATTGGATGTGATTGGATGGAGTCCTACCTACATAGCTCGATTAAGTGGTGAGCATTAGTTCAGCTTAATCGGGTGAATCAAGGATCTTGGTTTTAGGTTCTAAAGGTTTAGAATCAATTGGTTGGTGTTTGAACTTGATCTTCATAAAATTTATTCAGTTTACTGATTATATTTTGTTTGTCGTGTAGATCAAATGGCAAGTACTTCAGCGAACAATAGTAGTTTGTCACTAAAAACCATTCTTGATAGGATCAAGCTAAGTGGGACAAACTACTTGGACTGGGACAGAAACTTGAGGATAGTCCTCAAATTCGAGCGCAAAGAATATGTCCTAGACCAGGCTATCCCTGAGGAGCCAGCTAATAATTCCATTAGGGCCGTTAAGGATGCATACCAAAAGCACCTTAGCGATTCTATAGATGTGGCATGTATTATGCTGGGCTGCATGGAGTCTGATCTCCAAGACCAGTTCATGGAGTACTCTGATGATCCCTATACTATGATGGGGATCATAAAGGGTATGTTCAAGGAAAGGGCACGTATCGTGAGATACAATGTCCTTAATGAACTTCTCTCCTGCAAAATGTCAGCAGGAGTCTCCGTGGGTCCTCATGTCCTAAAGATGAAGGGGCATCTCGAACATCTTAATCGACTGGGTCTTAAGATAGAGAACGAGATGGTAGCGGATGTGGTTCTGCGTTCCCTTCCTCGTTCATATGCTACGTTCGTCATGAACTATCATATGCACGACATGGACAAGACCATTTCAGAGTTGCATGGAATGTTGGTAACTGCTGAAAAGAACGTCAAGGATCAGGGATCCAAGGATGTTCTGATGGTCAGACAGGGAAACAGTTTCAAGAATAAGGGAACTGTTAGTGGTAAGGGCAAGGCCCCTATGCACTTGGCAGGAAAGATGAGGCATCCGAAGCGTCCTAACCCTCCTAGGACCGGGGAGTCCTCAAGGAAGGGGAAGGATGTCGAGAATGTTTGCTTCTACTGTCAACAGCCTGGTCACTAGAAGAAAGATTGCAGGAAGTTTCTGGATGATCTGAAGAAGGGCGGTGGGACTGTGCCTTCATCAGGTATTTTCTTTATAGAGCTAAATCTCACTACTTCCAAAGAATCATGGGTATTGGATACCGGGGCTGAATCTCACATTTGTACTAATGTGCAGTGGCTGGAAGGTAGGAGAAGCTTGAAGAAGGACGAGGTGGACCTCAGAGTGGGCAACAAGACTAGAGTTGTGGCGACTGCTGTAGGATCCATAAGCCTTCTTTTGCCAAGTGGGCTAGTTTTTGTTTTGAACAATGTATATTGTGTACCTACTTTCAGTAGGAATATTGTATCTATTTCTTTGTTGGACAAGGAAGGATACAATTTTGATGTTGGAAATGGGATTTTCAATATTTTATGCAATGATATATTTTATGCTAGCGCCAAAATGGTTGGAGGATTGTACATATTGGATATGGATAACAATGCCTCAAGCTCTATATATAATGTAAATACCAAGAGGTCTAAGTCCAATGATTTAGACCAAACTCTTTTATGGCATTGTCGTTTAGGCCACATAAACGAGAAACGCATATCAACACTTCACAAGTGTGGACTTCTTAGTCCATTCGAATTTCATTCGATTGATAGATGCGAATCTTGTTTGATGGGAAAACTGACTAAAGCGCCCTTCATCGGTCGCGGTGAAAGGGCGGGTGACTTATTGGGGCTAATACACTCGGATGTGTGTGGACCAATGAGCACACTTTCCAGGAGGGGTTTTAGCTACTTTATCACATTTACTGACGACTTCAGTAGATATGGTTATGTCTATTTGATGAGACATAAGTCTGAAGCTTTTGATAAATTCAAAGAGTTTAAGACTGAAGTAGAAAACCAGCTCGGGAAAAGTATTAAAGCACTTCGATCAGATCGAGGTGGAGAATACTTGACCACAGAGTTTTTAGATCATCTAGCAGAAAGTGGGATCCTTTCGGAATGGACTCCTCCCGGAACACCACAATTGAATGGTGTGTCCGAACGGAGAAATCGGACTTTATTGGATATGGTCCGGTCCATGATTAGTGGGACTGATCTCCCAATCTCTTTCTGGGGTTATGCTCTGGAGACGGCCGCATTTATTTTGAATCGGGCTCCGACGAAGGCTGTGGAAGGGACACCATTTGAGAAATGGCGCGGGAGAAAGCCCGTTTTGTCCTTCCTGAAGATTTGGGGTTGCGAGGCTTATGTGAAACGTTTAGTTCCGACTAAGCTCAAACCAAGATCTGATAAATGCACCTTCGTTGGGTATCCCAAAGAAACAATGGGGTACTACTTCTACAAACCCAGCGAGAACACGGTGTTCGTCGCTCGGGGTGGGGTCTTTATGGAAATGGAGTTTATTTCCAAAGACGTTAGTGGGAGGGCTGTACATCTAGAAGAAATTCAGGGTGGTACAGATCCAACTGATCCACTGGACAACCCTGTAGAAGAGCCTGAGATGGTCGTAGAGCAAGGACCAGTTCCTGCAACAATTCCAGAAGGTCCAAGGCGATCTGAAAGGGTTAGTCGTCCACCTCCGAGATATGGTTACTTTGTGTCTGGAGGTGACGGTGAGCTTGTGGTGGATCACGATGATCCAGCTACATTTCAGGAAGCTGTGGACGGACCCGGCTCTGAGTTATGGCTGGGAGCCATGAGGGAGGAAATGCAATCCATGTCGGACAACCAAGTCTGGGAACTGGTTGATCCCATCGGTGGTGTAAGAACCATCGGATGCAAATGGATCTTCAAGGTGAAGATGGACATGGAAGGCAACCCTCAGACCTACAAAGCCCGACTGGTGGCGAAAGGTTATAGGCAGATCCAAGGGATTGACTATGAGGAAACCTTTTCCCCAGTGGCTATGGTCAAATCTATCCGAATTCTTCTTGCCATAGCTGCATATCACGATTACGAGATATGGCAAATGGATGTCAAAACCGCTTTCCTAAACGGAAATTTGTCGGAGGACGTTTATATGTCTCAACCCGAAGGTTTTGTCGATCCGAAGAATAAGGGAAAGACTTGTAAGTTGTTGAAATCCATTTATGGATTGAAACAAGCTTCTCGGAGTTGGAACCTTCGTTTTGATGAAGCTGTAATTGGATTTGGCTTTATCAAGAATGAAGATGAACCTTGCGTTTACAAGAAGGCAAATGGGGGTATGATTACCTTTCTGGTGTTGTATGTCGATGACATACTACTCATTGGAAACGACATCCCAACCTTGCACGAGACTAAAGCTTGGTTAGGGAAGTGTTTCTCAATGAAGGACTTAGGCGATGCTGCTTATATCTTAGGGATTAAGATATATAGAGATCGCACCAAGAGGGTCTTGGGTTTAAGTCAAAGCACCTATGTGAACAAGGTATTGAGTAGGTTCTCAATGCTTGATTCCAAGAAAGGACTCTTACCCGCACGTCATGGCGTTCATCTCAACAAGACTCAGTGTCCTAAGACACCTGATGAGCTGAAAAGAATGATGCGAATCCCATACGCTTCGGCGGTAGGATCGATCATGTATTCCATGATATGCACGAGACCGGATGTCTCATATGCCTTGAGTTGTACCAGCAGACATCAGTCTAACCCTGGTGAGGAACACTGGATAGCGGTCAAAGAGATTCTCAAATATTTGAGAAGAACTAAGGACGCGTTTATAGTGTACGGGGGAAAAGATGATTCTGAACTAGTTGTTAATGGATATGTAGACGCTAGTTTCCAGACAGATCCAGATGACTTTAGAAGTCAGTCAGGATATGTGTTCACGCTGAATGGCGGAGCTTTCAGCTGGAAGAGCGTGAAGCAAGACACCATCGCTGACTCCACGACAGAGGCCGAGTACATAGCGGCTGCAGAGGCGGCCAAGGAGGCTGTGTGGATTAGGAAGTTCACGGCAGGGTTGGGTGTAATCAAAAACCCATCCAGCCCGGTGAACCTATTTTGCGACAACACAGGGGCTATTGCGCAAGCTAAAGAGCCCAGATCGCATAACAAATCCAAACATGTACTGCGGCGATATCACCTCATCAGAGAGATACTGAACCGAGGCGATGTGAAGATCACCTATATTGGAACTGATGATAACATAGCCGACCCGTTGACTAGGGCAAGTGGGAGATTGTTAGTCTTAGTGCCCGTAGTTCAATCATAAATGTGCAAATGTATATATCATCATTAGCAATAAGATTAAAGCGGCTTTCTATTACTTATGTGTTGGAGTAATATATCGATGTGATTTCTGATCTATGCCCACCATGCGAATAGAACCATAGATCGAGATGGATCACACTCGATGGGTCCCTAGTCAATAAAGCTTCACTAGAAGCGACTAGTATGAAAGATGGCTCTTCATGGCTTACGTTCTGTTAGTCATTGGAATGAGATTTCGGAGTCTGATCATAGATATCATGTGGGACATGATATTGGACGACCCGCCCTGAATATGTGCCATAGATTGAGTCATTAACATATTCAGTGTCGTAGCTTGTCATGTATCCTTAGACCAAGGAGTCTTTGTGATCACTATGCAGTCAACAACTAAGTTTGACCTGAGCCTAACGTTGTCCGTAACAGGGCTTCCATAACGGCCAGGATTGGCTTGGGGACGGGTTGCATGAGTGACACGAAAGACGGCTAAGGGATTTATCCCTCATACTGAGGTATGGGAAAGATATCGGTTCTCGGCCGCTTGATCGAGAGTGACTGAAAGAATAGCATGGCCATGCACATGATACTAGGTATCATATATTCAGTCATCTCACATATCAAGGAACAGTGATTGAGAATAATAAGGATGACGGCTCTATGCCTTATCTCAATCAGGATATCGGAGATAAAAGGAAAATGACAGGGACGACGGAAAGGTTAGAATCGATTGGTTCGATTCGCTATGTAGTGTCAGGCAATACTAAAGTCTCGTTAGTTGCCACTTATATAGGATCAAGTAAAATGGGATTTTATGTTGATCTATCGACATGCATAGACATAAGGGTCACACCGAAGGATGAAACTCATTGACACATTTATGGAGAATGGCCAAAAGAGAGTTGTCTCGGGACATAACCAAAACTGGGTTTTGGGTCATGTGCCCGTAAGTGAATAGGACATTACGGATCAAGACAAGGCTTGGAGTCTTGGGATTGATCGCGTTGGATAATGTTGGACATTTCCAGTATGGAAGGCTTGGAGGCGATGAGCACGTCACGGGACCTCGTTGGGAATGGCCATGGGCCATGTTCCAAGAGGCCCATGAAAGGCCCATGCAACCAAGGCCCATGGAACTAATTAATCAAGTCTTGATTAATTAGTACTAAGTAAGCAAGACAAGGATTAAGGTGTTGGTGATTCACCACCTAACCCATCTTGTCTTGCCATACTTAGCACCATGCTTGTCTTACTTCATACCATGCTTCACACCTTACTTGTCCTTGATGGTTGTTGATGGTTTAAGTCATCTTTTTCCTACAACAAATCACAAGACAAGAAAAGAAACACAACTTCTCTCCCTCTCACACTACAATTTCGAGTTTGGCACTTTCCCCCCCTCTTGTTGTGTTCTTGAGTCATCTAAATAAGAACTACGTGGCTTTGATTCCAATTGGATACGTAGGCGTCTTGGAGACTCAAGCCGATCATCGTTTCTTTGGTGTTCTCTTCCTTTTCTTGAACTAGTTGGTAAGGAAACATCCATATTGTTTATTCTCTTGTGTATCTAATATTTGGTAGTGTTCTATGACATGGTCTCGAGTTATTTCCGCTGCAAGTATGTGTTCATACCCTCCATCGAGACCCAACAATAAGGGGTTTAAACCGTTTGTGACTCGAGGAGATCCTTCTCGCTGTGAGGGGAACCATGTGGGGGACTGTCACGCCCCAAATCAAGTTTTGACCGGATTCGAGACGTGACTCAAGTTGAAATAAGTTATAGGATAAACAATAGATAAAAGTTCCAAAATTTCATACAAACTCCGTCAAAACGACATATCAGAAGGATGTTTAAAATAACGTGAGTCACAGCTCAACATAAATAGTCAAATGAAAAGCGTCCAACACAAGAGACCAACATATCTCTAGTGAAAACCCGAAGAGTCCCAAGCTCCCTAGCCTCGACTTCCCTAGACATCCAGTACTCCTAGAAAACAGTTAGAAACCAAAGGGGATGAGCTGACGCTCAGTAGGAAAAACCTTAATGATTCAACCCTTAAGTTAAAGATGAACTGTCTACGAATGTAACCCGAACGACAGGACGATATATTAAATAAGGAAAAAGATAAGAATAAGAAATAACTGCAACAACGTAATAGTATCCAAGTAACAGTGACATAAATAAATTCATAATAAATAATTTGAAGGACGAATAATAATAAACTGGGAAATATCAGTATCTTGCCAACCACTTGCTTTCTCAAGCCTCCGATCCATGAATAGGTTCTGGGATCACCTCGGTTCCCATAATCCGATCCACCAGAGTATCCACATCACGTCAGATTTTCCCTCGGTCCAGAGGAGGTACATGCACCGAGGCACCGAAACTAATTCGGAAGTGCCACCTATGGACCATATGTCATAGGGGACCAAGTAGTGCACCCACTGGGATGCATTTCCTTGGGGTGAAACCATAAGTAATCCTTTCCCCGCAGGGTAAAATGTCCAGTTTCCCGCAGGCCCAATAATCCATGCCCCGCAGGGTCCCATAACCAATTGCCCGCAGGCCCAATAATCAACGCCCCGCAGGTTCCCATAGCCAATTGCCCGCAGGCCCAATAATCAATGCCCCCCAGGATCTGCCAATACTCAACTCTCATAATATCCAGTAACCAATACTCTCACACTCTAAAACTCGGTCAATAACTCACTGTAACTGGCCAACTCCAACCACCTCATCGGCACCGGATTACCCCCCCCCCCCCCCCCCCCCCCGGTGTAGTACCAAACCAAACAAACAAATAGCTAAACCAATAAATGAGTATACAATCAAGAATAAGAAAAAGGGAAAAAGTAATTCGTTCACCCATCAAGCATCACACATCGGAACACACTTTCATCATAACCAAGACAACAACACCATTTCATACTTACCGTGTACTTACCTGTCTCCAACCATCGGTACATCGATCACCTGATTGTACCCCTTTAGCACAATCAGTCATACTCGATCATCCGTTCAACCAACAATTATATCAGCATAAATACTAGATCAACCGAGTATACATTCCACCAATCCATCATCATGTGAATACACCAAATAGCATTCAATCATACGAGCTAATCTAGTTTCATTAGACTCTTAAGTTAACCGAGCAATTAGCAACCAAGCATGTGAACCTAGCACACAACTAATCCGAGAGCTCTTCACAACCTCTCTACCAGTAAATCAATTTCCCAAGTATTGAAAGCACACTCCACTAATTGTCATCGTCCTAACATGCATACTAGACTCATCCATTTATTAGTAATTGAAATACGATTATTCTAGTTATTCGCATCCTATAGGCAATTCTAGGACCTCTCCGATTTTATTATCCTAATCATGCATTCTAAGCGGTAATTAAATAATTAAGGCTTTCCCTACCTTGCGGTCTTCCTACGAACAAATACTCCTATCAACAGCTGTCCGGCTCGCCTCGTCACCTCGGCGAAGTCCCAGCTACGAATCTGGGTTTACACACAAACGATCCAAATCAGATCGGGTCCAGATTACCCAGTTCTTTAAATTAACAGTTTTTTCATTTCCGATGATTAAACCGTTTAATCCGATAAAAGTCCGACTTAGTCCCAAGCGTCGTTTAAATCAGTTTTAATTTTAATTAAACGAATCAGTCCCAAACGGTCCGTATCCGATCCAGTCCCGGAGTCAGGCCCAAGTCCGGACCCGAAGTCCAGAGTCAGTCCGGGCCATGGCCCAGACCAGATTCGAGCCCAAGGCCCAAATCTTGTCTAGGCCGAGGCCCAGCTGAGCTCCGAGCCCGAGCCCAAATCTTGTCTTCGTCCGGTCGGAGCTGAAGACGCCGTGGCTGAGGTTAGGTTTCCGGCGACTCCGGCGGCGGTGGCGTCAGGGTTTCGACGGCGGCTCCGGCGTCTGATGGGTTGACAGAGGGCCAGGACTCAATGGAAACGAGGGTTGGGGTGAGGTCCGAACCCTCCTGGCCAGATATGGCGGCCAACTGGCTCGCCGGCAACGTGAATCGCGGATCTGGAACTCGGAGAGTTCCGGCGACGCTCCCGACCTCCTCTGTGAGCCTGACGCCCCTTGAATCGACGCGAGAAGAAGGAGTAGAGGGAGGAACCGGTGAGGAACGACTCACCGTGCGAAGCTCCGCCTGAATCAGGCGCGGTGGAGCTCGTCCCCGTCGGCGGCGGCGTCGAATCGAAGAGGAAGATGACGGGTGAGGGTGCTGGGTTTCTGGTACGACGGGTAGAAGAAGACGGGGAAGAAGAGAAGGAGGATGGGTGTTAGCTCGGGGAAGAAGTGATGGTGGCCGGAGAAGGAGTGGAGAGCGGCGGCGTCGGAGGGTTTCGGTTCGAAGGGAGAGAGACGCTCTCGTCTCAGGAGGTGTGCAGCGTTTCTGAGGCTGAAGAGGGTGGAAGGTGCTTTTAAGGGTAGGGTTTCGATGCGGATTGGGCCTGGGGTCGTCTGGGATTCGCGCGAGGTATGGGCTCGCTCGGCTCAGGCCCACCTCGTGTCTCCTGCCCTGTCCAGCCCAGAACCAGCCCTTTTTTTCTTTTCTTTTGCTTAAAAACCAAACTTGATGCAAAAACAACCCCCCAAGTAAGAGTTTTCACTTTAATACCCTTCTAAACCAAACCGGGTTTTACAGTCTACCCTCCTTAAAGAAATTTCGTCCTCGAAATTTAAAGCAGACATACCTCAAGCGTCAAACAGGTGGGGATACTTCTCCCGGATCTCGTCCCCACGCTCCCAGGTCGACTCAGCCCCTTGGTGCCTCCACTTTACTTGAACCAACGGAATAGTCGTCTTCCGCAATACTTTCTCTCCCGTATCCACAATCCTGATAGGCTGCTCCTCATAAGAGACATCATCTGCTACCATAATATCTGCCCATTCGATAACATGAGAGGGATCCGCCGTGTATTTCCGCAGTTGGGATACATGGAAAACGTTATGCACGTTCCCAAGCTGCGGTGGCAAGGCTAATCGATAAGCTACAACTCCGATCCTCTCTAAGACCTCAAATGGTCCAATGAAGCGCGGGGATAGCTTTCCTCCTCCACGATTGAATCGTAGTAGGCCCTTCTTCGGGCTCACACTCAGAAATACGTGGTCTCCGACCAGGAACTCAAGTGGTCTACGCCGTCGGTCTGCATAACTCTTCTGACGACTCTGTGCGGTCTTCAGCCGATCTCTGATCAAGGTGACCTTCTCTGTCGTCTCTCGGACCATGTCCGGTCCCAGTAAGTTCCGATCCCCTACCTCGGCCCAACACACCGGCGACCTACACGGTCTGCCGTATAAGGCCTCAAATGGTGCCATACCAATGCTGGACTGGTAACTGTTGTTGTAAGCGAACTCTGCCAAGGGTAGATGATCCTCCCATGATCCCTGAAAGTCAAGCACACAAGCTCGAAGCATGTCTTCCAAAATCTGAATGGTGCGCTCTGACTGTCCATGTGTCTCAGGATGGTAAGTTGTACTCAACAGTAGTTCAGTCCCCAAAGCCTTTTGTAGGCTCTTCCAAAATCTGGATGTGAAACGAGGGTCTCTATCAGATACCACTGACACTGGTACCCCATGTAGACGAATAATCTCCCTGACGTACAGACGTCCCAACATGTCCACAGTATCCGTCATCCTCATAGCTAGAAAATGTGCCGACTTGGTCAGTCGATCAACCACCACCCAAACGGCATCATGTCCCTTGGACGAACTCGGTAAACCACTCACAAAATCCATAGTAACGTGTTCCCACTTCCATTCGGAGATCGGTAAAGGCTGTAGCAAACCAGAGGGACGCCGATGTTTCGCCTTCACCTGCTGACAGGTAAGACACCTCGAAACAAAGAGTGTAACTGCCTTGCGCATCCCCTCCACCAGAACTGTCGTCGGATGTCTCTATACATCTGGGTGCCACCGGGATGCACTGCAAGTCGTGAGTGGTGACACTCTCTCAACACTGTGTCCCTACAATCTCGGGGTACAAACAACCGTCCCCTAAATCGAAGTCCCTGATCTGCACTCAACTCCCAGTCATCGATCTTCTCTCCAGCTACCAGTCTCCCACGAATCCCCATCGCCTCAGCATCCTCGGTCTGTGCCTCTAGCACCCGAGTAACCATAGTGGGTTGAGCCACCAATGCACATAAGGCCATACCATCTGTGATCTCCTCAAGGTCAAGTCGAAATGAGCTCAGCTCCTCCAGCATGTTCCACTCTCGGACTGCCATGCTGGCCACACAATGAGTCGACTTTCTGCTCAGGGCATCTGCGACGACATTCACCTTGCCCGGATGGTAGAGCAGCTCGAAGTCGTACTCCTCAAGTAACTTCATCCATCGCCTCTGGCGCATGTTCAGGTCGCGCTGAGAGAAAATGTACTTGAGGCTCTTGTGGTCTGAGAACACTCTAAACTGCTCACCATACAGGTAGTGTCTCCAACTCTTCAATGCAAAGACTACAACTGCCAGCTCGAGATCATGGGTCGGGTAGTTGCGCTCGTGTACCTTCAATTGCCTGGAGCCGTAGGCAACTACCTTCCCTGACTGCATCAGAACACACCCAAGTCCCTCGCCTGAGGCGTCACAATAAACGTCATAGCCCACTCCTCGCTCCGGAACAATCAACACTGGAGCAGTGGTCAGACGAGCCTTTAGCTCTGAGAACGAATGCTCACACTCGCTAGTCCAAAGGAACTCTGCTCCTTTCCGAGTCAAAGTTGTCATAGGTGCAGCCAAACGAGAGAAGTCCTGAACAAAGCGTCGATAATAACCGGCCAGCCCCAGAAAACTACGGATCTCAAACACGTTCTTGGGCCTTGCCCACTTCGAAACTGCGTCGACCTTTGTTGGGTCAACTAAGATACCATCACGGGACACTACGTGTCCGAGGAATTTCACCTCTGCAAGCCAGAATTCGCACTTCTCCAGGTTCCCATACAGCTGGTGGGTGCGTAACAAGGTCAACACTATCCTCAAGTGTTCCTCGTGTGCCTCTTCGCTAGGCGAGTAGATCAAGATGTCATCAACGAATACTACGAAAAACCGGTCCAGGTAAGGTCTGAATATGCCATTCATCAAGTCCATGAAGGCTGCTGGTGCGTTCGTCAGCCCGAACGGCATCACCAGAAACTCAAAGTGTCCGTAGCGCGTCCGAAACGCGGTCTTCTCCACATCTTCCTTCCGGACCCTCAACTAATAGTAGCCTGATCTTAGATCAATCTTGGAGAAACATGTCGCTCCTCTCAATTGATCGAACAGGTCATCGATCCTCGGCATCGGGTAGCGGTTCTTTACCGTCACCCGGTTTAGCTTCCGATAGTCGATGCACATCCTCAAGGCGCCACCCTTCTTCTTCACGAAGAGGGCGGGCGCTCCCCACGGTGAGACACTAGGGCGGATGAAACCCTTCTCCTGTAACTCTTCGAGTTGGCGCTTCAACTCGACCAACTCGGCTGGCGCGAAACGATAAGGTGCCATCGAGATCGGCGCGGTGCCTGGGATCAAGTCGATCCGGAACTCTATCTCTCGCGCCGGTGGTAAACCTGATAACCCCTCTGGAAACACGTCTGGGAACTCACACACTACTCTCGGCAAGTCTCTGCCACTCTGCACCACTTCGGCCTCCACTCCAGTAGTCAAGGCGGATAGAAGGACTCCGCTCTTGCTACCCAGAACACAAGTGATGATTCTGTCACCAGATCGCACGGTCAACTGCCGCCGAAAGCAATCAATCGTCGCCTGATATCTTGCAAGCCAGTCCACCCCTAAGATCACGTCGAAAGCAGTCATCTCCAGAACGAGAAGGTCACCCAAGAAAGGGCAATCAGCCACTCGAACCTCACAATCTCGACAAACTGTGCTCAACACCACCTCCCCCGTAGCTGGGGTCTCAAGACAAAGGGGTCTACGAAGTGGCTCCGCCACCAAACCCAAGGAACGAGCAAAAGAAGTAGAGATAAACGAATGGGATGCACCCGTATCGAACAAAAAGGAAGCCCACGAATGAAACAATAAACACGTACCCTGAATGGTCTCATGACCGGCATACTGTCTCTCAGCTCTAGCATCTACAACTTCATAAACTCGACCCTGTCGTGCCGGTGGTCCTCCTCTCGGTGGTGGTGGTAGTGCCTCCTGCTGATGGGGCCTAGCCTGATGTCTCGGGGCTACCGCTCCCGCCGCCTAACGCGGAGCTCTCTACTGTAGTGCCTGTCGTGGTCGACCGGGAGGTGCCTGACGAAGCTGTGCCTGCTGTGGCCTCGGTGGAGGTACAGCTCCGACCCGATCGGGGCAAGCGAAAGACAAATGTGCCTGCCGGTCGCATTGGTAACAAGTCCGGTCCTCAACACGCTGCCGCTCAGCAAAACCCTGTGGACGATCCATCGGCCGCTCTGCAGGTCCTCTGCCTCTCGGGCAGTCTCGGGCCAAGTGTCCCGGCTGTCTGCACGTGGGGCAGAACTGAGTCACCGGAGCCGGTCCAACTGCTGCTACTGCTGCTCCTCTTCGCGAACCACTCTGCTGAAACTGAGGCTGGAAGTACCCAGAAGTCCTCTGTCGTCTAGCATCACGCCTCTCTGACGGTCTAAGAAACCCACTCGGTCTCGGCCTGACATCTCGCTCTCTGGCAGTCTCTCGAAAGTGTCTCTCCACAGCTAGAGCCTGGCCCAACAAGGTGGTGTATACCTCTGTCCTCAAAACAATAAGTCGATCCGCAATGGCAGGGATGAGTCCACGCTCAAATCATCTGCAACGACTGTCCTCAGTCTGCACCATCTCGGGTGCGAAGCGAGATAAGGTCAGGAACCTCGCCGCATACTCAGCCACCGTCATCCCCCTCTGTCGTAGATCCACGAACTGCTGGCGTCGATCATCCCGAACCAATCGCGGAAAATACTGCTCTAGGAACAACTGACTGAAGAGCTCGAAATCCTCACCAACGCTGGTCTGCACAGACTGCCACCAGTAAAAAGCCTCACCCTCAAGCTGGAAGGTGGAGAAGGAAACTCTCAGACGTCCCTCAAAAATACCGGACGTATCAAGGTTGCGAGTGATCCGCTCCAACCATAACACTGCTGCCTCTGAGTCAACACTCCCTGAAAAGGTCGGTGTACCCAAACGACGAAAGTCACGAAGTGCCTGAGCCGTGTGGCTATCCATCTGTCCTGGTCTCTCAACAATGACTGCCTCCGTCGCAGACACGGGCTCTGGTGCCGGTGCTGGGGTCTCCTACTGAGCCCTGAGTGCTGCTAGCACTGCGCGTACCACCTCATCAATGGGTGTAGCCTGCGTCGGCTCTGTGACTGGGGTAACTCTCACTAATGACCCTGACGGTCCATCCTCAACGCTCTGGTGCTCTGTGGGAGCAGCATCCTGGGCACCTGCTGCCCTTGCCAGCCCAACAGCTGGTGGCTGACCCTGCCCCAAAGCTGGGCGACTCCTGGTACCTGTCGGGACGTAAACGGGAAGCATCTCGAAAGATCGCTGCAATAGCACGTACATTTCAACTCAGTTTAAAACAAGCGGAACGATTTAAGCAAAATGGGCGCTTTCGAACGTCTCAACGGATCCTAATTGGATCGAGGGTAAGTAGATAAGTCGTATATAATACTCATATAGACAAAGAATTCCGCACCTTGTGCGTCTCACATAGCAAACAGTAAAGCAATCAACTCCCTCAGGAGGCACAATTCACACACAAACACACCCATCACCAGGGTGGAAAGCACAAGCAAGCGTCAGAAATTAAGTCCTTAACTTTCTTATTTACGGTTTTTCTCTTTCCTCAAGTTACTTATCTTTAATCAAATAGTCGATTCGATCTCACATCGTTACAACTTGATTCAGGCGTCCCCGAACCTTGTTGTAACCACTTGACATCTCACTATCACGTTTGACTACAGTGGCGCCCTGTGTCAACCCGTGATAGAACCCACACTTCAGTTTTACAGAAAATTCGGCATGACCTATTCGTATTTTCCACTAACCCTCCCTACTTAAACGGGACAATTATCAATAAAATTACTCAAGTTATAATACTCCAAGAGTTCCCATGCTCTGCAGTTCATACCACAATCAACACAGAGATTTTCATGCTTCGCAAAGTACACACGCAATCAAAGGGTACCAACTTACTCAAATTCGATTCCTTTTCAAAGTTACCCAAATTGGGTCACACCCTTCAAGGTCAAAATCTTAGATAAGTCAAATTACCATAACTGATGTAACACTCAACCCATTTCCCAAATTATAACCATCCGGTTCTTCCAGTAATTCCATTCTTCGATTACCTCCCTTTCGACCGTACCACCCTAACAAAACCAATCCCTAACTTCGTCAACACTCCCATCCATTAATCCTTCAGCTTTAATCCCACAAAACAATCAATCACAGCGATAATGCACTTAACCAAATAACAATCTAATCAACAAGTATCATACAACGGTTCAGTCATTGCTCGCTCACCCAATTTCGACCTCAACCAATCGGTTTCACCGATCACTGCATCTTACAATTAATAAGGTAAGGGTATCCCTCAAGCGACACAAGCGTTATAGTAAGAGGAGTTCAACATTGGGCAACCAAATAAATAGTAAAACTCGAGTCATTCTTACTCTATGCATCAACGTGTTTAACTCCGCATCACTGAGTACTCGACTTAGACTTCCTAACTCTACCCACCTAAAAGACGTTGGTCCGAGGTTTTTGAAAATGGTTCGAAAATTACCACCTGTTTCAAATTAAACCAGGCTCTGATACCAAATTGTCACGCCCCAAATCCAGTTTTGACCGGATTCGAGACGTGACTCAAGTTGAAATAAGTTAAAGGATAAACAATAGATAAAAGTTCCAAAATTTCATACAAACTCCGTCAAAACGACATATCAGAAGGATGTTTAAAATAACGTGAGTCACAGCTCAACATAAATAGTCAAATGAAAAGCGTCCAACACAAAAACCAACATATCTCTAGTGAAAACCCGAAGAGTCCCAAGCTCCCTAGCCTCGACTTCCCTAGACATCCAGTACTCCTGTAAAACAATTAGAAACCAAAGGGCATGAGCTGACGCTCAGTAGGAAAAACCTTAACTATTCAACCCTTAAGTTAAAGATGAACTGTCTACGAATGTAACCCGAACGACAGGACGATATATTAAATAAGGAAAAAGATAAGAATAATAAATAACTGCAACAACGTAATAGTATCCAAGTAACAGTGACATAAATAAATTCATAATAAATAATTTGAAGGACGAATAATAATAAACTGGGAAATATCAGTATCTTGCCAACCACTTGCTTTCTCAAGCCTCCGATCCGTGAATAGGTTCTGGGTTCACCTCGGTTCCCATAACCCGATCCACCAGAGAATCCACATCACGTCAGATTTTCCCTCGGTCCAGAGGAGGTACATGCACCGAGGCACCGAAACTAATTCGGAAGTGCCACCTAAGGACCATATGTCATAGGGGACCAAGTAGTGCACCCACTGGGATGCAGTTCCTTGGGGTGAAACCATAAGTAATCCTTTCCCCGCAGGGTAAAATGTCCAGTTGCCCGAGGCCCAATAATCCATGCCCCGCAGGGTCCCATGACCAATTGCCCGCAGGCCCAATAATCAACGCCCCGCAGGTTCCCATAGCCAATTGCCCGCAGGCCCAATAATCAATGCCCCCCAGGATCTGCCAATACTCAACTCTCATAATATCCAGTAACCAATACTCTCACACTCTAAAACTCGGTCAATAACTCACTGTAACTGGCCAACTCCAACCACCTCATCGGCACCGGATTACCCCCCCCCCCCCCGGTGTAGTACCAAACCAAACAAACAAATAGCTAAACCAATAAATGAGTATACAATCAAGAATAAGAAAAAGGGAAAAAGTAATTCGTTCACCCATCAAGCATCACACATCGGAACACACTTTCATCATAACCAAGACAACAACACCATTTCATACTTACCGTGTACTTACCTGTCTCCAACCATCGGTACATCGATCACCTGATTGTACCCCTTTAGCACAATCAGTCATACTCGATCATCCGTTCAACCAACAATTATATCAGCATAAATACTAGATCAACCGAGTATACATTCCACCAATCCATCATCATGTGAATACACCAAATAGCATTCAATCATACGAGCTAATCTAGTTTCATTAGACTCTTAAGTTAACCGAGCAATTAGCAACCAAGCATGTGAACCTAGCACACAACTAATCCGAGAGCTCTTCACAACCTCTCTACCAGTAAATCAATTTCCCAAGTATTGAAAGCACACTCCACTAATTGTCATCGTCCTAACATGCATACTAGACTCATCCATTTATTAGTAATTGAAATACGATTATTCTAGTTATTCGCATCCTATAGGCAATTCTAGGACCTCTCCGATTTTATTATCCTAATCATGCATTCTAAGCGGTAATTAAATAATTAAGGCTTTCCCTACCTTGCGGTCTTCCTACGAACAAATACTCCTATCAACAGCTGTCCGGCTCGCCTCGTCACCTCGGCGAAGTCCCAGCTACGAATCTGGGTTTACACACAAACGATCCAAATCAGATCGGGTCCAGATTACCCAGTTCTTTAAATTAACAGTTTTTTCATTTCCGATGATTAAACCGTTTAATCCGATAAAAGTCCGACTTAGTCCCAAGCGTCGTTTAAATCAGTTTTAATTTTAATTAAACGAATCAGTCCCAAACGGTCCGTATCCGATCCAGTCCCGGAGTCAGGCCCAAGTCCGGACCCGAAGTCCAGAGTCAGTCCGGGCCATGGCCCAGACCAGATTCGAGCCCAAGGCCCAAATCTTGTCTAGGCCGAGGCCCAGCTGAGCTCCGAGCCCGAGCCCAAATCTTGTCTTCGTCCGGTCGGAGCTGAAGACGCCGTGGCTGAGGTTAGGTTTCCGGCGACTCCGGCGGCGGTGGCGTCAGGGTTTCGACGGCGGCTCCGGCGTCTGATGGGTTGACAGAGGGCCAGGACTCAATGGAAACGAGGGTTGGGGTGAGGTCCGAACCCTCCTGGCCAGATATGGCGGCCAACTAGCTCGCCGGCAACGTGAATCGCGGATCTGGAACTCGGAGAGTTCCGGCGACGCTCCCGACCTCCTCTGTGAGCCTGACGCCCCTTGAATCGACGCGAGAAGAAGGAGTAGAGGGAGGAACCGGTGAGGAACGACTCACCGTGCAAAGCTCCGCCTGAATCAGGCGCGGTGGAGCTCGTCCCCGTCGGCGGCGGCGTCGAATCGAAGAGGAAGATGACGGGTGAGGGTGCTGGGTTTCTGGTACGACGGGTAGAAGAAGACGGGGAAGAAGAGAAGGAGGATGGGTGTTAGCTCGGGGAAGAAGTGATGGTGGCCGGAGAAGGAGTGGAGAGCGGCGGCGTCGGAGGGTTTCGGTTCGAAGGGAGAGAGACGCTCTCGTCTCGGGAGGTGTGCAGCGTTTCTGAGGCTGAAGAGGGTGGAGGGTGCTTTTAAGGGTAGGGTTTCGATGCGGATTGGGCCTGGGGTCGTCTGGGCTTCGCGCGAGGCATGGGCTCGCTCGGCTCAGGCCCACCTCGTGTCTCCTGCCTGTCCAGCCCAGAACCAGCCCTCTTTCTTTTTTTTCTTTTCTTTTGCTTAAAAACCAAACTTGATGCAAAAACAACCCCCCAAGTAAGAGTTTTCACTTTAATACCCTTCTAAACCAAATCGGGTTTTACAGGGACCTTGGGACCCAGATGGGGGCGATGAAAATTAGGGAAGTGGTGGTACCGGTGGAGGAGATCACAGGGTAGAGTAGCCTGTATCGGTTTGCTCTGGCTGCCTAGGTCCTAACTTCTAGGAAATTTTACTGGAAGTCAATGGCAGAGAGGCTGGAAGATCCATGGGGAATGTCAGTGGAGGCGAAGCATTTGGTGGATGGTCTCATTGCGTTCTTCTTCAAGACTGCAATGGATAGGGAGAGAGTTCTACTGGGGGAGCCTTGGTCTTTCAGGGACTCTCTGATTTTGATTACGGAGCTGCGTGCTCACATGTAGGTCCAGGAGTTAGAATTCCACCATTTCTCGGTCTGGGCCCGGGTGTCGAATCTACCTGTTGGGGCTTGGACGAGGGATGTGGGATTTCGGATTGGGAATGCCCTTGGTGAGTGTCAGTGGGTGGACGTGTACAAGGAGGGCCTATGCTGGGGTGATTTTATGAAGGTCAGAATCAGGGTGGACAGACGTGTCCCGCTGCAGAGTCAACTTTCGTTCCGGATGTCTGCCTCCCAGGTACACACTCGTCTGTTGATATCATACGAACATTTACCTGAACATTGTTTTGGGTGCTGCTGCGCTGGTCACCTGTTCCCGGTCTGCCCGGTGGTGGGGGGCAAAAGGGGCCCTTCGCTGAAGGCCCCGGCGGATCCGAGGTCTGGCTTGGAAAGGGCGAAGAAGCATGGGAAGGCGACGCCGGGTACGAATTGGACTTACCTGAGAGGTTGGGGGAAAGGGGTATCTTTTTCGGGTAGGACACACACCCCTCAGAGGTCCCAGCAGGAGAAACACTCGAGGGTCAGGGAGGAAGAGGCTCGGGTGGGTTGGATCCCGCTGGAAATGTCGCCATCACTGTCATGGAAGAAATGCAAGGAAAGGGAGATGGAACCGGAGGAAGAAGAGACCTCGGCGACTTCAGAGGGGTCATCACATGCAGCGGCGGGGGCCTGGAAGCACCCCCGCCTCCAGGAATGAGTGCCTGGCACCCCAGGAAGGGTTTGGTCGACTGTATACCCTTCCTGGCAGTTTGGTGGCATTGGTTCTGCCAACAGTCGAGTGAATGCTTCCATACCACTTCAGAGTCAGCAATCCCGCATTCAGGAGCCCTACTTTTATCACTCAAGGGAGGACGATGCACGCTGACTTAACGGGGATGTCATCGGTCCACCAGTATTCAGTTATCACCTGGTCTGCTCGACCAGTACTTTATGGTTGGCACATACTGTCTCGGTATTCACGGATGCTATAGCAGTTCACCCCCCGACCGCCTCTATGCATATGAGCACGATTTACTTCTCAGTATTTATGTTCCAGTTTATGTTTATTTACTTCTCAGTATTTTTGTTCCAGTTTATGTTTATCTACTTTTTGGAGTTGTAAGGGTCCCATTGCCAGACGGATCCCTAATTACTTTGCTTATTTAATAATATTGTCATTTCTCTCAAATAAATAAATAAATCATATATCAGACCATCGAGGTGCACCAGAGAACATGCTCCCTGGCAACTAAGGTCAGAAAAAAAGAACAATGTTTCACTTATCCTTGTAGTACTAGAACCGTCACAGACGGTATTGAGATGTCGTATAGAAAATGATAGAATACGGGATGAGGAGGTGCTACTGGAAAAACTGACCAAAGACTACAACAATAGTTGAGATTTTTTTTTGAACGAAAGGTGCAATATTATAAATCATATATCACAACATCGAGGTGCGCCAGAGAACATGCTCACTGGCCACTAAGGTCAGAAAAAAGAACAATGGTTCACTGATCCTTTAGTACTAGAACCGTCACAAAAAGGTATTGGGATGCCATATAGGCAGTGATAGAATACGGGGGATGAGAAGGTGGTACTGGAATTCCTGCTCCAAAAACTGGCCAAGGAGATCAACAGTAGTGGTAGGGAGGCAATACATGAATCATGGTTCGTTCCTTTGAAAAATCCTTGATACTCTGCTCCCTAAGCATTGATCCAGCAAAGACAAACTCAAATAAATTAAATAAGAGCATGTACAACAGAAAGGACCTTGGTCAGTGAGTGGGAGTGCAGACCTTATGCTGAGTGGACAAAAGTCAGGGAGTGGGAGTGCAGAAAATGGGTGTTTTGCAACAGAAAGGACCTTGAGGTCCTGGGAGTGCAGAACAGTGCTGACTGGATTATTATTTGATATTTTCCTGTTTCATTTAATTCGTTATAAGAAACCGTTTAATTTAATCATAATTTAAACAATTTTGGAAATAAATAATTAATGGCAATCAATAATTAATAAATTCAACACGAATAGAAATGAACTTATAATTTTATTCAATCATGCGATAATACAACCCAAAATAAAATACAAGTTCAAGAATCATCCTCTGTTGGGTCGACATCTGGTGGTGGGGGTTGGCTTCGAAGATCATCAATTTGGGTTTCAAGGCTAGTGATGAGTCTTCGCAGTTGGGTCTTGCAAAACTTATGGTCTGCCAACGCCTCTTTGTCGTAGGAAGATGTATCCGTCCCCACCAGGGCCTTGTAGTTGGCGATGTTTGCTTCCCACTGTTGGGTTAATGCCTGTATCATGCGATACTTATTTTCATGTTGTTCGCCACGTGAACGTTTAGCCTCAAACCGTGCACGTTCAGCGTCGATTCGTGCACGTTCCAGTTCCACGAAGGCAGACATTTGGGCCGTGAGGACGACCCCCTTCTTTGCGGCCTTCGCTGCCTTCTTCCCTTGCGGTCGGCGAGGGGGACTTGGGGCGGCCTCACGGGATGGGGGTGTATCACTGAGAGGGACCTGAGTCCCCTCGTAGTTCTCTCTTCCTCCCCATTCTGGTGGTTGGGACTCACCACTGAGAGGTGTGCCCTCCTCCCCTGTGCTTGTAGGTGGGGTTGAGCTGTAAGCCCCAACCTCATCCAACCGATGTCGTTGTTGGCGTACCTGACTGCGGACAGTTCCCATTGTGCCCTCCTCGGCATTGAACTTCTCATTGTCATCGAGCCTCCTGACCCAATGATCCAGGTCGAACTTTAGCGGGTGGTCTTTAATCACTTTCCCATCATCCTCCCACATTTGCTTCGCACGTCTCAAGTGCTCTTCGTCGTTTGCGCCGCTCGGCTTCTCGGTCCTGGACCTCTTCAAATAGCCGAGCATCCTCCTTGTCTGGCTGGAACCTCTGAGCCAACGTTTCTTGATGGCTTCCCAGCGGCGAGGTGGGTAACCTCCCTTGGAGTTGTATTTCCTCTGCACTGCGCACCAGAATGTGTTGCCGGTTTGCGAGTTGCCCTTGACGGCGTCTCTTGTTGTGCTCAACCAGCAAGTTATGAGGTGGTGGTCCTCCTCCTTGCTGAATGTCCGGCCATCCGTCTCTGGTTCTTCGGGTGGGGCTCGGGGTTGGGCTCGGGGTCGGGCTCGGCCTCGTCGTTGGGAAGAGGATGGTTGGGGGTTTGTACGTCGAGTAGTGGATGACCCTCGTAGTTGTAGAATTGGGGTCCCATGCCCCATTGTGATTGGGATTGTGGTGGGAACGGTAGCATCTGGAAACCTTGTGGGGGCAGGATCCATTGTGATGGCACTTGGAACACTGGCGCCATTTGGTATTGTTGGGGACGGTTTTGCCCTAACAAAAAAAAATTTATACAATAAATTAAGTGTTCAAAAATTTAATACAATAAATTAAGTGCTCAAAAATAAAATAATAAAATAAGTGCAAATAATTAATCAAAAAAATGAATACAATGCATTAATACAATAAAATAAGTTTGCACTAACCTGAACTCGATCCCGGGTTCGAGCTTGGGGAGTTGGAGCGATTGCCCGTTAGAATGTCTACGAAACCTCGTGCCAGTTCGTCCTCGGTGAATTCCCGTTCGTCACCAACTGAGTGTGCACGAGACTCAGCGTCGCCCGACATTTTTCACGAGAATAATTGAAACGAGAGAGGAGAATTTGGGAAGAAGAGAGTGAAGTTGGATAGTTGAAGTAGGAAGTGGTGTGAAAAATATGAGAGGAAAGGGGTATTTATAGGGTTTTATTTGTTGATTTTTGAATTTAAAAAAAAACTAGCCGTTAGTGTGCAACGGTCGGGACACGTGGCAGCCCCAGACGCTGCCAGCGCAGCAGACGGCGCGCAGGCGCGTCCACCGCGCCCGGCCAGCGAGAGGGGAGCGGGGCCGTGTGCAGGGGGAGCGGGAGCGCGTGCAGGGGGAGCAGGGCCGTGTTTTTCGACGATCACAGCGGAACGGCCAGCGCGCCCGGCCAGCGAACGTCGCGGCGCGGGGAGCGGGGCCGTTCCGTTGTTCTTGCTCTAAGACTCTCTCGATTAGCCAGATCCATAATCGTGAAGGGGGTCGAAGAGGTTGCGGCGGTGGAGGCCAGAGAGAAGGGCAAACCGACTGTGGTTGTGACTTCAGGGACGACTCTATAGAAGGCGGCGGCATGAAAGACGGCGGGCAGAGACGGCTACGGCTTCAAAGACGGCAGCGGTAGCATCAAGGGCGGCGGCATCGAAGATGGAAACCCCCAGAGTTGCAGAGGAGGGACCGAAACAGGACGGGAGCCGCTTCGTTGGTAGCGAGAGAAGGTCAACGTCACGGTGGGTAAAGGCTGCTCGAATGAAACCCTAGTAGAAAAAACCTTTGCAGGATCTATAGGGAAGGTGCAAAGGAGAGGATGTGTAGAGGAGGGAAGGATAATCATGGCATATACCATGGTTTCATGGCCATAGACATGACTTTGGGGTACTACGTTAGAGAGCTTCTCTTACGGTTTAGAGGAGAATAAGTTTATGAAAACTTCGAAGTTTAATTGGAGATTGTAAAGGATTCAGTCGTAAATTCAATCAATTTGTATTTTTCATTTTTTTTAATATTTCATAAATTTATATTGTCACGCCCCAAATCCGGTTTTGACCGAACTCGAGACGTGAACTAAAAACGATAATTAAATAACTAAAAAGAAAGATTTAATAAAGCAAACTCCTCAATTTTAAAGTAAATAGAACCACAGTCAAGAGTCAACAGCTCTGAAATGAACAGGAAATAAAATTCATAAAAACCAATACGTCTCTAGGACAAATAATAAACATAAGGGGGGGGGGGGGTGAGCTTACTCTCAGTAGGAAAAAGCATTAAAATAAAATAATCAACATTTTATCAATAAAACCGAATTGTACAATTAACCAACAGAAATTTAACAAAGATCAACATGAATCACAATACTAGAAGAAAGTAATACTCAAGGAAATCATCGGAGGGATAACGAATGAATCAGGAACCGATTAAATTAAAGAAGCACCCAAGTACTGAAACACTGAACATCAAAACCAAGAATATCAAAATCCAAGACATTGATCCGTACACTAACTGGTACGTCATATCAGATTGCCCCTCGGCCCAGGGGAAACACTATCAACGGGATTTTCTGAACAATTCCCTAGGAACGCACTTCCTCAGAAGTCCCGGAAATGTTCCCAAAGGACCACAGATCATCGAGGTAAAGTGAGTCTCTCCGGAACACGTAGCATCGGAGTGAGACAATAAAGTACCAAGCCGGAACATCCCTCGGCCTTGGTCTTCCCGGAACACGTAGCATCGGAGTGAGACAATAAAAGTACCAAGCCGGAACATCCCTCGGCCTTGGTCTTCCCGGAACACGTAGCATAGGGGTGAAACGAGTCTTTCTGGAACACGTAGCATCGGATAAGACAATAATATACCATACCGGAATGTCCCTCGGCCTAGGTCTTCCCGGAATACGTAGCATCGGGGTGAAACAACAACGTAACTATATCGGACAGGCACACCCCCTCGATCGGATATCATTCCATAAACACCCATGACAAGTAAACAACAAGGGCATACAATCCCCGACAAGCACAACACAACCACTCATGTTATTAACCAACTTACCGGTATACTTACCAACCACGTATCATCGGTCTATCACTCACCCGATCATATCCATAGGCACAACCAATTCACACTCAGACATTCATTCATTCAATCAATCATAACACGGAACAACCGTTCACATCATGATCATCATAGTTCAATTAGTCTAATTTGACTCTTATCTTATCCTACGAACGGAACATGCATCGACCTTAAGACGAACAAACATCAGTAAATACAATAAACAAGGAAACCCTAAGGCTCGACATGACCATTCTACCAGCACGACAATTTCCCAAGATATTGAAACCGAGTAATCTAATGAATCACATCCTATATGCATTCTAAGACTCGTCCGATTATTATTATAATTGAAAAGCGGTTATTCTAGTAAGTCACATCGTATATGCATACTAACACCTTTCGAGTTATTAATTATCCTATAGGCATACTATTAATGTTCTAAAATTACTCGAGGAGTTTAGTGCTTTTCCCTACCTCAAGAAAAACCAACATCTACGTCTCCTAGCTGCTGACGTCCGGGCCTACCTCCGGTCTTCTCGGTCGAAGTCAAAGTCTGGGTTTAACAGGTAAAGTTCAATATCAGTCCTGCTCCTGATAGAGCAGTCCTCTAGTTTAACAAGTTCGTCCTTTAATTTAACCGTTAAGTCCTTGAATTATCTGATTTAAGTCCAATTATTTAATTAAATAATTTATATAAAACTGTCCGACCCGGTCCGACCCGAGCTCGGCCCGAATCCGGAAACCGGATATGAAACCGACCCGAATCCAAGTCCAGACCCATACCGACCCGAGCCCGACCCAGACCGGATCCAAACCCGAGTCCAGACCCAAGTCCAGGATCCAAACCCGAGCCCGATCCAAGTCCAGGCCCGACCCAGTTCAAGTCTAGGCCTGGGGCCCAAACCCGATCTGGAGCCCAAACCTGATCATGTCCCAAGTACGGTCCGAGGCCCAGGCCCGTTTCAGGCTCGAAGGAGATGGGCGGAGCTAGGGTTTCAGCTCCGACGACGGTGGCGGCGTCAAGAGGCTCGGGGTGGGTTTTCGACGGTGGCAAGGACGTTAGAAGACTCGGTGACGTGAGGGGAGGTTGCTGGTGTGAATCCCGAGCCTCTCCGTCCAAATCTGGCGGCGTGAGAAGCTCGCCGGCGTGGGAGTGCCAGATCTGTAGCGCGAGAGCTCCGGCGTTCTTCTCCGGTCACTCTCAGCTCAAAACGAGCTCGAAAACTCGTGGTTCTCAGGCAAAAGGGTGACGGGGGAGATGAATAAGCTCAGGACGAGGCTCACCGTCGCTGGATTCTGGTTGCAGACGCGGCGATGCTCGAATCGAAGACGGGCGGCGCTGGTTAGTTTCGATTCGATGAAGAAGAAGGGAGAAAGAAAGGGGGATTTTTGGTACGGGGACGAGGGGAGGTGTATCGAGGGTGGAGGAAGAAGGAGGAGGAGATGAAGGAAGGTCGGAGAAGGGACGACGGCGACGCTGGCTCTGGTTCGCGAGAGAGAGAATGGGCGAGAGGAAGAAGACGCTCCTCGGATTGCGTGCGTGAGAATGAGGACTGAAGCGTCGCGATTTAGGTTTAGTCGCTTAGGTTTGGGCCGAGCGCGGAAATGGGCTCGGTTTTGACTTGGGCCTGGTCTCTGACCGGCCTGGTCAGCCTGGTCCAGCCCAACTTCCCTTTTTTTTCATTGTCTTTTGCAGTCGTTCCAATTTTCGACCCGATTTCCAACCACGACGTTTCAAACGACGATTTTAAAAATAAATAATTCTTTTAAAACAGGGCAGTCTTTACATATATCGCATAATAATATAAAGTCATGTCATGAAGGCAAAAAACCATTAATCAATATTATTCTCTCTCACCAAGTCGAGTGCTCCCTATGGAGTTTTTTGCCACCGCTGCCGACAAGAATGATGTCCTCGTTGTTCTTATCCCATCGTCGCCTGCTCTCGTGCAAATCTTGGCACTTGTGCCTCCCTCTCGCCCGTCTTCTGAGATGGTTTCCTTAAAACCACGACGTCGAAGAAGAACAAAGCAAAACTCATCTGCTCCGATCTCCCTTCCCTCACTACCACTCTACCTCCACCACCATCAACGACACTTAGGCTTTCTCTCCAGGGTCTTCTGCTCCATTGAGTAAGCCACGTCGAGGAAGTACGCTTAATGCTCTTCCTAGTGTTCTTTTGCAAGCAACATTGGGGTTCTGGAGCCTCTGCCGTCAAATCCTCTTGTTGACGAAGCGCTGCGGAAAAAACCTTCCACGACTGTCCCCAACCTCAACATGTCGCCTCTTGCTTCTCCAACACACAGTTCGTTGCTCCCACGGTACCAGGACCCTTTTCGCGGGAAAGCACTCGTGGGTGAGCCAAGGAGGACGAAACTATAGGCTCTCTACGAGGGGATTTCGATTTCTAATGCAGAGCGTATCCTCGTGATTTCGGCCTTCCTTACTCCGGCACCGGGTATGGTCCATCGCTGCCGGATCTTTAAATCCAATGAGGTCGGTGCTACGTCAGGCACAAAGATTGCGCCAGACTCCCTTGAATCTCACTTGTCTAGTCTCTAAGACGAACTCTCAGAATGCTTGGTGGAGGAGGAGGAGGAGGAGGTCGAACTTTTGGTCCCATATTCCCATATGAGCCCCTCGGTCATGGCTCGCCAAAAGTTTGCCTTGATGGGCAAACTGTGGGCTTCCAAGACTTCCAAAAGGAGGTTCTACTCCAAATTATCACCAAAGCGTGGGGGAAATCGATTGAGGGCTTTGTAATCAAGGACATTGGTTCTGAATATTCGGGTTTTACTTCGAGACGGAGGATGCCCGTGCATGGGTTCGAGGAAACGAACCTTGGTGCTTCAATGGGCGTCTGATCCTGCTTGGAGATTTGGACCTGATGGCTAGGGAACCTCCCATTCGGGATCGGCTTCAGTTATGGGTACATGCCCATGGTCTTCCTCCATTGGTACGGACCCGAGCCACGGGGGAGACTACTAGCGTTGCTCTAGGCTGTGTGTTGATGTCATGGTGAACAATGGGGCCTATGTTGGGGAGGAACGGTGAAGGTCATATTTTGACACCTAATTGAGCATCCCTTGCACTGTCATCTACTACTACGCTTTCGGGAGTTTACCGACCCGGTTCGTGCCTCACTCACTTGCACAAAACTGCTTGTATTTTTTTTAATTGGGGATTGATAGACCATGTTGTCCATAAGTGTGACTGGGAGGTGGCTGTCACCCCCCAGTACGACTCATGTATGCTGGAGTTCCAGAGGGATCGGACCGCCAGGCCTAATACAATAGACTAGGGTCGTCAAGAACCCTAATAAACTATATTTTTTTAGTATTGCACCTAAGGGCACCTTGCCTCGGGGAAGGGGCCCAATTGTATCCCTGAGTACTGCACCTAACAGTACAAGGCCTTGGGGTAATACTCAGGCTCGAAAGGTGGATCCGGGCTGGAAGATCTGGTGACCGGCCAACTCTCTGATAGTTGGGAACCTGCAACCCTAGGCCTGCTTGAGCACAAAGATAGAGATGGATCTAGAGCTGGAGCTAAATCAAGAGCTGGGGGAGTGAAGAGGGGGTCTATTAGTGAACCTCGAGATGATCAAGAGAGGGCGGGGAAACAGCCCTGTTAGGAGGAATTAAAGAAAATCATTGGTTTAAGGACTGACCTTGGGAGGGGTCCCTGGGAAGAGCTCTGCCTTCCTTTGAAACTGATGAAAGCAGGTTCGGTCGCATTCTACGAAGTATGAAGCGTTTAGGCAATACCTTGAGCAGTCATAGTCAGTTTCGTCTATATGGCGCTTCATCCAATACCGTTTGTGACGGTTATAATGTTAAAAAATAACGAACAATCGTATTATGCGCATGTTCTTAGTTGTCAGGAATTACTTCATGATACACTCATCTATAGTTGAGATTCTAAATTAATGAAATTGCACCTTATAATAAAAAAGGCGAAAAACCCGATCAAGGAGCCACTATAGCTGCTGAGAAAAGATGTTTGAGTGGTATGAATTGGACGAATTAGGTAAGATGATCAACCACTACCAAACTAACTTCATAACCATCGGACTTAGGACTTGGAAGGCCCTCGATGAGATCCAAAGCAATATCATGCCAAGCTCGGGAGGGAATGACCAATGGTTGTAATAAACCTGGAGAAGCCACCAGGTCAGGTTTGTGGAATGGTAAAGATGAGACGAAATGCATTTGTATGCCGCCTGAGCTCCTGAATGGCCACCAACAACTCCAGAATGAAAATAGCCCACACGTTCAGCTCATTTGGACTCCTTAAGAAATAAAGGCTTAGCTCGGAGAATCTCATAAACCAGTTTGAGATGCATACAATGATCTTACATGGCGTGCGAATACATTAGCATATCATCAAAAAACTCAAGCACACATACCCGTAATAGTGGCCGGAAGGTGTCATTCGTGAACGATTGAAATGTCGACGGTGCGTTCGTTAAGGCGAATGACATCACCAAGAATTCATAATGTCCTAGTACGTAGCGAATGCCTTCTTGTAGACATCGTCTTTCTTCATAAGAATTTGGTGATATCCAGCACGCAAGTCCAATTTAGAGAAGAACTCATCACCATGTAATTCATCTAGCAATTTCTCCAGCAAAGGAATTGGAAACTGGGGTTTGATCGTCATAGCATTTAAACGTCTGTAATCCACACATAAACGCTATGAATTGTCTTTCTTTTTGACCAAAATAACAGGGAAGATTATAGCAGTCTGAATAGGCATTGCAAAACTAGTAGCAACACTCTGTGATAAAGATAGGCTAGGACGAAAGCTGTCCAACTTTGAGCAGACAACGAAGGTAGTGAGGAGCTAGTCGGAGTAATCTTGTTGCATTTTTGTGTTTGCCAAATAATCACACCTGATGGATCTCTCAGCAAGTGAATTATGTCTCCAAGAAGTTTGAATCCATGGTGAGGTTGGAGGAATCCCAAATAATAGGTCCCAAGAGTCACAAGCCATTGGCTCCCCAGAATAATATCACATGCCTTAACTAGTAGAACCAAAAACTCTGCATAGTACGATTTCCCTTGCATAAACCAGACCAATTGTAGCTTCTTAAACCGATTTTTTCCTTTATTTTAGTTCTTTTTTTGATCAAAGCACCCACAAAATACAATGAGAGACACAATACGAGTAAAGAGAGAAAGTAGACAAATTATCCAACCCCGGGACTAAAAAGCTCAAGAATGTGGACTAAAAAACATATAAAACCGATGTAATTTATGTCCACATCAGTTCCCTATAAACACATGATCTTTTACCTGCTTACTCCTCCACTTCATCTTTTCCCCCGATTCTGGCTCTCTACTCTTCCACTTGGGGCGTCACCTACACTATCCTTTGTCTCGGTCTTGAAGGCATAAATTTTAAAAATCCATTGCTACTTTTGAATCAATCATTTAAGGGAAAACGTTGGTTCCAAACCTTTCTCAACGTTTCGTTATCACGTCCTAACCCAGACCAACGTTTCGTTGCAATTCCATACTTAAAAGGTTTGATTTTTTACACAAAGTATAAAAAACTGTTAAAATGGTGGATGATGTTAGTTTTAATTACAAATTGTCTTTTATGCCCTCTTCTTCAACCTTGGAACCAGCGTTAGGGAACTCTGAAATTGCTATGGCTGTTCAAGCTCACTACCGATCTTTGAATCGATCTCTTCTGGGTTTTGTCCGTAATTATTAAAGGATCGAAGCAATTGGGCTCATACCCTTCCAGAAAACTGCTCCACCTTCATTTTCCCGAACCCCTCCTCCTCCACCTTCCTTGGTGCTTCTATGATTAAATTAGGTTGTGAAAGAAGCATCATTTTTTTCCACTTCCAGAAAACTATGATTTTTTGTCTCCTTATCATCATTTATTTTGAATTCATATTCATATTTTTGGATTCAAATGCATCTGCCCTACCTTCTGGTTCAAATGCAATTTTAGAAATGTTTTGAGACAGTCATATATTCATGTTTTGTTTTAATTTTGTGTTGATTTACTATGAAAACTATGAAAACACCAAGCAAGGAATGCTTCTTTCACAAAGGAGGAAAGGCTCGAGAGAGGAAGGTGGAGAGGTGGGTGTGAGCTTGGTGGAGGGAGGAGTAAATTAGGGAAGGGGCAAAATTGTCATTAAAAAATTTCAGACCCCTCATGTGACTTGCACATGCTCAATGAGGTAACGGTGCTGTTAACTTTAACAGTTTTTTATACTTTGTGCAAAAAATCAAACCTTTTAAGTATGGAATTGCAACGAAACGTTGGTCTGGGTTAGGACGTGATAACGAAACGTTGATCAAGGTTTGGAACCAATGTTATCCCTTGATTTAATATGGGCATGATTGTTAGGAGGTAGAATTTTCTAGTCTCCCTACAAAAGGATTGCAGACGAACGCATGGACTTACAGTACATTTATAGGCGGTCTTTCTCAACAAGAATTAGTGGATGAAGCTGAATTGGTGCTTAAAAAATGGACGAGAATGGTTGTTCTTTCAAAATAATAAATTGCAACTTCTTCTAAAAGATATTGATAGTGGTTTGGTTTCTCTACTGATGCATCGACCACAGACACTGAAATGTTACTGAGCAGCATGCTGAGTAAAGATGGATCAGAACCTCTTTTGAGATAAATACTGTTTTTATTTGCATAATAGCCCATTTAGCCAACAGCAAGGAGCAACAGGGAAAATGGGGGGCGGGCTTCTATATTTTAATCGAAGATTATTTCAATGAACTACTTAAATCGAACGGGGAACAGGACGTGGTCAGTGAGTTTGTTCCATGTACTATAACGCATGTGGACAACATAGAGCTTATGCGACCTGTACTGTATGACAGTATGAGGATTGAGGAAGTTAGGAGAGCAGTTTTTAGCATGGAGCCGTTAAAATCACCGGATTTGGACGGATTCAACCCGAGTTTCTTCCAAATTTGCCCAGGGGCGGCTAGGAATGACACTGTGGAAATGGTCAAAGAAGTTTTCGAGCCAGGGAAGCTATCTGAAGGAATAAATGATACAAGTCTGATCGTAGTTCCTAAGTTAGCGAGGGCAGAGAGGGTGAGCGACTATAGACCTATTGCATTCTGCAACGTGTATTACAAAGTAGTCTCGAAAGTGATTATTAACTTAGTGAAAAGCCTGCTGTCTAAAGTAATACTAGAGTCGTAGAGTGCGTTTCTGGAAAGAAAGCTCATTTCGGACAATATTATCTTGTCAAGAGAGATATTTCATTACCTTAGAGGGAAAAAATAGGTGGAAGCGGGATCATGGCCATGAAGGTAGATATGGAAAAGACATATGATCGTGTTGAGTGGGGATATCTGGAGCGATTCTTACTTAAAATGGGGTTCGATGGGAAATGGGTAAAGTTAATTATGGAATGAGTTCAATCTGCTAACCTATGGGCGATAGAAGAATGGAAGAGAGTCGGTCCTCCGAGGTCGGAGAGAGGAATCAGGTAGGGGGATCCTCTCTCCCAATACCTATTTATTATATGTGCTGAAGGACTGTATTGTCTTAATGCTAAAGAGGAAAAGGAGGGTCGGATATACGGTAGTAAGGTGTCCAGGAGAGCTTCAACGATATCTCACCTCTTTTTTGCAGATGACAGCTTCTTCTTCGTAAAAGAAACGGCTATAGAGGCAAGAAATTGGAGGACCCTCCTCAACCGATACGAGACAGCTTTACGTCACTGAATAAATGCTGCAAAATCGTCCATCACGTTCAACCCAAATACGGAGGAAGGTGCACGACAAGTGATAGTGAGTGCGTTGGAGATGACGGAGGTGAGGGAAGCGGGTTAGTATTTAGGGTTATCATCATTGGTCCAATGGAGGAGGTACAAAACTTTCACCTTCGTCAAAGAGAGAAATTTCAAAAGATTGCATAGATGGAATGAATTACTACTAAGTAAAGCTGGAAAAGAAGTATTCCTCAAGGCTATTATTCAGACCCTCTCCACTTATATATTATGAAGGTTTACTGGATCCCAGAGCGATTAATTTAAGAGATTGAGGTGGTTATGAACCGGTATTAATGGAGACACAATACGAAGACCAGACAAAGGATAAAATGGAGAAGTGGGAAAAGAATGTGCGATCACAAACTTCAAGGGGGCATGGGGATCAGACATCGGGTAGATTTTAACACTGCTATGTTAGGAATACAAGGGTGGAGACTCACACAACACCCAGAGAGACTTGTGGAAAGAGTATTAAAAGTGAAATAATATCCGAATACAGTCTTTCTCTCCGTTCAGGCACGACCGGGTAGTAGTTACTTATGGACTGGCATTTTGGATGGTCAAGAAGTGGTGCCGTAATTTTGGATGGTCAAGAATCTTACAAGTTTATTCAACGTCGTAAGGGGCATTGGTCTGGAATTAATGGAGTCGATGTTTGGAAGCGTCTTTGGGGTCTTAATTTTCCACCGAAAGTGAAACACTTGGCTTGGAGAATTCTATCAGGCACACTGCCAACAAATACTAATTTACAAGACATTTTTGTAACTGTTTACCAAGGGTACTCTAAGTGTGGGAGACAGAAGGCAGAGGTATATATATATATATATTGTTTGGGAAGGGTTGAGCTTAATACCGGGAGGAGGAGTTCAACCGAAAGGTTGGCTAGAGTAGTGTCGGGGAAAGAATGGAAGAAGGGCTTGCTGAAAAAGTAGTCACCGCGTGGTGGGTATAGAGGGCTCGCAATATGAAAGTCTGGCAGCATAAGAAGAGAAGCACATACATGGTTGGGAATCGTCGAAGGATTTGCTGAGCGATTCGGAAGAGGCCAAGAGGATGGAGGTGAGGGTAGAGGTGAGGCAGGCAAGAAATAGGGGGTTCGGAAGTAGCAAAAACGAGCACAAGATTGAGATCAAGATTAATATAGACGAGGCAGTGCTGGAGGCAGGATTCGGGGGTGGTGGAATGGTGTGCAGAGGACAGCTAGGGATAGCATCCACGGCTACATCTTTTGTGATCCCAATTCAGGACGAATCGGAGATGGTTGAGATCCTCAGCTCACGGAGGCGTTGACATGGATTTACAAAACAGGTCGACCGATGGTGGTGGTGGAATCGGACATTATTGATTGTAGCCTTAGAAATTGAAAAGGATGACAATCATAATACAATGAAAAGTAAAGAACCAAACTTGAAATAAAAATCTTATTAAAGCTCAAATCAGGCCAGTCCCAATAAGGCTTCTTACACAACATATGTCACTCCAGCTAAACCATAATCAGGACATGTATTAGTAGGACTTTGAAGTAGACTGAACTCATTCTTTCCTAGGTCGTACCAAAACAATTGTAACCCATCTATCATGAACAAGACTTTGTTCGACATGCCGAAAAACATATGGGAACAAGAATAGGGACCCTAGGTAGATGAGGTCCCGGGTCTCGTAAGGACAAAAATTTAGTCCAACGACGAGCATAAGACGACGACCCTACTTGTCTCTCGTCAAGTTCCTCTTCCATAAGCCAAAACTCCAATGTATGTCGAGCATTAGGTTTAGGGTGGTCTACACATATCATACACAACCGACCGTCAAACACAGTTATATTCTGACTGTACGTAGCAATATCATTCCCACCAAACTTAGGAGGTTCAACCTCTTCAAACTGTTCTTCCGCAAGAACAAAACGTATGATCTTGATGGTGTTCGTATTTCTATATCTCGAATATATCGAATCATCAGACCAGTAGAGTGCACCATCTATGTAAATACCTTTGGAATAACTCCAATAATAATCTAAATGTAAATCATCGAATTTGGATTTCCTCCACGCACCGTTATTAACATCATAGATCATAAGCTCGACACCACAATAAGTACATACCCTAGTTACCAACTTGTAGCGATCATGAACTTGGTCGTACCCGAAACTGGTACCGAAACAATGATTGTCCCCAGAAGGGTTCGGAGGTACCAAGTGATGTTCTCTTGTGGTCGGGTTCAAGACAGCAATCCTACGACTAAGTTGTTGTTGGAGAGCAAGCAGACCATGACAAGAACCGACTACGGAAGCTTTCTCGTTGATCCACGGATTCTGAATTTCCTCGAGCTTAGCGTTTTCGTCGTCTATGGAGTCCAGGTCGAAGCGGTAATTGCGCGATCTCGAGATTACGAGAAAAGGTCGGTCTGTTGAGGCGGTGCGATCGAGTTGAAGGAGGGAGAGATGAGGATCGGTGTGTAGTGATTTTGAGACGCACCTGAACAAGTTCTGAGAGGTCGATGAAGTTGCACGATTCAGGATCCTTGGGGAGTGGAATGGTATGCACAGGCGTGAAGCACCGAAGGAGAAGCTCAAGTTTGCCAGGATTCTTAGGTTTCTGCTTGCCATGGCGGCTGCTTTTCCAATAATGTCGCTAATTGTATATAAGAAAAATTGATATATGGTATATATAGGTTTCACAAAGTCGCAGTGTACCATTAGGGTTCCACAAAATCGCAGTGTACACATGTATATAAGTTAAACAAAAGGTTGATCTTGATAGAATTGGGATTTCAACCGTGTTTGTATATTCATCTTCCTTGTGTATTTGTATAGAGCTTACAGATAAGGTAAAGCCATTCAAAATACAAACACAAATATAATCAAGAGTTTTGAGTTTATTCAAACTCATAACAAATCTATCTCTAACACGCCCCTGCAGTCTGGACGGGAGGCTCACGGACGTTCAGGCTGGACCGAAAATCAAGGAATAGAACTCGTGGCAAGCCTTTGGTGAAGACATCTGCTATCCGAGAACGTGAGGGGACGTGAATGACTCGGACATGACCCTTGGCGACCTTTTCCCGTACGAAATGAATATCCAGCTCAATATGCTTCGTGCGCTGGTGTTGGACAGGATTGCCAGATAGGTAGATGGCACTGATGTTGTCGCAGTACACCAAGGTAGCACGGGACAGGGGACAATGAAGCTCCAATAGTAGATTCCGAATCCAGCAAGCCTCAGATACTACGTTGGAGACCCCTCGGTATTCGGTCTCAGTGCTAGATCGAGATAGAGTCTGCTGCCGTTTGGACGACTACGAGATGAGGTTGTCCCCTAGAAAAACACAATATCCTGAAGTAGAGCGTCGAGTATCTGGACACCCAGCCCAATCCGCATCCGTGTAAGAGACGAGACCAGATATAGGCGATGAGTATAGATGAAGACCGAGATGCGTCGTCCCTTGGAGATACCGGATAATGCGCTTCAGAGCACCCATGTGACTAACTCGGGGATCATGCATGTGAAGGCACAACTGTTGGACAGCATAGGAGATGTCTGGTCTCGTGAAAGTGAGGTACTGGAGCGCCCCCGCAAGACTGCGGTACAAAGTCGGATTCTCAAACGGAGAACTGTCTGATGCACTGAGTTTCCCCTGAGTATCAACTGGAGTTGCGGATGCAGAACACGAGGACATACCGGCACGATCGATGATCTCGGTGGCGTATTTCTGTTGGGAGAGAAATAGACCACCGGAATGACGAGTCACAGCAATGCCCAAAAAATAGGACAATGGGCCTAGGTCCTTCATGGAAAACTCAGAGTTGAGTCGAGACATGACCGAGAGGCGAAGAGTTTCGCTCGAGGAAGCCAGGATGATGTCGTCCACATAAAGTATAATATAAGTTGTATCTGGTCTATGGCGATAGATGAACAACGAGTGATCCGACCTGCTATGCACAAAACCAATCTCAGACACAAAATCAGTAAACCTCTGGTACCAAGCCCGAGGAGCTTGCTTTAGACCGTAAAGTGACCGGTTGAGCAAGCAAACATGATCAGGCTGAGTGGTGCTGCGAAAACCAAGCGGCTGATGAATGTAGCCGTCTCATTAAGATTGTCATGGAGGAAGGCATTCTTAACGTCTAGCTGATGGATGGACCACGATCGAGATACTGCAATACTAAGGACAGTGTGAATGGTCGAGGGCTTGACCACCGGGCTGAATGTCTGATCGCAATCAACACCGACCTGCTGAGACCTGCCATCACAAACAAGGCGAGCCTTATATCGCTCCAAAGAACCGTCAGAACAAGTTTTATGCCGAAAAATCCACATGGAACGAATAACATTCATTCCCACATGACGTGGAACTAGAACCCACGTCTTATTATTAATCAAGGCATTATATTCGTCTGTCATAGCAAGTTTCCAATTAGGATCAAGCAGAGCATCTTTAGGATTACAGGGGATAGGGGATATAGATGTGGTAGAGTGGAGGTCGAAAATCACCTTAGGTTTGGAGATGCCAGACCTGCTCCGTGTGACCATTTGATGTGGTGGTGCATAGGGAACAGGATCCGGAGCTACAACCAGAGGTGATTGCTGGGCCTGTGCCGGTTCTGGTGGAGACGAGGGCTCGGACCGAGGCTTGGGTGATCTGGTAGGGTTGGCCTGTCTGGATGGGATGGCGGGAGCTATTGGGCCGGGTTCGGAGTGCTGAGGGCTTGGATCCGATCCAGGTGGGACTGGGCTTTGAGCATTGTGTAGGCTGGGTAGAGCCCCCTGGGCTTGGGTGTGGCTATGGTTGGGCATGGCTGGTGAGTCCGGGCCAAAAAATAGCTGAGTCCGTGTAGCTGGAGATATTGGGTCAGATGAAAAATCATAGCTATGTGGCGAGGGTGAGCAGGAGGAAGCATACCCTCCTTCTTTGTAAATTAAAACAAACATACCCTCGATGATTAGGAGGAAATCCGACAAAAACACATGGTGTAGACCGAGCCTGCAGTTTGTTAATTGTGGTAGATGGAAAAAGAGGAAAACATAAACAACCGAAAACAGGCAGGTGAGAATAAGAAGGAACACGACGATATAAAGCAAAAGTAGGAGACGAGAAATTAAGCAATTTAGACGGGAGAATATTGGACAGGTAGGTAGACATGGACAATGCATACTGCCAATAAGACGGGGGAATGGACGCATGAAAAAGCAGGGTACGAACCATATTGTTGATACTTCTGATCTTGCGTTCTGCACATCCATTCTGAGAAGAGGTATGTGGACACGAGAAGCGGAACACCAAGCCGGACGAATCACCAAATGTACGAAACAGAGAGTTGTCAAACTCCTTTCCATTATCACACTGAAAACTTTTTATAGAGACCCCAAATTGTGTAGAGACATGAGCATTAAATGAAAGAAATAACTTGAAAACATCAGATTTCTTGCCTAAAGGAAATGTCCAGACAAAATTAGTGAAATCATCAAGTAATATCAAATAGTATTTGTGACCAGATGTGCTCAAAACAGGAGATGTCCATAGATCAGCATTCACAATATCAAAAGGTGCATAAGTAACAGTAGTAGATGTTTGAAAAGGAAGCCTAACATGTTTACCAAGTACACATGACTAATAGACAGAATTAAAATTGTGCTTACATCCAATAAGATTATTACGACGAAGAGAATTAAACACCGGAGACCCCGGATGACCTAAGCGAGAATGCCATAATCCTGGAGACACAGTTGCAGAAGCTGAAAAAGGAAATGACGACTGACACGAAATATTAGGTGTGACGGGATACAAGTCGCATGTGCTATTGCATCTCAAAACTGGATGTCCTGTCAGAAAATCCTTAACAGAAAACCCAAGAGGGTCAAGTTCAATCGAGACATTATTATCACAGGTAAAACGGCGTACAAAAACTAAATTCTTAACAAGTTTCGGGGCATGAATAACGTTATTTAAGGTGTATTGGGGATGTGTGGGAAATAATGTTGCTTGTCCATAACCAGAAATAGGGATGTTATTCCCGTCACCAACAATAACAGAACGATTAATATTTGAATTAATATAAGAACGTAAGGTACTTGAGTTCGCCGTCATATGAGAAGAGGCACCCGAGTCCATGTACCATTTTCGATCAGGAGCCGACTGCATGGTAAGATTGGCCATGGCATTAGAAACGTCCGTCGAAACTGCTAAGCGGGCCTGATGTGGAACACATGATCTAGAGCCCAATAAACCTTGCTGGTCCTATTGAGGCAGCTGGTTCTGATGTGGAGATGGGCCATAGATCCACGGGCCTGGTGCAGAGTGAGGAGGTGTGTTGGTCCAAGGTTGGGCCCAAAATTGTGGCCCATTCAACATGGGCTGATGCCCAAAATATGAAGAGAAAGTTGCCGGTCTAGACCAAAACCGAGAGGGCTGCGTCGCAGCGATCGGGAATGCAGAAGCAGTCATCGCAACGATCGGAGAGTGCCACGCGTGGAGGTGCTGCTGAGGTCCGTGCGTCGTGGAGGTGCTGCTGAAAAATAAGTCGCCGGTGGAGGCGAGATGTGCAGGAGCTCGGAACACGGCGAGGGAGGAGAATTGCACCAGCGAATCAGCAGAGTACACTTGCGATTTATGTCTGCGATTTAAATCTGAGACTGTGGGGGTGACTGCGATTTAACTCTGCGTCTCGGAACGCAAACGTGCAGAGGAGGCATGCAAATGGGTTTCTGCGATTGAGACCTGCGATTGAAAATAAAAATGCAGAGACATGGAGTCGTCGATGCTGTAGACGCAGAGATAGGAAGAGTCCGGTGATGCGTGAAGATAAGAATCACGGGCCTGGGAGATGCGGGCTTCACGGGCTTTAATCGCAGCACTGACACAGGAGGAAGTCGGCTGGAAACGCAGCACTGGAAAACACGATCAGCAGAGGAGTCGCGATCAACAGGAGAAAAACGCGAACTACACAGAGAAGAACAAAGAATGGAAGCGGAAGCGAAAATAAAAGTTGATTTTGCTCTGTTACCATGATAGAATTGGGATTTCAACCGTTTTTGTATATTCATCTTCCTTGTGTATTTGTACAGAGCTTACATATAAGGTAAAGCCATTCAAAATACAAACACAAATATAATCAAGAGTTTGAGTTTATTCAACTCAAAACAAATCTATCTCTAACAGATCTCAATAGGAAATTGTCAACACTTACTCGGACACCACAATCGAGTACTATGTTTTCCATGAATAGTATAACTAATATTATGTACCGTATAGAATATATATAACGGATTTTTTTTTCTCTCAATCACGCTCTCTTGAACCCTCTAAGGTTTCGGACCGAATCCCATAGGGGTTGAACACTCGCCGTCGCCGATCACCTCCCCGGTGGACGTGTACCACCGGGTGCTTGCTCGAGATTCCGCAACCTTTCCGTCCGCCTCCATCTTTTTCTCGCGCCGTAGTTCTCCAGTATCGAGCAGCCCCGTCTCTCACTCTGTCGGGCGTTATCTTTGCATCGACAGGGACGACGGTCGAGTTCGTCTAGCTTTGCTGCCCCATTACTCCGGTGACTTAAGTCATCCATTACTGTAACAACCAGCTTCTGTTCTGTCGTTAAGACACGTACGACCAACCCTCGGACGAAGATCAGGTATAACGTTTACCTTCTTTTGCACTTTTCGTCGTGCTCTTTCGGATACAATATCTCTTGGTTCGTGATCCTCCTCTGGCTCGTTTATTCTTCTTCTGGTGATTTGTGTTTGATTGGATACGGGATACTTGAGACGGGTACCTGAGGACCCTTATTTGTCTTTCACCATCAATGCCGACGTTCCTCGCATGGAATTTTCGTGGGTTGGGGGCAGACCACAACCGCCGCCAACTCAAGGATTTGGTTAGTCGCTTTAGGCCGGATACTGTCTTTTTAATAGAGACACGACATGTGGAGTCTCGGAATTCCATATCAAGACTGGCCATTCTCCGAAAAACTCTGGGGTTCCATGGTGGAACGGGAATACCAGGGGTAATTCAACCCATAGGTCACAGATCGTCCACGAGCTCGAACAAAGGAGGGTTATTTCTGTTCTGGTCGGATACATGCAGGGTTGAGGTATTATCTGAACAACAAACTCATATCTATGTAATTATTCGAGTTGACCAGGAACCGGCGATGCGCTTTATCATGATGTATAGGGAACCGGTAAGGGAGCACCGACATAGAACTTGAGACTTACTGTGCCAACTGACCACGGTTCAGGCACTGTCGGAATGGATTCTAATGGGAAACTTTAATGGCATCATCAAGCCATCTGAAAAGAAGGGGGTAATATGTACCCTTTTAAGTCTCATTCAAGTATTCTAACATGCCTTTCAGATATTGGGGTGGAAGAGGCACCCCTACAAGGTTACCAATTCACCTGGACAAGGGGCCAGGATCCAGAGTCTGGAAGGAAATACAACTTAATAAAGTGTTTATGTCACCGCAAGCAGGTGCTCGATACCGAGGCGCATCTCTACAAAACCTGGTGTTCTCGACTTCAGACCACATGTTCATACTACTCCATCTCCAAAAGGAATCTAATGAATGGAGAAAACGACAGTTTAGGTTTGAAAATGTCTGGGTGGAACACCGATTCAAAATGTGGAACCCTGATTCAAAATGAGTGGGGTAAACTAGGTGGCTGACACATCAAGCACAACTTGAAAGATATTGGGAACTCACTCGATACATGGGGACATTCAATGTTCAGGGACAACATCAATCAGATAAGATACCTCCAACATAAACTGACTGAATTAAACGGCCGTAATGATAGGCAAGGAATCAAACACAAACTGGCAATCCAAAAACTGTATAATCGATCATTGGAAAAACATGAGGAATTCTGGCGTCAACGAGCAAAACAACACTGGCTGGAGGAAGGAGACAGGAACACAAAATTTTTCCAACGGTCGGCCACAAAGAGGGAGAAGAGAAACAAAATCAACTCCCTGGTTAATGATGAGGGAGTGGAAATTACCTTGTTTCGTGATACACGAGATGTTGAGCGTACAACACCACCTTGTAACACTTGTTTCTCGATCGCCTGAACCGAGCTCTGCTGAATCTCTTTTCCAACCTGAATGGAACACGCAGGTCAGGATCAACCATTCTCCCAACCTGATTGTCACACTCAGAAGCACCTTTACTCATCTGTTTACCAATGGTAGAGACAAGGGCTTTGACGTCCTTGGTAGCAACATTTCCCGAACCCCCATTGACCGAACCTCGAGGTCGTGGACGGTGTAGACGAGATTTGTCACCAGTAGACTGGGTTTTACCACCTAGACGTCGCTTCTTTGGTTTGGCTACAAGATTTAGCTTCACCGGACGGTCGACTCCCTTCCTCTTCTCTACAGACACCGTCCTCTCAACGACTAAAAATTCACGATATAGAGAGAGTATACCTATACTGAACGAGAAAAAGGATGGAGGAGCCATTTATCTCAAGTAGAGCAGAACGCCTGCTTCTGGAGAGTTAAACTCAATAAGTCCGAAAAAACCTGCTCGTCGATTTGGTCGAGCACGAACAGAGACGAAAACGATCGAGCCATACGACTCAAACATGTTCTTCACCCATGTCAAAGTCGTGCCGGAAGGGAGGTTGGAAAGGAATAGTTGATAGGGAGAATACCAAATAACAACAGATAAAAGCAACACAGAGGAATCAATTCTCCCACACTTGTGCAAACCAAGTAGGAAACCAACAAGCAGAGCAAATACGAAACACAATGCACACAAGATTTTAGCGTGGAAAACCTTCTCAAGGCGAGAAGTAAAACCACGGGACCCTCTAGGCCTCTTAATCATCCACTATCAACTTCAATGGGTACAATATCTCTCTAATCAAATTAGAGGCATACACAATATCTCAACACAACCTAGTGTTGGAACTAGCAACAAAACTCAACAAAGAAGAAGAGAAATCTCACCAACTTGGTGGCCCAACTTGCAGCTCGTGTATCTGAAGAACGAACCGTCAAAACCCAAATTCCACCGTCCACTTTGAACACCTATATGTGGAGAACATTCAATCCAAAAATCAGCATCATCGGACCTTGGATGAACCTCCGATCGTGCTCTTCAACGTGGATGGTCGGACTGGAAATCTGCAGAAAAATCTGCACCTCTTCTTCTCCCTTTTGCTTCTCTCTCTCAACAATTGAGGCACTCACACTTCCAAATCTGATTTCTAAAAGCTATATAGAAACCCTATCTCCATTTGGGCTTAAGTTGCACCAAATAGGCTTTGGGCCTTGTTCCATTTAATTGAAACAAGCCCAACAAATCTCCCCCGTTTCAATAAATGGAGGGCATTGCCATTCCGGCAATCTTGCAACATACCTCAAGCATCTCTCGCAGTAGTGCCTTAGTGCACATATCGCCATTCTCATCCGTGTGAACTTTTTCAAGCTCAAACAACTTCTCCTCAAGAGCATCTCTAAGCCAATGATACCTCACATCAATATGCTTCGACTTTGCATGAAATGTCGAATTCTTGCTCAAGTGGATTGCACTTTGGTTATCACAATAGACCACATACCGCTCCTGCTTTAAACCAAGCTCTTGTATGACTCTCTTCATCCACAACAACTCTTTACATGCTTCAGTTGTTGCAATATACTCAGCTTATGTAGTAGAAAGTGCGACACACTTTTGAAGCCTTGATTGCCATGAAACTGCTCCACCTGCAAATATCATCAAGTAACCAGAGGTGGACTTTCTGCTATCAACATCTCCTGCCATGTCTGAATCTGAGTACCCAACTAACATAGGTTCTCCACTTCCGAAAGTAAGTCTAAAACTAGAAGTACCTCGGAGATATCTCATAATCCATTTGACGGCATCCCAATGCACTTTACCTGGATTAGACAGAAAACGGCTAACAACTCCAACTGCATGAGCAATGTCGGGTCTAGTACATACCATAGCATACATCAAGCTTCCTACTGCCGAGGCATATGGAACTCTCTCCATGTCTTCCATCTCCTTCTCTGTAGAAGGGCTCTCCTTTGTGCTTAGCTTAAAGTGAGTAGCAAGAGGAGAGCTAACCACTTTAGCCTTTTCCATGTTGAACCTTTGCAACACCTTCTCAATATATTGCTCTTGTGACATATACACCTTCTTCGCGCCTCTATCGCGAGAAATTCTGATACCAAGAATATTCTTCACAGGACCTAAGTCCTTCATAGCAAAAACCTGACACAGCTGCTTCTTCAACATGTCTACTCTAGAAATATTCTTCCCAACAATCAGCATGTCATCAACATATAGCAATAATATGATAAAATCATCATCAGAGAATCGCTTCACAAACACATAGTGGTCACACTTAGTTTTCTGGTAGCCTTGCTCCCTCATAACTGATTCAAACTTCTTGTACCACTGCCTTGGTGCCTGCTTCAAACCATAAAGGCTTTTCTGTAGCTTGCACACATACTCCTCTTTCCCCTTTTCTGCAAAACCCTCTGGTTGCTCCATATAAATCTCCTTGTCTAAGTCACCATGGAGAAATGCAGTCTTCACATCCATCTGCTCAATCTCCAAATCAAGACTAGCTGCTAAACCCAGAACAACACGAATATATGACATCTTAACAACCGGAGAAAATATTTCATCAAAATCAATACCTTTCCTCTAGCTGAAACCCTTGACCACCAATCTAGCTTTGTATCTTGGGCGTGAGGAATTCTCTTCCTGCTTTACTCTGTACACCCACTTGTTCTTCAAAGCTCTCTTACCTTTCGGCAACTTAACCAACTCAAAAGTATGGTTCTCATGCAATGACTTCATCTCATCTTGCATGGCCTCAACCCACTCCTCTTTGTTCTCATCTTCAATGGCTTCTTCATAACTTTGAGGCTCTCACCCGTCAGTTAGTAACACATACTCATCAACAGAATACCTTGAAGAAGGATGACGATCTCTAGAAGATCTCCTGAGTGGAACAACTGGTGGATCAACAGGTACTGGCAACTGCTCATGGATTTCATCATCCATCTCAACCTCCGTTGGAATGTCAACATTGCCTGTATCTTGATGGTCATCATGAACTTCGTCTTCAACTTGACTTTGTAAACCTGTAGAAGGAACTATATCAAAGTCAATCAAGTCATCACTATATGGAGGAAGATCTACCACTTTCTCCATATCTTTAACGTTCTGTTCTTCCATAAAAACCACATCGCGGCTTCTAACTAGCTTCTTCTGTACAGGATCATAAAACCTGTAACCAAACTCATCCAAGCCATAACCGATGAATATACACTGTCTTGTCTTCACATCAAGCTTAGACCTTTCATCCTTTGGTACGTGCACAAATGCCTTGCACCCAAAAACTCTCAAATGATCATAGGAGACATCCTTACCCGTCCAAACTCTATTTGGAACATCAAACCCAAGAGGAACACTAGGTGTGAGATTTAACACATGTACCACCGTACTCAACGCTTCACCCCAAAAGGATCTCGGTAGTCTTGCTTGTGAAAGCAAACATCTCACCCTCTCAACAAGTGTCTTGTTCATCCTCTCAGCTAACCCTTTCAACTGAGGTGTCTTCGGAGGTGTCTTTTGGTGTCGAATACCTTGATCCCTGCAATACTCATCAAAAAGACCACAATACTCACCTCCATTATCTGTCCTGATGCACTTCAACTTCTTCCCAGTCTGTCTCTCAACTAGGGCATGAAACTGCTTGAAAACTCCAAGCACTTGATCTTTCGTCTTCAAGGTGTAAGCCCACACCTTCCTTGAATGATCATCAATAAAAGTCACAAAATAAAGTGCACCGCCCAATGTCCTTTTCTTCATAGGACCACACACATCAGAATACACCAAATCAAGTATTTCTGGCTTTCTAGAAGGAGGAGATGATTTAAAAGAAATTCTTGTTTGCTTACCGGCCAAGCAATGTTCACACTTCTTCAATGGTGTGCAACTCATCCCCGGTAGAAGATTCTTCTTGCTCAACATCATCAATCCCTTCTCACTTATGTGACTAAGCCGATTGTGCCACAATTCAGTTGTACCTTCACCATCAACTGCATTAACAATGTCATCACAAACTCTAGCTCGAGTAACATACAACGAAGCACACTTGCTCCCTCTAGCCACAACCATAGAACCTTTGGTGAGCTTCCACTTGCCATCACCAAAGTGATGATGAAAACCTTCATCATCGAGCCTTCCTACAGATATCAAGTTCAAGCGAATGTCAGGAATATGTTTAACATTTTTAAGAACCAAGAGTGTACCATTTTCCGTCTCCAAGCTCACATCTCCAACGCCAATAGCCTTTGACGTGTCTCTGTTTCCCATCTTAACACTCCCATAGTCACCGGCTGTATAAGATGAAAAGAAATCCCGCCTAGATGTAGCATGTATACTGGCACCACTATCTGCTATCCAACTAGTCTCTTGAGAAGCCAAATTGACAGTTTCTTCATCATCACATAGAACAAGAAACTCCTCTGTAATAACAACAGCATTATCATCATCACCACCGCTATTGTGCTCCTTTCCCTTTCCTTTGTCATATTTGGTGTCTCTTTTAAATTTACGGCAATGCTTCTTCATATGCCCCTTTTGACCACAATGATAGCACTCAACATCAGCAAACGGGTTCTTACTTTTACTTCTGCCTCTGCCTTTCGGATCTCTGCTCTTACTCCTCCCTCTTTTTGTAGTAACCAAGATCTCCATGTGTGAAGAGGAACCCTGTGACTTTCTTCTCGTCTCTTCATTTAGAACACACCCTTTAGCCATATCCATGGTAATAACACCATCTGGAGCCGAGTTAGACAATGACGTTCTGAACGTCTCCCAAGAGTCCAGCAAAGTACCCAGAAGCCACAAACCTTGAACCTCATCTTCAAACTTGATACCCATTCCTGCAAGTTGATTAATAATACCCTGAAAAACATTCAGATGATCTGTCATAGGACTCCCATCCTGATACTTCAAACTCATCATCTGCTTAATCAGAAACAACTTGTTATTCCCTGTCTTTCGAGCATACAACTGCTCAAGCTTGCTCCATAAAATGCGTGCATCTGTCTCTCCACTAACATGATTCAAAACATTATCATCAACCCATTGCCTGATGTAACCACACACTTGGCGATGAAATAATTTCCAAGCACCATCAGTTTTACCCTCAGGAATTTCTTCACTGAATACCGGCAGATAATAATCCTTCACATAAAGAAGATCCTCCATCTTGCCCCTCCAAACATGATAATTAGAACCATTCAGATTAACCATTCTACTTGTATTAGCTTCCATCGTTTAACACACAAAAAACCCAATAAGCCAACCGGGCTCTGATACCACTCTGATAGGGAGAATACCAAATAACAACAGATAAAAGCAACACAGCGAAATCAATTCTCCCACACTTTTGCAAACCAAGTAGGAAACCAACAAGCAGAGCAAATACGAAGCACAATGCACACAAGATTTTAGCGTGGAAAACCTTCTCAAGGCGAGAAGTAAAACCACGGGACCCTCTAGGCCTCTTAATCATCCACTATCAACTTCAATGGGTACAATATCTCTCTAATCAAATTAGAGGCATACACAATATCTCAACACAACCTAGTGTTGGAACTAGCAACAAAACTCAACAAAGAAGAAGAGAAATCTCACCAACTTGGTGGCCCAACTTGCAGCTCGTGCATCTGAAGAACGAACCGTCAAAACCAAAATTCCACCGTCAACTTTGAACACCTATATGTGGAGAACATTCAATCCAAAAATCAGCATCATCGGACCTTGGATGAACCTCCGATCGTGCTCTTCAACGTGGATGGTCGGACTGGAAATCTGCAGAAAATTCTGCACCTCTTCTTCTCCCTTTTGCTTCTCTCTCTCAACAATTGAGGCACTCACACTTCCAAATCTGATTTCTAAAAGCTATATAGAAACCATATCTCCATTTGGGCTTAAGTTGCACCAAATAGGCTTTGGGCCTTGTTCCATTTAATTGAAACAAGCCCAACAATAGTTTGGTTCCCTGCACTTGCGGACCCCCCATCTTTTCCGATAACAACCGATCCGACCTGAGCAGCTTGTATTCCAGAAACGACTACCTCTCTAGAATATGATCACGAAGCTCACCAGAGCCAATGGCCTTTAACTGAATCTATAGCCTTTAACATCTAACTGAAGCTCCTTCCCTCTAACTGAATCTGTAGCCTCTGGCATCGGATCACGAAGCTCACCGGAGCCACTCATCGTAGCCCGCTTTGTAATCGGGACACCAACCCGCCCCGTCTTGGCTGTAACCGAACAAAAAACTTGTCCAAAACTACGATCAGCAACTTGATTGCCTTATTGGATTGAGAAATGATTTTGCAATACACATCGTAACTTTTTAACAGATCCGAACAAAAAGGTAAAAAGAAGCCTAACTCAATCATGCTTTGTTGTTAAGCTTGAACCTAAACTGCGGTTGGAGCTTGATCGATCGGTGGATAGCTGCCCGTCCGTCAACAAAAACATTTATAGCATATAAAAGAAATCCAAACTTGAAGATCAAAGCTTGGAATAGATGCGAATCAATGTTTATTAAGGAATACAGTAATTTGAAGCAACACATATGAGCAGCAAAATACTAAAAAAACTATATGATAATACTATAAGTATGTCGAGGAATAGTACCGAATTTGGAACACACATTAATGATCGAGGTATGATACTTCAACTAACAACATTTATTGCATATAACAAGAACACTTATTGGACTATAAAGCTCCCAAAAGATGAAATCAAAATCTTGAATATCACACTATATCCCAATCCCAACAAGGGTCGGGACACAACCTGTCACATAATCAATCCGATGACGGGATCTATAATTGATACGATTTTTAAGCTTACGGAATTTGTGCTTCCGTATGTTGTACCAAAACAATTGACGATCATCCACATTGAACAAGATTTTATTTTTACAAGCTGAAAAACATATGGGAGTCAAATGGGGACAGCAGAAACCACGCGGGATCCTAGCTCCTGGATCCACTATCCACAGAAATTCACTCCACTGCGAAGCATTTGATGATCCTAATTGTCTCTTATAATCACATTCCATTAGCCAAAATCGCACGAAATAATCGTTATGGGGACCTTTACAACACCCCAAACACAACCGACCATCAAGCACGGTCAAAAGAGTGACACACGTTTCATCGTCGTCAAAATAAGGAGGATCCACCTCGTGAAACTCCTCTTCCGCAAGAACAAAACAGAGAATCTCTCTCATCTCCACTTCGTCGCTCCAATACATAGCACCATCAACGCATTTGCCCGGGTGGTCCAATCGGGGACGACAATCATCCTCTAACGCATCAAATCTGGATTTCTTCCACTTACCATTAGAAACATTATAAGTCATAAGGTCAACATCAAGATCGTGATAGTCGCTGAATTCATTTTCAATTCTGGTGACCAACTTGTAACAACCATGAACATGATCGTACCCAAATCCGCAAAATGTAACATTATCATCACCAGCTGGGTTCGGAGGTACCAAGTGATGTTTCTTGGTAGTTGGGTTCGACACGACCATCTTATAACTAGAACATTGTTGAACAACAAGCAGACCTTCACATGAACCCACTACACGAGCGTCCCGACGAGGACAATCATGATCATCGTCGAATGGATTGTGAAGTTCTCTAGGTTTAGGGTTTCCATCTTCTATGGAGTCCAACTCGATCCAATAAACGGACTCGCTTTTCTGAATGATCAGAAAAGGTCGATTGAGTAATGCGGTGCGCTGAGATCGAAGCTGGGAGAGATACAAATCGGTGTTTATTAAGGAACGCCATGACCTTGAGACACACCTGAAGCGCATAAGGTCCTTGTCCGGCACTCGGCTGATGATGTCGACGGTTAAATCGTCGGTTAGCTCCAGAGATTTTTTTCCAGTTCTCTTTTTCTTTCCCATGGCGACGCCTTTTCTCCTTTTGTTCGCTGATAGAGAACACGTATATATAAGAGAGTGTTATTGAATTTGTATACATATAGGAAATCTTAGCATTATTTATGCTATATAATAATAAGGGAAACGTATCTTTGGAAACAAAAACGGAAACGCCATTACCATATTCTTATCACTTTTATTAGGACGAATTTATTACGGTGACTTTTTCTGCAATAAATATCACCCATGTTGAGTCTATATATATTAGAGCATCTGGTACTACCGACCTTCAACCCCTAGTCGGCTCGGCCTTCGGCCGTCTGATCTGTTTCCCTCCTTCAGTCTATTCGTTTGTAACCTTTCTGTCAGTTATGCTTCTGGAAGTTTCGCTGCTCTCTTTTAAGTATTTCGGACTTTCCTTCCGACCTTGGGAAGAATTATGGGTTTGTTTGCCTCTTCAGTTTAGGAGCTGTTTCTTCGACGGTCTCGATACTTCGTTGTTCCTTGCTTGGTTCCTGTAGTCTGATTGTCGGCTATAGCCGAGGTCTTGCTCGTGGGGAAAATCGTTCAGTCGTTGACCTCTGGCCGGTCCCCTCTAATCTACATTCCTACAAGGACATGGTTGTTGGTCCGGCCGCTTCACCTTCACTCCTCCTTGCTTTTCTGGTTCCAAGAGCGCCCTCTCTTATTCATGCTCCCCCAATCTTCTTTGTGTTTCCTTCTTGAGATCAAAACCAAGAAATGAAAAGGTTTAACACCCGGATTTTAGAACCATGAAGTGCAGTCGAGTGATAAAAGTCTTGAACTTTGATTCTCAACCATAAATCCTGAAAAAAATACTTAATACGCCATAATCCAGTACTTAAGAAGAGCAACAGAAAAGGAGAATAAGTACACCTCAACTAATAGAGAAGAGGGAGTTGAAGAGATTCAGCAACAGAAGCGAATGAACCAGAAGTGCTACAATCACCAACCAAAAGGTCGAGAAAGGAGTCCCACGCCGAAACTAGATACACCGGAAACTTCGACAGGGCGCATCCAAGGCAGCTCGATTATGGGTAGAGGAGCTCGAACTCAGTCCTTCGAAACCCAATTTCGGCCTACACCGAGAAAAAGCTCAAAAAAGGACCAATATTTAAACCGAAAGCGATATGCTTCAGCTTGTTTTTCTTAACGTGATGGATGAAGACCTTATTAACCAGAAAGGTTAGCCAAGTTCTAAGCCTTGTCCTAACAATTTGGAAAGAATCTTGTAAGGAGTTAAGAGTAGGCTTGTAGCTCTGAACTGCTTCAAGGAGGACGTGAGGACTCTTTCGGGATTCAATACACATGAGGATAGAAAGCAAAATGGCCCATTTTGCTCCAGAACACAGGGGGAGCATTAACAGTGATAAATAAGTGATGTGAATATAGAATGTATCGGTTTTGGATGTTTTTGACCTATATTTTTTATTTTTATTTTTATCGGCAAAAAATCCAATATATTAAGCCGTTTTCAGATATTGAACAGGAACCGAAAACAAAAACAACTGAAAACAAAGGAACGCTCGACTCACAACCTAAAACACAGACAGATAATATAAGCCAAACTACCCACACACCAGAACAAGTAAGAAAGATGCAGCAAATAAAGCAAACAAAAGAGTAGCAAATGTATCAATGCTCTTGAGAAGGTAAGCTCCAAATGAGAAGATGTTGCAAGATATGGATGACCTTGAAAACAAACTGTAGTCTGCAGGCTTTTACCCGACTTTGAAGAAAGACCGACAAAAGGAAAGGTTGAGGACTTGCTTCCTTAAACAACATTGTTTCATCATGATAGACTTTCAGAACAAGATTAAATACCTAACGTAGAAATATTTAATCAAGAGGATATGTAAAACTATTATTATACAATACTTTTTTTTGATAAGCGAAAATTTATTAGTCCTTTGCTATCCAAAAGACGGGAAAACAAGGATAGAAGACGACCTTAGCAAGGGGTCTTCCCAAAACCGAAACATGCTCAAAAGAGGTACAAACAATGAAAAACATAAAACAAAAAGCAAGTGGGAGGGCAGACAACGCCTCCTAGCCTATTTCTTTCACGGGTCTAGGCAAGAAAACTGATTCGACGTCCTTACTACCCTCGACGTCCTTCAGCATAAGATGCGGATTGTTCTGATCGAGCACCGAGAACCGAGGTTAACTGCCTTTTTGACGACTTTCGAGCTGAAACTCCAATCACCCGAACTATTTTTTCGGGCAATATCAAATGTAAAGCTTCCGAAATTGCCTCCTTTATCAGTACTACAATACTACGTAAAGAAGCAAATGATGAAATCAATTTTTTGATAGAGCTCAAAATATGCCTATCCCAATAAGGCTTCTTACACAACATGTCACGCCAACCTTACCATCGTAATAGTGTTGAATGAATTCATTCTTTCCTATGTCGTACCAAAACAATTGAATCCGATCCACATTGAACAAGATCATGTTTCCACATGCGGAATAACATATGGGAAAGAGATCAGGGAAGTCAAACCGATCAGATAGCAGACGCTCTGGATCCCGAATCGACAAAAACTTAGTCCAACGGCTAGGATAAGATGACCCCGCTTCCATAAGCCAAAAATCAACTGTTTTAGAGGCGACTTCACATATCAAACACAACCGACCATCAAGCACGGTCATATTCTGACCGTACATGACAATCTGACCAAACCTAGGAGGTTTCACCTCCTCAAACTCTTCTTCCGCAAGAACAAAACGTATCATCTGCGTGAAGTCGCACCAATACAAAGCACCGTCAAGGTACACCCCTTTCGAATACAAATCAATGCTCGAATAATATTCATCATATTCTAAATCATAGAATTTGGATTTCATCCACGTACCGTTATTAACATTATAAATCACAAGCTCCACAGTATGATCGTTATATACCACTCTAGTTACCAACTTGTAACAATCATGAACTTGATCGTACCCGAACCCCGTGACTATAACTCTATCATCACCCGCTGGATTCGGAGTTACCATATGATGTTTCTTTGTTGTCGGGTTCAACACAGCAATCTAATCACTATATGGTTGTTGGAGAACAAGAAGACCATGACATGAACCGATTACTTGAGCTTTACGGACATGATCCTCGTTGATCCATGGATTGTGAATTTCCTCGACTTTAGGGTTTTCATCATCCATCGAGTCCAGACCTAACCAGTAATCGCCCGATTCCTTTGTTACGATAAAACAAGGTCGGTCTTTTGAGGCGGTGCGATCGAATTGAAGCCGGGGGAGAAAGGGATCTGTGTATATAAAAGAAGACCATGATTTGGAGACGCATGTGAACCGTATGAGGTCCTTGGTAGGGACTCGGCTAATGATCTCGGTGATTAGGTCGAATGTTAACCCCATAGCTATTTTCTAATTCTTATGGAATATTTATAGAATTTGTAGCATTAGGGCTTTGACGGATGGGCTTTCTCTGGCCCCATAATTTGATTGAAAGGGTTCAAAGTAATTGAGATTTTTGTTTCGAATAAAAGACGACACTACATGCGATGATTGCAACTTGTAAACCGTGTTGATGCGAGTCAACTTTGACTCTTCTTGAAGCATGGCTTATCAAAATTGTTTCCTAATGGGATAACTCCGAATCCAAACGGTGCGGGAAAGGTGTATTTCACGTCCTAACTGTGACTCACCTTTCGTTACATGTCATATACCAAAGGTCACTTTTTGTCACATGTCCTATACAAAAGGTGGTTTTTTGTGACAAAACATGAAAAATGACACCAAAAAAAAGTGTTTTTTTTGGGTTATTTATACCACCTACCTCTTGTAGTGCACTGATAAACACAAATTATACAAAAATTAAGAGGAAAAACCATCGAATGCGAACGTTATACCACTTTTTTGGTGTCATTTGTCATGTTTTGTAAAATGACACCACCTTTGGTATAGGACATGTAACGAAAGATGAGTCACAGTTAGGACGTGAGATACACATTTCCCACACCGTTTGGATTCGGAGTTATCCCTTTCCTAAATTGCTTATCGTATTTATGTTTGTAATCATCATCTGTTTCAACTTTTCATAATAAGCCATTCGAATAATTTTTATTTTATTAATTTAATAATCATAATTATTTTTATTATTAATACCTTTTTTATTTTGATTAGCAATGAAGATATTATTAAAGCATTAAGGTGTTCGCAAATCTGCTAATACCATAGAATCAAAGGAAACTACAATAACATTGAAAGACAAGAACTGAAATGTAAATTTTGCTCTTAGACATAGAGGCGGTCGGAGAGGAGAACTGCGGTAGCATCCAGAGACACCGATACAGCATAATCCAACCAAAAAGCATTGATCGACCAGACCAAGTGTAGATTTTGTAGTGTGGACCGATACCTACCCCGGGAAATCAGCGTGTGTCGTCCTCCCTTGACTGATAGTGGTAGGGCTCCTAAACGAGGGTGTGCTGGCCCCGAACTGGTAGGGGAGAATTTTGTCGACTGTTGGCGGAACCGTCGCCACCATACGTCCAGAGAGGCAGTGCAGCCGACCGACCCCTCCCTGGACTCCCAGGGACTCATTCCTGGAGGCGAGGGTGCTTGTGGCCCCACCGCTGCTGTGTATGATGCCACATCGGATGCCGTCGAACCCTCTGATTCCTCAGGCCCCCCTTCCCTCTCCATCCGTTTCTTCCCATAGAGAGATGTGGTAGGATCTTTAGGAAGCAATCCGGTTGGGACATCCTCTTGGCGGTCTTCTTTACCCCTATGCCCCCCTCTCTCCAAGCTCCGTCGAGACGTCGCAGGGTTAAAGGACCGAGTCGCCACTCCAAAGGCCCCTCCCAAATATGCCCAATTTGTCCCCGGGGTAGCCTTCCCATGTTTAGCCTTTTCGAAGGCTAATCTCGGATCTGTCGGGGCTCTCAGCGACGGTTCTTGAACACCCCTAGAAACCGGACAAGCCAGAAATAGATGCCCCGAACAACTACAACCAAAGCAGTGATCCGGGAGATGTTCATACGACACATGTAAGAGTGTACGTACCTGCGATTCCGATAGATGGAACCAAAGTTGGCTCTGTAGTGGAATCTGGATGTCAGCTTTGATCTTGATCTTCATAACCCCCCCCCCCCCCCCCAACAGAGACCCGTCTTATCAACATTTACCGCCTGACAAACACCCAGAGTATTCCCCACAGGGAAACCAACATCCTTGTTCCAGCCCCCACCGGTACATTTGAAACCGTAGGCCAGACTGAGAAATGGTGAAAACTAAGGTCCTCTGCTTGCATGTGAGCTCTCCAATCTATGAATAGCACCAGGGAATCCCAGAAGAACCCTCGATCTCTCATTATCCATCTTAAAGAATAACGCTACCAATCCCCCTTCCACTGGTTTTGCCTCAACCTTCATAGCCCACAGGTCCACCATCCGAGCCACCAGAGACTTCCAGAAGAATTTCCTGTGACGTCAACACCTTAGCGGCCAGAGAAAACTGATATTGGGACCCTCGGCCAGAAACTTCCTTCGGTGGAACGACCACCTCCTTAATGCGCATTGAGGACAATCTCGACCCCAAGTCCCCAACCTTCTCCCCAGATCAACGAGAGTCACTCCCCAAACGAGCCCGGTCCACATTAGGATTTGACCCAGCATAGGACCCGGTCCAACCGGGTTGCCCGGTCCAAACGGATATAGCCTAGGTGGATTGCTTCACCCAATCGGGGTTGACCCGTGGGTGAGAGACCCGGCCCTGCCCCGCTTCGGTTGACCCGTACCTGGCGGCCCATTGCGCAATGTCTCCCGGCCCACCCCAGGTCCACCCCGCTGCACCTATCTGATGATCAACCCGGGACTCACGTCGACACGGCCATATCCCAGCCCGGGGAAGCCAATCCGGCCCACTCTGTCAGGCCCGATAGGCGTCCGCGAGAAGACCCCGGGCCAGGACCGTGTTCACCCGGTCTCGGCACGACCCATCAGCAAAAAAACTACCTGTTTTGCGCGCCACCGCCTTGCCTTTTCTTCCCCTCCACGATATCGCCTCCTATGATTCCTCGGGCGCTGATACCGTGCCCGACGAGACTACGATCAGAAGGAGACCATCCCCCTCCCTTATGGTCTCCTCCGTTCTTTCTAGCTCTGCCCCCGGGATCGAATTCCAACGAAACTCTCCCGGGCTCTCCTGGTATCAACGACATGCCCCCAAAACCCGTTCTCGGCCGCAGTCCCTTCGCTGAGGTCCGTCGGATAATATCCTGAGACGCCATGTGGAAGCTTCCCGCCTCCCCCGACCTTCCTCCTCCGCTCTATGTGCCGAGAAGGTCACCGGAGGTACACGCTCCTCACGCGGCGTCTACTCCTCTACCGGCGTTAGCGAACCCCCCTTCATGGACACGGCCGGCAACGCCAGCCCCGTGTCTTCACTTACTTCCGACCCCTGCAACCTCGGCTCCGGACTGCTCGGCTCCCGAAAGAGCTCGGCATCTGTAAGAACCGCCCCCGATCGAACCGTTGATTTTTGGCGAAAGTTGACTTTCCGTCGAAAAAGTCACTCGATGACTCCGGGATCCATTCGGGACCTTTACGGGACCCAAAAAGCTTAGCCCTCATTACGGTTAGCTTATTTGGGTCGTTTCCTTTCAAATGACTATTTGTACGAAAAAGTCAATTTCGGGTCAACGGGGCCAAATTCGCGACTTTATCAAATTTAAATTAAATGGCTGAGATATTTTGGGGTAGGAGTGGACACCACATGGACATGTTTCCATGATGGCTTGGAGGAGAAGAAATGGGTCTATAATGACCCATTTACCCTCATATATGCCAAAACAGAAGAAAGGGAGTAAATGGGCTTTTTAGTCAACTCAACCTTAGGTTTAAGGTCTCACTTGAGCCAACATTTCAGCTCACTCCTGTGTTGGCCGAAAACTATAGAGAGAGGAAGAGGAGTTGAAGACACCATTGCTTGGAGAAGAAGATAGTGAAGAAAGGAAGCAACTTTAAGGGATTTTCCTCACCAAACTTCTCCAAAACACCTTCATCTTCATTCCCTCTTCATCGTCAAGGTAAGTAAGCTCTTAAAACCTTCTTTCAATCAAGTTGGGATTATGGTTATCATAGAAAAATGATGAACTATGGGGGTTTTGAGTTAGTTGTTGCTTAGATGGTGGTTTTGATGAAGAATAGTGGAAGTGTTGGGTATAAATCATTTGATTGTTGATGTTTTGATGAAACCCATTGTGGGTATTGAAGTTTGGGGATTTTTGGTGACTGATTTTGGAGGTTATGAGGTTAGCAGTGGAGTTTTTGAAGTAGATTTTCGTGGAAACGAACTTGGGAAGGAATAAGAAGGGGATTGCCCAGATTTGGCACGGAAAGGGCCTCTGGCCGGCCCTCTGAGCGGCACGGAGAGGGTCCCTGACCGGCCCTCAGAGAGGCACGGTCCGGGCTTGGTGACGGCCCTATGAGGGGCACGGTCCGGGCCTCTGACTGGGCCTCTGAGTGGCACGGGCCGGGCCGGGTGCTGGATCTGTGGGTTGCCCGAATTGGACCTTGTCCGGGCCCAATTGACCCTTGACCCAAGTGTTAATTGTTAGGGGTAATTTAGGTATTTCTCATTAAAACTGACCTTGAATGTTTATTAATTCTAGTATTGATTTATGATCCTAGACGTCGTTCCCGAGCACGGAAGAGGAGACTACTAGACTGCTTTTGTAACTAAGCGTTTGGATAGCATTTGAGGTAGGGAAGAGTAGTAATTACTGCTTTAAATTAAAGAATGTTAATATTATGCATATAAGACGTTAATAACCGGTAAAGTCTTAGCTTGCATATAGGATGTGAATAACTAGAATAACCGCTTTTAATTATGGGAATTGTCGTGTTGTAGAATCACATGTCGTCATGTCGGGTCTTAGGATTGGTTGTTGGTTGTGTTTGATTGTTGTTATAGTCCTTAAATGTCGATGTATAGTATATCCTTTGTTTACTTTAAGAATCATGGTATACTGTATGAATGCGTTATGAATTGTGGTCTTGTGATATGATCGGGTGAATGATAGACCGATGTGGTGTGCTTGGTAAGTTGTATCGGTAAGTTCGACGGTGTGATAAGTTCGATGTAGCGTGTTTGGTATGGTATTGTGTGGTGTGACTTGTACCCCGTGCGACGGGAAGATACCCGACCGAGGTGTGTGCCGGTCTGGTATGTGTGTGATGAGATTTACCCCGATGTGCGTTTCCGGGAAGACAACTAGGCCGATGGTGCGTTTCCGGGAAGACATTTAGACCGATGGGTATTCGGTATGATGTATTATTTATTTCACCCCGATGATGTGTGTCCGGGAAGACATCTAGGCCGATGGTGTATTCCGGTACGATGTATGTATTCCACCCCGATGTGCGGTTCCGGGAAGATATCTAGACCGATGCCATATTCTGGTACGATATGTTGAGTTATGAGTGATGATCGGAGTATCATGGTGTACCTATCCTATGTCCATATGATGACGAGTTGAGTGATGTCGTAGTTGGCATTGCAGTGTAATATTCTGTTGTCTGTGTGTTTCTCTAACTATTTCTGTTGTCGATAATGGTACAGTCCTATTGGTTTTTGGTCTGAGTTGTCATTTACTAGTATGAATTATTGATCGAGTAATTGTGGTGACGGTGCAGGAGTCCTTCCCCATTACTACTTCTTCCTACTGAGCGAAAGCTCACCCCCTCTGTTTTCACTGTTTTACAGGGTTTGATCGTGGGTCGTTTAGAGGATGTCTCAGAGCTCGGGAGCTCATCGAGAGTCTGGGGATTTATCTTTTAGTAGAGACGTACTTCCTATTTTCTATCGAACCTTGTTTTCTTTATTTTGGATCTTGAACGGTTGACTCGTGCCATTAGATTTTTTATTACGAATTATTTAGAAATTTATGTTATTTAAATTTACTTTTACTATTATTTTAGTTCACGTCTCGAGTCCGGTCAAAACCGGATTTGGGGCGTGACAGCATCGAAGCTTGGCTCTCCTCCATCGAGATCTCTAGTAGATGACATGGCACCGCTGCAGAAGATGGATGAATCGCAAAAACCTCCTAAACCCTAGTTCTCGTGAGAGAGAGAGGATGCGCTAGTTTAACATCATAGCTTACATAATTGTTTTTTTTTTGTTCGTACCACCAAATTTGGGCGTACACTTAGAATAAGATTTTGATTATACAGTTGGAAACACAGACGAGAAAAGATGTGAACGTGACATACTTTATCACGGCCAGGAGGTGCCATCGTCAAAAAGTTAGTCCAATTCGAAGACCCATCCTCACATTTCTTGTCCATCACCCAAAAATATGTTAGACGAGTTAGTCCATAAACAGTAGAGAACAATTAAACCTAAAGAATTATTATAATGGAAATAAAATTACATAGAGTAACCAAATCGCAAATATAGTGTATGGTAGATACAATAACCCCACGCGATGATCGGAGAGGGATCTGGTTTGTCGAGGCTCGCAAACCGGTTTCCTTAAGACTTTTAATTGCCCTTTCTGAGGAAGTCTCCCTAGATACAACGACAACGTCGGCGAACACGAACCGTATATGAGAAGTGGCACAAAATAAGAAGAAAACGACAACTCTGATCTTAGAGAATGAGATATATATTTCTGGGTATTTTCGTGTCTACGGACAATGAATATAACATAACTTAAATAGGATGAAGGAGATAAAGTTGAGAGTGAGATTTTAGAAACAACAATTTCGGAAATATCAGATTTTGGAAATTCAAAACCAGTTTTTGGAAATACGAATTTCAGAAATTTAAATATAATAATTCAGAAATTTCCTTATTGTATATTTATTTTCAAAACTGAAATAAATATTAATTTCGGAAAATTTTAAAACTGAAATAATTGAGAATTTACAACGGCCTAAATTCGGAACAACATTTACGACCCGCACAACGTGCGTGCATCTGATTCAAGGCTTGGGTTTTGTTGTTTTTAGTCGTTGTTTTGGTTGTGTTTTGTTTTCTCCTGAAATGTGTCTTCTTTGTCTGGTTCTTTTTTTTCGAATACTAAATATAAATAATATTTGTAGATGAAAAAATTTCTTTGCGTCAAATGAATCTTGTTTTTCACGTGGATAATATAACTAATATTGCGTACCATAGAGATGATTTTGATCTTCATGTTAGAATATAACTATAATTGATCCTTCAGCTATCAGCTTAAGCTTTTAGTTGAGTTGAGAGTGAAAAGGGCTGGCCCATTAGGGTAATTTTCGAAAAATTGAGTGAAATTAGAAAATTTGGTAGAGAGTGGGGTTTGAACCCAAGTCTGTGAGGAATCAAGCTCTGATACCATATTAGAGAACCAACTCAACTAAAAGCTCAAGCTGATAGTTAAAGGTCCAATTATAGTTATATTCTAACACTTCTAACGACAATCTCTCTTCAACTACCGATTGCTTTAACTTATGATTTTGTCATCGTTGTCTTTTGCTCTTCTTCTAGAGGAGGAATAGGAGAACAACAAAGGGTCGGGGACCTCCACTATGTGTTATTGATTGTGAGACAAAGGCTGGTTGATGCAACTCTAAAATTTAAATTATCTATACATTATCGGACGGGCAGAACTCAAAACCATAAACCCAAACGAGGGACCATCACCTGTTACACCGTACCAAGATTATATCTTTAGGCTTTTCCTATTGATAAAAAAATTAACTCATGGTTGAAGAAATTATAAAGTGATCTAGATGTTGTGAAACCCTACGCTCTAAACCCTAACTATTTTTTTTATCAGCAAAACATATATAAAAACATCGATTTTTTGAAATAAAGAATACGATGGGTGGAACTGAAACTTGAAGGAGCATTCCTCTCGGAATCTCAAGAAGTCCCACACCGGGGAAGACCAACAACCATAATGAATGAGTACGCAGACCTTGAATCAAACAACCACAAGAAGCCCCACACCGGGGAAGACCAACAACCACAATGAATGGGTACACAGACCCTGAAGCAAACAACCAGAGACAATGAAAGGGTACGCAAACCCTGAAGCTAACAACCACAAATGAAAGGGTCAATCACTCGAATTTGACAACCATCAAGCCTAGAAATGAAAAAGGTCTAAATATCATGATTTAACCACCATGAAGGTCGAAAGGAAAGGAAGTTTCCAGTAGTCTACGACAACAACCAACTAAACTCTAAAACCAAGACAAGCAGGAAAATAAACAAATCTCATGTCATTAGGCTAGCAACTCTCAACAAGAGGATACCTAGAGACAAACCCAATTGGCCTTACTAAACCAAACGCTTAGCTTCTGAAGAGGGAAGACAAAGCACGATGATCTCGACGGCGGCCAACACCTATGAACAGACGAGCTCGACCCACGCCCGGGTCGAGAAGAAGCGAAACAAAGATGCAAAGGAAAGAAAGAAAAATAGGGGGAAGCATTCTAATAGAAAAAAGGAAAGACTCGCACGAGAAACCAAAACTCTACCAATCTTTCCCCATCACCACAGAAAAACAGGTGGGAGATGAAGAACAGTGCGCCAATCTGCACCAAAAGATGGAGAAAGACCTCGCACTCAAGTCTGGAACAGCACCAACTCTCGAAGCTGAGGAGAAACTGAATCAGCACACACCAAGAGCAGTCACCAACAACACCAGCACGAGCGCTCGAAAAGTAGATAGCCACCAAGAAGAAAAAAAACTTGCTTTGGGTCGACCCAAACCCGAAACTACACCCAACCCAGCCCGAACCAGGCCCGTACCCAAGCCAGACCCAGCCCCATACCGGTTCGAATCAAGCCCGAGGCCAAACCGAATCCAGGCCGTGCCCGACCAGAATCTAGCACGAGCCCGGCCAGAATCCAGACCTAGCCCAACCCGAGTCCAGCCCAAGCCCACACCAAAACACAAACAGATCCGGCCCAACACACCAGCCGGCCCAGCCCGAACCTACCACAGTCAGGCCTAAGATCACGTCCCTGTCCGGCCCACTACTCCAACCATCCCATCACTCCCTACAAGCCCATAACGCCCTACCAACCAATCGGACGATTGGAGGAGAGCTCTAATCACCGGCGAGGACTTTGACGGAGCGATGCAAGCTCAGATCCGCGCCAATCAGAGGACGGAGAGGCAAGAGAAAGGCGTCTCACGCCGGAGAACACTACGCCGAGGACGGCCGGAGACGGTGAAGACCTCCGGAAACAACAAGGAGAGGAGAAGATGACTTCAAAAGCGACAGATCTGGGAAGAACGAGCCCAGGAAGGGTCCCGAATCACTCCACCCCTGATCTGAAGGCCGAGCACGACCCAACTCTGGCGACTTTGTTAAACCAGCTCCGAGCCGGCAACCAAAGAACAAAAGGGGAAGACGAGGAAGAACATGGGAGAAAAGGAAGAAGAAGGGGGTAGAGAGAAGCCTCCACCGATAACAGGCTAGGCCAGGGCCACGACCGATCACCGACGAAGAGACAAGGAGGTGCGGTGAGAAAAAAACGGTTAGGGTTTTCGCTTTAACATCCTCAGTTGAGAGAGTTTAGTTCTTCCTGTGTGTAAGTTGAAATCCTCTAAACCTTAACTATAATCCATAATAAAAACTTTATTTGGCCTTGAATGTCCATTACAAGGGTTGTGTACAATTTCTGCAAAAACAGTTGGTTACCTCCTACTGGTGTTTATTCTCTAGTGAAGCTGTTGGTAATTATAAGCATTTGGTTTGCTGCCTAGGTTCTCAGTTTAGATTGGAGCATGGGCTTTGTTTGTCTGCAACAATCTCTACTTCTGCAGAACAAGTTTTAGTTGAAAAAGGTCTGGTTTGGGGTGTTTTATTCTTTACACATCTGGTTTTGGTCTCTCATTCATAGATGGCTTTGGGTTAGTATGGTGGAAATAATTGTTGCTGAATTGTTCTTTCACTTGACATGTGTTAGTAATGGTAGAATTTATTAGGTAATTCAGTTGGTCTCAATACTTGTGGGACAAGTAAATTGGGCGGGAAATGGGCGGGATTGTTGGTTTTGTTAGTTGGGATGGTTAGTTTTGTTAGTTGGGATGAATAGTAAGTCGTGCTGTAAAGACCGAGACTTTTATACCTAATTCTATTGTTGGAACGACGTCGGATTGAAAAGAAGATTAGAACTGTGGACCGGTTTTTGTAGCAAAAGAAAAAAAAAATGGGTTAGATTAGGCCAAGTCAGACCCAACCCGTGTGGGCTGAGCCAGGCATGGCCCAAATTCGCGCACGGGCCCAATCCAAGTGCAGCCCAAAGCTTCTGCACCAAAACCCTACGCACGCCCCTTCGGCTTCACTCCTACGCACGCCGCCCGAGGCAATCCCCTCTCTCACCTTTGCGTCTCCCTCCCTCGTCTTCGCTTCCCTCTCGAACCCGACCTCGCCGGCGACCATTTCCCGAGCTCCACTTCGCCTTCCACTCCATTCACCTTCTGCTTCTGACCACAAGAGCGTTCACCTCCCTCGCCTCCTCGCAACACCAGAACCCCGAACTTCTCCTTTGCCTTCTTCTTCTTCGATTCAACAAAACCGCGCCGCCGTCGACCGCTCGAGCTCTACCTCGCCAGATCCGCGCGATACAGAGACGGTGAGGCCTTATTCAACCTCGATTTGTCTTCCCCTCCCTTTTTCTCCTGGGAATCGAGCTATAACATGCAGATTTGGGGTCGAGCTTTGCCGGGAAGGAGTCGCCAGAGTTCTTCGCTCTAGATCCCGAGTTCTCCACGCCGGCGAGCTTCCACGACTCCATCCCTAGCCGCAGAAGCCCCAATCTCGCCCCTTCAACATCCCCTCGTCGTTCCGAACGTCATGGTGTCTTCCCCGCCGTCTACAACCTCCCCAGCCACGTCGCCGCCGTCCGTGGTTGTGGACGAGACCGGAACCCTCGTCGGCGCTGCCTCAGATCGGACGGACTCGAACCAGATGAGAAGCACCCGATTTTTGGGGCCTATCGAGGAGCTGGGCCTGGTTTCAGACTTGGGCTCGGACCTGGTTTGATCCGGGCCTCGGACTGGATCTGGCCGGGCTTGGGTCCGGGTCCTGTATCGGATCTGGATCCGGGTCTGGACAGGGTCTGGATCGGGTCTGGGCCGGGTCCGGGTCGGACTTGGGCCGGGCCGGGTCAAAACAGATTTTAATTAATTATTGGATTTAAAATCAGGTAAACCCCAAGAACTTATAGGATTTCTAAAGGACTTTTTGACAAACGAACGACTGGATTTAATTATCAAATTGAGGACCGTTACGGGTTGGACCGGGACAGATACGTCCCTTTTGTGTTTAACCAGGACGTTACCCCGAGCACGGAAAAGACCAGTGGGGCCAGGACGTCAACAGATAGGAGACACAGCGGTCGGCTCTTCAAGAGGTAGGGATTACCTCGTATCCGCTTTATTACGGTTTTACTAGTATGCATATAGGGAAACCTAATAAACCGGCTAAAGAATTAGTATGCATATAGGAAACGAACAAATAGCGTAGACGTATCAACTGCGAACATTTACGTCTTGGGAATTGCTGTGCTGGTAGAATCGGGCCATGTCGCTCCCGTAGGACTTGTGTGCTGAATGTATCTGTGTATGCCTTGATGCTTGAACGGTTAATAATTAACGAACACGAAAACGAGTAGAATTGACTAAAGAATGCATGATCAGTGATTTGAGTGCTTTTCCCTATTTTACTTGATATGTTGGATTGGGAATGTCGAGGATATCGGTTAAGCTGGTGGGGTAACCACGTGGAGAGTGGTATCGGTAAGTGATGGTATGTGCCTGTTGACGGTGTTATTATTGAAATATGACTGTGGTTGTGAAAGTGATTGTGACTGTTATGTGATAGTTGTATTAAGTGTGTGTCCGAGAGGGTGTCGGTAAGTGATGGTCAGTACGTAACAGTTGTGAGTGTAATTTAAGGGTCGAGATATTATATTCGGTGTTGCATGTTGTGACTGTGCGTGGGCAAGTGTGCCGTGTTTGTGGAGATATAAATCCTTGGTTGTGAAATGGTCAGGTGAGTGATAGACCGACGTGATTGTGATTGTGAGTATGGTTGTGATTGTGAGCGTGTACCTATTGGCTGTGGTGGTTGTTGACATATGTTGTGATCCTGTTTGTGAGTGTGATTGCGATTGTTGATGCGCGGCCGGTAAAGTGTGAGAGAAGTACTTCCGTCAGGTGTATCGTACCTTCCGGCGCGTAATCAGTAGGGTATTGTAGTTGGGGTACTTGGGTTACATGAGAAAGGTGGTTTCCCTACCTTCCGACTGGGAGTCGGTAAAACGCTGTGTCCTGCGAAGAGGTGATTTCCCTACCTTCCGACTAGCACTCGGTAAAACGCTGTGTTGAGCACCGCGAGTGACGAGGCCGCGAAGAGGCGATTTCCCTGCCTTCCGTCGATCGGTAAAACGATGTGTCCGCGATGAGGTCGACCGCCTATCCTGACTTTGTGTTAGGGAAGTTGCGTGCGGTTACGCCGGGCCGAGAGGGTTGCTCCCTAGACCGTGCGATGGCTACGGGCCGTTTCATTTTGAATTGCTTTGAATTGACTGAGTACTGTTGTGTTTGACTTTGGGTGTTCTTCTTTGTTATGAGTTGCGTGTGACCGTGATTGACTCGATTTGTTTGTCTTCGGGTGAATTCATGTGTGTGGCTTCCGTGTAATTTAAAGTGTCGTATTTGTGGTTGTCCTTAAGTCGTCTGTATAGGGGCTTGGGATGTAGAATCTCGGGACAGTTATGGTCGGGTAAAGTGAAGATTGGTTAAGTTGATTATATTCTCGTTGTCATTTTCTCTTTTTAATCGTTAAAAAGTTAGTTTAAAAACATAATTGGATGCCTGAATTGGATTGTTCCTTTCGTTGTGTGCCTTAGGCGATTGGATGGTGTTGAGCTGAAGCTAGTATGGGTGGTCGGGTGAACGTCGGGATTAAAAAGGGGTTTATCTTTAAATTGGGTTATGAATCGGTGTTGGTATAGTTGGACATTGAGTATCCGCGTTTAAAGAGGGTTATTGGCTTTTATTTGGTTCAAGGTCGTTTGTGTTAAAACCTTTATCATATTTTAAGTATGGGACTGCATTTGGGTGACTTCAAGATAAGGTGGTTTGACGGTTTTCCCTACTGAGCGTCAAGCTCACCCCCCTATTTTACCGTGTTTTTCTACAGGTAGTGGTCATGACTTGGAGTTGAGGACATCGCAGAGCATGGGGCTAGCGAGGGTCCGGGTCTATGCTTATTTATTATTTTCGTAGTGACGAACGGTTATTTCGGACTTATGTATTTTAATGAGCGTAGGACTCAGAAATTCTAATACCTTTGAACTATTTTGTTTACCGTTATCGAACTTCAACTTTTTTAAATTGTTATTATTTAAAATTCACTAAGTCGCGTCTCGGGTCCGGTCAATACCGGATTTGGGGCGTGACACGTGCATAGTTTGTAACACTTTGTGGAGGGTGTGCCCTTGGCCCAATCTTCATTTTCGAAGATCGGGTTTATAAAATCAAAAAATTGCTGATGAAAAATAAAAAATAAAAACTTAAGACATCGTCACCCTCATTGTCCTGTAGTGATATCTTTAATGTCTTTTCTATTGATAATTGAGGGCCTACATATCAATAAAAATATATATGATAAGGGTTTTGTCAATTTAGAGTTTGGGGAATTGATACAAAAGTTTCAGGATTAAGGCTTTCTTATTCCCCAAGTATATGGAAATCCTTTTCTTTTTAAATTTTATGATTTGATACTTTAAGAGTATTAATAACATTAGTGCTGTAAACATAAGAAAATTTTAACCATATATGGCTAAGTTTTATGGAATCACACTTGGCCAACAAAGTGGAAAATGTCAACCAAGTATCAATGTTGGGCAGAAATTTTTTGGATCGTGTGGTGAAATTTCCATTTGGTATGTTTTGCATCGTCTGAACACGGAAGGTAAATATTTTAGATTCATCAATTTCGTGTTGGAATCCTCGGTTGCGTAGGCAACATAAAGACTCAATGTCTACAAGGTTAATTGTCATCACCTGTTAGTCGCCCTGGCTCGACCAAGAAATGAGAAACAGACTAAACAAAGGCTTCGAAAAATAGATCACCTTAGGGGTGAAACTCAGTGTGAAGAGTTTCTTCAGGGAGAGGACCAATCCAAAGATATTTGGCATGATTTCCTCGGTCTAGTAAGATTTAACACCGAGGACTGACGATTTCCTCGGCCAAAAAAGATTCAACACCGAGGATTACAAAATTCATCGGTGTTGAATTTTTTAACACCGAGGAACAAACTATTTTCTCGGCCAAGAACGTTTTTGTATGGTGAATATATATTAGTTTATAGATGTTAAATGACTATATTTTTTTATCATATGAGCGAGTAGCGCGGCAGTAGGAAAGGACCAGTAAGGCGTAAAGGCGGGTCGGTCTAGTTGCACGAGGGTGGTCATCGGGGTTGCAGGCGGGAGATCCTCTGCTTTGGTGATCAACTCGCAGCAGTGGGGGTGGCGACATATTTGTCCTAGGAGGAGGGCGGCGTCTGGTTGGAAAACCCACGATCCTCGTTTTCCTAGGCAAACCATGTTTTGACGATGCATGTTGCATCGGGGGGTACTAGGGTCATGGAGGAGGAAGTGGTGTCACCATAGGCGAACTAATTAGCGGTGTTATTGACAAGGGCTATCCGTACTGGACCAATGGGGCAACATAAAGGAGGGAGAGGACCAGTAATGCGTATTGGCGGGTCGTTCTCGTTGCACGATGGTGGTCATCGGCGTTGCAAGAAGGAGATACTCTGCTTCAGTGATCAGCTCGCAGAAGTGGGGGTGGCGATAGATCCGTCATGGGGAGGGCGGCGTCTGGTTGGAAAACCCATGATCCTCGTTTTCCCAAGCAGGCTATGTTTTGACGACGCACGTTGCATCGGGGGGAGGGGTACTAGGGTCATGGAGGAAGAAGTGGTGTCACCATAGACGAACTAATCAGCGGTGTTACTGACAAGAGCTATCCGTACGGGACCAGTTGGGGCAACAGAAAAGAGGGTGAGGACTACTGTACTGGTGTAGGTGGCTAACAGGACGAGGATTGTAAAAAAAGACCATCCACACCAACAAATTGAAACTCCATAAGATGAAAGATGAGAGAGCGACAACCTGCTGCTAAACCCATCTGTTAAATGATTATATGATTTGAAGTAACGAATTTGAAACACCATCCAAGCTTCATAAATATCTTTATAATTGACTGTCAAGGGACGATACTTCAACCAAAACATGTGTTGCACATAAGAAAAACATTTATTGCATATAAAAAGAAATTGAAGACTCAACATATATACCCCATGGGACTGACTTTGAGGTTCCCAACTAAAATTGTAAGGATATGATAAAAGATGAAATCAAAAGATTGTATAACTCAGCACATACCAATCCCAACAAGGCGTGGAACCCAACATGTCGCATGAACACTCCAATACCTACAACTAAAGTTGTTGATACGATTTTTTGGTTTACGGAATTCGTTCTTTCCTAGATCGTACCAAAACAATTCATCATCCACATCGAACAATCGATCATCCACATCGAATAGTATTTTGTTTTCGCATGCTGAAAAACATAAGGGAAACGGATAGGAACATATTTTAACTATCGGATCAGATATCGACAAAAACTTAATCCAGCGCCAAGAATATGATGACCATAATTGTCTCTTATAATCAAATTCCATCAGCCAAAACTCCACCCTATCATCACTTGGACCTTCACAAACCAAACACAACCGACCATCGAACACAGTAGTGATAAAAGATCCTGACACACCCCCATCAAAATGAGGTGGATCCACCTAGTGAAACTCCTCTTCCGCGAGAACAAAACATAGAATCTTTGTCACATGAATCTTTGTAGAGAGGTCCCAATAGAGAGCACCGTCAGCATATTGTCCTGGGTAAAAGAATTGGGGATAACCCTCATCATCATATAAACAATCAAATCTAGATTTCTTCCACGTACAGCTATTAACATTATAAATCAGAAGCTCAACAAAATCATCGTGGCATGTTGCATCTTTAATTTTGGTGACCAACTTGTAACAACCATGAACATGATCGTACCCGAATCCACAAAAAACAACATTATGATCTCCAGCTGGGTTTGGAGGTACTACATAACGTTTCTTTGTAGTTGGGCTCAACACGACCATCTTACTACTAGGATGTTGTTGAAGAACAAGAAGACCGTCGCATGACCCAATTACAGAAGCGTCCCGAGGACAATCATTGTCATTGTAGAATGGATTGTGAAGTTGTCTAGGTTTAGGGTTTCCATCTTCTATTGAGTCCAACTCGATCCAGTAATTGTAGTACAACTCACCTCCAGCGGACTTCTCCGTTCTCTCGATGATCAAAATTGTTTGGTTTAGTGAGACGGTGCGCTGAGATCTAAGGTAGTAGAGATAGGAATCAGAGTTTATAAAGGAACACCATGATTTGGAGAGACACTTGAAACGCAAAAGATCCTTGGCCGGCACTTGGCTAATGATGTCGATGATTAAGTCGTCTGGAAACTTTATAGATTTTTCCTCGGTTCTTCTTTTCTTTCCCATGGCTACAGCTTCTTCTCCTTTTTTGAGGAAGCTTGTGTATATAATCAGAGAGTTAGATATTGCTTTGACAAAACCCTAATCCATATAGGCAACGCTATTAACACATGTGTTGTTTCTTTTTATTGGGTTCGTACATACATGGGCTTATCACCTTGATAATTTACTTCAAATATCCACCCACTCGAGGCTTTTGGAAGGGGAAGAGAATCTTTTTTGAAACGTAGTGTGAACTTTATTAATTGAACTTTTGTAAGATAGACATAAACGTAACCGGAATAGTTAATCCAGACCACGAGAGGACATGCACAGAACGGGCTTTCCCGGCTAGCCAGTGGGCTGCACCGTTCGCTGACCTAGAAATGTACTCGAGTTTGACATCCTCGAGAGTAGTGAGCAGGGACCTGCAGTCGTCGACCAATCGTCCTAGTGGGGAAAAGACCTGGTGCGTGCCTTGAATCAGGTGTACCAGATACTGAGCGTCACTCTGTATGATGACCTTGGACGAGTGCGAGGCGTGTATCCATTGCAGGGCCTTCCATATCCATTCCGTGCTTCCCGGACCCCTCCCGTGTCTGTACGACAGATCCAACCCCATCCAAAATGTCCTGAGGCTGCAAAGGTCGCCCCGTCAACATTGATCAAGAGCCAGCCAGGGGGAGGGGGTTTCCATTTAGTCTGCGTGGATCGGGGGATAACGACTGGCTTCTGGAGACCCAATTGTGCTTCCGACCAGCTATGCTGGTTACTGAGAACCGTGGCAACCAATTCTTGTGGGGTGGAGGTCACCTGGTCCCAAACCATAGCGTTTCTCGCTTTCCATATCTCGCAGAGCACGAGGCAGGCTTTACTCCGGGTCTCAGCCTCCGGTATCAGGAAGAGGGCCGAGAGCCAATCAGGTAAAGATGACGATGAAGGATCCGGAACAGGTAGGCCCGCTTTATCCCAGACCGACTTCGCAAACGGATAGGACAGCAGAAGATGGTCCGTAGTTTCCGAGTCTGATTGACACATCGGACAGGTGGCCGGAATTGGTACGAACTTGGTTCGAAGGTTCATGGCGACCTGTAGCGTACCTGATATAGCCCGCCATATAAAAACCTTGATCCGTGGTTGAATATCCTGATCTCAGATACCCGTCCATACCGTTGTTCCTGTAGAAACGTGCCATCGACCGTTCTCTCTGGATAGGGCCCTATAGCCCTCTTTGACTGAATACTCACCTCTGATGTTGTACTTCCAAGACCATTTGTCTGTATGCCGGGGAAGAGGCGGGGGCACCTGAAGGATATCCTCAACAATAGCCGGAGGGAGGATCTACTGAATCTTCTGCACATCCCATTCATGGTCGACGGTGGCTAAGTCCGACACCATAAGAATCGGTGTGATACATGTATGCATAGGAATAACTGGGTTATCCCCCATAAGCCAAGGGGGTCCCTCAACCATAGTAGTTCGACCGTCACCGATAGTACGAATCAGTCCCTCTCGGAGCAGGCCCTGAGTGCCACGGAGGCCTGACCAGATTTGACTGGGTCCATTCCCCCCTCCCGCCGTCAGGAAGTCACCCTGTGGGTAGTACCGTGCCTTAAGAATTCGAGCCACCAGACAGTCGGGTTGAGTAACCAATTTCCACCCCATTTTTGACAGCATTGCAATACTCATATCTCGCATGTCTTTGAAACCCATCCCTCCATCCTCCTTTGGCCTATACAACTTCGCCCAGTCTTGCCAAATAATCGGTCTTGTTCCCCTGGGAGTTCCCGTCCACCAGTACCGGACTAGTGCGGCATGGATTTTGTTGATTGCTCAAGAGGGGAGTGGTTTTTCTCTATCGTATTGAGTAAACAAAGAATGAGTAAGTGCTTTACAATGGCCATTTAGCCTCCTATATATATTAGTTACAATGAGCTATTTTTAGGAACTAGAATTAAGGAGAATTGAATTCAAAAGATTTGAATTTGAATTCAAACATTTGAATTCCAATTCAATGCTATGACTTATTCATAGTCAAAGACCAGCCCTTGATTTTCTCTTGGTCTTCATGCCACCTTGATCTTTGACTCCTTGATTCAAGTCCCTTGTCCCCACCAACATGGCATGCGCCCAAGTTGGCCATGTCAAGGCTTCTCGGTCCTTGACCATACCAACCGGCCCGCGCACCCATCGCTTGGCCTCGCTCTCCCTCTTGGCAACCAAATGGGGCCGAGCCCTCCTCGCCCCTACATGCACGGCACCAACCCAAGCCCGGGTCTTCTCCTGGTCCGTGACACAAGGAATGCCAATACTTTAGATTCATCACTTTCGCATTGGAATCCTCGGCTGCATAGGCAAGGTTAATTGGCATCGCCTGTTAGTCACCCTTGCTCGACAAAGATATGAGAAACGAGCAAAACAAAGGCTTCGGAAAATAGCTCAGCTTAGGGGTGAAACTCAGTGTGAAGAGGTTCTTTAGGGAGAGGACCAATCCGGAGATATTTGGCATTATTTCCTCGGTCTAGTAAGATTTAACAACGAGGAATGACGATTTACTCGGTCAAAAAAGATTCTACACCGAGTATCACAAAATTCATCAGTGTTGAATTTTTCAACACCGAGGAACAAACTATTTTCTCGGCCAAGAACCTTTTTGCGTGGTGAATATATATTAGTTTATAGATGTTAAATGACTATATATTTTTTTATCATATGAGCAAGTATTTTTATTGATAATAGAGCACTTTTGATGATTCAAAAATAGTCATACATAGTTGGAAAATCGCGAGATAAAGTTCCAGTGACGATCAAAACACTAATCCTATAATAGAGTACCATGTATTACCAGGAATAATTCAGGGGTGGTTCCCTATTCTCTCGGTGGTTGGCGTTTTAGATCAAGAAAAATTTCACCGTCTCGACTTGAACATGCTTGCGTTGTCTTGACAATCGTCGAAGGAGTAAACCAGAGAAAGGAGGAGGTTCGGGGAGAGACAGTGTCTGTCCCCTATGGATCAGGGTGTGGCTCATCTTAAGACACCTCGTTAGTGTACTAGCTGTCTCATGGAGACCTGACGTGGCCGTTGTGCGAGCCTCGCGTCCTGGCGGGTCGGTCTCGTTGCACAAGGGCGGTCATCGGAGTTGCAAGCAGGAGATCCTCTGCATCCGTGATCGGCTCGCAGGAGTGGGGTGGCAACAGATCGGTCCCGGGAGGAGGGCGGCATCTGGTTGGAAAACCCATGATCCTCGTTCCCCCAGACGGACCATGTTTTGACGATGCTCGTTGCATCGAGGAGGGACTAGGGTCAACGGAGGAGGAAGTGGTATCAACATAGGCGACCTAATCAACGGTGTTACTGACAAGGGTTATCTGTACGGGACCAGGGGGACAACAGAAAGGAGGGAGAGGATTACTGCACTGGTGTAGGTGGTGAACGGGACGGGGCCTGTAAAAAGAGACCATCCGCAACAACAAATTGGAACTCTATGAGATGAAAAATGAGAGAACGACGACTTGCTGCTAAACCTATATGTTAATTAATTATATGATTTGATGTAACGAATTTGAAACACCATCCAAGCTTTATAAATATCTTTATAATTGACCGTCAAGGGACGATACTTCAACCAAAACATGTGTTGCACATAAGAAAAACATTTATTGCATATAAAAAGAAATTGAAGCTTAAACATATATACCCCACGGGACAGTGAGGATCCAAAATCAAAGGGTAAGGATGATAAATGATCAAAAGCTTGTATAACTCAGGACATACAATTCCCTACAAGGCGTGGAACCCAACATGTCGCATGAATACCACAATACCTATAACTAAAGTTGTTAATACGATTTCTTGGTTTACGAAATTCGTTCTTTCCTAGATCGTACCAAAACAATTCATCATCCACATCGAATAGTATTTTGTTTTCGCATGCTGAAAAACACAAGGGAAACGGAAACGGATAGCGACATATTTTCACTATCGGATCAGATATCGACAAAAACTTAATCCAACGCCATGAATACGATGACCCTAATTGTCTCTTAGAATCACATTCCATCAGCCAAAACTCTACCCTAAACTCTACCCTATCATCACATCGACCTTTACAAACCAAACACAACCGACCATCAAACACAGTAGTGATAGAAGATTTAAACACACCCGCATCAAAACGAGGAAGATCCACCTCGTGAAACTCCTCTTCCGCAAGAACAAAACACAGAATCGTTGTCCTACCAATCCGTGTAGAGAAGTCCCAATAGAGAGCACCGTCAACGTATTCTCCAGGGTAAAAGAATTGGGAATAACCCTCATCGTCATAAAAACCATCAATTCTAGATTTCTTCCACGTACAGATATTAACATTATAAATCATAAGCTCAGCAACATGATCGTGGCTTATTACAACTTTAACTTTGGTGACCAACTTGTAACAACCATGAACATGATCGTACCCGAATCCGCAAAAAATAACATTATCATCTCCAGCTGGGTTCGGAGGTACTACATACCGTTTCTTTGTAGTTGGGCTCAACACGACCATCTTACTACTAGGATCTTGTTGAAGAACAAGCAGACCATAGCATGAGTCAAGTACATAAGCGTCCCGGGGACAATCGTTGTCATCGTAGAATGGATTGTGAATTTCTCTATGTCTAGGGTTTCCATCTTCTATTGAGTCCAACTCGAGCCAGTAATTGTAGTACAACTCACCTCCACCGGACTTCTCCGTTCTCTCGATGATCAAAATTGGTTGGTTTAGTGAGGCGGTGCGCTGAGATCGAAGCTGGTAGAGATACGAATCAGAGTTTATAAAGGAACACCATGATTTGGAGAGACACTTGAGACGCAAAAGATCCTTGGCTGGCACTCGGCTAATAATGTCGATGATTAAGTCGTCTGGAAACTTCATAGATTTTTCCTCGGTTCTTCTTTTCTTTCCCATGGCTAAAGCTTCTTCTCATTTTTTGAGGAAAGTTGTGTATATAATAAGAGAGATTGCTATTTGTATTAGGCTTTGACCAAACCCTAATACAAATAGGCAACGGTATTAACACATGGATATTCTAGAATAGGCACCTGTTGTTTCTTTTTATTGGGTTCGTACGTGCATGGGCTTATCAGCCTGATGATTTACTTGAAGTCTCCACCTACTCGGGACTTTTGCTAGGCAAAGAGACAATCTTAGATAAGAGGGAAAGGGGTAATTTGGTTATTTTTTTATATAAATTATTAGACCATGTTTTAAAAAGGTACCACAAATCTATAATTTTCTACCAAATTTGGTTGGTGCAAACAATACCTTGGATATTGCTAATGTTTTTTTTTTATAAGCTAAAGAAATTTATTTTATCCCCTTTATCAGTAGAAGTCTTGGCTCTAGTCTGATACACTACAACTGGTTGTGCAATCACCTTCGTCTGGCCCTTCTTAGGACGACCACATCTTTTTGGCTCAACCTCGAAAATCGGTTTTTCCAAGGCGTTCTTCCACGGACTTCCTTGAAATACAACCTCCAAAGTCGGGTCATCACCCCGAAACTAATTGGCTTGAGCATCTAAACCCGAGCCCAAAACTGCAGGGCCCAGGTCATTCTCCATTTGCTTAAAAACGGTACTCAAACTCGGATCCTCTCAGGCCAACAACTGGGCATTTCCAGATAGACTGGCTGTATCTATCCCAGAAAAGCCCGTTTGGGAGGCCCGGCCCAACCAGATCAGGTGATTGACCTGTCTGGTTGAGACCAAGCCCAGCCTGATTACCTTGGCCCAAGACTTTCGGAGGCCCGTCTACAAGCCCAACTCGACATCTCACAGCCGCCATCGGAGACGACAATGCGTCCTGGAATTGCGGCGCGATCAAAGCAGAATCAACAAGATTTTCAATCCCTTGATTCAAATTCGGAATTCCTTCACTTGAAATGCTTAGAATCATGGGATCACCTCCTGAAACGGTGGAGAATGGAGATGAGCACGGAAGCTCGTCGGTCTCGTGCGCAAATGTCGCCGAAGTTGTCGCCGACGAGGGTGTGCCCAATTGATGCTTGGCGACCCCTCTAGGACATGCTAGCCCATCCTCTCATGTCCGAACGAGTTCACCGGAGCTCGAGTTTCGAGCGTCTCGCAGAACAGAGCTGATGTTCTGTTTCTCATTCCAACCTGATTCAGTCGCCGGAAAGTCACAACGCCGCCGCGAAAACACCACAAACAAGACGTTCCCATTCACATTTGCCCCATTTAAAGTATCCAATGCCTGGGACGCAGCTAAGGGCGTTGTAAAACGGACGAAACCAAAGAAATGCCCTTTCCTGTTTGCTCGTTTCAGCAAAGAAAAGGAAGTTATGTCGCCAAACTTGGACAGCTTCTCCCGAAACCAGTCCTCCGACGAAGGATATGGAGAGTTTCGAACATACAATTCCGTTTTGCTCACTTCATATTGACCGGAAGACTTCGTCGACGATTCACTGCAGCTCCGGCCGACTCCCTTTCCTTGTTCTCCAACACTTCTTTGACATGACCAGAGGCTACAAGAAACTCTGTTTCGTCGTTCTCACGGTGCTGGTGGTCGACGGACAAGCGCATGTGTGATGAGTGGAGTCCTGAAAAGCCAGAGAGGGGCTCAAAGTATGTATGTTTCTTTATTGAAGCATTTGAGACTAGTGCCTTGTGTCTCAAGTTTGCTTTATATATGTTCAATATATCAACTGGCCTTTCTGTGAATTATAACAAATCTGTAGCAGTATGTCTAAATGTGGAAGAAGATGAAGCAAATGTATTATTGGAGATTCTTTATTGCCTCCTGGGGTACTACCAACAACTTACCTTGGCTTTCCATTAGGAGCAAATCCCAGAAGGATCTCCACTTGGGATCCAATAGGTAACAGGTTCAAAGAAGCTCTTGGGCTTTGGCAAGCCAAGCTGTTATCTTTGGGGGGTAGGATCACACTTATAAAATCAACTTTGAGTGCTATCCCCTTGTATTACTTCTCCATAATCAAAGCCCTAAAGGGAGTTAACAAAACAATGGTTTCTTGGCAAAGGAGATTTCTGTGCCATGGATATTTTACTGCTAAAGCATTTTACAAAGTCAGATGGGGTCAAGTTTGTAAATCAAAAAAGGATAGAGGTCTTTGTATTAAGAATTTAGCTTTGATGAATGTGGCTCTACTATCAAAATGGTGGTGGAGAATTGCTTTGCATAAAAATTGTCTATGGAAGAAGGTAATTTGCAGTAAGTTTGGATGGTCCTTAGCTGAATGGGATCTCTCTATATTTCTAGAAATCAGAAGCTCCAGTTTCATGAGTCATGTTCTAGCTTTAAATGCAGACCCTGCTTTTGTTGATGTTTTTGGAATTAAAGGTCTAACTTGGAAGCAGGCTCATGGGGAAAGGATTCAGTTGTGGACAGATATTTGGTGGGGAGAGGTTCCTTTCAAATTCCTCTTTCTTAGGTTGTTTATTTTATCTTCTACAAAAAAGATGCCGGTAGCTGATGTTGGGGCTCTTGATGGCTGGGCTTTAAATTTCAGAGCTACTCCTAGAGGAAGGGCTGAATCAGATTAGATTTTGTTGCAGCAAATTCTAAGCCAGATCCCACTTACAGAAACAAAAGATTTGTTGGTCTAGACTGTTGATCCAAAGGGTTTTTCTGTCAAAAAGCTCTATGCTCTCTTGGACAATCATGTCTCAGCTCCCTCTATCAATGCTAATTGGACAAAAGCTATTTGGATCCCTAGTATTCCACAAAAAATAACAGCTTTCTATTGGCTAGCTTGTCTTGAAGCTATACATACTAAAAGCTTTCTAGACTCAAAGGGGATGCAGCTCTCTTTACATGGGATCACTTGCCCTATTTGTAACAAGGATATAGAAGATGCTCCTCATACCCTTCTTCACTATGATAGAGCTTGATCAGTTTGGGCTCATATTTTCAAATGGTGTGGAATAATATCAGCAATACCAACAAATCCTAAGCAACTTTTTTTCTTCTTGGGTTGATTTAGTTCATTCTAATTGCAAGCCCTTTTGGAGAAATATTGTACAAATAGGGTGCTGTAAATTTTGTTAGCAAGAGATCAAGGGGGATGCAGCTCTCTTTACATGGGATCACTTGCCCTATTTGTAACAAGGATATAGAAGATGCTCCTCATACCCTTCTTCACTGTGATAGAGCTTGGTCTGTTTGGGCTCACATTTTCAAATGGTGGGGAATAATATCTGCAATACCAACAAATCGACATGCATTAAATCTGGGCCATTAATTCTACGATCCAAGGGCCCAGATTGATAGTTTTACATCCTGACGAAAGAAATAAGTTTGTACCTGATTGTAATATATATATATATATATATATATATATATATATATATATATAGGGAAGCAATCAGGTGCGAACCTCCCTTACGGTGCGAACCTGCGAACCTCAAATCTGATTTGCGGATATAGCGAACATGGTTTGCGGAAATAAGCATCCCAATTTGCGGGGAAAAAAGTTTGAAAAAACAGCATTTTTATGTTGAGAAAATATATGGTTTGCGAAAATAGTGTATCTGGTTTGCGGAAATAAGCATCCCATTTTGCGGAAAAGAAGTTTGAAAAAAAAGCATTTTATCTTGAGAAAAATATGGTTTGCGAAAACAACGCAAACTGAGAACACTATTTTCGCAAACCAGATACACTAAACCAGCAGGTTCGCACGTTCGCACCGTAAGCCATGGTTCGCACCTGATTGCACCCGTATATATATATATATAGGGTGACTATCCAGTAAAAACCATCCTTATTGTGCAAACTACGAACCAATCTAAGCCACAGGATGCGGTCAAAGTGACGTCAGCAGAGCGCGCGTGATGCTGACACGTGGCAGATTCGCGCGCACCTCTGCCCGCGCGCGTGAGCGTGTTGGCCACGCGCGCGCACGGTGCTAATAGTTTGGCGCGCAGAGTGCTAATAGTTTAGCACAGTGTCAACCTATTAGCACTGGGCGCCCAAACTATTAGCATTATGCGCGCCACGTGTCAGCACTGTGCGTGCGCACCAGCAGCGCGCGCACCCACGTGTCAGCTGCTGGTGAGTTCGTAGTTTGCACAATAAGGGGTGGTTTGTACCTGATACCAATCCTATATATATATAGGATAACAATCAGGTACAAACTTGTATCTTTCGTCAGAACATAGAACTATCAATCTGAGCCCTTGGATCGTATAATTAATGGCCCAGATTTAGTGCATATCTTTAAATATCTTTTTAATTAATGCATATCTTGTAATTGATTTCGTAATCAATCACCACCACCCCCCCTGAATTTCGGTGGCCATTCGATCTGAGTAATCAATGGCCCAGATTAATTCTACGTTCTGACCCGAAATAAGGTTTGTACTTGATTGTTCCCCTATATATATATATATATGAATACACGGGTGCAATCAGGTGCGAACCATGGCTTACGGTGCGAACGTGCGAACCTGCTGGTTTAGTGTATCTGGTTTGCGAAAATAGTGTTCTCAGTTTGCGGTGTTTTCGCAAACCATATTTTTCTCAAGATAAAATGCTTTTTTTTCAAACTACTTTTCCGCAAACTGGAATGCTTATTTCCGCAAACCATGTTCGCTATTTCCGCAAACCAAATATACTATTTTCGCAAACCATATATTTTCTCAACATAAAAATGCTGTTTTTTCAAACTTTTTTTTCCGCAAACTGGGATGCTTATTTCCGCAAACCATGTTCGCTATATCCGCAAACCAGATTTGAGGTTCGCATGTTCGCACCGTAAGGGAGGTTCGCACCTGATTGCTTCCCTATGTATACATATATATATATATAGGTATACATTCACACGTTACCTATAGTTCATTTAGTTACTTGTTACCTAATTATAAACCATTAGATCAGCTGAAATCAATGGTTCTAAATGCAATGGCACACAATTATAAATAACTACCATTTATAATTTCTTTCAGTAATTTTACATTCAACAAGGACATAAATTTATTTTTATCCATCACTATACTAAACCCTAATAACAACAAATTGAATAATTACAAATCTCTCTCCTCATTGTCACGCCTCTTTCTCTCCCGTAGCCTCTCACTCCACCTGCTTCGATTTCCGACGCCGGCAGTGTCCTCCCCTGTGCTCGCTCCGTTCAGGGACGACCACTCCACAACCGGATCTGCAAGATGAAGACCCACGCTCCATGAAGCACGCACGCACACCTACGACACCGTCCCGAGCTGCCTTTCGTCTTCGTCGATCTGTGCTTAGAGCACGCTGTCCCAGAGCTCGAGTCGTGGCTGTGAAGCACTTGCCGGATCCGCCGCGGCAGCTGCCGGAGCTCGAGACGAGGGAGCTCGGCCTTCGTGCTCTCCAACGAGCTCGCCACTGCCGCCGCAGGTAAGTGCTTTCCTCGTCCCTGTGCGTTGCAGATGCAATATTTGACAAGCTCCGACAGTTCCGCCGCGCCCCGTGAAGAACCCGCCGAGTTGGAACCAGTTCCTCTGCGCCAAGTCTTCATCGGACAGCTGCCGTGAAGCTCGAGTCCGGCTGATGCTCGAGTCAAGACACCGCGTCGAGCCCTAGAAACCGCCGTGAAGTGTGGCCTCTTCCTCCGTCGTGACTCAAGGCGTGAACTAGCCTCTTACCCGATCGTGGTTGTCGAGGACCACCATTGGCGAAAGCTGCCTTGAACCACTTCCTTCGCCGCCGTCAATAAAACACCTCCGGTGAGATTGTGGCTCAGATATGTTTTTTTTTTCATTTTGATTTTTGTTATGTAATTTTAGGTCTAATATTCATTGCTGTTAGTTGTATTTTTTTTCCGTATTATCTTGATCTGTATTTTGGTATTTCTGTAATTACTCTTGATTTGTGTTCTGATATTTCTATAGTAATCTATGATATGGAATATACTATTATGTATTTTTTTAGTTTGCTGATATATGGATATAAAAGATGTTACGATTTGGTTTCCAAATTTGTAGTAGCACATATGGAAATTTGTAATATCAGAATCAGAAATGTGCAACATTGATTTAAAATATATGTAACATAACACTCAAATATTTATTATATCAGAATTAGAATTGTGTAACATTTATTTAAAATTTTGTAACATCACATTCAAATATTTGTAATATCATATGAGAGATCTGTAACATTGATTTCAAAGTTGGAAGATTGATACGAAATTTGAAACGTCAATGTAAACATTATGTAATATCCGATATAAATATTTGTAATATTATATATAATATTCTATAACTTTAAATATGAAGTATGAAAAAACAACCGAAATTTTAAAATTAAAAAAAAATCAGATTTGAGAAGTAAAAAAAATCTGTGATAAAAAATTAAGAGAGAAGAAGTTACTAAATTACCCTTTTGTTATTTTTCTGTTTTAATTATGGATAATTAAAGCAGAAAATCTACAACCATTGGATATAATACATCTAGTGGTTCATATTAAGGTAACAAGTAACAAAATTGACTATGGTAACGCATGAAAGTGCCCATATATATATATATATATATATTATTACTTAAAAAACAAATTACACGCACAGAACATAAAGCATAAGAACAACACTAATTAATTCTGAAAGAAACTCGAAAGAAAAGGGTGAGATTGAGTTATTGACCCGTAGGTGGCAGATGCTAATTCTTTAACTAGATACATGACTATTTCATGGTAAATTTAATGGTGGATAGAATCCAGGTAGGTGGCTACTCAATTGTAGAACAAAAAAAATCATTATTTGGCTCGACCAGAAAACGCCCGTTATGAATGGTGTTATGTATTCGAGGGGATAACAGTCATCTAAGGAGAAACCCAAATAATGGGGGAATCTGGATGTCCGGTTTGCACCACCTTTGAACGGCTAGGTATACGGCCTCACACACACCTCGGGGGTATTAGAATTCTAATCTAGCGAACTTGGTTGGAGCGCCGAGTTTCACCAATTGTTGCTGGTAGGAACAGCTGCTTATTCCATTCTCCCTCACTTCGAGCGGGGGTGTCAGGGTCCTGATCCAACCGATGAGGATGACGCACCCTTATATAGATTCCCTGAATGACCGGGTGCACCATCCCAGCCGATTCATAGCAGAGGAGAAATAAACAGCCATACTACGGAGGCGGCACAAGAGGCGACTCTGGTGGTAGAGGAGGCAACGGTTTTGACGGATCTAGTGATAGATTTTCAAAAACGTTATACATTACAAAATATCTTGGTGTTAATTATAGATAGAGAATATGTGCATCAAAAGATAATGTTGTGGTACCCAACCAAACATTCTCCCCAAAAAGGGTCCTCTTCCCATTACTAAGAGGCCAATGAATGCTAGGTTACTAAAGAGATTCAAGAAAATTGAATTCTTTGCTTGATCCAAAATGAGAGTAAAGATTGTTGAATCTCTCGGTTTTTCCACCATACAAAGGTCCCAATCCCTACCATTCCACCAGATTTTTTCGCATATACAACATTTTAAAAGGGATCCTTCATCCTCTATAAATCGAACCAGTAATTTCCTCGTTGAATGGATTGTGAATTTCCTCAAGCTTAGCATTTTCATCATCTATGGACTCTATATCGAAACAGTAATTCCACGATTTCGAGAAAAGGTCGGTATGTTAAGGCGGTGCGATCGAATTGAAGGCGAGAGATATGAGGATCGGCATATATAAAAGAAGAGCATGATTTGGAGACGCAAACGGAGTGGATGAGGTCCTTGGCAGGCACTCTGCTAATGATCTCAGCGATTAGGTATGTTGTTAGTTCCATATCTTTTTCTTCACTTCTATTCTTAATGTTTTGTGTTCTATGGCGGCTAGTTTTCTTTTGGATGATCGCTAAGTGAACTTAATAGGGGGTATTTATATAACTTGTATCTGTTAGAATATAAATATAATTGGGGCTTCAACTATCAGCTTGAGATTTTAGTTGAGTTGGTTATCTAATAAAGTATCAGAGCTTGTTACCTCACAGACCCGGGTTCAAATCCCACTGTCTACAAAAATTTCTAATTTCTTCTCTATTTATCTAATTTGGCCAAAATGGGCCAGCTCGTAGCACTCTTCTCAATGAGCTCATCTAATCTTCTAACTAATTCACCTCCAAACCCGTAAACGGGCTTGTCCGTGAGGGTGGGTGTTAGAATATAACTATAATTGGGCCTTCAACTATCACCTTAAGCTTTTAGTTGAGTTGGTTCTCTAATAGTATCATTACTGTTTGACAAACTCCTAGTATATACATACCAGAGAGTTATTTGTTTTTAGCATAGTGAGATCATCTTTTTCATTAAAAACAAAAGAAAGACATAGTTTTTGGACAAATCCAAGTCACTAGTACTGTAATAATAACCATTGCTTTTCATCGTAACTATGGTATTTAGTAAAACACAATAAAAAGGCATACTAACGCTGACTAGTCTATGTGTATACTTAGGGGATCCGACCCTCTTCACGTGAGACGGCACATCTATCACTTCTCCCGTCTCAACTCTGGTGGACCTATGGTGCCTCAAATACACGGCGCCCCCCTTTGGAGACTTCATTGGATGAAAAATACGAGGAGGAGTGGGATTGGGGAGCGAGAAGTTCTTCCTCATCTGCCGCCATGAGCTTCAGTATGATTAGACATTCGAAAAGAGAAAGAAAAAAGAAAGAAAGAGTCGATCATAATGACCCAAAATCGGAAGAAAGACCGAGGAGGAATTATTGCTGGAGGCAGAGGAGGTGGATACAACGATAGCGAAATCAGATGCGATAGAGGCTGAGTGAGGAAGGGAGCTGAGACAATGGGGCAAGGAAGTCGGATCCAGAAGAGGAAGGATCGTCGATGTCTGGGGGAGGAATAGTGGTGGCGGAGGCATTAAGGATGGTGTAGGGGAGACAATCGCAGCGGTAAAAGGAGAGGCGAAGTCGTCGGTGGGGGAGAAGCGGTGGCTACGGTGGAGGCAGTGGGGAGAGTTGTGGATATATCAGGGAGAGGGGACGGGTGGAGAATAAGTGTGGAAAGAGAAGATCGAGATGATTCATCGAAGATGAGAGGTTGAGACTATTCACCGGAGAGAGAACGTGCATCCGACGAACTATATCACAATATGATATTGATATCAAATAATAAAATATTTAATAAAAATGATGAAGACATTTTCGAAATTCTAAGAGACTGGTGAAATAATACAGTCAGTTAAATAAATGTATTTGTCTAAGCGTAAACAAATCGATTCGACACTATAATTTACAGGTTCAACTTGATGCAAAAAGAAATAGTTCGACTTCGCTTAAATGAACCTAAAACATTAAGATCAGAGTTTAGTGAATATAAAATAGTTGAGTTTGAATTTGATTATAACAAATTCGAATCAAAGTTTAACAAAATAAGTTGTCAGAATTAAGTTTAACAAATATAGGCACCATCTTGACAAGTCCTCGACAGTATTGAATTTTTGTTTTTATATTGTTTTTTAGGAAGCTAATTTGTGACACCGTCAATTTGCCATATAGTTTTCGGAAATAGGCCTTTCGAGGGAACCTGTTTTTGTACGGACTATTTTCTTGATTAATAAAAAAATATAGTACCTTTTGCTATAAAAAAAAACTAAGTTCAAAAGACTTAGTAATGAATCAACTTATTTACTACAATATCTATCATAAGTATAAATACGGATTTTAAATATGCATACGAACTTTTTTGTTTGATCAGAGAAGTTTTATATGTCAAAGTCTAGAACAGGACACGGGGCAGCATGTAAGAAATGAACTAAGAACATAACAAATCAGGCTTATGTGCCAAATCAGAAACCATCCTAATATTATAACATCAAAACCTAAAAACCAAAACATAAAACATGAGAGAAAATATATGTGGAGATAACCAACAGACAACCCAAACGTCTCGTCAAGAGACAATCACACAACCAACCTCACATCCAAATCATACTCGACTTCTTCTCCCACTATCCAAACCTACGTCTCGTAGCCAACACCACAAAAACGACGAAAGCATCCAAAATAAAACCACTGGGGGCCAACACTCTACATACCAACGAACCCATAGCCTGAGCGAAAAGGACAGGAGGCTCTAAAACAATCACCCTTCATAGGATGTCGAAGGCCAACACCTAAAACCAACGAATCCTACGATGAAACTGACGGAATGGCACACCCGCTTCACTTCGTCACGACATGCCGACAGTAGGAGACTCATGTACATTAGGCCATTAAGATGTACGGAAGGAGTCGGTGTTGTCTCCACTGACCGCTTGACAGTCCAAGTCAGAATCTCTTTCGCGATCACCAGCATCCCTCGGTTCACCGTTCAACTCTTACAATTCATGTTTAAACAACTCCTTAGTCGTTTAGGACTAGAATCCCCTTGAGCTATAATAGGCCCAAGCTTTCTCAGCGGCCCACAAGTTTTCATGGGCTCGAGACCCAGAACTATGTCTGTATGTGTCATGTGCAATACTAACTAGGGTTGAGCAAATATCCGCCCGTCATCGTAAAACGACCGTACCCGGCCGTCCCTATCATCGGAATCACCGTGACCGGTGTCACCGACGACGGTTACTGTTAAAAAACTACCAAACCGGTGGCTTTCGGGTTGGGTACGGTTTTTTATCTTCTAAACCAGAAATAACTGCCCGACCGGTTGTTTATTTCATAGGGCCTGTTTTTTTTAATTCCCACGAGCTGGCCTTTTTTATTAGTTTTATTGAGCTCATTGTTTAATAGCCCACTTGTTTTTAGCAGTTTAGTCATACTGGAATTTATTGTTTTTGAATTGTTTGTGTTGTAAACTTCAAAAATGGTTCCTGAAACGTGTATTGTAAGACGATGAATATGTGAGGTATTAGTTCTAAGATTTTTTGTGTTTGAATTGTTGAAAATAGAATGTTTGTGAAGTTTAATTGTAGTTTTGTAAAAATGTGTTTGAAAATTGTTGTACTTTGGGTTATATTGTGAAGGCCCAACATAAAGCCCATCAGGCTTTGTGGGCCGGTTATAACCGTCACCACCCAGTAGGTAGTGTGGTCGGTTATCAGCTTCCCCACCAATAACCGGTGATGGTGATGGTTATGAGTTTTAGGTACTCAAGAATCACGGTTTATTTAATGGGTATGGGCTTTTGGAGCGGGTACCGATCGATGCCCAGCCCTAATACTAACTCTCCAGTCGTCTTGGACTTGATATCCATACAAAGTATTTGTAATACTACATAGTATTTTTTGGTTTTGATCAAACAAATCCTAGTTTCCAAAAAATGACAAAACTTTTCTCGTAATAGTCATAAGACATTATACTTCCACTTTTTTTCCATTGATTTCATTCGGCTTGATCTTAAGTCACTAAATATAATAATATATTAGTTTATAAATATTAGATGACTGTATGCTTTGAAGAAAAGAATTTGAAACAGCATCCAAGCTTTATAAATATCTTTATAATTGACTGTCAAGGGACGATACTTCAACCAAAACATGTGTTGCACATAAGAAAAACATTTATTGCATATAAAAAGAAATCGAACCTTCAACATATATATCCCCATGGGACTGACTTTGAGGTTCCCAACTAAAAGCGTAAGGATGATAAAAGATGAAATCAAAAGCTTGTATAACTCAGGACATAACAATCCCAACAAGGCGAGGAACCCAACATGTCGCACGAACACCCCAATACCTATAACTAAAGTTGTTGATACGATTTCTTGGTTTACGGAATTTGTTCTTTCCTAGATCGTACCAAAACAATTCATCTTCCACATCGAATAGTATTTTGTTTTCGCAAGCTGAAAAACACAAGGGATACGGATAGAGACATATTTTCACTACCGGATCAGTTATCGACAAAAACTGAATCCAACGCCACGAATACGATGACCCTAATTGTCTCTTAGAATCACATTCCATCAGCCAAAACTCTACCCTATCATCACATCGACCTTTACAAACCAAACACAACCGACCATCGAACACAGTAGTGATAGAAGATTTAAACACACCCGCATCAAAACAAGGAAGATCCACCTCGTGAAACTCCTCTTCCGCGAGAACAAAACACAGAATCGTTGTCCTATCAATCCGTGTGGAGAAGTCCCAATAGAGAGCACCGTCAACGTATTCTCCAGGGTAAAAGAATTGGGAATAACCACCAAATCTAGATTTCTTCCACGTACAGTTATTAACATTATAAATCATAAGCTCAGCAATATGATTGCGGCTTGAAGCATCTATAACTTTGACGACCAACTTGTAACAACCATGAACATGATCGTACCCAAATCCCAGGAAGTCAAAATTATCATCTCCAGCTGGGTTCGGAGGTACTACATAACGTTTCTTTGTAGTTGGGCTCAACACGACCATCTTATTACTAGGATGTTGTTGAAGAACAAGAAGACCATCACATGACTCAATTAGACAAGCGTCCCGAGGAATATCATTGTCATCGTAGAATGGACTGTGAATTTCTCTATGTCTAGGGTTTCCATCTTCTATTGAGTCCAACTCGAGCCAGTAATTGTAGTACAATGCATCTCCACCAGAAACGGACTCCTCCTTTCTGTCGATAATCAAAATTGGTTGGTTTAGTGAGGCAGTGAGCTGAGATCGAAGCTTGTAGAGATACGAATCAGAGTTTATAAAGGAACACCATGATTTGGAGAGACACTTGAAACGCAAAAGACCCTTGGCCGGCACTCGGCTAATGATGTCGATGATTAAGTCGTCTGGAAACTTCATAGATTGTTCTTCGGTTCTTCTTTTCTTTCTCATGGCTACGGCTTCTTCTCCTTTTTTGAGGAAAGTTGTGTATATAATAAAAGAGTTTGATATTGTAGCGTCAGGCTTTAACCAAACCCTAGTATACATATAGGAAACGCTATTAACACATGGGTTCTAGAATTGGTACCTGTTGTTTCTTTTTATTGGGTTCGTACGTACATATGGGCTTATCACCTTGATAATTTACGTGAAATCTCCACCCACTCGAGACTTTTGCTAGGCAAAGAGATAAAAAAAATTTACTAAAAAGTACAAATTTTATTAAAGTTGAAACTTAATAAAGATGTGCATCAAGAAACATATTTTTTGACCACTCAAAAAGAACACAGAGAATCATATCAAAGTTTTTTTATCACTTTAACCACCATAGATGGTTTTGAAAGAAACTGATGTCGGTATGTCCCGATGGCCGCCATAAAAGCAAGAACGAAAGGTGGGTGGTGAGAAGACGGTACTGGAAGTCCCGGTCCATTTCAAGAACCAAGACTGCATCAGTAGAAGGAGGTATGACATATACCAGGGACCCCTCCAAAACTGGTCCCTGTGGTCCTTGGTGTCTAACATTCATCTTGTCGAGGCTGTTTACCAACCCTTGCTTGATCATCCCGAGGCACGCCCGCAGCAGGTTGCTTGATCCTATAGCAATAGGAGGGACGCCAATATCTTTCAAGCCATCAGCACCGAGCTCCCCTCCCCCCTCGGATATGGTGTTGGAGGCGTCGTACCCTGATCACCCAAACGTTGGCATGGAGCCAACTTCTTCCAGTCCTGGTCGACACCCTCGACCCACCGAGGGTCCTCTGAGGCCAGGTTCGGTCGCCCCCGCACTATCCCCTCCGATATCGTTAGACAGACCGGGATGAGAGAGATCTTATCCCAATTAGACAAACACATCTCTCCGATCCCAGCACGAGGCGATCTGGGTTGGGAAGATACGATGACAGCTTCGCCCGAGGCTCGACCCCGGAACCCATCATCGGGTCCTTGCCTTTAGCAGGGTCACGGTAGAATAGAGGGATCAACTCAAAGGGTGGAAGTACTGAAGCAATGACGGAAGGGGTTGTATCTGGCGAGAGGACCGAAACCCTAGATAGCGCCTCAGTACCTAGGGTTGGCATCGTGCCTTAGGTTTTGACGGCGTCATTCGAGCCTTAAGCGGACGGCCCGGTGCAACTTTGTCGGGGGCATCTGCCCCGGACCAACAGCGAACAAGACCACCGTCAAGGAAAAAGGAGGCGGCGAGGTTGCAGAGGTCGGCTTGGCTAGGGTTTCGCATGGAGGCGACGAGGTTGTAGAGGCCAGCTTGGCTAGGGTGTCACTAGGTTCCGTGATGGTTAGAAGGCCGGGGAGAACAGACACGATCAAGGCATGTTTTAACCCTATCGGTGGAGCCTCGGACATTCCAATTTTCTTCCTCAAAGTCACCGACTCAGGTTGCCAATGTGACTCCCTGTTAACATAGATTGGACCCGGGATCGGGTGTGCTTCCTCTGATGCCGCTACCGCCATCTCTGATGTCGTCGTCTATGAAGTCGCCACCGGCACATCCTTCTTCCTAGCCTCCACCACCGCGTCCTCCTCGACCCTCTCTAGATTATGGATCTGACCAATCGAGTGAGTCTTTTTTTTTTTTCTGATTTAGTCTTTGCTAATTGGTATTGACTCAAGATCGAACAAGGATAAATGTTTGATTTTGTAGGAGTTGGCGAACAAATTACAATCAATTTTAATATGTTTGGTCCTTTTATGAACATTGGGCTAAAGGTAATATAAATAGTGGCCTGGTTATCACAGAGAATGGGAACCAGCGTGGTCAGAGGCGCACATAAGATGGGAAGTGTTTGTGGAGCCAGACTATGTTATGATAGTTGGCAGCAAAACCAAAAGTAGGGAAGCTCAAAAGAAAGAATTCCTCGAGACCGACTCCATCCTTCAAGGGACTCACGTGCACGTCGGACCAGGGCTCCAGGAGCACCATCATATACAGTGGTGGAGTAGAGTGTTAGAGTATCAACTCAACTAAAAGCTCAAGCTGATGGTTGAAGACCTAATTATAGTTGTATTCTAACACACGTCTTCACGGACAAATCCGTTTACGGGTTTGAAAATGAATTATTTAAAAGAGGAGATGAGCCCATTTTGAGCAAATTTGATAAATAGAAAAGAAATTAGATTTTTTTTTGTAGTTAGTGGGGTTTGAACCAGGGTCGGTGAGGAATCAAGCTCTGATACTATATTAGAGGACCAACACAACTAAAAGCTCAAACTGAAAGTTAAAAGCCCAATTACAGTTGTATTCTAACACAGAGTACGCCAACCTACCAAAATCATCATCGGAGGGAGCCACGGCGGGGCCAATACCCAAAGAATGTGACAAAAAGGGCATCCACTAAACTGGCAACAAGCTTGAGAAATGAAGAGGGATGATGATGGCGGGAAACACGGCGGTAGAATAAGGGGAAGCAATACGAGCAAGGAAGACTTGTCGGTGGTGGAACCCTGGCCTCCAAGAATGTAAAGGGATGACAAGAATATCAAGGGATCAGATATTGGCGGATGATGATTATGGACCCGAGCCTACTAGATTAGATTTTGTCTATTCGTTGTAATCTTGATTATTAGTCTGCCTTTGTGCAAACTGCCTAAATCTCTTTTTAAGATTAAGATTAAAGCCTTACAAAATTTCTCTTTAAACAAAAAGGATGACAAGAATTTGGAGCACACGTTGAAACTCGAGGTATGATACTTCAACTAAAAACATTTATTGCATATAAAAAGAAATTACACCTTCAAATTACCTATTGGACTGTACCGCTGCCAAGTAAAAAGGTACCTAGAGGACTATTAGTAAAACACCAAAGATGAAATCAAAATCTTCTATATCTCAATCCCAACGAGGCTTGGGACTATCACCAGAACATCCAATTGATACGACTTATTGATACGACTCTTAAGCAGACAGAATTTGTCCTTTCCTATGTCGTACCAACACAATTGTTGATAATCTAATTTGAACAAGATTTTGTTTTCACATTCTGAAAAACATATGGGGATCAGATGCGGAGAATTTTCACGTAGCTTAACTTGCTGATCTAATATCGATAAGAATTCAATCCAGCGCCAAGAATACGATGACCCTAATTGTCCCTTAGAGTCACATTCCATGAGCCAAAGTCGCACTCTACAACCAGGTCGACCTTTACAACCCACCAAACACAACCGACCATCAAACACGGTCAAATTGTAATTGTAACCCTCTTCAAAATGAGGAGGATCCACCTCGTAAAACTCCTCTTCTGCAAGAACAAAGCATAGAATCTTTCTCATCTCCCTTCCGTGGCACCAATACATAGCACCATCAACGCATTTTCCCCAATCACACCATCGAAAACCCCAAACATCATCTAAGTCATCAAATCTAGACTTCTTCCATGTACCGTTACCAACATTATAAATTATAAGCTCATGAACACGATCGTCTCTTGATCCAAAATTAAATTCGGTGGTGAGCAATTTGTAATGACCATTAACACGATCATACCCGAATCCTATAAACATAGCATTATTATCACCATCTGGGTTCGGAGGCACCACGTGATGTTCCTTTGTAGTTGGGTTCAGCACGACCATCTTATCACTAAAACAATTTTGGAGAACAAGCAGGCCTTCACACGAGCGTCCGGATAAGGGCTATCATCGTCATGGTCGAACGGATTGTGAATTTTTCTAGGTTTAGGGTTTCCATCTTCTATTGAGTCCAACTCGAGCTGGTAATTGGAATACAACCAAGGTCCAGAAACGCACTCCATTGAATAAATGGCTAGAAAAGGTCGGCCTATTAAGACGGAACATCGAGATCGAAGCTGAGAGAGATATGAATCATCAGTGTTTATTAAGGAACGCCATGATTTGGAGACACACGTGAAGCGCATAAGATCCTTCTCCGGCAATCGGCTAATGATATCGGTGATTAAGTCATCAGTTAACTCTCGAGATTTTTTTTCCTCTTCTCTTCTTCTTTCCCATGGAGACGACCTTCTTTTTCATCTTCGATTGCGTGTTGATCAGTTTGTATAGCGTTAGGGTTTGACCTAATCTATATAGGAGAGGTAAACATAATTGGTGTATGAATAATAAACTACAATTAAGGTTATCAAAAACGTCAGAAACAAGTCCCCGAACACTCCAGTTTTGTGGGAGATTAAACAGGATTTAGACAAATTAATTCAATTTTTATTTTCTATTTTTTTATAAATATACTATATAATAACAATAATACCATCGTATAATAGGGCTACTCGGCACAAAGGTCTGTCACCCAAGAATCGCTCGCTCTGTTAGGGTCTCACCATTGGTAGTATTGTTGGAGGCGTCTTCTCGAAGACGACTTCGGTTCCTCCCGGTACGTCCGGCAAACCTGTGCCGTCTTAATATGGCGATGTTTTCTACTAGCTCTGGTTACCCATCTCTTTCTGGGAATGCGATCCGATTCGGCCTCCCCTCTGCAATTCTAATAGTTGTCGTCTTGTTTACTTAGGCATCGATCGACATCACCGTCTCAGAATCCCGCGGTCTCTCTGGGTAGGATTATTTCTCCTCATCGACCCCCGCCGTCTCTGAAGCCACTAATGGAACGTCCTTCTTCGTGGCCTCCACCACCGCAACCCCCTCGCTCCTCTCTCGATACTGGATCTGGCTAATTGAATCAGACTTTTGTAGTTTATCTGTTTTTGTCATTGCAGGATCAATAACTAGTGAGTAGAGAATCAAGGTTTTTTTCATGAAGGGAACTCTGCTTCACGTATATCCTCCCAATAGAACTAATGAATTTAGGTTCGGTCGCACTCTATAGAGTATGCACCGTCTAGGCAACATGTTGAGCACTATTCGTCAGTTCTGTCTTAGTTTACTTTCAATTTGCCTATATGGTTTTTTCCACACCGTTCTTAACGGTTCAATTGTTATAGTGTTTTTGGTAAAGACTCTAGGGCTTTTTCCACACCTTTGTAGGGCTCTATACAGTGTAATTACTCTTCAGTGGACAGGAAACCTTCCTGATGCACTATTATGTATTCTTAATTCCGAATATTAATGAAATCTCTAAACTTTTAGTAAAAAATATTATGGGTACTCACTTTTAGCCGGATACCGGCGACCCGATCGAACCGCTGGATTTAGGCCGATGGCCGGTATGAAAATTGTATTATCGAAGGACTCTGGGCGGGAAGAGGGACATGTCTGGTTACTCGGCCGGTGAGCACCCCTATCCTATATAATAATAATTTTCGAATTTTATATTTTATTATATATAATAAAATATATATTTAATATTTCAGATTTAGGCCGATGGCCGGGGAGCCCCCTACTTTCCTATCTTTTATCTAGGATATTCATTCTCCGTCTCATGTGCCTAGCTCTTTTCTCCAGCAGGAAAAACGTAAGAAAAAAACGTCACAAGAATGAGCGTCTCAAGTGTTATAATATAACTTAATTGAGCCTTCAACTATCAACTTGAGTTTTCAGTTGAGTTGAGCATATTATATGGTATTAGAGCTTGGTACCATGGACCCAGGTTGAAGCCCCACTCTCTACATAAAAATACTAATTTCTTCTAAATTTATCAATTTTTAGAAGGTACCACGTGATGTTTCTTTGTAATTGGGTTGGACACCACAATCTTACGACTAGGACGTTGTTGAAGAACAAACATACCCTCACAAGAACCAATTACACTAGCGTCCCAACTGGGAGAATCATGGTCGTCGTCGAATGGATTGTGAAGTCGTCTAGGTTTAGGGTTTTCGTCTTTTATTGAGTCCAACTCGAGCCAGTAATTGTGGTACAACTTACCACCTCGAAACTCGAAAGAGGTACTCTTTTTTCTGAATGATTAGAAAAAGTCGGTATCCTAAGGCGGTGCGCTGAGACTGAAGCTGGGAGAGATACGAATCAGTGTTTATTAAGGAACGCCATGATTTGGAGACGCATTTGAAGCGCATAAGGTCCTTCGTTGGTACTCGGCTAATGATGTCGGTGATTAAGTCGTCTGTTAACTCTAGAGATTTTTTTCCTCCTCTCTTTTTCTTTCTCATGACGGTGGCTTCTTCTCCTCGTTTCTTTTTCTTTCACATGGCGGCGGCTTCTTCTCTCCTCCTGTTAGCTAACTGAGAATATGTATAAGAGAGTGTTATTGAATTTATAGCGTCAGGCTTTGACCAAGCCCTATAATAGTATTTATAGGAAACATTAATGCTATATGAATAAGGGAAACGTCATTAATTAGCACGCCCGGCCCTTTTCACTTTTATTAGGACGAATTTACTCTCAAGACTTATTTTTCATACGTACTATCATCTTTTCTCTTTTCTTTTGTTGCAGTAAATGATCACTTATATATTTTTATCAGTAAAAATCTGTTCTTCGAAAGTCCAACCAAATGATGGGTCTAACAAACTTTTATCCAAAATCAACTAAGAAGCAAGTAATAACAACGGGTCTTATAGCATCTACAACGGGCCGGTCCTGAGCCTCGACTTGCGTTTTTGCAGGCCGCGAGACGCAGGCCGTCGCGTTGTGGGACGGCTTTTAGGCGTCTCGCGTCCCGCAAAACACGGGCCGGGCCGAGGCCCGCGTCCCACTTCCCACAACCACGGGATGGGAAGAGGCCCGCGTCCCGTGTCCGGCTGTCGGTCACTCTCGTGCTGCCACGCGTCCTTTTAAAAAAAATACAAAAAAATCAGATTTAACTAAATATGATTGGTCCACTCACAATCTAAGTCTCACATCCAAGCCCCATAGTAAAATACCCACTATTTTAGGCCCCAAGTCCCACTATTTTGTCCAATCAGCATACGAGCCTCATATACAAACTTTTTCGTTGTACATGCTCTTATACTCAGATATTTTAACAATGAAATAAAAAAACAATTAAGTTGAAAAAGGTCAACAACTCATGAACAAGCAAAAAGTCCCAATTACGATACCAAAATGGGTCACACAACTAGCACCTGCAACGCCTCGGGACAACAGGGCGCTTCAAGAACACAAATCGCCTCGGGACAGCAACGCACCTCGGGAACAGCTAAGCCTCTGAGAATCGTACCGCCACAACAAGGAAACAGATCGCCGAAAAACACCTTAGGCTGACGATAAGAGAACCGACAAAAACCAATATCCAACCCCATCCAAAGGTCTCACCCAGTCAAAGCAAGAGTAAGACCCCAACATCAACTACCCGAGGTCAGTGGGATTCAATCCCGAAAAACCAACCGAAGAAAAAGCCATCGGAGACCAACACCTAGAAGACCGAAAAGAGATGCAAAGGGAAAGAAAAGTGATAGGAATGGATCCTAATTAGGCTTGACCTTTGCTTGTACTTCCCAACTACGCTTGACCTTTTTTTTGCGAAAACTAACAGTTTCCGTCTATTTTAACGGATTCCGTTACGTTTTTGACACGTGTTGGTCACGTGCACAGTGACATTTTTTTAACGGAATCGTCAAAATAGACAGAAAATGTTAGTTTGCATGAAAAATGGAAAGGTCACAGATGGGAACTGCAAAGAAAGGTTAAGCCCAATTAAGATCGCCAAAACAAACCTCAAGAAGAGTTAGGATCCATGGTTACCCCTAAAAACTATGGTGAGATTGTCCGACCTCTTTCCAATTTGTTTAAGAAGAACTCCATCTTACGGTCTGATGCAGCTCAAGTTAACTTTGACAACTCAAGAAGGCATGGCATCTACTCGAGTTCTTAAGCTCCCAAACATCTCTCTCCCGCTTGTCATTAAAGCCGATGCTTCTTATATGAGCGTTCTTGGGGTACCGATGCAACAAGGTTACCTTTTTTTACTTAATTTTTTTGATCAAAGAAAAATAGTAATTTTATTCAACCCGATTATAACCCGCGAGAATTACAAAAAAAAAAAGAAGAGGAAGGAAAGAGAGACAAGACAAAGAGGGCACACAAGCCACCCGAGATAAAACAAAACAAAAGAAAAGAGCCGACACAAAAGACTCAGGGAAGGTCGAAAATCTTGAGAGCTGCATCCATTCCTCACCAAGCGGGCAAGAGAAGCCCAAGGACTTGCAGAGCGCCCAAGATCTCTTGACTTCGGATTTCTTGCGAAGGGCGAGACGAACTAACACCCTTGAGGGAAAGAGTCTTCTTACGGAAGCCTGATTTATTGCGTTTCTTACGACGAGCTACTCGGGGGTCGAGACATCCAAGAGAGCCGGAGAGTAAATGTCCGAGATAAACGAGGCGAACTGGGCTGTCCTGGGCTTAGACAAGGCAGTCACAACAGGCCAAGCCTGAGCCCTTGTTGTTTACATGAACAAATCCTTGGGACCAAGAAGCAACTCTCTATCAACTTATGAGAAATAATCGTTGGCTATCATATCTTCCATCCAAAAAAGGAGGGATTATATGTCTACACACCCATTTGTGATATAAACTGATACCTAGTGCCTTAAATATCTATTGGAACAAGAGACTTACCACATCTTGCTAAACTGTTGGGACTCAACTACGCAATTGAGTGTAGGAAATGGACTAATAATGTAGTTGTTGATGCTTTCTATAGAATTCCCAAGAGCACTTGAGCAATGTAACTGTTTTACTCCCTGATTGGGTTGCTGGAGTTCTTCAAAGTTTGAGGAAGATAAGGAGGTTAATGTACCCGGTCAACGGGTAATCTCTATCTGATTAAAACAATATCCGATCAATACCCTACCCGATCATCGGGTTCGGATTATTTTGTCATCCCTAACACAAAAAAACATCGATAGATGTATGGTATATTGAATGATGAATAATACAGATGTTTTTATATAACCTGAAAGAGATAAGTAATAGTCTTATGTATAGTCATAGTTATTTATTAATACATGATAGCTATGAAACTAACAAGACTGATAAGGATAAATTTACTAAGATAATAATACAGTTGTTACTTACATATATGTAACTAAAAGACATATTATGACAAAATCATAATACTATAAAAAAAATTAAAGAAGCAAAAGATGAACTAAAAATCTTGATAAATCTCAAAACATGCCATTCCCAATAAGGCTTCTTATTGAACATGTCACTCCAATAGTACAGTAATCTTGATTGTTAAGCTTAGTGAATTTAGTCTTTCCAAGGTCGTACCAAAACAATTGTAACCCGTCGACATAGAACAAGACTTTGTTTCTACAGGCCGAAAAACATATAGGAACAAGTATAAAACAAGGGTCGGTGAAGTGATACGTCAGCAGAGAGAACAGATTCGATATGGAAAAAAAATTAGTCCAAGACGACCCTAATTGTCTCTCATCACACTCCGCTTCCATAAGCCAAAACTCCATTGTAAAATAGTAGGAATCAAGTTTAGTGTGGTCTTCACATACCAAACACAACCGACCATCGAACACAGTCATGTTTGGATCGTGCATAATCCCACCAAACTTAGGAGGTTCCACTTCTTCAAACACTTCCTCCGCAAGAACAAAACGTATGATCTTCATGTCCTCGGTGTCCCTTGCTCCCAAATCGTTGCACCAATACAACGCGCCATCAACGTAAATCCCTTCCACATTGAGATGAAAGCTCGAATAATACTCATCATCATCTAAGTCATCGAATTTGGATTTCCTCCACGTACCTGTAGGACAAAGGAGTCAGTATACCAACAATAAACAAATTCGAAGAATAATATAAGAAATTATAATTATTAGTCTATAAACCTGAATTTAATAAAATGTTTAATATGATATTAATCATCATATTTTTCATTTACATCCAACAGTACATTTGTTAACATCATAAATCATAAGCTCGAGGGCATGATCGTCCATTGATGTAGGTTTAACTCTGGTTACCAACTTGTAACAACCATGAACTTGATCGTACCCGAACCCTCTAACGACAACATTATCGTCGCCAGCAGGGTTCGGAGGTACCAAGTGATATTTATTTGTGGTCGGGTTCAACACGGCGATCTTAAGACTAGGCATTTGTTGGAGAACAAGCAGACCATGACAAGAACCGACTAGTCGGCCGGGACAATCATCAGCCTCGTTGATCCATGGATTGTGAATTTCCTCGAGTTTAGCGTTTTCGTCGTCTATGGACTCCAAATCGAGCCAGTAATTGCACGATTTCTGGATTATAAGAAAAGGTCGGTGTTTCGAGGCGGTGAGGTCGAATTGAAGGCGGGAGAGATGAGGATCGGTGTGTATAAAAGAAGACCATGATTTGGAGACACACATGGAACGTATGAGGTCCTTCACCGGCAGTCGGCTACTGATCTCAGTGATTAGGTCGTCTGCTAACTCCATAAATTTAGATTTTTGAATTCTATGGCTGCTGCTTTTCTTTTGTATATATGTTCGCTGAAAGAACTTGATATGGGGTACTTATAGAACTTGTAGCGTTAGGGTTTAACAAAATAGGAGAGTTAAACCTAAACAGATATGGATAAGAAATTGTAAAAACCTATTACGGTTTATAATTTATATCATTTTTTTCAGCGAAAGGTGCAGATTTCATTAATCAAGTCGTGTAAAAAGAATAGAGTGCATCAGAGAATCTCTGACCACGAACAACAGGGTAAGAACAGTTAAGAATGTTCGCTATTCTTTTCACAGTAGAACCGTCCTTGACGGATTTGAATTGATGCCTTATGGGCGATGACAGAATATGGGTTGGGAAACGGGATACCGGAGATCCGGAGGGACCTCGACGGTAATGGTGATGGTGGGAGGCAGAGCATCGTCTGGGGACTCGTCCGAGGGCCAGTCCCCGATGCTCCGACGATGCCTCATTCCTCCCGGCGGGGCTTCTTCCCCGCTAGTAATGAGTCGCCTCACTCAGCGTCATATGCCACCTTCCTCAGGTTCCCAACAGTTGTTTCCTCACGAACTGGGACTACAACACCTCGCTCGGCTGGCTGAACGCATCCCCCACCTCCAACCCCACCATACTGGGGGGTAGAGGGTCAGCAATCCAAGCAGCAGGCTAACCAAATCTCGACTCCCTGATCTTCATGTGTACAAAAGAACACGGGATGGGATGGCCTTGTACTGGTAGTGGGTTAGTACCCCAACCGGGTATGTGGTGACCCGCATTAGGTATCGGGTCCAGTGTTGTGTCGACTTCCCTTTGGATAGATAATCTAGGAGTAGGTAACGGGTCCAATGTCATCACTTGCGGTGCAATATACACCAGTCCTCCACCCCGATCCATGCCTGCTCCATCTTGGTTCTCTAATAGACGACGACGATTACGGGGCCAAGGTCCCCCCACCGGGCCAACCTGTTGAAGGCCCTACCGGTATGCCGGGAGATGAAAGTGCGCGTAACGTCTTGAGGGGCCCAACCTAGCCGGCCTCCTGGCCATATCCACTGGTGGCATCGTAGTCGTCTCCCTCGTAGCCTGGTACGGGGACCCGTCACTTCTGTGAACCGACCCGTCGAGTCGTGTAACCGCTCCAGGTGTAGGCCCGCCAGAAGGAAGTCATGCTCATATCCGTTTCCACATCCAGCATCGGATGGTCCAATGCGACGAGGTCTCCACCTTGCACCTACGCACCCCGTAGTCGTCAAAAGTCCAACCCAAATACCGGGCCTTCAATGTCATAACCACGACAGACGCCGTGTACTGAATCTTGTCCCACACCACACCCATCGACAGACGAGGAGGTAGAGACCTCACCGGGATCGACATGTGTTGATCCCTAGGCCTTCCGGCATAGAGCCCAGATGCGAGAGCAAGGTCGTGGCTGGCCCTGTCCTTCCGGCATAGTTTACTAAGTATAAAATCATACCTGGTAAAAAGATTTTTTTTTGAAAGGGGAACATGTAAATTTTATTAATCATGACAATATGAACGAAAACAGAAAATGGGTCCCTGACCTTGAGACCAGTATATGTCTGAGCCCATCGTCGGGCGTCCGGCGCACTTTGACCCGTATTAGTAGCCTACTTTGCATCGTAGACAATAAAAATGACAAATAAGCACAAGGACGAACATAAAAAACGGTAGAGCCTGCGATGCCAGTTGTTTTGGAACCAGTATCTAGCGTAATGGGGCGATTTGGTATTGCAAACCCATTGTTTTGATTCGTCGGGATCACTTGAAATGTCCCTCTCTGAGACGAGCCTTGGTTTATATGCGATAAGGACAGCGGAGCATGCTCTGGTTGTGACTTCACCGATATTTCCTGCATAATCAGGTCACTCTGGCCTCCGTAGATCATCATCGGATCGACCCACCCTGATGTAAGCCGGCAGGGACTGCCCAAAACAAACATATTCCAAAAGGATCTATCCAAACTCGATCCTTCCGGTCGTAGGTTCTGCGGAGAAAGACCCCAATCTATCGTCCCTCCTTTCGGATCCCAAATCCACCGTCTGTATTGCTCTGAGACCTTTCCTAAACGGTTCGTGCAGGTGTTCGGCTGGTATAGTTGTACCAAAACCAAACCTCGGCAAATCGAAACCAATAGTTGATGAGATCGATATCGGGATAGCCCTGAAGGCTCTTGATGGTCTCTTAGACTCAATATAAATTCTCTTAGACTAAGTAGAAAATTACCGTCTCTAGGCTTGGATAAAGAAAAAAGACCATTGCTGGACTCGCCTCTCGCCGCCCCCACCAAATGGTTGTTGTCGCCATCTTGCCAGATTAAGGCCATTATCCCCCAAAATCGTTACTGTTATGATCAGAATGAATAGAGCCATGGCATAAGCCATGACGAAACCATGTCCATGACCAAGATGGTGTGCGGCACTAAGTCTAAATCTGCTCTTGCTTTGGAGTTTTTACTCCATTTCTGATATTACGACTCAACATTTATTTCCATATGCATCACTAGTCGAACCTCAGTACATTTTTGTAGCAAAAATAAATGAAAGGGTTTAGACTTTTTTACCAGGTATGTGCTTACGTGAGATAAAAGGTCACGTCAAGTAAAAATTTTGAGACGAAAAACAATCAAGGAGTCTGTCTTTGCAGTTATTCTCATTTTAAACAAGATTTTTCTTTCTTTTCTGAAATGAGTAATCGGAGAAGTACATTAACACAACGACGACATAGAAGAAAAGCAAGACGAGCTATTTGAGGAGAGCATTACAACGCAGGTGTACCCGTTTCCATATTTTAACCATCCAAACTTTGATTTTTATTTCAATGTTGCCCTAATAACCTTCTTCGGAAGCAATGCGTTCACGTTTTTTCCACACGGCCTTTTGTGATTTATAAGAGTAATTAGTATCCCCAGAGACAATATCATTTCGGACGTAAAGATTAGAATATCAGCCAACTCAGCACCATCATTCCGGCAAGGAGCCCGGCCAAGAAGCGCCGGCAGCGACGAAGAGTAGCAAGAGGAGCTATTTCCGGACCACAATACGACGACGTTTTCACACACAATCACCAACCTCTTGCTGGTCTTTATAATAGGCACGGGTTCCTCGACCTCTATCTTCACCGTCAAGTTGCTGACGGCCAAGCACGGCGTCAGGTAACGGGCTTCAAGAACCGTAGTGTTGGGGATCGAGAACGTTGCGGTGGCGTTGATGACGACGGGTCTTAGCGTGGTAGAGTCGGAGACGGCCACGTTTCGACTGAACAACGTAGCTTTCATCGTGAGGTTTTTGTATAAGGTGGTGTCGGAGCCGGAAAAGCTGACGCCCCATACGGCGGCGGCGGCGGCGGAGGATGATGAGGAAGGAGAGAGGGACTCCACCATCATATCTTGGTCCCACACATGAACCTTGCTTATAGCAAATAGGAGCACGATAAAGATAGTGATCAAGATGGAGCAAATGAAACAGATAATTAACCTAGCGGCAGGGACCCAACAAAAACCCGGTGGCGGTGGCGGTGGTGGCGGAGAGAGTTTGGGGGCTGCCGGAGGGATCGTAATGTAGCCATCGGAAGTAGGAGTCGACATGGCATCTCCGGTACACATTGCTTTGCTAGTTCAGCTGAAAATTTCTTTAACCTATGATTAGATCATATATACAAGTTGGAATGAACTTGAGTATAAGAAGATTTTTTAGTGGATTGATTAAAACTAAATCACGCACAATTTAAAACTCAGTTGAGAGGATAAAGGAGTCGGTTAGATCCGTCCTACTGTTGAGGATTCATTTGAAACAAAATCATTATGGAAATGAATATACGTTATTATGAAATGCCGAGTAACGGTTTAAAACAAACTTATTATATGTTAAACCATTTGAGTCAGCGAACATGTCGCCCCTCTCGCTCGTGAGAGTTTCATTCGGTCGTTCACCACCTTCACCAGTATAGTAGTTTCCTTCATCCTCTCTTTGCACATCGGTTATGTGCGGATCGATCTTATCGACAGCATCAACGATCGACTCGCTTATGACGACGCCATATCCTCCCTCTCCCTCCCATATGCAACGATCGCCGATCAACCATGGTTTGCCTGGTGCAACAGAGACGGTGGGTTTTCCCAACCTTGAGACAAACAGGCCTCAAAAACGATCGACATCAGAAGTCTAACAGCCCGGCCACCTATCACCACTCTGAACGGGCCATAACTTCCTTAAACTTGAAGTAGTAACTTGTTTCATCAGACCACCCGGTCCTCATTACAAAGAGGTGGGCGACAACGACATCATGTCGTCGGCCAACACCGTCGACAGAATTAGGATCTATGTCCGAACCGCCACCGAAACTCACAATCTTCATATCCACTCCATCATGGTCTTCATGATAAGCCAAGAGTCTATAACAACTCGTCGTAGACCAACACCTACTAAACCGACGAGCTCCTGATCAATACACTTATCGAGAAGAAAGGAAGACTACAAAACCTTCCCCACGCCGGGAGCACAGTGTGTACTAGTATCAAAGCTGCTTTCAGATGTGTTCCAGCCTTCCTCTGTAAACGAACAAAAACCACGTATCCAAACATAGAGAGACAAGTTTTAGAATTTCTTCACACCAACGTGATATTAAACCATAAGAATTTCCCACCTTACAGACAGAGGCTGTGTTTATCAAGGATAGGGGTCATCCACTACTTTAACCGAATGTTGTTGACGTTGAGTTTTTTTTTTTGTTTTACTAAAAGGTGTTCATATATTATTAATTATAAAATAATGTTATTATATGGTATTGAGTTTTAGAAGGTCTTTTTATACAAAACTCTGAGACAAGTGAACCAACACATTCGGTGTTTGAAGAGTCATAAAGGCTAATTGAAACGAAAACTAAAGTATGACGAAAATAATGACTATTGCTCAAGGTATTGCCTAAACGTTGCATACTCTGTAGAGTGCGACCGAATCTGTTGTCATCAGTTTCAGAGCTTTTCTCACGAGTCAATGACCCTGCAAAGACGAATTCAGCTAAAATAAAAATAAAAAAAGACCGACTCAATTAACCAGATCCATAATCGAAAGAGGGGTCGAGGAGGGTGCGGTGGTGGAGGCCAGGGAGGAGGACGAGCCGGTGGCGGTTTCATAGACGGCGACGGCGGCTTTAGAGACGCTAACGGCTTCAGAGACAGCTTTGAGGTCTCGATTGACATCGAAGTGAGCCAGACAAAAACTATTGTGGTTGCAGAGGGGGGGCGAATAAGATCGGGAGACGTTGCGTTGGTGACGGGAGGAAGCCACCGCCACAGTAGCTAGAGGCAGCTCGAAAGGAAGAGCTCTAACAGGATAAACTATTACAAACCCATAGGAGAGGTGCAAGCCATCGCCATGGATTTTCTCTTACGACGGTAAACAGCTCAGGCAAGGGTTTAATAAGGGCAGACTCTATTTATTCATAAAGTATTATATTTTAAAATGATGAATAAAGAACCAAAAATAGAGAACAATTTTCCTCTTTTCTGGACCTAGGCCTACAAATAGGAAGAAAAGTTATGGGAGATAATTTTGTTTTTTGTTTTTTAACTTATTAGTTGTAAATGATAAAATCTATATTCAAAAACAAATGTGTACACAAAAATAAGTTCATGATTCTAAAATTTTATAATTAATTATTAAAAAAAATTATAATTTACAAATATATCATTAAATCCTTTTAAGAGACATTCTATGAGCACCAAGCCAAACCATCCGTTCAACCAAGAGTTGATCAATGGAACCAAGAGTTGCATGTAGCTAGTTGCATTAAGATGCTAAGATAACACATGTACCCAAACACTCTTATAAAGACTTGCATATATAGGAAGGTGTCACATGAGAGATTGAGAGCCCAAATAAACTCATGCAGCATTTATGCTCATGGTTGATGAGTGTTTCCTTTCGGAATCATTCCAATTGTACCGTAAATTGAAAACTCCTTTAAAAAAAATTAGTTATCGTTGTTTAAACATTTTGTTTTGTTATACAATTATTAACACAATCATTCGTCCCAATTTCGAATAAATTAGTATTGGGAAGTTAGAATTCTACATAATACCATCTCTAGTCCCGCTATGAAAATTCATTAATGAGCTTGTATCGAGCTATGATTTGATCATATATATAAGTTAGAGTGAACTTGAGTTTAAAACGATTTTTCTTTTGGATTGATTAAAACTAAATCACTCACAGTTCAAAACTTAGTTACATTCAATCTACGGTTAAGGATAATTTGAAACAAAATCATTAAAGAAATGAATATACGTTATTATGAAATGCGGAGCAACTGTTTAAAACAAACTTATTATATGCTAAACCATTTGAGTCAGCGAACGATCGATTCGCTTATGGCGACGCCTCCTCCTCCATTGACCCCTCTCCCTCCCAGATGCAACAATCGTTGATCAACCATGGTTTGCCAGGTGCAACAGAGACCACGGGTTTTCCCAACCTAAAAAACGGTTGCCATCAGAAGTCTAACAGCCAGGCCACCTGTCACCACTCTGAACAGGCCATAACTTCCTTAAACTTGAAGTAGTAACTTGTTTCATCAAGCCGTCCGGTCCTGATTACAGAGAGGTGGGCGAGGATCGACATATCGTTGGCCAACACCGTAGAATGACGAAATTATGATAGTGGCCGAACCGCCACTGGAACTCAAAACCCTCGTATCCAACCCCATCATGGTCTTCATGACAAGCCAAGAGTCTATAACAACTCGTCGTAGGCCAATACCTAGTAAACCGACGAGCTCTCGATTGACACACTGATCAAGAAAAAAGGAAGACCACAAAATGATGATGACCTAGGATTAAAGACTAACTAGACAAGTAGAAGTAGTAAATGGAGCATGATACAAAATAGTGACATCAATACCTTCCCCACACCGGGAGCACAGCAGTGAGGGGCCAAGGCTACCAAGTCTTACATAGACAGTGATCTCTTCTTTCACTCCAAGAAGATTGGTGGTATGTACTAGTATCAAAGCTGCTTTATTCAGATGTGTTCCAGCCTTCCTCTGTAAATGAACAACAACCACGTATCCAAACTTACAGAGACAAGTTTTAAAATTTCTTCACACCAACTTGAAATTAAACCATAAGAATTTCCCACCTTATAGACAGAGGCTGTGTTGATCTTTTCTTGGAGAGAATCCCCTATCACTTGCTGTTTATTGCCTCAGAAGAGTTGAGGGCCTGGTTTTGGCTCTGGTGGTTCCTTAGCTTCATTTGGGTTGGGGTTCGGGGGAGGGTTTGGGTGGGTCTGGGTAGCTCTCTTCTAGGCAGAGTGCTTTGTTTTCTTTCTTCTTCTCTTTGGTTACCTTTTTCAGGTTGGCTCCCTCCTGAGTTGGCCTTAGACCTCTCTCTTGCATCACAATGGAGCATTGGCATCTGCACAAGCAACTTCACACACATCACAATCTTTTGAAGGTTGCTTGGAGTACAAGTAAGCAGCTATAGATCAATCCAAGCCCTGGTTTGCTTCATCTTCACCTCACCAGCAATTCCATCAGCAATTCAATCATCTGCATCTTTGTCCCGGTTCACTCACATCCACAGCAATCATGGTCTACATATTTTAGCAAATAGATTAGTAAGAAGTCCTGCCATATTTGGTTCACACTTCTTTTTCAGCAAATGCGATTCCGACATCCATACATTCATCAAAGCCATGGGACAAACACAAGTTCAGTCACTGCCTTGAGCAACAAGCAACTCAATTCCGCATCTCCAAAGTCACATTGGGTTGAAGCTTAAGGGCTCTTATCTATCAAGAGTCACAATTTGCATCAATTAGTTGGTTTGTTTGATTTCAGTAGTGTTTTCCTCACCTCCTCTTCCCTTATAATCGATATATGATTGATTAGGGGTAGGAGTTGTGTTGTTTTTGTACTTGTATTCCTATTTTCCCTCAAAAGAAGCTTATCTATCTAAATTTGTCTTGCCGATAAAAAAAAGGATAATGATCATCCACTTCTTTAACCGAATGTTATTGGCGTGGAGTTTTTTTTTACTAAAAGGTGCTCATATATTATTAGTTATAAAAAATTCATTACATGGTATGGTATCGAGTGTCAAAAGGTCTCTTTACACAAAACTTTGAGACAAGTGAATCGACACATTCGGTGTTTGAAGAGTCATGAAGGCTAACTGAAACGAAATCTAAACTATGACGAAAACAATAACTGCAGCTCAAGGTATTGCCTAAACGCTGCATACTCTGTAGAGTGCAACCGAACCTGTTGTCATCAGTTTCAGAGCATTGCTCACGAGTCAATGACCCTGCAAAGACGAATTCAGCTAAAAAAAAAAAAGACTCACTCGATTAACCAAATCCATAATCGAGAGAGGGCTCGAGGAGGGTGCGGTGGTGGAGTCCAGGGAGGAGGATGCGGTGGAGGAGGCCAGAGAGGAGGACGCGCCGGTGGCGATTTCATAGACGACGGTGGCGGCGGCTTTATAGACGCTGACGGCTTCAGAGACGGCTTTGAGGTCGATTGACACCGAAGAGAGCCGGACAACAACTATTGAGGTTGTAGAGGGGGGACCGAACAAGATCGAGAAACGCTATGTTAGTGGCGATAGGGAGCCAACATCGCAGTGGCTAGAGGCGGCTCGAAAGGGGCAGCCCTAACATGAAAAATCATTACAGACCCATAGAGGAGGTACAAGGAGAGGATATATGAAACAGAAAAGCAAAACCATGACATAGGCTATAGCAAAAACCATGATTATAGTTATGAATTTTCTCTTACGGCGGTAGAGAGCTCCAAGCTAGGGTTTAATAAGGGAAGACTATTAATTGACGTGGGGTTATTAAGCTTTGGTGTGGCATTTTTCGTAAAATGTTATATTTTAAAATGATGAATAAACAACAAAATTATAGAATAATTTTCCTCTTTTCTGGACCTAGGGCTACAAATATGAAGAAAAGTTATGGGTGATAATTTTGTTTTTTTTTTAACTTACTAGTTGTTAATAATAAAATCTATATTCAGAATCAAATATGTGCACAAAAATAATTTCATGATTCTAAATTTTTATAATTAATTATTAAAGAGATTATAATTTACAATCATTAAATCCTCAAGAGACATTCTATCTAAATCAAACCGGAATCATGGTCCTAATTCATGAGCCCGCCAAACCATCCGTTCAACCAAGAGTTAAACAATGGACCTATGCATGATCCGATCAACTTTCCATGGTTATGTAGCTTGTTGCATTAAGATACTAAGATAGCACATGTACCCTTTTCATCTCTTCTTAGTTTCCTCACATATCCCAATTGAATAGCTATATTCATCTCTTCTTAGTTTCCTCACATATCCCAATTGAATAGCTATATATGAGTAAGAGAAATATTTAGGAAGTTCATATTAGAATTATTTGTTTACAAGCACAGCTTCTCATACACGAAAAGAATAGCTCAACAACACTCATATAATGACTTATATATATAGGAAGGTGTCACATGAGAGATTGAGAGCCCAAATAAACTCATGTAGCATTTATGCTCATGGTTGATGAATGTTTCCTTTCGGAATCATTCCAATTGTACCGTTTTGAGTGTCATGTACTGTGTGTTAAATTGAGAAACTCCTTTATAAAAAAAAATTTACTTGTCGTTGTTCAAACATTTTGTTTGGTCGTACAATTATTAACACAATCATTCCTATGTCCGAATTTCGTATGAATCAGTATTGGAAAGTTAGAATTCTACGGAATACCATCTCTAGTCCCATTTGTTGAAATATTAATTAAATTCACATTGGAAAAATACGAAAATAAAGAACTACTTATAAAGGTTAGAAGGTTGATCTTTTAGTTTAGTTGTGGAAGTCTGACCCGATAAGTGGTATGTTTTAAACAAAAATTTACACGGTATCAAAGTATGGTTGATGTGGGTCCCAACTGTTTTTGTTATTCAAGACATTTTTTCACATTTTTAATTGTTTTCGATTTCATTTAGTATAGAATACACGTTTTTATTTTTTCTCTTTTGTTTTTCGTCATTTTGTTCCGTGCGTTCCTCCCTTTGCAGGTAGCTCGAGGAACCTGAGCGGAGGAGGTTGATCTAGGACCTTTGATCATTCGAGCTCGAGGAACCTGAGCGGAGGAGGTTGATCTAGGACCTTTGATCAGTCGAGTCAAGTCCACAACGAAGAAAATATATGAGGAGAAAAATCCCCTATAGCTCCACGTCGTGCAGAAGCGAACACATGGCATCATCCTGACGAAGGATGCACTCGGGACAAGGTTACACGCTGTGCACCACATTTCACACGCCGTGTCAATGTGTCATCCACTTTTTTTCACTTCACGTCGTGATGATGGTTTATCCACGTTGTGTAGACGACAGCCTCACGTTGTGTACTTCTCGCAATGTACACGGCGTGAAGGCACAAAGTAAGCGTCGTGTAGAAGGTCAGTTGAGCCTATAATAAATAGAGAGCTTGAGCTCGGTATTTGGGGTAACATCCACACATCGTTGAGGTCACTGAAGAGGTTTTCTAGTGTGAGGATTAGTCTGAGGTCAAGAGGAGACGTCTTACCCTTGGGAGCAAACGATCTTTGACATTCGGAGGTTGTTCGGAGCAAGAGCGACCGACACAACGATCCGAGAATACATGGTTATAGGTAGAGTACTCTCTAACTCTAATCTAATCTGCTATTTCTTCATGATTTTTATGCTATGTTGGTTGGTTGTATTGATTATAGAACATCTTTGTTGAGTCCACACAGGATACGATGGTTTATTGTTATTTTGTGTTGTCTTTAGTTTATTGTTGTGTCGGGGCATTCCGCCTATTCGGCGGTGTTGGATCGTTAAAGGTTATCTTTATCACCGTCTCTTGGGTTGATCCCGAAAGGTTTTATCTATCCTTTCCTCTTGCTCTATCATTGAACTCTAGGCCTTTTTAACAGTATCTCGAGCTTCTAAAAAAACATTAGTATCACTTCTTTTATGACAGATTTTTAGTTTAAAAAATACACGATAGAGATGTTGTCATACGAAAAACACATAGCAAAGGAACTTTCATACATACAAACAAACATGGCCTGATTTTGTGACAATTTTGTTCATTTGTGTCACATTTTTCCATGTGACCTTACATATTTATCGAGAGGGGCTTTGATGTCGTTTGTAAAAATTAATAAAATCAATTATTTGATCCTTTTTGTATTTACAAAAAAATGTGACCATGTAATTTTGATTCATAACATCTGCATAACATGTCTTGTCAATTAAATATAGTCCAAAGTATTAATAACATTTTCGCCTTTTAGAATGAGACCCAAGTCCAAATCCATTTGGAGGATCCAAAATTCGAGTCAAATAAAATAAGCACATAACCTAAACTCAAGACCCAAAACCCAAAACCGAAAACTAAAATAAAATAAAAATTGAAAAACCCTTTTTCAATTTCAGCGACCTATAAAACCAGTTTCAAAGAGAATTTTGTTAATTTAGTGATTAGAACTAACCTTCGAGCTCTGTTATGATTTTGAGAGTCCTCCGTCGTCTACACCTTCATGGCTATGACTATGGCAACTGTCATAGCTTATGCCATGGTTCTTCTTCCCTCTTCTTTCCAATTCATTCCTTCGCCCTCTCCCCTTGGAGCCTGCGAAGTTTTTCTCTGTTAGGGCTTCTTTCAAACCAACTCTAGCCACCGCGACGTTGGCCACCTCCCTCCACCAACGAAACATCTCCCGATCGGTTTCGGTCTCTCCTCTGCCCTAGGGGTTACCGTCTCTACAACCGTCGTCCCTGATGTTGTCGTTGCCGTCCTTGAATTCGCCGCGCCCTTGCTGCTGTCGCCGCCTCGGATGCCGCCGCCGTCTCTGATGTCTTCGTCGTCCCTAACGTTGCAGCAGCCGGCGCGTCCTCCTCCCTGGCCTCCACTGCCGGAACCGCCTCGTCCCCTTTCACGATTATGGCTCTGGCTAATCGAAAGGGTTTTGTGTTTTTTTTTTTGAGATTGTCTTTGCAGGATCAATGCCTATCGATCAAAGACTCAAGGACGTCTCCAAGGAGGGAAGCATCGGAGCCTGGTTTGACCAAGTCATTGTTTTGCCTCCCCCCATCACTTTTACTCTTGAGGTCCATCGAGATCTCCGGTCTTCTAGTCTCTCCATTCGCCTTATATCATTGCACGTGAGGCATCAAAACACTGTCGGTAAAGGTTATGGTACTAAAAGGGTTAGAGAACCAGTGTTCGTTAATTATGACCCTCTTAGTGGTCGAGGAGCTTGTTCCTCGATGCACACTTATGTGTAATCGATAATCGTTTTGAAGTAATGAAAATATGCACCTTTCGCTCAAAAATAAATAAAAACCAGTTCCAAATCTTTTGGAGTCGTCCGGTCGTTTTACAAAATAGCCTTATTTCATAATTTTAATGGTAGACTAGTCTTCATCCAACGATTGTGAGTTGTCTAGCCTTCTCTTAATGAAACTTTCGATATTCCTATTTTTTTCCTTTTCTGAAATTTAAATTTCTCCCTTATTTTCAAAATTCAAATTTCATCCAATTTTTCAAAACCATATTTGGCCGTTTGACTATGGGAATTTGGTCAAATGATCATGGTCTTGTCGGAAAGTGGTCGCCCTAAAAAAGTGACCCGCCGGAAAAAAGTGGCCGCTGACCTCAAAAAATGGCGGACCGACCTAAAATATTGAAGGGAAAAAAAGTGGCCGGCCGACCTAAAAAGGTGGTCGAAAAAGTAGTCGGTCAACCTAAAAAAATGTTCGGAGACCTAAAATACTGACCGGAAAAAATGGTCGACCAATATAAAAAGTGGCGGTCGACCTAAAAAATGCTCAGTTGACCTAAAAAGTGGCCGGAAAAAGTGACCGGTCGCCCTAAAAATGGAGAATCAGCCTAAAGTATTGGGGGGGAAAGTGGTATGCCGACCTAAAAAAAGGGTCGGCCGACATAAAAAAAGGGTCGGCCGACCTAAAAATGGCCGGAAAATACCTCTATAAAAAAACACCTTGGAGAAGAAGGAAGAAGTAGGACGACAATAGTGTCTACGTGGCGATCTTGACAAACACGTTGATTGGAAGTAGGAGAAGATGAAGAAGAGAGAGCGAGAGAGAGAGAGAGAGAGTTGGGAAAAGATGAGAAAGATGAAGAGAGATGATGAGTTTAAGTGTTGGGAAAAGATAAAGGAAGATGAAGAGTTTAAGTGTTGGGAAAAGATGAGGAAGATGAAGAGTTAAGAGAAAAGAAAGTGATAAAAACGTTTTTCGTATGTTTGAGTTTTAAAAAGTAAAGATAAAATAGAAGGTAAACAAATGAAGGCTAGTACGCAAATAAAATTGAGAATTGAGGCTATTTGAAATAATTACTCGGAATCGAACGCTCTATCGTCTTCGTTTGAGCTCAACAACAATGAGAAGTTCTAGTCCAATCTCAGAAATCTCCACACATATCTTCGCGACGATGGCAGGTGCAGACGCCTAGGCTCTAGACTTCGAGCCAGAGGACGATGACCTCATGGACTAGGACGTCGGCGTCGACGCCGACGCATCCCTGCGCGCCCCCTTCCCTAAGATCAAGTCTACCATCACCTCTACTGGCGTCACCGCACCGAGGAAGACCAAGGGTCGTGGCTTCAACGAAGCTTCCAACTCCGACAGATCGAAACTCCTATTAGGTTGCGACTTAATGTAATTTCTCCATCCCTTTTTCTTCTTGTTCTTCTCCTCTCTTTTTTTGAAACTATAGAAATGGAATGTTAATTTTAAAGTGCACAACTATGCAGTTTCAATTCTCTGCAGCAGAGATCGAAATCTCACCTTCGTTTATCATTTTAGTTTTGGCTCTCTAAACCTTCTTCCTGTCACTCTTCCAGCATTAGAATGACCTTCTAATCTCAATTATTTTGTTTGTTCTAAATTGTTCTTTCTAAGACTTACAACTCTCCTTTATGTATTTTCTTTATTTGAGAATTCAAGCATATTGCTTTGAATTGTTCTCTTCTGTAATTGAGGGAATTCTCTCTCGGTCTTGCCTTTAACTTAGAGCATATCCAGTCCTGAAATTAATTGTTGACTATTTATGTCGGTTGATCGAATATTATTTTAGCTTCTCCCTCTTCTATTAACCAACACTATTAGCCAGTAATTTCTGATGATGTAATTTTTCTGTTGGCTGTTCGTGTTGGCTGATGAAATAGATTAATATTTTCTTCAACTTTTATTTACTCTAGTATTTCTTCTGATTTTTTATGTTCATCCGAAAATTGTATCTTTTGTAACCGCTCATATTGCATAAAAGTCCAAAAGAAAGTGACATTTTCATTAATAATAATTAAAATTTCAACATTAAGATCGAAATAAGTAGAATGAAATACAATAATCCGTCATCAATTTTATTCCAAATGTGTTCGATGAGGTCTTCCTTTAATGCATTATGAGCATGTTGATCCTGTATCATTTGGGTGTTTGCTATCATGACATTAGACGTGACGAAGCTTCCTCGCGTGAATGTTGGTTCGCTTGGCCCACCCTCATATATTGGTTCAGTGAAGCCATAATATATATGATGTTCTGCCTCGACGATCATATTGTGCATGATAACACATGCATTCATGACTAAGCCGAGGGAAGAAGGCATCCACATTCAACTCGGCCGAGTGATTATGTGAAACCGAGATTGGAGGACCTCATATGCTCTTTCCACATCCTTCGTACAAGCTTCTTGGAGTTCTACAAATTTCTTGTGTTTCGGCCGTTGAGGCAATGAGATTGTTTTCACAAAAACTGACAAGAAGGGTAAATAAAATCAGCAAGATAATACGGAAGTGAGTATTGATGATCATTTACCGTGCATTGGACCGGTGGTTGCCAATCATTGACAACGTCCGCGAACAATCTGAAATGCTTAAGCATGGTTAAGTCGTTGTTGGAACCCTCCATGCCAAAGAACGAGTGCCAAATGCATAAGTCCCGGGCAACGACCTTGAGAACCATGGTTAGTCTGTTCCCGTGATCCCTCCTTGAATGCAAGCCTCTCAAAGCCATCGGGCAATTCTTCCAATCCTAGTGCATGCAGTCAAGACTACCAAGCATTCCGGAAAATCCATGTGCTTCATTCACCGATAAAATATGGTTCATATCAGCTTGTGTTGGCTTACGCATGATACGTTTGGCCAAAGATAGTAACAACTTTGCTGCAAAAGTTGATCACGTACTCCAAAGCCGTGCTTTCGTCAATTTTTAGGTACTCGTCCTAGCCATCGACTGCAATTCCATAACACAATTGTCTAATGGACGCAGTACATTTTTTATACGGAGATAACGATACCTGGCCCAGAGCGTCATACCGTTTCCTGAAGTACGCATCGTGATCCTCCAACGCGCAGAGAATGCGAATGAACAAATCGTTTGGCATTCGAAAACGACGACGAAAATGCACCTCCTTGTACACGGGGTTCCTATTAAAGTAGTCACACATTAAACATTCATTCGCAACTTCCCGTCTCGCTTAATGTAGTTTCTCTTCTGTGGTTGTACTGCGGCCATGGCTTCTTGTAATAAACTTTGAATTACCCCACTCGACATGCAATCTTCGAGTGCTTCTTCAAACATTTGCTCGAGCCTCCGTTCGTTGGCATAAGAATTGTTCGCCATTTCGATCGAAAAAATAGAGAAAAATATTTCAAAGCTTGGAGGTGTTCGTAATGGAAGGTGTAATTTTTCAGATGAAAAACATCTGAAATTATACACAATTTGGATCAAACTAGTCATTAATTTTGTGTTCTTCCAAAACAAAATTGTTTTTTCAAGAGTCAACCATTGGTTAAAAAGGAACTAACCGTTGGCGTCGGTGTATAGTGTTGTCGGTCACGTCAACGACGAGAACCTCTTTCAATACCTCTCCGTCCGCAAACCGAATGTCTCTAGAGATAGTCTTAAAGACACGTACCTTTCAATCTATTTGTTGATAATAAAAAATCTCTGTTAAAAACCCTTACAAATTCTGAGTTCCCAGTGTTGGCTGATTCAAATGAAAACAATTGGTATGATTTTTGGGAGTGTAATGGTTTCTCTACAACTATTTGTTGTGTATAGTGATAATCGAAAAATATATAGAGAGAGGAGAAATCTAATAGAAACTTCTCTTATCCTAAAAACTGTGTAAACTAATCCTACCCACACATCTTTAGATCCAACATTCACCATAATGCCACATCATCACCCCAAATTCCACAAAAACTCACGCCACTTTCATCCTCTCTCACACAAGCAAGGGCATAATTGTAATAGCATGGTGTCATGTGGACAAGTGTTCATTTTTTTCTTAACCAATTCACTAATTTAATATTTCCTGATTCGTTTCAACTCCGATTATCTTCAAACTTGCGCCAATATTTTTCTTTTTCCAAGGGCTTTAAATCAAGATCAGTCATGAATATATTTTGAAGCACGAAAATAAAAATTTATATTGGTGTGATAAAAACAATGTTTAGTGTTGATAAATCTTCACTAATAATTTTTTTATATCGGGGTATCAAACTAGTGCTAAATAGTGTTTAGTGTTGATAAAACTAGTGCTTAGTGTTCATAAAAAACATGTGATGATGTGATAAAAATCATGTTCGATTTTGGAAAATGAGGTGATAAAACTAGTGTTCAGTGTTGATAAATCCAGTGTATAGTGTTGATAAACTCAGTATATAGTGTTGATAAAAATTACTCAGACTTAACCTTTTTTTTTAAATCAGCCCCGAAATAAGGGTGATAACCTAGAGTTTAGTGTTGATAAAAAAAACATGTGATGGGATGATAAAAACACATGTAATTTAATGATAAACATCGTGTTTGGTGTTGATAAAACTAGTGTTTAGTGTTCATAAAAAACATGTGATGATGTGATAAAAATCATGTTCGATTTTGGAAAATGAGGTGATAAAACTAGTGTTCAGTGTTGATAAACCCAGTGTATAGTGTTGATAAACCTAGTGTATAGTGTTGATAAAAATTACCCAGACTTAATTTTTTTCTTTAAATAGAGTTTAGTGTTGATAAAAAAAACATGTGATGGGATGATAAAAACACATGTAATTTAATGATAAACATAGTGTTTAGTCTTGATAAAACTAGTGCTTAGTGTTCATAAAAAAACATGTGATGATGTAATAAAAATCATGTTCGATTTTGGAAAATGAGGTGATAAAACTAGTGCTCAGTGTTGATAAATCCAGTGTATAGTGTTGATAAACCCAGTATATAATGTTGATAAAAATTACACAGACTTAACTTTTTCTAAAATCAGCCCCGAAATAAGGGTGATAACCTAGAGTTTAGTGTTGATAAAAAAAAAACATGTGATGGGATGATAAAAACACATGTATTTTAATGATAAACATAGTGTTTAGTGTTGATAAAACTAGTGCTTAGTGTTCATAAAAAAAACATTTGATGATGTGATAAAAATCATGTTCAATTTTGGAAAATGAGGTGATAAATCCAGTGTATAGTGTTGATAAATCCAGTGTATAGTGTTGATAAACCCAGTGTATAGTGTTGATAAAAATTACCCAGACTTAACTTTTTTTAAAAAATCAACCCCAAAAATAATTTTTTTTCGTGCTTCAAAATATATTCATGACTGATCTTGATAGAAAGCCCTTGAAAAAACAAAACTAATGGTGCAAGTTTGAAACAAATCGGAGTTCAAACGAAGCGGGAAAAATTAAATTAGTGAATTGGTAAAAAAAATATATGATGGTTTTACTAAAAAGTCCTTACCCCTTACTAAAAAGTGCTGTTTTTTTGCAGTCAACCACTCAATTGCATCTCATCCATCCATTCTTAAAATGAATGTCTTGGATTGGTTCACACAATTTTTACGTTAAGGAGTAGTTTCTATTTGATTTTTCATCTATATATATATATAGAGAGGAGAAATCTAATAGAAACCCTCATTATCCTAAAAACTGTGTGAACCAATCCTAGCCATACACCCTTTATATCCAACATTCACCATAATGCCACATCATCATCCCAATTCTACCAAAACATATGTCCATTTCTTCATTTCTCACACAAGCAAGGGCATAATTGTAAAAGCATGGTGCCATGTGGACAAGTGTCCATTTTTTTCTTAACCAATTCACTAATTTAATATTTCCCGATTCGTTTGAACTCCGATTAACTTCAAACTTGCGCCAATATTTTTCTTTTTCCAAGGGCTTCAAATCAAGATCAGTCATGAATATATTTTGAAGAACGAAAATAAAAAGTTATATTGGGGTGATAAAAACAATGTTAAGTGTTGATAAATCTTCACTAATAAATTTTTTATATCGAGGTATCAAACTAGTGCTAAATAGTGTTTAATGTTGATAAAAATAGCGCTTAGTGTTCATAAAAAAACATGTGATGATGTAATAAAAATCATGTTCGATTTTGGAAAATGAGGTGATAAAACTAGTGTTCAGTGTTGATAAACCCAGTGTATAGTGTTGATAAACCCAGTGTATAATGTTGATAAACCCAGTGTATAGTGTTGATAAAAATTACACAGACATAACTTTTTTTTAAAATCAGCTCCAAAATAAGGGGGATAACCTAGAGTTTAGTGTTGATAAAAAAACATGTGATGGGATGATAAAAACACATGTAATTTAATGATAAACATAGTGTTTAGTCTTGATAAAACTAGTGCTTAGTGTTCATAAAAAAACATGTGATGATGTAATAAAAATCATGTTCGATTTTGGAAAATGAGGTGATAAAACTAGTGCTCAGTGTTGATAAATCCAGTGTATAGTGTTGATAAAACCAGTATATAATGTTGATAAAAATTATCCAGACTTAACTTTTTCTAAAATCAGCCCCGAAATAAGGGTGATAACCTAGAGTTTAGTGTTGATAAAAAAAACATGTGATGAGATGATAAAAACACATGTAATTTAATGATATACATAGTGTTTAGTGTTGATAAAACTAGTGCTTAGTGTTCATAAAAAAAACATTTGATGATGTGATAAAAATCATGTTCGATTTTGGAAAATGAGGTGATAAATCCAGCGTATAGTGTTGATAAATCCAGTGTATAGTGTTGATAAACCCAGTGTATAGTGTTGATAAAAATTACCCAGACTTAACTTTTTTTTAAAAATCAACCCCGAAAATAATTTTTTTTTCGTGCTTCAAAATATATTCATGACTGATCTTGATAGAAAGCCCTTGAAAAAACAAAACTAATGGCGCAAGTTTGAAACAAATCAGAGTTCAAACGAAGCGGGAAAAATTAAATTAGTGAATTGGTAAAAAAAAATATGATGGTTTTACTAAAAAGCCCGTACCCTTTACTAAAAAGTGCTGTTTTTTTGCAGTCAACCACTCAATTGCATCTCATCCATCAATTCTTAAAATGAATGTCTTGGATTGTTTCACACAAATTTTACGTTAAGGAGTAGTTTCTATTTGATTTTTCCTCTATATATATATATAGAAAGAGGAGAAATCTAATAGAAACCCTCCTTATCCTAAAAACTGTGTGAACCAATCCTAACCATAAACCCTTTATATCCAACATTCACCATAATGCCACATCATCATCCCAATTCTACCAAAACCTACGTCCATTTCTTCCTTTCTCACACAAGCAAGGGCATAATTGTAAAAGCATGATGCCATGTGGACAAGTGTCCATTTTTTTCTTAACCAATTCACTAATTTAATATTTCCCGATTCGTTTGAACTCCGATTAACTTCAAACTTACGCCAATATTTTTCTTTTTCCAAGGGCTTCAAATCAAGATCAGTCATGAATATATTTTGAAGAACGAAAATAAAAAGTTATATTGGGGTGATAAAAACAATGTTAAGTGTTAATAAATCTTCACTAATAAATTTTTTATATCGAGGTATCAAACTAGTGCTAAATAGTGTTTAATGTTGATAAAACTAGTGCTTAGTGTTCATAAAAAAACATGTGATGATGTAATAAAAATCATGTTCGATTTTAGAAAATGAGGTGATAAACCCAGTGTATAATGTTGATAAACCCAGTGTATAGTGTTGATAAAAATTACACAGACTTAACTTTTTTTTTAAATCAGCCCCAAAATAAGGGGGATAACCTAGAGTTTAGTGTTGATAAAAAAAACATGTGATGGGATGATAAAAACACATGTAATTTAATGATAAACATAGTGTTTAGTGTTGATAAAACTAGTGCTTAGTGTTCATAAAAAAACATGTGATGATTTGATAAAAATCATGTTCGATTTTGGAAAATGAAGTGATAAAACTGGTGTTCAGTGTTGATAAATCTAGTGTTCAGTGTTGATAAAACTGGTGTTCAGTGTTGTTTGGATTGGTTCACACAGTTTTTACGTTAAGGAGTGGTTTCTATTTGATTTTTCCTCTATATATATATATATATATATATATATATATATAAATAGGATAGCTATCAAGTACAAACTTGTATCTTTCGTCAGAATGTAGAACTTTCAATCTGGGCCATTGGATCGTAAAATTAAAGGCCCAAATTTAATGCATATTTTTTAATATCTTTTTAATTAATGCATATCTTGTAATTGATTTCGTAATCAATCACCCCCACCCCCCCTGAATTTCGGTGGCCATCCGATTTGGATAATCAATGGTCCAGATTAGTTCTACGTTCTGACCCGAAACAAGGTTTGTACTCGATAGCCCCCCTGTATATATATATCTTTCAAGTATTCAATTTTTGCTAATTTAGCTTGTTTTTTATAATGGTAAAAAATGTCATGAACTTGATTTGTATTATGTATAAAATTATTTTTAGAATTACGATTTTACTCCTAAAATATTAAATATGATAAATACACAACCAAAAATAGAGAATAATTTCTTTTTTTATGACCTTTATGCCTACAGATAAGAAGAAAATTATGTGAGATAATTTATTTTGTTCTTTAACTTATTATTTGTAAATAATAAAATATATATTCAGAAACTAATGCTTTTTTGAGTTTTTTTATAATTAATTATCAAAAGAAATTATAATTCACAAATACATTAACAAATCACAGAGTCCGACCTAAATCTGCCTCAAATTGTGATTATTAATTGTCCTCCTACATGTGTTGTTTTTGGCTCGCACATATATGTAAGTCAGTTAGTAGCTTAACAACACTCACATAACAACTTATATATATATAGGAAGGTGTCACATGAGGGATTGAGAGCCCAAATGAACTCAAGTAGCATGGTTGGTGAATGTTTCCTTTCGGAATCATTCTAATTGTACCTTTTTGAGTGTCATGTATTGTAGGTTGGAGTTGAGAAGCTCTTTTAACTTTTTCTACTTATCGTTGTTCAAACATTTTGTTTTATTACACGATCGTTCTATTGTCCTTATTTCAATTAAATCAGTGCTGAAAATATGGAATCCTATGGAATATCATCTTCTTCTTTTTTAGAAACAGCAAATTTTATTGAAACACCTATCATATAAGTTATATAGAGAGAGCAAGAGTGAGAACTCTCAAAACCAAATACAGATGAATGAGGATAAAATCCCAGCAATTCAAGCTAGACTACCCCCATAAAGATCGAAACAATCATGAAAGAAAAAATAAAACCCAACAATCTCCCAGACAAAATGGTCAGGCACACAAGAAGGATGCCAGAAACAGACTTGTAGTGTAAGTAAACTCAGTAGAGTCTAACCAAGCCAAAGAACACAGGAAGGCTACCCCCAACACCTTAAAGGATCATCCCCCAATAAACTGAGGAAATTGTGCTGAGAGCCTTATGTGAAGATAGAATTTGAGGGACAGCCTTCGTCTTTTCTTCCCTTATGAAAATACAATTATACCCTTCATTTTTTCTTTTAAAACCTTTTGATTTCATAACACCCACACAATCACCATTCTTCATCTTCTTTCTCTCAACTTCTCTCCTTTTTTTATCTTCTTTCTCTTCAAACTTCCATCTTCTTCTTCTTCTTACTTCTCCTACCTCCATCCGTCGCCGTCCCGTTGAGTTTGTCACGAAACCACTGTCGTCCCGTCGAGCTCGCCCCAAAAACACGATAGTCTTCTCCCTTTTTTTGTATGGCGGATTGGGCCAATCCGCGACGGATTGACTGGCCGATTGGCCAAATTTTGTCCCGAAAAAATGGGCGGGAATTTCAAAATTTGGGGATTTTCGAATTTTGAAAATTTGGGGGGAAATCAAAACCTGAAAAGGGTAAAATAGGGAATTCATTAAAGAGGAGGTTTTTTTTCAAATTTCATCTTCTAATAAAGCTATAAACGAAATTGATCCCAATAAACTCCCAAACAAGTCAGGCAGACAAATATGAAAACAAAAGCATACTTGTAGTGCAAGTAAACTATAAAGTGTTTGTTCAAGCCAACAATGCAATCATCCAAAACCAACTGTCGAAGCCCAAATAACCCAGGAGAACAGAGCCACATCGCTTTAAGACAACAAAGAAAGTAGGAAGTATGAAACAAACCAAACAGCCAAGAGAAAACAGACAAACACAACTAACCAAGGAACAGGAATGAGCTCCAAAACACTCATATCTATGAAGGACCACCCACACACTAGAGCAAGAGGAGGTAGAGGAAGAGAAGCCCACACATAACCAAACAACAAAGTAAACAAAGTAAACAAACAAGAATGCACCTCACCACCTCACAAAAAAAAAACACTCCCAAACCACCCATAATATACCCTAAAAAAAACCAGAGACAGAAGAACCAGCAATATAGTCTGCAACTCAAATTGTAATATCAGAACGGCTCAGAATTCTCCAAAAAGTAGAGAAGGCCCAATCCCCAGAAACTTGGAGAACAAGTTATTGCAACAGAAAAGGACAACCCAAGAGAAAGGCCTATAAAAGACCAGGAGGGCCTCTTGTAACATAGTATCGGGGCAGATAGCCACATGTTAAAAGAGAAGGGTTGAATTTTCTTGAAAAGAGCTCATTCAAGGTTGTAGGAATAGTTTTGTATACTATGAAAGATCTCCAAGCAGCTTCTCTGTTCATCTTGAAAATCAGTTTGTTCAAGTTAAAGAAGGCCACATATTCTTAAAAATGGGCCTACCATCTTGTAGCCCAAAAAAATCAGAAATATTAGGTACTGGCTTTCTAAATTATCTCCTCGAGTCAACAGCTTTTACTCTTCCCAAATCAGATGCAAGTGACTTTCCTTCTTCCCAAATACAATTATGTATCGGCGATGTTTGGTTTTCCAAGAGTAGATTGTGTCTTCCCAAACGTTTTTTCTTGCAAATCAACATACAGAAATGATATAAATAGAGGTTGTGGTAGATTCACATCAACAGTACCCAACAAGCTATGGAACCGGCTGTGTTGAAGTTTCAATAAGTTCTTGGCAATGGTGATTCCGTCGTTGACACAGTTCACTCTTGTCTCCCTGGTCATACTTATTTGTCAATGTCCTTCTCTTCGTGTAAATCTCAGTCACAAGTCACAAATCAATCCAAGAGATAGACCAACACCGTCTCAGATCCGAAACGGGGCCTCCTAAAGGCGGTTCAGCAGAAGACGACCTCACTACAATAAGTCCCGAGAATCCCATGGTAAAGTACATGCCTATAATGATCATTCCCATCACATTTTCTCTTGATCATATCAAACAAGTTAAAGCCAATATTGGAGTGGTAAGTATAGCAGAAATTGCGTGTTACCTATATAATTTTCGAGCACAACGGTATGAGAATATGACTGGCTTATGGATTGAAGTCGAATTTTAATCAAAATCTGTATTACTCAGTGAAGGAAATGGTATTAATTTCTTTTTCCTTCTCTAACAGACAATAAATCACATGGTAATCAGGATAGTTTTATGGGGACTTGACTGTACAGTAAATCAATTCATCAATCAGACACAAGTTGATTGTTTGTTGTTGCTCAATATTATGAATATGATATGATTGTTGATTGTATGTAATTCTATTAATGTATTTAGACGATTGTTTGAAACTTTTGTGTTTAGTTGTTTTTTCGTGTAAGGTTTGTTTTGTTTCACTCATGGTGTATTTTTATTTATCATACTAATAAAACATAAAAATGTCGTTTTTTATTATTAGGAGGCCGATTTTCATAATTTTGCCTAAGGCCTCCAAAATCATAGGGCCGGCCCTGAATTAAACCCACAGCAAAAAAAAAAAGATTAAAGAGCTACTTATAAAGGTTATGGTTGTATATGACTAACAAGATTGACCTTTCTTCTCTCCTTTTCTATACATCCTCTCTCATGTTCCTCCCTTAGGGGCCCTGTTAGAGTATTCGCTACTAGGGTTCCTTTCGAACCGCCTCTAGCCACCGCGACGTTGGTTCTCTCCTGCCACCAACGAAGCGTCTTCCGATCTTGTTCGGTCCCCCTATACAACTCCGATGGTTGTCGTCTGGCTCACATTGAAATCAATCGACCTTACCACCTCGGATCCCTGTGATCTCCCTGTATCGGATCCTCCCTTCTGATCGCCCCCCCCCCCCCCCCCCCGTCTTTGAAGTTGTCGTCGTCTCTAACGCCGCCTCTGAAGCTGTCGTCGACGCGTCCTCCTCTCTGGCATCCACCACCGCACCCTCCTCGACCCCTCACTCAATTATGGATTAGGCTAATCGAGTAGGTCTTTTTTTATTTTATCTGATTTCATCTTTTGCAGGGGTTAATGACTAGTGAAAGAGAATCAGTGATTTCTCTAGGGAAGGAACCCCGATTCACATATATCCTCCCAATACAACTGATGCAGTCCAGGTTCGGTCACTTTACCCCCAGATACAACGTTTAGGCACTACCTTGAGCAGGACTTCCAATTTTGTATTCCAACCCTCAACAACCTGAGGTGATACACAACAACCTGAGGTGATACAACTTACAAGCAAGATAAAACAAGGATTACATCAAGGTGAAACAAGCAAATACAACAAAGGATTACTGGGAAGCAAAACAAGGAAAGGCAAGGCAGCCCCAAGACACCAATTAAGGCCAGGAAACAAACCAACAAACCAACAGAAACACAAGGCTGAGAATCTAACCTCAAGAACCAGAGCCCTATAACAGGGTTGGAAAGAATCAAGAGGCAAGGGTCTAACATACCCTGAATAAACAGCCCTTAAGAGCAAACAAAAAAGGATCTGAAAAACCCTGAAAAACCACCACGAAGAACTAAAGACAGAAGAGGACCTAAGGCTCAACTGAAATCCAGAAGAGCTCAACCCCAACCTTTGAAAGAAAGAACACCCTATACTCAAAGACCCATATCCCTCAACTAAGAGGGATGATGGGAATGTCGTTGGCCAACACCAAGAGAACCGGCAGAGTAAAACCCAACAACCAAAACTCCCAACCAAATGACTTCAGGTGAGGGCAAAACAGCACCCTAAGGACTCGCCGGCGGTCAGAGCCTTGAACCGACGAGCTCGAATCAGAGTTCGAGAAGAAGAGAAGCCACCAGATTGGAAGATTAAGGAGAAAGGGAGGGCGAACTAACCAAAAATGAGGGGAAAGCGCAAACCTTATGCAATAGACCATCCTCCAGAAGCCAAAGCCAAGTCTTCAAGGTAATCCCTCCAAACGCACTTGGCCAGCACCGAGATACGCCGTCGACGAGGGTCCGTGTTTCCACTGAACTTGAAACCATGCTAAGGATCTGTCAGATCTGACCTCCAGAAGCAGGAACAGGCAAAAGCTTGAACGCGGCAACAGGAACAGGCAAAAGCTTGAACGCAGCAACAGGGAAGCTGAAGGATCTGGGGTTGGTTGAGCTCAGAACCACTAGATCTGACCCAGAGGGGATCAGATCGAAGGAGAAGCGACCACAGCCAAACGACCAACCAAGCGGACAGAGGTGGAACCAGGCTAGATCCTCGAGGATCCACGCAAGAGAACGTAGAATCTCGTCCCACGCCGGATCTGGAGAGGCACGGCTGCCGGCGGGAGAGTCGAAGACCGAGCACCGCCCGAGGGGGCCAAAGGGGGCCAGAGCGACGAGAACGAAGGGGAAAGGGGATGGAAGAAGCGCTAGATCCACTCCAATCCGCGAGGAAAAGAGTTTCCACGACAGATCTGAGCGAATCGAAGGAGGAAGGAAGGGCTAGGGAAGGGGGGAACGAAACAGAGCCACGAGAGCCAAAGGAGGAGAAGAAGGGCGGATAAGGGTCGAGAAAGGGAAGAAACCGCCAGTGACCTCCATGAGAGGAAGTCATCGACGGTGGAGACAAGGCTCACGGCGGAGATCTAGAGAGAGGTCGTTCTGCTCTCTCTCTCAATAAAAGAATTTTCCCCAATAAATTGAGTTGTGGGATCCCTCTCGTGCGAAGTTCTTGTTTTGTTTTCAATGAAGGTTATGAGGGCCTCCTTTATTTGGATTGGTGGAAAATTGTGTGTCGTCTTGTTCCCACGGTCATTTTGTTTTTGTATTTTGTCGTGGCACTCCGTTTATCCAACCGGGTTGCTTATTTTAGGTTCAATATAACCTCGATTGTTGGATCGTTAAAGAGAACCTTTGCGACCATCTCTTGGGTTGATCCCGAACGGTTATATCTTTCCTTTCCTCTTGCTCCGACTTGGAGCTCTAAACTTTTTTAATAAAATATGATGCTTATAGTAAAACCTTAATTACACTTCTTCCACGACCTTTTTAATTCCAAAAATACATGGTAACAGCATTGTCGTATCCTAAACACATAGAAAAAGAGTAGTCATACGTACAAAACAATCATCGCCTGATTTTGTGACAATTTCGTTAATTTGTGTCACGTTTTTGCATGTGACATTCACATGTTTACCCGGAGGATTTTAATGTTGTTAGTCAAAATTAACGAAATCAATGAGTTTTTTTGAAATGACGAGAAACGTAGCCATGTATTTTCGATTGATAACATTTCTATAGCGTGTCTTGTCAATTAAAGATCGTCCAAAGTATTAATATCATTTCCCCTTTTATGATATGACGGCCCAAGCCCAAATCCTTTGGAGGATCCAAAGTTCAAGTAAAATAAGATAAGCCTATAACCTAAGAGCATCCACAGTCATCTCGCCGGCTGCCGGCGAGGTGGCGCCGGCGAGATGACATGAAATATAATATTTAAATTATCTCGCCAGCTCACCGCCAGCGACGTCTGCAGTGGGTTACTGTTGCTGAAGAGGAGCCGCCGGCGAGATGGAGGAAAAAGCAATTAAAAAAATGAAAAAAATTGCAACATAAACCCACAACTTTATTATAATTATACATATACCACACATACGATAATTAAAACACACTTAAACGATAATTATACATATAATTAGCACGCAGATGGTAAGTTAATACATAATTAAACGATATCTAATTTGATGACACGATCACGATCCACAGCTCGTGAACGTACTGCAGGAATTTGTAATGGTCTCGAACGATCTCCCACAGACTCATCTTCGTGAAATGGGTGCCATGGGCCCTGTAGTGGGCAGCGGCTGCTTCAGAGCGAAAGTAAGTCTCGGTACTTCCCGGCGGGGCGTTATGAACTGCTACACGGTAGCAACGTTCATACCGGTGGATTCTCCGGGCGAGATCCTGCCAGTGGTCTCGACACTGTTTCTAGGTTCTCTGCGGGGAATTGGCCGGAGCACCGTGGACAAAATTGGCATAGACTACCGGCCAGTACCTATGATTTGGGCCCGGCCGGGCGTCCTGCAGCCAATATAGGACCAACACCATCTCTTCATCGTTGGTCCACGGGATTGAGCCTACGCCGGCCATTGGTGCTTCGAAGAAAGGGGGGGAAAATGGAAGAACAAAAGTATGGGAGATAGAGAGAGATTTGGAGAAGAGGTGTGAAGAATGAAGGAGGAAAAGGGTGGTATTTATAGGCCAAAACCGCCGGCCACTAGGGGGCATTTTGGTCATTTTGTGGTGGTGGTGGCAATAATGGCACACATCCCAATAATGGACACCTCATAATGTAAAAAAAAAGATCTTCTTTGACCAAATTCAAACAAGTCATTAAAGTAAAACAATTACCAAAACATGAAACTTAAAAAACATTCATTAAAAGAATCTTGAATTACAACTTAAAAAAAATAACAAGTACGGTAAGCTGAAAAAAAAAACAAGTCACTGGGCCATCAGATTGCGCAAAATATTAAGCTGCGTCATGTGGGCCTGTAGCTGGTCGGGGTCCATGCCCGAAGTGTCGGTTTTTTCAGCTTCGACCCACTACTGGTATGCCATCAGCTTCAGCTGCGCAACCTTCTCAATGGTCCTGGCTTGGCTTGCTTCTTTGGCCGCTATGTGGGCCCTCTCGACACGATCGACAACCGCTTCCTTAGACGATGATGCTGAGCCCTTACCTCTGAGCCTTGCAGCCCATAGGCCTCTTGTACTGGGGTTGACCGTCCGTATTAGCACCGGTCGTTTGCTGACTGTCCTCACAGCCCGGCGTGTCTTCACGAGGGCGCTTGCCGGAGTCGATAGAATCTTCGACATCGAACTCCGTAACCGATGTCGGTACAACGGGCTCGTCAACAGCAAAGTAATGAGAATTCCACTTGTGTTCTCCTTTCACAAGATCCCACCAGTGTTTCCATGTGAATGGATGACCACAAGCCGAGATGTATTGCTCCTCGGTCAACTTCATGATTCCCGCATCGTCCCGGCCGCTCCTGTGGTCCCTGCAGTTCTTCACAAACAACCCTTGGAAGAACGTCACTTTGGGATTCGTCCCCAGCCAGTGGTCTTTGCACTGCTTCCCCGACCTCACCGGATCATCCGGGCCCCGAGTGGATTCCATTTCCGCAGCGATGGCCCCCCAGTACTTCAAATTATGCTTCTGGTTTCCGTGCACTGAGTCGTACGAGTGGTGCATCCAAGCTCGAACTAACCTGCAGTCCTCCTCGTCGGTCCATAAGACACGCTTTGCTTTGGCCTTTGTCGGACGGACAGACGGACGGACTTCGGCGGGCTCGGAAAGGGGTTGAGAGGATTGGACAGTCGGGTTGGGGGAAAAGCAAGGCTCCAAAAACTCTTGGGCAAAAGTTTCATCCGTCACCGACCTATAGTTGAGAACCCACTCGTTGAGATCGAAAGAAGACATAGCGAAAGAAATTTGAATAGGACTTTTTGAAATGTAGTAGAAGAGAGAAATTGAGTGTGTGTAAAAATGAGTTTTGGGGTGTTTATTTATAGGGGGAAAGTGAAAAAAAAGTTAATGTTGCTGCCAGCGAACCAGGCCACGTGTCGCCAGCGTGTGGCTCGCCAACGGCCGGCACGCCACCCGAGGAGGTCAAAGTCTTCCTCGCCAGCGAGATCTGCTGACGAGGTCGTTAATGGCTACCCAAGTCGCCAGCGTGCTCCTCGCCTCCACCTCGCCTGCTCCTCGCCCACGACTGTGGGTGCTCTAAAGACTCAAAACCGAAAACTAAAATAAAATAAAAATTAAAAACCCTTTTTCAATTTCATCGACCTATAAAACCAGCTCCTAAGCTTCTGGAATCGGACTATTCCTCGTCTTCGTCTGAGATCAGCAGCGACGACAAGTTATAGTCCAATCTCAGAAATCTCCACACAGATCTTCGCGGCGATGGCAGTTGCAGACGCGGAGGCTCTGGACTTCGAGCCGGAGGAAGACGATCTCATGGACGAGGACGCCGACGCATCCCCGCGCGCCCCCTTCCCCAAGCTCAAGTCCGCCATCACCTCCACCGGCGCCGCCGCAACGAGGAAGATCAAGGGCCGCGGCTTCAACGAAGCTTCCACCTCCGACCGCTCGAAGCGCCTCTCTGGCCGCGACTTCGACTCTCTCAACTCCGGGGGCGGCCCTGGACCCCAACGATGTAACTTCTCTATCTCTATCTCTTTCCTTTTCAAATTTTAGTAATGGAATGTTAATTTTGAAGCCGTGATTTTGTTTTTTTTTAGTTTCTAGGATTTTTTTTTTCATTTGCTCCTCCATGTCTCTAGGGTTGTGGTTCTGTTCGTGTTGCGTGAGACCGATTTACGTCGAATTCATGTCCTTTTCGAGGTAGAAATTGGCATTACAGATCCACATTGATTACAAAAAGGCCAACTTGTGTTTATTTGCGAAATTGTATCCATGTTTAAGAACTGTTCAATCATTTATGTGTGTGTTTGAGCTGTGCATTGTTGTGGTGATCATAGGACTACAATTGGTGAGTTTGTAGATTGGATTGATCAAGTAATTTGGAGATCACAGTGGTTTGACTGAGATTGTATGAGTTATTATCATATACTTTATTGGGAATGAAGCAACAACCTAACTTGGAAATGAGTGCTAGTATTTTGGAGTCAGTTGATGTTGTCTGTGATATATTCAATAATTCTCTTGTTGATAAAAATGGGTTTTTAATGCGCTATGCATGTGGTTCCTTTTCCGTCTGTTGTTATTAAAAGAAACTTTCTCCTGTGGGGAAAAATGTATTATGTAGCAATTGAAGGATGGATCATTCTGGTTACTGGGTTGCATGAGGAAGCTCAAGAGGATGATCTTCAAAATGCATTCGGGGAGTATGGGGAGATCAGGAATTTGCTGCATCTAAATCTTGACAGGCGTTCTGGCTTTGTCAAGGTAAGAAGATTAATATTTTGTTATTCAATTGGTAACATTGATGATAGAAGCGCATAAGTATTCTCTGGTCATGAATGATATATTTATCTCAATGTAATACTCTACTAGGCATTTCCTTTTTCTGACTTCATTTGCTGGTAATTCTGTTTGATTTGAATAAGTTTAAATGGGATACTTGTTTTGGGATACTTATTTTGGGACAGAGGGAGTAGATGGTGCATTAAATAAGTTCTTGCCTAGCTTAGCAGTAAGACTAACAATATTTGTAGGGCATAATGCCTTATCGGTTAGAAAACTTATATACAAGCACAACCCTTTTCGACAAACTTTTTGTGATTTACATGTGCTCTTTAAAGTTCTGTCCCTTTTCTTTATATATGCCGAGGGGTTAGATCCTTATGCTTAGGCTTCCTAAGAAGATAATTAACCTCCAAGATATGTGCCAGTGAATATGATCTGAGTCTGCACGACAGTGGTGGAATGGTTTATGCTGTCTTCAATTTGTTTATTTAATAGAATAAGAGGGTATATTGTGTGTGTCTCCCACCACTGTGGGGGTCTGGGGAGGGTCATACATGTATGCTTGCAGTCCTCCTCTTTTGTGGAGAGGTTGAGTCCTAACTCAAACCCACGACCTCAAAGTTACTGGTCTATGCTCCTATTAGCTGCCTACTTAATAATTTTGTAACTCTTCTCGTTTAAATATGCAATAGGTTGTTTTCTCGAAGTCTAGAAGCTTCTTATTGTGTTTTGTTAAGCTTTCAGGTTTAGCAAAGAGATTGAGTCATTAAGTTTAGTGCCTTGGAACAGTCCTAATAGTTGAAACATGAAAGGAAGTTCTAATATCACTGGTTACGCTGCTCGTATCTTTCATCTTTCTTCTGTGCGAACAATTGCAATCGCAGAAAAAGATATTGTTTCATGATTTCCCAAAGAACTATCCTTATGGGGACATCATTATTGATCCCAGTGCTGTAATTGCTTCTTAGAAGCTCTTCAATCTGTACCAAACCATTAGATTTTCATAAGGAAGCCTAATATACCATCACTTGATAGCGTTTTTGTAAGCTCTAATTTTAATTTTAATACCATTACTAATACTTCAAAACGAAGAACACCCAATTTGTATTGTTAATAGAATTCCTGGTTGAGGTCATTGAGTGTGTTGTTTTGATACTCTATTCAGATTTGGGATGTGTTTCGTGTGGGTAACTTCACTTCATCTGATACTATTTCTATTTTCAAAAAAAGGGGTATGCGTTGATCGAATATGAAAACTTCGAGGAAGCACAAGATGCAATATCCAAAATGAATGGAGCTGAGTTTCTTCTTCAGACTATCAATGTTGATTGGGCCTTCAGTAACGGACCTCTAAATAGAAGGAATACAAAGAGGTATGTCCTTTCAACTCGGACTTAATAAGCGATGCCTACATACATGTATCTTTCCTTTGACTGCTAAAACAATGCATAACATTTTCAGGTCAGGGCGAAGATCAAGAAGTCCTACCAGGAGATACCAGTAATACTTGTGTGTGTTTTTTTGTTTCGTGGGGATTATGCATTTTCAGCAATGGATTTATGTTTATATTCGACATTGAGAATTGTTCTGTTTGATGTGTTGACTCGTTGGGTTTATCGAACATTCAGACTATTGTGGATCTATGTGGTGGTTTATGTGGCAATTACCTTGTATTGTATGTAGTGTATGTGTATGCATTTATGTTTGGTGAATCATCGTCAGGGTAAGCAACTGCAATGAACTTCAAAAAGAAAGTCTGGACTTCAACATAGTATGAATTGATAGCTGGAAAAAGGTTTTATGATTTGCAACTTGTTACTCTGATAAAAAATTCATGTATCTTAAATTTCTTATTCTTTGTAAATCGTTATTTTTATATAAATTATAACAAAAGCATGTGTACATATTAAAAAAAGGATTGCAAGTTACCGAAAATAAAAATCACAATATTTTTACAATTATCTCTATCTAAGTGATAAAAGGAGAGTTGGCCAACAATTAGAATCGTGGGCACAAAAATTACACTTTACCCATACAAATTGAAGTGTAAGGATTTCTTTAACTTTTGAACCATCTTCTCTAAGTATGTCGACAAATCAAAGTTAGTTCAGTTGATATGATTGGAATTTTACGTCCAAAGTTGAGTGAGATTTTATAGTTTCATAATCATGTTATGCTTACGGTTGCGGTTTTGGTTGCTGCTTTACCCCTTCTTCGTGATTTTGCTTTGCTGTGAGTGGTTCTCTCGGTCTGGCTGGTGGTGGCCGAACTAGTTCATTGTTGGGTGATCGAGGGTGATTGAAGCTGCTTCTCTTTGCTTGGGTTCTGCGCAGAGCTCGGCGTTGGTGAAGTGGTTTTATTTATTTAGTTTCTTTTTGGGTCTGGTTTGTTTGTTTATTTCGTTGTTAGGTTGACCTTTTGTTGGCTTGGTTTGTAATAGGTTGGTGATGTTTGCACTTGTATTTCTAGATTTAGGTTCTAGACCTGTTTTGGTTGGGTTCCCCTTGTTGGGAACCCTTGTTTAGAGACGGTGCTGGTTGGTCGGTTCTCTCCGAGTTTCTGAGTTTACTTCAAAGTTGAAAAATCGGGGTATAGGATTGTAAGACCCATCCTAGTTCTAGTTTCGGTTTAGTTTCTTACACTGCAAGCTACTTGCGCTAGGGATCCCTACTGGAGTTTCCTTTGTTTGTGAGATTCTGTGAGACTTCGCCCTTTTCCTTGTACTTCACTTTGAAGTCCTAGTATTTATAAAAAAAATCTGCTGATCAAAAAAATGTTATGCTTAGGGATAATTACATGAAATAATGGCTTTTGACTTTCATTTTTATATTTTACTATTCTGGTTTATTTTTTCACATCTTAATACAATTTGTAAAAATTAAGGCCAGTAGTAAAAATAAAAGTCTAAAAACTGTTGATTCCTGAAGAAAAAAAAACCATTTATGTTTATTATAGTCAGGATGATTATCAACCCTTCTTATTGGGTATATTTCAAATTATTATTATATTTTTAATACGTTTTTCTTTTTTAAAGCAAGGATATCTTCTTCTTTTTGGTTGAAATGTGAACAATGTTTTGGAATACCCGGTCAATGTCGAGTCGAATCAAAGAAAAACAATTACTATGACTATATTGGCTGGTGTGACCAAAACACATTCCAAACCTACCGTTACGTTATTAGGACATCAACACGTAGATAATGTTGACAAAATTGGTAAGAATAGACAAGTTGGACGATAATAAATGAAATAGACTTGTCATATCCACTTCAGCCTACCTGGATCATAATTTATGACTCGTCATTTTCTCATTTACATGTTTTTCAATCCAATCTTTTCTTTCGAATACATTCCAAACCCAATTTGAATTTGTATTCTACTTCAACGAGGAGATGTATCATGTTCGAGAAATTCAGTACTTTGTTTTTCGGTTTTTTCGGTTTTTTCGGTAGTTTCTCTTGTCAGGTCTAATGAGTGTTTGCTCAAGGTTCGTTTTGGGGTTGCTTTACTTTGATGGGGTCCGATGAGTACTTGTTTTGAATCGTATTTTGGGGCAACCTACTCGTTTTGGGGGTCGCATTTTGGCCGACCTGTCCTTGTTAGGTGGAGGAACATGGATCACTTCACTTTCTTGAAGCCAGAGGATCCACCCGTGCAGTCTTCTATGGTACTGTTCATTAGTCTGATCAAGATTGTCCGACCGGTCTCCTGAGGCACTATTCGCTAATCTGATGGGTTTGTGGTGGACTGAGATGGTTGTTTTCTCTTATATTTTTTGTTACTTTTACCTTTTAGGTCGGTTTTTGTTAAACTTTATTCTGGTGGTTGTAGTTTCTATCTCAAGACCTACACTTCTTTTTTTTAAAGATTCACTTTTGTCTGATAAAAAAACATCTAGAAACATGATTTTTAGAAACCTTCGTCTAAATCATATTTTGCCAGACGTGACAAAAAAAATCGATCGAACCGGAACTATTAACAATAATATATTATATAAATCAATCATCACATAACACTCACACACCCATAAGTAAGCTATGGATCCATTTACATAAAAATACAAATGTAAAACAACAAAATAAAAGGAAACACAAAACACTTATTGTAATGAATAAGTAAAGGAGGAGCTAACTAGAAACAAGCATCCAAGACACAACAACAACACAAAGCCGCACAGCAACCCTTCAAGAATCCATCACCCCTTGACTTGGTTTCCACTTTGGCCGGCCCGGCCACATCTTGCTGACCGTCTCTGGTCGGGTATCCCATCGGCGGTGGCGCCATCACGGCCGGTTCAGCCGGGTATGCAACTGCAAGAACATATCCCGTTTCATATTAAAACTCGATCCACCGAAAAATTCAATCAAACAAGCGAAACTTAATCGAATAATCCTATTTTATTAGAACTAAAACATCTAAAAACTCAGATTGATATATTGTAGATGTCGGTTAATCGACATGACCTCCTTATGATTCATCTACTAACTTTTTTCCTTCTTTTGTATTGAAATCGACATGAACTCCTTATGATTCATCTACTAACTTTTTTTCCTTCTATTGAAAAAAAGAAAGATATATCATTTTTTATTGAAACTCTCATCCACCTAAAAATTCAATCAAACAAGTGAAGTCTAATCATATAATTAATCTTATCAAAGTTAAATCATCTAAAAGTTCGAATTGATAGACTGACTCATTCCTCTCTAAAATCAAAGAGGGGTCTTTCAGTTTCTAATAATCAGATAATATCTGATTTTATCGAGTTTGTCAGCCTAATCATATAATTAATCTTATCAAAACTGAATCATCTAAAAATTCAAATTGATAGATAACATACCGACCCCTCCCTCTGTTAAATCAAGGAGGGGTCTTTCGGTCTCTAATAATCAGACAAAATCCAATTTTGTTGGGTTTGTCACATAATTTTATGAAATATTCAAGAGCTGAAACGAAGTAGAATCGACAAATAGATATCGATCTACAACAAATCAAACTATGTTCTTGCGATTAAAACTCGATTTATCTAAAAACTTAGACCAATAAAGATAGTTTTACAATCTATCAAGTGATGATGTGACTCAGTTTTACAATCTATCAAGTGATGATGTGACTCAATACCTGCCGGTTGTTGGTGCTGATTGAACTGACCCATGATGAGATGAGGTTGATGATCCTTTGAAGAGCTTGAGAGAGAAGTAGAAGAAGATGCTAGGAGATGAAGAAGATAATGATGAATTGAGTTGTTGAGGAGAGATGAGGAAGGTATATATTTATAGGCGGTGGGTTCAATATATGAGGACGGTGGAGTGGTTACGTTTATATGCGGTTCCAATTAGGAACCAGGCAACGAAGCTGCTTCGAGCGGCGGCTGAGCCGCGTTAAGGAAAATAAAGGCTTCAGATTCTTCTTAACTTTAATTTTCCTAATTATTGTTTTTTTATTGAATATTATTTATTAATATGTTGGACCACTTTTCTAGGACAAACATTACCCAAATATCTTCAACTAATCCATCAAAATATCTTCAACTAATCATTCATATGTCTTTTAATCGATGGTAACCCCTTATAATAATGGAATCTCTATTAACACCTAAAATCATTGTTCATACGTGTTTTTTTGTTTTGTGAAAAATAAGTTGGTTTTCAGGTCGAATTGTAGATGGTTTTGTTTTAGTTATACATCATTGTCTTATTTCATTTGTCGATTTAGGTTATTTATAGTTAGTTCCACCACAAAAAACTCTATCTCGAGTTTTGTTTAAAGATTAGTTGTAGTATGTCTATCGAATGATCACTCTTTACTCATTTGGTTTCTACGTTACAATTTTAAACAATAAAGATCTGTTTTGCTAAAAAACATAAAAGAATTAGCTTTTTTTTAGTAAAATAAGTATTAATATTTTTATAATAATAAATAACACATGAGAAGTTAATGAATGGTTATTTAAAACAAATCGTGATATTGGGATTCCGTATTTTATAGATATTGTGAAACATTTTTATCATCAACACAACATAACAACTTTCGATGTATATATATAGTCGAACAATATGACTTATCAATTGGTTTTTTATTCGATTTCTTGATCGAGTGTTGACTATACTCGTGACAAAAAATATTTTCTCCACAATTACAGTAACATTGAGTTTTCGATCAGCACAAACAATATTATTTTTATTTTACTATTTATATATTTAATGTTATGTTAAACAGAATGATTCATGAGACTTGAAACCAATTTGTTTATAAAAGGATTCCAACTTTAGTAGGATATCTGGAAATCAAATTTCGTGTATTGATAACTTTGTGCATGCAAAACATTAACTGTTAGAAATATCTTAAGACTATCTCAAAAAAAAATATCTTAAGTCTAACTAACCTTGACCATGTGATTGACAAAACTCCAACAACTCCACTCTATTGTGATTCGGGGCTATTTTTTTAAAAATGATGGTCATTAATTGATTTTTTTAACGAAAGATACGGAATTTATTAATACTTAAAAACCGCCATTATATGTTTTGGGTCTAAAAGGTTCCCGGACAATAACTCTAAGACAGGGTTATCGTATAATACGGTTAGTAAAAGCCACAAAAACAACATATTGTAAACTACGAAGCTGACAAAACTAAATATGATTGTTTAAAGTGGTGCCTGAACGTTGTTTGATCCTATAGAGAGAACTCGTTTTGTCTAGTGGAAAACCGAACCTGACCTCATCAATAACAGAAGGAGAATCGGCTTTATCCAAGGACCCCTCCCTAGGTAAGCCCTTGAAGCCACATGCTTCTATCATTTCTTCTAGCGGGGCTGCTTCCCAGTCCTCGCCTGATCTTTACGAGGTTCCCCTACAGTGTCCCTCTTCATTCTCAGTGTCACAGATGGAACCCGTAGCATCCCTGTTGTGACAGGCAGCGGCCCATTTAGCAGCTTCCCAGGCAGCTTCCCATATGGGACAAGCAGCGTCGCAGATGGGGCAGACTCAGCCAAGCCTCCCATGAGCGGCGCCCTGGCCGACTCCCGCTGGTCCACCCCTACTTGAGGGATAGATAGAGTATTCGGGGTTACAATTGACCCCCTTCCGCAGGACGTTGGGGGGGAGGCTTAGGTAGAGTATTCAAAACAAGTGACTCAAACCCAGGGGGTGGGTTGATGTGCTCCCCCAGTTCTTATCACATAAGCCTTCTCTATCTTCTCGGGTTTGTATTCAAGAAGAGAATATGCATACCACGAGATTCCTAACATCTCCAGATGACAGTCCTAAAACGGGTGACCAATCCGACCATAGTTGAAACACAATATGGGAAGCCGATCATAGGTCAAGGTGACCTAGATTGACTCCCAAAATTCTTGGAATCTCAAGATCATACTTTGGCATAGTGGTCGGTGAAGCTCCATCCAGAATCTGACCCTGATGGTCCCGCCCCAATAAAGGCCCCATTGGGCGCAAGGCACATCCACACATCCCCTTAGGATCGCCCTGATAACCTTTCTTATTGCCCTTGTTCGGACCAACGACGGTGGACCACGGGCATGCACCCATAACTGAATTCGGTTCATCGTGCAAAGATCCAGGGCTATGGGGTTCATAATATTCCCTAGAAGAAACAGGTACCCATTGAAGCATCATGGTTCGTTGCCACGAACACATGCCCAAGCTTCCTAGCTGGTGAAGTAGAACCTGAACGTGTCTGACCCTAAGTCCTTTACCAACAATCCTGACGTCGAGCACCCCATGCACGCATGAAGATCTTAAGCATAATATCCTTATAGGTTGGTTTTGGGGAGAGCAATCGGCTAACCATCCCGTATTGCTAGCGAGTAATGACGTCGAGGTTTGTCGGAGTATAGGGCACCACAATTTTTATGACTTCCTCCTCAAGAAAAGAGCAGGTTGAGAGGCCGACCTGAAGAGCGGCCATGGATGGTCTCAGCTCCTTAAAGAAATCACCATTCTAGAAATCGTCGGATTCTCGGAAGTATGACCATCCGAGCTCAAACAAGACGCCCTCAGGGCAAGGGGAATAGGACCTCCCAGTGGCGGCGATGTCATGCGATAAGCCGATGTGCTCGAGTTAGGGTTGGTAACCCTAGTCAACAACGGGCCTTCGTAATCAGGTCCTTCCAAAGGTATCAGAGAAACATGAGCATCCAATGGGAGGGAGGAGATCTTTGAGGGTCGGCCATGTTTGGGCTTGATCAAAACCGATATCATCGACTCATTCCCTAGAGAAAACATGACCAAAATCAAAGATGGCATGAGTATGAGTTCCGGGGAGGGAAAAGAATATGCATATTGTAACGCCGGGGTGATCGGTAGGAAAGAGACGATGGAAGATGCTTTTGGTTTACACTTTTCCTCTCTCTCATCGTACGAACGAAGTCGGACAAAAGACATGGGGGCATTAGAAGGGGCACCGAGGGGACATGATCACCAGACACGACGTGCTATATTGGCGTGGAGGGTGGCGACATGGTGATTAAGACAACAAGAATTACCATCGACAAAGAAGGCTAAGAACATCTCCAATAGTATATTATAACTAGTGGTATGGAGCCATGGTAGGAGCTCATTTTTTAGTTTCTCTCTCCTTCATACCACTACCTCCTACCACGGCCTCTCCAATGGAAAATCATGACTAGTGGTAGGGAGCCACTGTTTGCATTTGAAATTAAATTGTTTGTATTTTTTTAAAATTCGTTGCCGGTACGTGTCGGCGTTGGATTGGCCCGCCGACTAGCCTTGGGGCTACCACGACTGGACGAGTCGTTGCAGGACCCTACAATGATAAACTGCCACAACACGTCTGCAACGATGAGTCGTGGCAGCGAGTCGTCGTAGAGCCTACAACAACCGTTACGGGTGCTCTAAGACGACTTAAAAAAACTAAAATTTAGGGTTAGACTTTTCCAGAGAACACTCCATCACAAGAGAAAATCATGGTCGTTAAATGATTTGATATGGTCATTAATTAATATAAATTGTTTTTTATTACTATTATTTTAATGGTAGTACCTAATGTTTGAAGATTATGTCTGTATACATGCGTGTGTTTTTAGGTATCAACAAGACCGTCTTTATCCGCAACCGACCTGATTTTGACACGTTTCTGGTGTCATCTTCGGCTCTTGAATCACGCGGAAGGTTTGACCATTTTCTTCTTTCCCAATTGATTATTTATTTTCTCCAATAAATAAAGAAGATATGAGTTTATTTTTATTCATACACGTGGCATTTTATTTTCCGAACGTCGTCGTCGAAGGAACCCCAGACGGCATTTACTCGGTTTATGGTTTTTAATTCGACTATAATTATTTAGAATGAGAGCTGTAAATAGGTAGAATCAAGTTTATTTGACTCGATTTGAAAAAGGTTTTATTTAATTCAAAGCCAAAGTGACTCGACAATTGTGAATAAATTGGTAATGAAATCCATATTAGTCGGTAGCTGATTTAGTTTTTTGAATGAGGAGGCACATCGATTTTTTTTTATACTACAATATATAAGATTAAAAAATATAAATTAACATTGAAAATATAAATATGGTATAAAACGATAAAATACCACTTTCCGCTTCTGTTAGTTTGGTTTATGTACGGTGATTCCTACGTTCGTGGGTACCAGATTGCTTTAAATTAATAACATCATCGTTTCTCTCAACAAAAAAAAGACGCGATGTCGAGAATCTATATTGTAAAATAGTTTCATAGTCAATACAATAAAAAAATATTTTGATGTATACGATCATTCATCCATTTGTCTTTCATTCGATTTCTCAACTGATTTTTCATAATATTTATAGTAGAAAATACTCTCTTCATGATTGTAGTAGTTGTAATACTGGTAAGATCAATGTCATTGTACTCAATAAATAATCTAATTGATACACGTTATTTTTTTTTTGTCTCTACCGTTTGTTGAACAAGAGCACTGAACTTAAAACTCAAAACCTAAATTAACAGAGCAACAAATATCTCTCTATGACTATAAATAATATAAATAACTAAATTTAAAACTTAAATTCATGTAATATCAATTATGAACAATCTTAACTAAAAATAAACCTTTTAAAGCTAAATATTAGAAAATTATATAAAAAAGGAAATATAATATAAAAAAATTTTTGAAACGGGAAAGAAGTAGTATTACGATAAAATCGAGCTTACAATGAGGGACCTAACAGTCCCGGACACCAGCTTTTGTCCCAACCGGCCGTAGCCCGTCGGGCACACATGGTTCCATACATATAGTCCGCTTTGATTCGCGGATCCGAACTTAGGATTTCTTCGATTCAACGTTACTAAAAAATAATAAACCAAATTCCTAAACTTATTGAGCCACATGATTATTCGAACTAAAACAGCGAAACCTACTGGATAATTTGTCTTTAGTGCAGAATTCCCGAGATCTCCCTGCTGTAAATACTTGTTCGGGGTTGAAAGTCCCGAAGTTGGGTGCCTGTGAAGTAGGCCCCGAACTCCCGTTCTTCCTCCCGGATCCCAGATCCATCTAGGAAGCATGCCCATGCCGGCGAGGGGTGACCCTGGGGCGGTAGGTCGCTGCGGATGGGATACGGCGCGTGGAGCCCGTAATCCGGTGAACGGAAGGGGGGGCCACGGTGTCTACTGGCTCGAAGGCGGGGCCGGTCCGACGATGCAGGAGCGGTAGCGCGAGTCGAGGGAGAGATCGTGGAGCAGCTTGAACGATGTGCAGCGACCTGTGGGAATAGACCGGCTGCAAGACAAGACAAAAACAAAAAAATAAAACCCATAAATGGGTAGAATGGAACCTCATGAGGTTAATTGGAGAGCTTTGGAAGCAGGGGCTTCGATTGAACCCCGGAGGGTAGTGGAGAGCTTTGGATCAGGGGTTTCAAAGGAGGAGAATGGTGGCTGCCAAGGAGAAGGGGGTGGGGGACGAGGCTGCGCAAAGAGAGTGCAGCCCCTAGGGTTTTCTTCAATACGATAAAAACACGATGACTGGAATTAAAGTTAGAAATATAATATAATTAAGAAACACAATAGAAATATGTATATAAAAACACACTGCTCACTTGGACTAAACCTATAATTAGAAAATAAGAAAAATGAAAATATATAGGGTACAGTTGTAAACTTAAAGGAAATATAAGTGATAAACGTAGTTGAAGGAAGTTGAGAGGGGGTACAATTGTAAATCTTAAAAAACAAAAATAATAAATTGTATTTTTCAGAAAGTTGAGGGGGCACGTGCCCCCTGAAGCTCACGTACATCCGCCATTGATATTAGAGCATGTACAACAGAAAGGACCTTGGTCAGGGAGTGGGAGTGTAGAAAAGTGGGTGTTTTGCAACAAAAATGACCTTGAGGTCCTGGGAGTGCAGAACAGTGCTGACTGGATTATTATTTGTTATTTTCCTGTTTTATTTAATTTGTTATCAGAAACCGTTTAAATTGTTTATAATTTAAACAATTTTGGAAATAAATAATTAAGGACAATCAATAATTAATAAATAAATTCAACACGAATATAAATGAACTTCTAATTTTATTCAACCCCTTTTAATACAACCCAAAACAAAATACAAGTTCAAGAATCATCGTCTGTTGGGCCGACATCCGATGGTGGGGGTTGTCGTCGAAGTTCTTCGATTTGGGCTTTAAGGGTGGATATGAGTTGTCGCAGTTCGGACTTGAAAAACTTATGGTCTGCCATAGCCTCTTCGTCGTAGGAAGACGTATCCGCCCCCAGAACCTCCTTGTGGGTGGCGAGGTTTGATTCCCACTGTTGGGTTAATGACTGTATCAGGCGATGCCTTTCTACATGTTGTTCGCCACGTGAACGTTCAGCATCCACCCGTGAACGTTCCAGCTCGACGAAGGCAGACATTTTGGCCGTGAGGACGGTCCCCTTCTTTGCGGCCTTCGCTGCCTTCTTCCCTCGGTGAATTCTCGTTCGTCACCAACTGAGTGTGCACGAGACCCAGCGTTGCCCGACATTTTTCGCGAGAATAATTGAAACGAGAGAGGAGAATTTGGGAAGGAGATAGTGAAGTTGGATAGTTGAAGTAGGAAGTGGTGTGAAAAATATGAGAGGAGGGGGGTATTTATAGGGTTTTATTTGTTGATTTTTGAATTAAAAAAAATATATAGCCATTAGTGTGCAACGGTCGGGACACGTGGCAGCCCCAGACGCTGCCAGCGCAGCAGACGGCGCGCAGACGCGTCCACCGCGCCCGACCAACGAGAGGGGAGCGGGTCCGTCTGCAGGGGGAGCGGGAGCGCGTGGAGGGGGAGTGGGGCCGTGTTTTTCGACGATCACAGCGGAACGGCCAGCGCGCCCGGCCAGCGAACGTCGCGGCGCGGGGAGCGGGGCCGTTCCGTTGTTCTTGCTCTTAGTGATAAGCACATCGATGTTAAGACGAGCCCCGAGCGTATCCACTAAACTAACTTGTTATGTTCCATAGAGTATGTACGGCTATTGGGCGTTCGTATATGTGTCGAAGCTATCGAATAAGCTGATTTTTTTGATAAATATTATATTCCTGAGATTTTGTGTTTGCAGGTTTCAAAGCTGAATTGGACAATTTTATAAAAATGAGATGTATGTAGAAATGCTCAGAATGAAATATTATTAAATTGACTTGTATATGAAGCAAACAATAATTTTTATTAAATAGTTAATATTACCGAAAGAGAATATATTATCCGAAATACAACACGAATATCCATGACATAGCATTTATTTAAAATTATTACAGTACATTAAAAGACGTCCACTAGATAACATCTCAAAATCGATCTCAAATGTGTCCAACAAGATTGTCCATCAACTTCATATGAAGTTGTGCATCGTGCAGGTCATTATGCCTATGCAGCCACTCCATGTCTTCAGGAAGTGGTCCATGGAGTAACTCTACATCCTCGACGTAGTGATGAATATCACCATATAGCTCATTAACAAAATTTTCCACACCTCATTTATACGAGTCATGTTCTTCTTTCACAATCATATTATGCAAAATAGTGCAAGTATGCATTATGTTTGCAAGTGTGTGTATATCCCATACACGGTAAGGCCGTGTGATGATGATTCATCGCGACTGCATTAATCCAACGGTTCGTTCCACATCTTTGCTCGTACTCTCCTGATATTCTAGCAACAGTTTATCCTTCGCGCGAGAGGTTGGGTATTGTTTTCACAAAACGACTCCAAATTGGGTAAATTTCATCAACCAAATAATAAGGAAAATCGAAAGACGTATCGTTGGCTTCGTAGTGAACGGTATGTTTGTGGCCTTCCAACACGGTTTGGAATATATGTGATTTATTGAGAACGTTGATGTCGTTGTTCGACCCGATCGAGCCGAAATAAGCATGTCATATCCAAAGGTCACGAAAAGTAACGACTTCCAGAATAATCGTTGGTCTGTTTCCATGATCGCCCCAACCAAATTCTCCTTTCCATGTCGACATGCAATTCTTCTACTACTAGTGGATGTAATCAAAGCTCCTAGTGTAATCTGCGAACCCCCGTCTCTCACCCATATACATCAACCGATTCATGTCATATCTACCAGGCTCCTTTCATACTCGTCCCCAAAAACGTGAATGACAGCCTTACAAAACCGTTTCATATATTCCAAAATGATCGAGACACCCATTCGCGTTGTTTCGTCTAACGCATCAGTGATGCCACCATAAGCCAACATCTGGACTACACCTATACATTTCTGATGTGGATTGCATTCTAGTAGACCATAAGCATCATTCTTTTGGATAAAGTAGATGTCATGGGCGACAACAACATCCAATCATGGGATGACAAACTCCTCTCTCATGCGGGCCAAGAGGTAATGATTCAGATAGTTCTCACTTCTATTCCAATCTACATCAAGGTCCTGAAGTGCTTTATAGACAAGACCTATGTCGCTTTGACAAACCTCTGGGGGGTCGTCCTCTAGTGGCTAACCCATAATTTAGTAAAATTAAGAAAAACTATGCCGCCCAAAAGTTGAAGGGGTGGGGTTTCACCATCTATGTGATGTGAACATAGTCTTGTTGGGAAAAAGTTAAAGGAGGGATGAGGTTTTGCCATCTACGGCTGGTCTAGAGTCGTCATTCGCTCTGATACATAGGTGGTTATTCACATGGTCAACTTACATGTGCCCCGTTCTCTCCCTGTTAGAGGCTATAACGAAGGGTATTCAGGTGCTATTTTCTCAAATCCTTGATTCTAAACTCGTGTTTGTAGAAAGGTCAGCAAACAAAACCTCTCATTAGTTTGTCAGAAAAACTAAATCATATTCTTTCCTAATGTGATTAGGTCAACCGCTACATGATACACTCAAATATATTGTCTCTAATGATATTCATTGAAAGTCTTTGTCGCTAAAAAAGAAAAAGAAAAGTGCATTTTGACACAAAATCTGGTATGACTATAAAGCTCGACTACTTCTAGGGGTGGGCAAAAAAAACCGAAACCGCTAAAACCAACCACCAACCACCACCAACCGGAAAACCGCACCGGAGAACCCGAAACCGGAAAGTTAACGGTTGGTTGTCGGTTCTTGAAGATCAAACCGAAAAGTTAACGGTTGGTTGTTGGTTCTTGAAATGCCAAACCATCGATTAACCAACCAAACCGACACTATTCATCACATACACGTGGCTTCATAATAGCCACTGATCTGATATAGATGAATGACCCATGAGCACTTTTCTGTGTCATACAGATTGTCAACATAGAACACGATCACTTATATGTACTTTTTCTTTTGTTTTGGAGAGTGCAATAATATGTTTTGGCTTGAAATGGAAATCTGTGTATGGTTATTGTTATCCAAATTTATACTTACATGTAGTAAAGTGGTTGGTTGGTTAAAACCACTAACCAATCAGCTAGTGAACTGGTTGGTTTCACTGTGAAAATATAATTTTTTGAATTGAAGCTGGTTTCAAAATATGTCAAATCGATAATATCGAGTTGGGTTCGTGAATGTATCTATTGAGTGGTTAACCACCCGATACCCACCCTTAACTACTTCTGCTCAAAGAATTGTACCTACCGAAGGCCCAAAGAGCTCATAGCCTATGTCACTAGCAAATAGTGGGTAAGCCCCATATTTATCAAGTAGGCCCAATGAAAATACGAGTTCCGACCCAACAAATAACAGATGAGCAAGCCCATAGAACTAGGGTTTCCACTGCAGAAGCTCCTATATCTTCGTTAGGGTTTGCAACCGCCCAAAATCTCCGAGCGAGAGAGAGGATCGTCTTCGTCTCTGTGACAGCGAGAGAGGAGAAGCGAAAATGGTGAAGTTCCTGAAGCAGAACAAGGCGGTGATAATGCTGCAGGGCCGCTACGCCGGTCGCAAGGCGGTGATCGTCCGCAACTTCGACGACGGCACCAGAGACCGCGCCTACGGCCACTGCCTGGTCGCCGGACTGAAGAAGTACCCCAGCAAGGTCATCCGCAAGGACTCGGCGAAGAAGACGGCGAAGAAGTCTCGCGTCAAGTGCTTCATCAAGGTCGTCAACTACCAGCACTTGATGCCCACGCGCTACACCCTCGACGTGGATCTCAAGGACGTCGTCACACCCGATGTTCTCCAGAGCAAGGACAAGAAGGTCACCGCCGCGAAAGAGACCAAGAAGAAGTTCGAGGAGCGCTTCAAGACCGGTAAGAACCGTTGGTTCTTCACCAAGCTCAGGTTTTGAATCGATTATTGTTGTTTCGTTTCTGCATTTACTTTCTAATTGAATCATTGTAGCTGTCTTCTCCGGAACCTTGCTTTGTTGGGGTTATATGGTTGATTTTTGGAGGCCTGGATGTGTTTTCATCTAAATGTACTTGAATCTTCAATCATTTTATTTTATGTTTTTCACTTTAACATTTCTGGATTCATGTTACATTTTTTGATCACCATTAGCATTTCATTAATGGTATTGTCTGATTCTCTGATTAACTATATTAATTGTTGCCTGTTATCTGTAATTTGTAATTTTGAAGTTTGAAGTATGTTTGGTTGCCTTTTTTTGCTTGTTTGGAATTGAATCTAGTTTTGTTACCAGTAGATTCATTGCATTGTAGTTGTGGTGGAACTAGTTGATAAGCCATAACCACCTCTTACAATCATTCGATTTGGATTTTCCCCCTATAGTGAGTCACCTGTTTCTTTATCATTAAATTGATATCTGAATGTGGGTATTGTAGAATCATGTATCAGAACGTTCTTGCAGGGCCTTATATCTTTCTGTATATTCCTCTTTTGGAGTTGTAGTTCATTGTTTGTAGAATATTGCATAGCACAAAACAACTGTACGTCATTATCTGTTAATTGTGCGTTTGAGCTTCACTTAGAATGTTGTGTGTGTTACTATATTCCCTTCACACAATTTGTTTAAACTTAGATTGCTTGGTTGCTCAACCTCCTAGTTTTTTGTCTTACCCATGTTCTTGTCTCCTTTCTTCTGAATACTTTTTTGTCGAGTTTTTACATCCTTTTCTACTCTATTATCTGTTATCTGCCCAAATTTTGTCTCATATTATCATATTGGATTCCGAATATATAATTTGTTACTCTACATTTATGACTGATGTGTAACATTTGAGACAATGATTTAACAAATATCTAACCGTTTGCAAGGATAATCTTCTGTTTCCCTAACCCTTCCCCACCCTAACCAAATGAGATTGGAACCCATTATACTCAATGTGAAAATGTTCAACTCGATCCATACGTTTTTCTGTTCTGTCAATGGATCAACCTATTCATCCATTATGCTTATATACTGGGTTTATTTTGTTAGTATTTGACGTGCATCCTTTACTTTGCGCCCTCAAGTATCCTTTGTATATAATCTATGAATAAGTAGGTTTATTTTGAAAGAAAGTATTGTTGGACACTTTTGGATATTGTAGTGTAGGTGTGAAGTTTTATGGCACAAGACTTCTAAAGTCGTATACTTTTCAAAAGAAAGAGAACTTTGATATATTTTGATTTTTGTAACTTATATTTATTTGATGATATTTTCTTCTGTTAAAGATATGCAAAGTTCAGTTAGGTTTTGTTGACTGGATTTGGACAAACAATATCTCTAATGTGTAGTTGTATTGTGAATGGAACCTTGATTTTTATAGAATAGGTTTAGATCCACTAGCTAGTAGGTATACATTGGTAGCTATCATTGAATATTTCCCATTTGAAAGGCACAACTTGCTTGTGGTCATCTCCTCAACAGTTGGGATTATTTGCATCAGTAAGGCCCAATATATAAAAGCTTAGTCATTCCTGCTTTCAATAATATTTTGTTTTGATTATTAAGATTTGTATTTTTTTTAGCAATATGAGAGATATTATTTAAAAGTCAGTAATAAAGATACGATGAAGTGGGTTCGGTATAAACCCTCCTTGTCATTCTTAGACAGGAGAGGAACATGATGTCTTAGTAAGCCAGTGAGCTGTTTTATTTGCTGGCTGTTTTACAAAATCGAGTAGCACGTTCTCGAGTCCAGATGAAAGGGAAATACTATCACATGGTCCTAAGCTTGTCATTTAGCGAAACAAGGTTTGGTAATTAAACCTCTCCAATTTAGATCCACCTAATCCCTTAACCCAATCTGTTCCCCTAACCCTATGGTATGCGACTTCATTTCTTTAGTTATGCCAGTTTGCCTCTTCCTCACTAACTCGGTTTTTCGGCTAAAACTAAAATCTCATTCGGCAATGATTGGGGAGAAATCAAAATCTTAATCTTAGATTTTCAACTAAAATCAAAATATCTTTGAGAATTGTCGCCGAGAAATCCAAAAATTAGTTAGTGACCATAATGGAACAATCGAGACTGTATAGAAGTTCTCGCTCAATTCGGTATACTTAAAGCAATTCCAGTCATTAACCATTTTGCTAGCCGAAAGAGGAGGTTGATAGAATAAAAAAAATAAAAAATTTCGTATCATTCGACTGTTTTTTTTTTCAATCACAAGGTTGAAAGGATGATTTTTTTAACTTTTTCTTCACTTTTCGTATCCGTCAGCAGATACAACCATCGGTAAACTTACTGATCTATCAGTATTTCTGTTCCTTTTCGTCAATGTTTAGGTCCGCCAATATCTATCTGATCCGCCTATGACTGAAAATGTTTTTTTGTGGATTGAGAATTTGAGATGGAGATTAGCCTTTTCTTATCTACCTTAAGTGAAGAATATATTGATTTGAGGTGTGTCCTTTCAATCATTCGGCTTCAACCCTTATCCTCATAGAAGAGGTCAAACGTGCTCTTATTGATATATCGTTATCACCAGTTCATAATATTCCCTGTATTCAAGAGTGAATTTGGTCCTTTTCTGAATTGTTTTTCATGAATACATACCTCACCACCACCAATAATTGTTATATTTCTCTGTCAGCTATCAAGATCTTTCTTTTGCTTCCTCATCCTTTTACTGTGTGGTCTTTGATGCACCTGTTCTTGGCGGTCCTTTACAAACTTTAGTTCAATGACCTATGTTTTTTTTAGTTTATAAATAGTATAATTTTAAAGTTTTACATATTTATCATAATTATTATTAATTTATAATTTTTTACATCTGAAGTTTTCGTCTCACGACCTGCAAATTATGATTATATGTAAAGAAGTTTTGTTCCTGAAATCTGTTCCATATATATAATGCGGTTTAGAAGTGATATTCAAAGTATTTGTTTGGTTGGACCATGATAATCAAGACATTCACCTTTGATAATAACAAAAAAAATCAAGACATTCACCTTTTATTTTTTAACTGGCAACCGACATATTAATAAAAATAATGGTGCGAAGGTTCTGATCCAAAGTGGATTAACCAGAAGATACGTAAACCAATTGAAAGATAAAAAAACATAATTGAGAAGTCCAAATAACCTTAGATGAAACAATAAACACATATAAGTTTTCATTGACTAAAATGTTCCAAGAATGCTGGGAGGGGGATGATGTGATAGTGGCCAGGACAACAACTATCAACGATGAACTGAAACAGAGAGTGTCTATTTTCGGAAAAGTGGCGTCGTGGCGGATTAAGTACTCCTCCTAGGATCCAACACTCGTCTTCCTCCCTCGGATGATAGATGAGGATCCAGCACGCGTCTTCCTCCCTCGGCGAGACCACCACCTCGAAATCATCACATCATCACTGCTCCAGCCTCTACATTTTCCTACGAATTACCGACCACCAAAGAGATGCTGGATGAGTCCGCCGTCCAAAACTAGAGTTGTTAGCGACAAAGGATCTGCCGATGATGTCTTCAAGGACCGCTGATTCGTCGTGCCTCTCAAGGAGAATGGGTCATTCCACGAACTTCTCTCGATTTCCGATAGAATCGACAGGAGTTTCAGAATGTGTAATGGACCGACACTATTTGCTGTTGATGTTTATACTAATATCTATAATCTAGATCTCGATATGAAAAAGATTGGAATTCAAAATAAGTTCAGTATAAAAACCAAGGCCTAACCATCTCTTTGACTTGGTGATTTTTCCTCCTCTTTCGACTCTCTTTAGATTAACGAAATCATCAATCTCCCATGTTCGAGAATAGACTCATTTCTGTATTTCATTTCTTCGATCTCTTTCTTTATCTCGACGATTTTATTTCGGATTAACCGTCAGAATCAATTTCAGATCACGTCTGCTTCACCCCTATAAAATCGAGTTTCACTATGGATGCACTTAATTAGATAAATCCAAAAATTTACCTACAATTACCCACCCGATCGACGAATGATTTCAGACATTTTCAAAACATAAAATTTAGTTTAGTTTATAACTGTGTTTAGCTTGTTCTTTTTATCATTGGACTGTAATGTGGGGGAAGTGATGAAGCATGTGATAGTGATGTTGAGGTTATATTATATTAGTATAAGTAAGGCTTACTCTGTTATCATCTTCCTCTCTTGTCTTAATTAGTGTATTGAGATTAACTAACAAAAAGAGACATATCTGTATCTGCAGTCCAAGACAAACCTCTAATCTAATTCTAATTAATTCCCTAACCTTTCCACACAAAACTAACCAAATAAAGTCATCAAACTTTCTCGCACTTTCTCTCCTTCCAAACACACCCAGACCCTTTACTGTTCAGCTTACGTCTCCTCCTCCGACACTTCTCTGCAACTCTCTCTCTCTTTTCCCATTTGTCTTCTTCCCCACTAAAAAGCTCTTCCCCTTTGCGAATCTCTCCACCACCATCATCAATTCATCATCATCATCATCATGCTCCAAAGCTTAGTCCCTCGAATTCAATCCTCTAGCCCTCCCAATTCCATGAAGAACAAGCGCGTCGAACGCGACGATTCTTCGCCTGAGGACCCTTTTCCGAAGAGGGTCAATCTCTCCGGCGACGAGGACCAGCTCGTCGGAGAAGAATCGACCGGGCTCCGCCTCCTGGGGCTGTTGCTACAATGCGCCGAGTGCGTCGCCACGGAGAATCTCGACGACGCGACCGACCTCCTCCCGGAAATCGCCGAGCTGTCGTCTCCGTTCGGGTCCTCGCCGGAGAGGGTCGCCGCGTACTTCGGCCACGCGCTGCAGACGCGCGTGGTGAGCTCGTGCCTGGGCTCGTACAAGCCCCTCGTCGCCGTCAACAACCTGACGGCGGCGACGACCCGGTCGAGGAAGATCTTCAACGCCCTGCAGTCGTACAACGCCATCAGCCCGTTGATCAAGTTCTCGCACTTCACGGCGAATCAGGCCATCTTCCAGGCGCTCGACGGCGAGGATCGCGTCCACGTCATCGACCTCGACGTGATGCAGGGGCTCCAATGGCCGGGTCTGTTCCACATCCTCGCCTCCCGGTCCAGAAAAATCCGGTCCGTCAGGATAACCGGGTTCGGATCCTCGTCGGAGCTCCTCGAATCGACCGGTCGGAGGCTCGCCGACTTCGCCGCCTCTCTCGGCCTCCCCTTCGAGTTCCACCCGCTGGAGGGGAAGATCGGTGACGTCACCGATCTGAGTCAACTCGGGGTGCGACCCGGCGAGGCCGTGGTGGTCCACTGGATGCACCATTGCCTCTACGACGTCACCGGCAGCGACGTCGGAGCTCTGAGGCTGCTGAGCCTCCTGAGGCCGAAGCTGGTGACGATGGTGGAGCAGGATTTGAGCCACGGTGGCAGCTTCCTGGCGAGGTTCGTGGAGGCGTTGCATTATTACAGCGCGTTGTTCGACGCGCTCGGGGACGGATTGGGTGCGGACAGCGTGGAGAGGCATACGGTGGAGCAGCAGCTTTTCGGGAGCGAGATCCGGAACATCGTCGCGGTCGGGGGTCCGAAGAGGACCGGGGAGGTGAAGGTGGAGAGGTGGGGCGAGGAGCTGGGTCGGGTCGGATTCCGACCCGTTTCGCTCGGTGGGAACCCGGCGACCCAGGCTAATCTGTTGCTGGGGATGTTCCCTTGGAAAGGGTACACTTTGGTGGAGGAACAAGGGTGCTTGAAGTTGGGCTGGAAGGACTTGTCCTTGCTCACTGCCTCGGCTTGGCACCCGAATTCTGACCCGTTGATCGGGTGATCGATAGAACGAATGGAGGGTCGAGATTCGTTCGGGGAATCGTCGGGTTGGTGTTGTTGACGATGGGTGTGACGCGGATGCAAATGGAAGTATTTTTTTTGGAGGGTTAAGATTGTAATAATGTCACTCGAAATTTAACCACCAGGTCATTGTTTTAAGTGTTCGATTATTTGGACAAGTGGATTTTGATCGATTTAATTGGTAGTTGTGAGGAGGAAGAGTAGAAGGGGAAAGGAAGACGATGTTGTGAACAAAATGAATAAGGAATTGAAGATTGTGGTGAAGGTTGTGATGTTGGCTAGTGTATCCATTGCCTAACAAAGTAATCTGTGTTGTAATTTTTTATTGTAGATTATTATTTTTATTTTGAAACATTTCATTTTATAACCTTTAAGTATTTTTTTTGGAAAAACCTCAAAAACATGCCCTCGAATGACCTTTGTTAGCAGAAACATACTGTGGTTACCTTTCTTTCTCAAAAACATGCTTATACCTTTTGTTTATTATCAAAAAGTAGCGACTTATGTTTATTATTTTTATTTTTCCGTTATTTTGGACGGAAAACGAACACGTGCTCGACACACAGTCTTTATATTTATCATTAATACTGAAGTTGTCCCTATTTCTCTCATCTAAATGAAATTTTGGAGAAGAAATTGAACACTCGTACGACCATATCCAATATTTAGACTAGAGGAATATGGACAATTTCAGTATTTATGATAAATATAAAGACTGTGTGTCGAGCAGATGTTCGTTTTCCGTCCAAAATAACGGAAAAATAAAAATAATAACATAAGTCGCTACTTTTTGATAATAAACAAAAGATATAAGCATGTTTTTGAGAAAGAAATGTAACCACAGTATGTTTCTGCTAACAAAGGTCGTTCGAAGACATGTTTTTGAGGTTTCCCCTATTTTTTTTAATCAAAATTGCAAAAAATAGTTTTGTTTAGGGTTCTCTCCCAAATTTCAAACACCCTAATTCCTCCAAGTTGTTTCGGCCTTCGTCAACTGTCTTTTGAGCCACCTCTCCTTTCCGATTAGTTAGTCTCTATGGATGCAAGAGTACCTCGATCATCGGCTTCTGCCCCAACATCCCGCCTTTCGGTCCAACACCAAACCATGGCCTGATCAGCACACTAAGGATCCTGGATCATTTCAAGAGGTGGATCCGACGATCAAACCACTGAACGCCGTTTATTATCTCACGAAGGTGTATCCCCACTCCCGTCACCCATTTTGACCGACTGGAACCACGCTTCTAATTATCACACTTGTCGATCATGTCGCCCCCCACAGAGGAGTTCGAACCCCAATGGATCTCCGACCCAGATGATTTGAACCGAGGAAGTCGAGGACCAATTAGGGCATGCCCGATGTCTTTGGTCCTACCCCACCCGTACCACCCCATCCGAACGGAGGCCTCGAACTCAGCAAGATCGAATCATCGTCTACAACAATGATGGGAGGGACTAGACGCCAGATCTGGGACCGCGAGCTGGTCTAAGATCGTTGGCCTTCCTCTAACGATCCTTACCAATGATGGCCAATTCACCATTATAATCGGACCTTTTTCGAGCCTACAACACAAGGGGACCGAGTATCCTCTGGAACCGACACACAAGTCACAACGGGAGGAACCTCGGTTGTACCCTTCCCCTCCTAGAGCCACGGATCCCCCTCCCCTGACCCAAGGCCCGGTGGAGCCTAGGTGGTACGTTTCACCCCCGGATATGGATGGGTCCGAGACCTCCACCCAGGAGACCTGGAGTCCATAGATATTTCGGCGGTAGATGACCCCAAGAGGATAAGAGCGAGACTCGACCAGTTGCCTCGCGGGTCACCATGAGTCGCCTAGGGTATCTCAGTGTGTTACTGAGGAGCCACACATCAGCCCCACTAAACCAGACATGTTCTGGTTCCCAGCCTTCTCCTTCCCCTGCATACTGGTTGTCTGATGCAACACACCATTATAGACTAAGTCGAGATGGGGGAGGCTCTTAAGATCATCCATACTACACACAAGTGGAATAGGGACCGACCCCTACATTTTCTCAAGATCAGTCTAGGTTATCAGTCATAGGATCAACGCACTGGTCGTCACCAAAACTGTATCTTATCTTTTTGCATTTACTCACAAATATATGACCTATACGACATTTCCATTTTATATAAATAAAAATACTTACTTTTGTGTTAAAAAAAATATTTTTTTTATTAGTCGTAATAGTGGAGTCATTTTTTTAATATGAAATATTCTGTCACTAGCGACTCCATGACCAGGGAATCGCAATTTTCGCCAGCTAGGAGAGATGACAAGGCGACAACAACTTAAAATAGTGAAGAATAGAGTTTCGGGGAGGACGAAGTTCAGAGAGAAAAACATGCACATTTTTGGAACCGGCCATTATCCCAGCATTGTGACGGACGCGGTGGGGGAGAAGCGGGACGACGAATCAGTCGGAGACACGCCGGAGCAGCCAAAAAACAGACAACGAAACAGCGTTGCTTCTGCCAACTCGTAAAACCGCATGCGCTGGAAAGTACGTTGGAGAAACGGTTGGGAGACAAAAACAGTGTGCCTGAATCGACAATGAGGGGAAGTAGGAGAGTGGAGAAAAGAAGGATTGTGCTGAAGTTGTAGAGGATTTGTGAAGAAGAAGCTTCGAGCATTGGCTATTATAAGACAAAATTTATTTACGGCTTCAGTTTCGCTGCCACGCGTCAGGAGGAAACTCATTGAGCTCGATTTGACTGGGTCAGATTCGTCAATTAGACCGGCTTCAAAGTCTACGGTTTCATCGATGTCGACTCCGGAGTTTCGAAGATTCGACGGTCACCCGACTCTACAATATAGATTCGACATCAAGAATCTGTCCGTCGTACGATTCGACGACATATTTATACGCCGTTATGACGTCACTGTAGTTAGCTTCATTGTTGATGGGGTAAAAACTCTAAACATTGGGCATTGCTAAAAACTTGTACACGTCGGAGCGTGTTAAATTTGACATGGAACGAACAAGACTTGCCATACAAGTAACAGTAACGAGATTTAGCTCAAATTTTATATTTGTCACGAAGACCATGCCCAATATATTAAACACCATTACGATTATAAAAACGAATATTATCCATTTCTTATCCTTAACTCCATATCTAATTTGATATAAAACCAAACTAATGTGGACGACGCAACAATAATTCGAAAGTAATCATGAAAAAGAGACTCTTTAGCTATAATAAAACACAAGTCAACGACACTTCAGTCCTCAATTATGAGCAACAAGCTCGTCCACTGTGTTTCATTACCTTTTATCTCACTATGCTTACATGCTCCAAAGCTTATTTGAAGCACGTGTGCAGAGCTTTGGAGGGTCTCATCATCAGTCTTGTTCGAGCAGAAAGTCAACGACTTTCCATGCTCATCAATGGACGTTTTGGAGGGAGTGGTCCCTTGGTCTCGAGGGCTCAATGGGTTCCGATTCCATTGCGTTTCCGGACAAAAATAATTGTATTTGCTCTGCACTTTCATTACCATTTTGTTGCAATTCTACTTTGCATGATTCATAGAAACAAGACATGTAAATGTAATCCCTCAAAAGATCAGACCTGATTTCTGAACTTCCCATTTTATCTACTTTTATGTTAGGCATTTTATGGGTCTTTCGTTCCTCACCTCGTTCTTATTTACAGGAGTTTTTGTTTCTTGATGCTCAATCAGGTCATTTAGTCGTGCTTACAAAATATTCATTTTGATACGGAGTGTGTATTTCTTAAGAGCATCCACAACGCTGGTGGGGAAACCGGCGGTAAAGCGGTGGCGGGGAGAAAATGCCGTCGTTGAGCTGGCGGAGAACCGACGTTTCATTAATGACAGTGAGGGCTGGTGGTAAGTTCACCATGGGCACGAACTGCCGGTGGTTGGAAATTTGTGAAGAAAATGACACGAATAACCAACACCAACTGGTTAGCATTAAAGGTTGTTGACTGTTGGTTGAGAATTTGTTGAAATGTTATTTTTTTAATCGAACAATCAGTACGAACAAGTAGCACCAACTTGCTAGTATTGTGGATGCTCTAAACCCGAGTCATTTAATCATTGTTATTATATATTCATATCAATAGAGAATCTTAGTATCTCAAATCGCATTTAGGTCATTTAGCAACCCGATTTAAATATTTTCTGATGTATATGGCGGAAAACTCGGAACAATATTTTGATTCTCATCAATATGTTCATCATTGAACCAAAGTTTGCTTGTCCAATCAGTCAAACACTTGACTTATCTTCGAGACCCGAGTTCGAGTCCTAACAACAATGCATCACTCCTTATTTGTTTTCAATTTCTATTGGGTTTTTCTCTATTTGTTCTTTGCAGGGCTTCTCTCAAGGTGAGCGTCACACTATTTTGAGCTCTTCTACATGAGAGAGTTCATGTTTGATACATCAATTTTTCTTTTTATCAATAGTTTGTTTATTTAAAATCCAACGACTTCAAAGTGAAGTCAAAGGACAAGGGTAGAAGAACCATCAATACAAACAGGAGCACTGGTTATGTAGACGTAGCCTTGAACCAAATGATTCCCAACAAGGGGAGTAAAACCGAAACATGTCTCAGAACCAGATATAGACAATAAGTTATCGCGATAAGTTCTTTAAAAATCAAAAAACGTCTGGTGAAGTAAGGTCTTGAGACCCATGATTTAGGCGATCAAAAAATATAATAAAATACGTTCTTTGAAAAATAAGGTTAAGTTGAAATACAAATACCTCCTCAAAATACGAACTAGATGTTAATTACAAAAAAAACATCATGACTGATGAACTAAACACATCACTTGCAACATATATACTGCATTTACCTAAAGAAACTAGCAACACCTTCCAAGCATATGCAGAAAACTAAAAAAACAATAACAGATACAAACCAGAACCATATCATGATCCACATTATGCAGACAGGCAAGGGATAAAGAATTAAAAAAACAAATACCCCGACCAGTTCGAAAAGCATACCAATAAAACAATCCAGTCTACTTCACAAAGCAGATTTAAAAAAATATATATAAAGATTGATCAAAACCGAAAACGCACCAAGCTAGTATCGCTTCCCAAGAATTACTCCGACGATCACGGACACCAGAGCGACTGCCATAATGAACTTGAAGCTCAAGGCACCAGAAGCTTCGGTGGCATGAAGAGCGGTCTCAGTGGTTGAAGTTGAGGTTGAAGTTTGGGCAGATGTTGCTTCCAACTTCTTCTTGCTCCTCCTTTTTGTGGGAGCTGAAGCGGGTAATTCGAAGTCTCTTGATTTGATCTCTAAACCATCCGTAGCATCTGCAGGAGCTGCTTCTCTATCGATCTGTATCATGAGCAGAAAATGATTTAGCAACTCCTTTGGTTCAGAATGCACTGAAAGCTCGATAACATTAATATTATAAAGGATCACCCAAACCAAGCAACTATAGACAACGCGCCGCGCGTGGGGCGATTTTTGGAGGAATCGCAGTTTCGGCCTAGGGTTCACGTTCTACGGCCGGTTGTGATCGTCGTTGAGACGTGATCACCGGCGGGGGGTCGCGATTGGTGTGAGGGTGCCCTATGTTGTTGAAGGAGGCTGTTTTGTGGATTCACAGATCGGCGCAAAAGAATCGTCCCATGTCGAAGCATCGTGACTCTGGATATTACGAAAAAGTGGTGGATGGAGAGATTGTTAGGGTTCCGAAGGTGGCCTCGATTATATGCAGGTTGGAAGATTCGACAAAGCCGGCTTCGCCTTTCCCGGTTGATCGCCAATCACAGTCTGGTTCGGAATAGTTGGGGCGGACTCCAGTTCAGATGCCGATGGAAGCTGAGCCTCAATTGTCAGCTAATGGCGTCGAGAAGGTGTGGGATCAGAAGGCAGCTGTGGGGAGTAACCATTGCAAACTCTTTATTTGCAATTTACCACCTGCAACTTCGCGTTCGAAATTGAAGCAATGGCTTGAGGAGATAGCACCGGTCTCTAGGGTTTTTGTTTGTAAGAGGACGAATAACGGGGGCAATTATTTTGGTTTTGTAACAGCTCATTCGAAGAAGGAGGCAGACTCTCTTCTGAAATCCTGCAATGGGTTTATTTGGGAAGGTTACAAGCTGTTCATGTCTCTTGCTTGGCCGGAACGGTTGTCCAAGAGATTGGGACGTCAGATTCACTCGCCTTCCCGTTCTAACTGGGTTTGGAGACCGAAGGCTTCGCCGGATTCTCAAGCCAGTTCGGGGCCGCCGCCTCAGACCGTCCCGGAACCAGTGAGGATTAAGGGAACTTTGTCGCACTATCTGTCTCCCTGGGTGACTGAGAGTATTTTGGGGATTGCTAAGGATGAATTGTCCTTGAAGGATCTGCGCGAATTGATTAACCGGGATGAGGCTGACCTCCAAATTCGTTATCTGGGTAATCGAATCTTCCTCTTTTTGTCCTCAGACGCGAACTCGTTATCGGCCATTTTACACTCGAAATGGGGGTGGTGCTCGGAGGCTTTCTTATTGTTTGATAGAGCTGAGAAATGGCTAGCACGAGCTGGAAGTTTTGCTTGGTGGAAAGTGACGGGGGTACCGATTTTATGCTGGTGTACTAAGACCTTTAAGGACATTGGAAGCTCGTGTGGCGAATTCCTTCTAGCCACGAGGGATGAGACATCGCAGACTTTTGCTTGTAACTTCATTTTACTACATTCGAACACGGCGGAGTCCTCTATTAATCGGGTAGTAGAGAGGGAAGGGAAGTGTTCCCAAGTCTCTTTAACGAAGATGGGTTCGGCTGAGGTTAGTGGACTCGCCTGCAACTCAGGGTACAAGGACGCTCTTCTATCCAACTTGGGAAGTCCGGTGAGAAGGGTTACGGGGAAGGGCAAGGAGGCTTTGGTTTTGTCTACACCGGTAAGCAAGGTTTCAGAATCCTCTTTCTCGAGCCCACTTGAATCTTGGCGTGGGCCTCAAGCAAACCGGGCTAGGGTTTCGGCCAAAGAATTTCTACAGCCAAGTAAGTCCACGTTGGTATACAGGTCTTATGCAGCTCGAAAGATCCCTGTAGACAAAGAAATAGCTGAGAGAGAACGGAAGTGGAGGCTTATCAAGGCGAGCCAGAAGCTTTTAGCAGACCATCCTGAAGCAGCGGATCAAATCGAAGCACTTGATTTCGAATTAGGGGACTCAGTGGATCCTGAGTTTCAAGAAGACTCGGATGATCTAATCTCTAGTGACGGGAACGAAGTGGGGGACTCTCTCCCTACTTCCTTGCCTCATTAATCTGATCACATGGTGAAATTCATCTCCTGGAATGTGAGGGGGATGAATGCTGTCCAAAAGAGACGGTGCATTAACGGCTTTGTCGAAACAGCACCCTGATATGGTTTTGTTTCAGGAAACCAAGAGAGAAGAAATTCAGCCTTTCATACTTCGAAGTTGTGGTTTTCTAAATGGGTGGGATTCTGCATTTATCCCATCGGTAGGAGCAGCGGGGGGAGTTCTGATTGTGTGGAGAACGGTCATATTCTCGGTTATTCGCTCTTATAATGTTGACAATGCCTTGGTTTGGAAAGGTACGATCATTGCAGGTTTCGACAAGGTTAGTTGGGCCTCTGTTTTATGGGTTAAGGGTCTCCCTCCAAAATTCTGCATGTTATTATGGTTAACCTTACACTCAGCTATTCCGACTATGACCTTTCTTGAGGAAAAGGGGTGCCGAATTTCATTGAACGCTATGTTGTGTAATTTGTGTAAGTCTAGCTTTGAAGACTTACATCATCTGTTTTTGCATTGCCAATACTCTTGGAATTTTTGGGGCTTGTTGCATGATTGGTGGTCCTTGCCCTGGGTCATGCCGGGTTCTTTTTTGGAAGCGTTTGAGGGTTGGTTCTGGGTGTCCGGTGGAGGGAGGGACATGGTGTGGGTGAAACTCTGTTATTTGGCTTGTTGGTACATCTGGCTACAACGTAATGCTATGGTATTTCAGAATTCTTTTGTGTCAGAGTTGCAGTTGTTCACTAATTTTCAGCCTCATGCATTCAGTCTGCTGAAGTTAGCAGGGGATTTTGTTCCTGAGGTTTCTTTTGATCAGTGGAGGGTAGCACCAACTTCTTGTCAACGCAGAAGAAGGCGTGGAAGAGGAGTCGGGGGGGGGGGGGGGGGGGGGGGGTTATGTAATTCATTTACTCTGATTTTCTATGTATTTTGGTTTCGTTTCAGGTTTCCACCCCGGAACCCTGATGAATAAAAATCGCTTATCAAAAAAAAAAAACATTAATATTATAAAGGGATAAACTTATGTCAGTACACTAAACTTGTCACATTTCTCACTTAACTACACTGGCTTTTAAATTTTCTCATCTAACTACACTTAACTTCTATTTTGGTAATAAATGACAAAAATACCCCTACAGCAATTTAGGGAACTCGAATAAGTATATCCATGTACCGTCAATTTCTTTTTATATATTGTCGGAAATGAAGTTATTACAAATCACTTTCTCAATGGGAACCTCTTAATAGAGTGAAAAATCAAGCCAAAATTCATTGTTGTAGGGGTATTGTTGTCATTTATTACCCACACAGAGTGAAGGGAGAAAAATTGGAAGCTCGTGTAGTTGGATGAGAAAATTTAGAGGTCAGTGTAGTTACGTGAGAAATGTGACAAGTTTAGTGTATTTTTGTGAGATTATACCTATGATAAATATCTTGCAATATAAGATGATATTATTTTGAAGATTTATAAATTAACGTACCTTTTCTACCAATTTAGCATCAGACAACTGTAGTTTATGCTGAAGCTCCTCCACTTGTTTCTGTAGATGTGTGACTTCGGTTTTCTTGGCTTCGAGCTCTTCAAGGTGTTTCTTAGAAGCTGCTTCTAGTTCTGATTCTTTATGAGAAGCTGCTTCTTTCTATTTGGTTGGACATGAGACAAAAAGTTAAAAGTCAATTCAAAATCCGAACACAGAAAGTCAAGAAGGAAGAAAACAATTAAAAAGAGCGAGAAAGTCCTCGGACTCGATGTGAAGGTACACTTGCTAAGATAATATTTAAAAAATCCAGCAATTTAATACTAACATAGAATATATTTGGAAAACATTTATGTTATGCGGGAGATCAAAACAAATTGTAAATCTACTTTTTTGTAAGATGAAAATTCACACACTGAAAACAATGAGCACTAAAGATCATAGGCACCAAAAATATCGAGCGAAATTCATACGAGAGCTTACATTAAATTTTTGTGATGCCAACAATACTGGAAAGTGATTAGTAAAATAAAGAAAAAACTCAAAACGTTAATTTTTTTAGGAAGTTGATAATCGTTACCTTTGATTTTAAAATTCTTTAACTTTTCCACTTAATAACAGAAGTGAGTAATAATATCTTCCAACCTCATATTTTTCCTTCTACTTTATTCATTCTTTTTATCATTGAAACAAAAGCTTAAAATAGGAATTAAAGGTTGCTAACCTTTTCAGCAATCGAAGTCTGAGCTAGTTGTAGTTCTCTCTGAAGTCCCGCCACTTGTTCAGTTAGCGTGTCCCTATCATGAGCTTTGAGTTTAAGGTCCTCCATTTTCGCATTTAATTGTACAACTTGTTCAGTTAGTGCATCCCTATCATGAGCTTTGAGTTTAAGGTCCTCCAGTTTCGCATTTAATTCTAACTCTCTTCCAGCAGCAGATGTGTTGACGCTTTCAACCTAAAAGCATTGGATTGGTAAGGAACTCAGAATTGAAAATGTACTATTAATTAGTGAGAAATGAACGAATATGTTGCTTCCATGAGGTGTATTTCATTCATGTGAGCTTTATGGACATTAATATACCTCTTCCTTCAGTCTTGCTTCAGCTATTGCCAATTGTTCTTCGAGTTCTTTCAGACGAGTTTGCAACACAGACTTCTCTGCAATCTCAGCCTTTAGATTATCGATTTCAGATTTCAAAGCGACCTCGTTAGCTTTTGCTTCCTTAAGCTGGTCTATCATAGACTCAAGATCCTTCTTTGTACTTTGATATGATTCATCGAGCATGCTTTTCTCTTCCAAAACTGAAGATATCTGCAACATATGAATACAGCTGATTAGAAAACTGAGGGAAATAAATTCAGGAAGCAAGAAAAGGGCTATGTAAATTTTTTTATGCAAACCTGAGATTTTAGTTTTCCTCCTTCAGAAGTATGCTGTTGTGCTAAATCTTCTATGGTGCTCTTTGCAATTAGGAGCTGCTCAACTGTTTCGTCTTTCTCACTGAGGACTGAGGACAATTTGGTCTGTAAGTCATTGAGTTTTGACTCATGCATTGCCAGTTGCTCTGTAAGCTTTAGATTTGCTTCAGCCAGTCCCTCACTTTCCTTTTCGAAGTGACCGGACTTGGTCTGCAACTCCTCAACTATGATCTCCACTTGCTTCAATTTTAAGAGTGTCTCTTCCAGCTCAACTTTTCTAGATTCAGATATAGCAGATGCTTCACGAGCCTGCTCTTCGAATATTTTCACTTGTCCTTCAAGCAGACTTAGTTTCTGAATCAAGTCACTGGCTTCTGAATCTTTGTGACTGATTTTCTGTATGGCTTCTTGCAATTGTGATTCTGCTTCGGCGATTCTAGCTTCGGAAGCTGACTGAAGTTCAGAGGCTCTTGACCGCTGCTCTGTTAATTCCATGATACTATTCAAGTGAGAGGCAAGTTGTTGACCGGTTGCTTCCTTCTCGGAAATAGCAGAGGCCAGCAATTCCTGAAGTTCATCAACCTTGCTTTTGAGCTGAATATTTGCTTCAGCCAATCCCACATTCTCCTTCTCAAAGTGAGCAGATTTTGTTTGCAGCTCCTCAACTATGAGTTCCACTTCCTTTAATTTTGAGAGTGTCTCTTCCAGCTCAAGCTTTCGAGATTCCGAAATAGCAGATGCTTCACGAGCCTGTTCTTCATATATTTTCACTTGTCCTTCAAGCTGGCTTAACTTCTCAATCAAGTCATTGGCTTCTGAATCTTTCTGACTGAATCTCTGGAAGGCTTCTTGCAATTGTAGTTCTGCTTCGGCGATTCTGGCTTCAGAAGTGGACTGTAGTTCGGAGGCTCTTGACTGCTGTTCTGTTAGTTCCATAATACTATTCAAGTGAGAAACAAGCTGTTGACCGGTTACTTCCTTCTCAGAGATAGCAGAGGCCAGCAATTCCTGAAGTTCATCAACCTTGCTCTTGAGCTGATTATTTGCTTCAGCCAATCCCACACTCTCCGTTTCAAAGTGACCACACTTGGTTTGCAGCTCCTCGACTATGATTTCCACTTGCTTTAGTTTGGAGAGTGTCTCATCCAGCTCAAGCTTTCGAGATTCAGAGATAGCAGATGCTTCACGAGCCTGTTCTTCGTATATCTTCACCTGTCCTTCAAGCAGACTTAGTTTCTCTAACAAGCCATTAGCCTCTGAATCTTTGTGACTAAATCTCTGGATGGCTTCTTGCAACTGTAGTTCTGCTTCAGCGATTTTGGCTTCAGAAGCAGACTGAAGCTCAAAAGCCCTTGACTGTTGCTCAGTTAGCTCCTGAATAGCATTCAAGTGAGAGACAAGTTGTTGACCAGCTACTTCCTTCTCAGAACTAGCAGAGGCCAGCAATTCCTGAAGTTCATCAACCTTGCTCTTGAGCTGATTATTTGCCTGTACTAACTGTTCATTCTCCGAGATGGACTGCGCGACTTTATTTTCTGCTTCCGAGATCTCCTTGCCTAGATTTTCATTCAAAGAAACTGAAGCAGCCAGTTTCATCAAAGTCTGATCGAGTTCTTCTTTCAGTGATGCAGATCTTGCAGCTGTATCAGCTAGCTGCTCTTCATAGATCTTTACTTGATCCTCAAGGATCGTCAGTTTCTCAGATAGAGACTTTGCCTCAGAATCCTTGCTGGTGAGAGTTGTGAAAGCTTCTTGGAGTTTGAGTTCTGAATCCCTTGACAGGGCTTCATGTAGAGACTCAAGCTCTGTGTTTCTTGCAGTTGCTTGCTCTATTAATCTTTCTTGGTTCCCAAGTTTCTCCTCGGCAGATCTGAGCTTCTCCATTACTTCAGTACCTTGCATTCCAGCAGCCTCGAGTTCCTTTTCAATACTTTCTAACTTCCCTTGAGTGAGGCTCAGGTCATTTCGCAAGGTGTCCAATAACTTTTCTGCTTCTGCATGCTTCTCATTGGAACTGTTCAAAACCTCTTCTAATCTTCTCTTCTCATCTGCTGCAACATTCAAGGATCCGGTCAGCTCACTTTCCTTTTCATTCGCCATTTGTAGGGCAATTTCAAGGCTTGATGATCTTGCTTGATACGCCTCAAGTTCAGATCCAAGCTCAGCTATTTTGTCGGAGTGTCTCTTGGAGTCAGCATCAGCATCCTCACATTTCTTTTCTAGTACCCTTATTTGTTCTTCAAGTTCCTGAATTCTGTTCTTCTCTGTTTCAAGTAACAACTCCAACTCGCCAACCTTCTTGCCAGCATCCTCAGCTTTGGAATGAGATACTTGGATCAAATCTTCCAATTCGAGACCCCGTTGATGGGTCACAGTGACTCGATCCTCATGTTCAGCACATTTCTCCATGGCATTCTTCAAGTTCTCCTCTAGCTCTGAGTTCCTCAAAGATGACTGGCCCAGTGAAGCTTCCAGTTGGGTGGTCTTCTCCTGATATTCCTGCATCTTCACATTGAGCTGGTCCTTTTCTTCCTCAACACCTCTTAATGTGGTGTTCAGTTCAGACACTTTCTCAAAGTACTCCTTCAGTTCTCTTTCAGCATCCCTGCTTTTTAGTTCCACCAAATTCAATTGTTGCTCGAGCTCTGCATTCTTCTGTTCTGCAGCTACAAAAAGTGTCTCAAGCTCTCTCAACTTTGATGTAGTTTCTTGTGCCGCTGCATCTGAAGCTTTGATTTTATCCTCAAGCTCAAGATTTCTTTCTGAAGCAATGGCTGCTGCCGATTCAGATTCACTGTGAAGAACTTCTAGGGACTTCAACTTCTGTTCAAGGTCTGCATTGTCTGACAGTGCTTGAGACAAGAGAGAATCTGATTTGGAAAAGTTTTCATCTAAAACCTTTAACTTTCCCTCGAGATCCCCACACAGCTCCTTCATCATCGCTGCATTACTATTGAGATCTGCCAATGCTGCTTCGAGAGCTTCTTTCTCTTTGATCACTTTCGCTAACTCATCTTGCACACTTGAGACCAGTGCTTCTTGCCCTTTCACTCCAGCTTCAGCCAATTCTCTAGTGCTCACTTCTTCCTGCAACTTCAACTTGATTTCTTCCAACTCAGAAGCCTTTGCTCGTAGATCTTCTTTAGTTGAGGCAAGAAGATTTTCAAGAGCCAAAATGTCTTCCTTCACCTGAGATTCTGAAGCTTTTTTCAGGTCCAGTTCCTCGGTTTGTTCCTTTATAATAGCTTCCTTTGAAGAGAGTCTCTCCTCCAGGTCCCGCACTTGAGATATAGACAGTGCTAACTCCTCGTGAGCTGCAGAAAGCTGCCCTGAAGTAGATTTTAATGCTTCTTCAACCTTCTCGTTTTCAGCAATCTTCTCATTTAGGCCATTGAGCTCTTCTTGAAGAGAAGCCATTCTAGCTTCCATCTCTTCTGCGCTCTGTTTTGTCACTGCAAGTAGCCTTTCGAACTCCAAGGCCCTCTGTGTTTCAGATTCAGCATGTGAACTAGTTTGCTTGTGCAGTTCTTCATATCTCTTAGTCTCGCCGCTAGAAATTTGGAGCTCATTTTCCAAATCCTGCATCCTCTTCTTTGATTTCTCTAGCTCAAGGCTGAGACCATCAAATGCTTCCTTCACATCAATCAGCTCCTTGTGCTTTACTTCTTTAGCTTGCAATGCCTCTTCTGAAGTGTTTAGCTGTATGCTGTATTTCTCTTCAACTTCAATGATCTTCTCTTGCAACTTCTTGTGACCAGCTTCAAGTTCGTCAGATTTTTTTGTAGTCTGCTCCAACTTCTCCTTTGTAAGTGACACCTCGTCCCTTAGCTGACTATTCTGAGATTCAGAATGCTTCAAAGCTTCAGCTACTCTTTCCAATTCAACTTTCAGTTCTCTTGTCTTCTCCTGGGCCTCAAGTAGTTCCCTGCTAGAAGTACTTGAGCTTCTTTCAATGGCAACTGTCTTCTCTTCAACACTTTCACCTGCATGAGAACCATCCCTTACATCAAGGGATTCCTTCTCCACTTTTATGAACTCTCCATCCAGGGCATTATCGTCATCATCTTTCTTCGCTTCTTTGGCTACCTAAAAAACGATTAGAATCAGGAACATACTACAATACTAAAACCAGAAACTTTCTGGACTACATGCTGAAATTGCAACCCATATATAGTTGCTTGAGTTTTTTTTCTTCTCAAAATTAGAATTTTAATGTTCTAATGATTGCATAAATCTGATAACACTTATTGCCTACAAAATACCTTTCTGGTGAAAAGGCAAAAATTTCCAATGACAAGAGATTCAGAAAATATAAGATATTTGAAATTAGTACCAAGTTAGAAGTGATAGTCATTTAGGATTGCAGTTTTTTTATTTCTGGATGGGGAATAGTCAAACTAGAATCTAGCTAGAAAGTATAATCAGTGAAGATTGAAGCTCTAAAGCTTGATAACTAAGAATGGTCATATTATGATTCCAAGAAAACCTCCATTTGTTCATTCATTCAATAGACCTTGGTTTTTGCATATGGTGTATTGTAAAGTTTTACTGTCCCAAGTAATTAGATACAAAAGCAAGAATTACCTTGACCAGATCAGCATTTGCCTGGTTATCTTCAACAACCTCCGCCACAGAGACTTCTGTAATCGGTGCCCCTTTCTCTGCTTCCATGTTGAAACAAAACTGTACTTACTGAAGTTCCTTCTCAAAGATCCTGGATTGTCAAAAGTTAATGGTTAATTAAGAATTATACTATTGGGAATAAAGCATGCAGAAGCCATCTGTTGATTCAGGTAGTCTATTGTTAACATAAGACACAAATCCAAAAAGAAATGTTGTTCATATTCAACAAACAGTGGCAATGTACAAGTTGAAACATAGAATGATTTGTCCACACACAACAAATTAACAGTCTGCAAGCCAATTTTCTAATTCTAACATCGTGGATGAAAAATGTGCAACAAAAATAGTTCACAAATCATTTCAAGAAAGAAGGGTATTCCTGTAATTTAGCAGGGGTGGAATCATAGACCACAAAATAATCATTCACGTGACAGAAGTACTTTATTCAACTATGTAAATAATCTTGGCATTCAATTATATAACCGGAGAGGGGACAAACCATGGTGGTATCCAAAGGGTGTAATGAGAAAACCGTCAAAACATAGACAAAATCCATTTCCAGATTTCACAGCAATAACTCTTTTGTTTCATCCTTCACTTGAAAACCCATAGAACATGCATTTAAATCCATATGTTTCGATTTTAAACCAGAAGGAAATCTAGGAGATCCTAATCACTCTTCACAAGGTCACTGGAGCAGCCTTAGCAAAATATGATTCCGAAAGCGATAACTAGTGTAACACTAAACTCATTCATAAGCTATCAGATCTAAAACCTAGTAATCCTAAGAACAATACAGTCAATGTAGCATTTTCCCGATCTTCCCTGTCCAATATATTGCTTCCTCATGCGTGACCATTATTTTTGTAGGACATAATAGAACACAAAATCATTGTATGTTTAGAACCTCAACTAAAAGTAATTTAAATTTTATATTTGTTAAAAAAATACCAGATGAATACAAAGAACACCACAGGCACAGAACATGCACTAGCAAACCACAGATGCAGTCTATGATAAAAATTTCACCAAACAAACAATCTAGCTTAGGCGATCCCATCTGATAGACTGTAGAGTGCATATACACCAAAAAGGAAGTATAGTGGGTGGAGCCCACAAATAAGGTAGGCGTGTGTTGACAGCTCAAATATGCTCATCACCCATCTTTCCTCTTCAAAAATAATTGAATTACCACCTCAAATGTACAATAGTATTTCACCACATGAGCAAGATATAAAATTCAGGTAAACATACGGCACATTTGTCATTTTCCAGAAAGACAGCATACAGGTCTGCAAATAATAAAACAAGATTCCAAATTTATTTTATAAAATTACTGATTTGATAAGATCGAAACGAATTATAAATCTTGCTCCCCAAAAAACAAGTTACCACACAAATTGAAGCACATCAGAGAGATCATTAGGGGAAAATAGTTCCGGAGCCATTTATACTTCTGGGAACCTCATCGGGATCACGCAAAGAAAGAGATTTGATTCGACTTGGGGAACACAACAAAACGAAAATCATCAAATCGAATTGGTGGTGGCCTGACTTAACTTCTTCACACCAATACTAAGCAGAAAAGTTTCTCCAATCAAATCGATTGCTTAACCATCCCATTCAACCATAGATATACAATACAATACACATATACATGCATGTATATATCTGGTAGAAAAAAAAATTGAAATCAAGCACGAAATGGATCCAAACAAGCATAAAAAATTCAAAATGCGAGAGTGAGAATCACGAATCATGATCTGAGCAATCCAATTCAGAAAATAAAGCTCAAATCAGTTTCCAAACAGAAGATCAAAATCACAACAACATGCATGAACTGATCGCGATTCGCGGCCAGTTCCAAACCGATTAGAAAAAAAAAACGAACAAAATCTTCATGACAGAAATGGAAATGATAGCTACAACTGCAAAACAACACACAGATACGAGAGCAACAGAAGCTCCGATCGATCACCGATCGGCGAGGATCAGATTCAGAGAGCGAAACCAAGTGATTCACTATAGCAGAGCTAGAACTGAACTCTAGCTGTAGTCGCAGAGATCAAAGGAACCGATTACAGAGACGAATAAGCTTACGAACAAACAGTAAAATATCAAAAGAGCGAAGAGGTCGAGAAGAAGAAGAAGCTCACCGGAGGAAACGGAGTCGCTTTGATTTTCGCTTCTGCGAAGAGTTTCTGTTTTTGTTTTTGAAAACACGAAGAAATTGAAAGAAAAGAGAAAGATTCGAAGACTATATAAGAGAGAGACAGAGCGCGTGTGTAACGGAGAGAGGCTGCGCGCGTGGGACCCGGCTGTGGGGCTAATTGAAAGCCAATCATACTATGGGCTGATTCGGAACGGAGCTGCTGCTGACGCAGTATCTTCACCTCACCTAACCATTTAGCCCCTTGGCTTCTATCAGAATTACGATTTTGCCATTTGTTTTTCTGACTTTTACACCTACTTTGGATCTATTTCTTCATTTGTAACGTAAAAATAAGGATGGCAATCGTTTCCTTGTGATCTCTACTCCATTTCTTGATCTTGTCTTCACTCATGAAGGTAAAAGTTCGTTCCGGATTATCATTCCTGATTGAATATGAACAATCTCAACTTTTTGTGGTTTGGTAAAAAAACATCAATTGGGAATATAATTGTATCTTTATATGTAGACGGAAGTTAATCTTGATTGAGGTAAATGTTTAAAGTGGTAAGCAGAAGCTCAAATTTGTTTATCTATCACTTAATTTGTATACAAATGATATCAGATAAGAGAAAAAAATGTGTCATAGTAAGAAAGAGAAGATGAGAGGGTGTAGCTGTCTGACCACGTTGGGAAAGGAAACACCACATGGAAAACGATCGTGTCGACGGGGATGGAAGGAGTATTTCAAGGTGGAAATCAATGTCACCCGGCTGCTCCTTTGTCAGATTCGACCATGGTTCGAAGGTTACCCAGATCTAACCGGTACGAAAAGTTACCAGAGTTTGTATGCGTTGTGGACAATTGGGCCATACGAATCAAGACTGCATGGCATTGATCGCGAGGGTGGAAAGGGGCTCTTTGCTATGACCTCTCTATTAAATCCCAGATAGGATTGTCAGTGAAAGGCATTCTCCGCATTGATTGGGAGGCGAGGTCGTCGGACCAAGAGAGTAAGTTGCCTCTTTAGCCGAGCCCGCCACTTGGTAAGGGGGGGGGGGGGGGGCATGCATTTTTCAACTAGGAAGCAGGAACCTCAGTCGGCCGCCACTAAGGATCCCACTAGGGTTTGAGGCCATCCGGCACACATCCCCGGCATTAGCGATCCTACCGGCCAACAAGAGATCGGATCTGTTTGTATCCCGGATCAATTTCCTGCCTTATACCACGACTACAGTGGGGGACCTAGACGGTCTGGCCTGAGGCCGTGGAGCGGATGATATGGTAATGGCGAGGAAGGAGGTGGCCCATGAGATTATTCATTTGTGGCCTTCAACACGACCCCTCTTCACCTCTCGTCGGAAAGGTTCTGTGCATTCATATGTTTTCCTCAATGCCTCCATCTGAGGTTGCATTCTTGCTCTTAGTTGTTCCTCCCATCGGAATCGTGCCTCTATTTCACGGACTATAGCTTCAAATTCATCTATAGCTCAACCACATAAACAGGAGAGAAAGTAACAATTTGGTTTGTGGGTGTGAAGTATGATGTGTGGACAACACAAAAAGTTATTGGGGTATTTAGACTTATTTACCTGATTTTTTAATATATTTTCGGAAAAAGAATAGTTGTTGGCAGCCAACGACTATTATTTTCCCTCCTCAAGCCACGTGGGACGCAACCATTGGCTGACCACTATTCGGGATCTGGCTATTGTCGATCTGTCAGAGGAATCGAACAGTTCGGTTTCGGCTCCTAAATCCTCAAATAGAATTCGGCTCGAGGAGATCTTCTCCTCTATAACGTTTCCCGATTCTTAAAATAGGAACCAGAATCGTACATTTCCCACGTCATAGCTCTAAGTTCAATGGGTTTTTAATCCCTCCATTACAAATGTGAATTCTAATGTACCACAATGTGTTACATTTTACATAACTAAATTTTATTGATCAAGTTATACACACCAATACTTAATCTCGAATAAAATGATATAAATTACGTGACTCCAACTATACATTTGAATTTTCAGCAAGAATTTAATACGTAAATACAAAAATCATAAGATAACAATTTTTTAAATTTACTTATTTGATTTCAAAAGGTACATTATAGTGTTAGACCAAGAGTTGACCTAATTTAAAATGTAGTTTGAAAAGTAATGGGAGAAGTAGGAATGAATTGAGAAAAATAAGAAATAGAAGCAACAAGGTTGGGAGGTGAGGATGGAGACAAAGAAATAAGGTTGAATTGGTCAATTGAGGAGAAGAGCAAAATGGTGGCCCTCTTGGTCTCAATGTGACGGCCATGAGCGACCGACCAAGCCGCCCTCCCTCCTATTCCTTTACTTTATACAACGCAACGACTCTGTCCTTCTTTCATCGACTGAGACATTTGCTTTCCCTTTATATTTCTTTGCAAAGTACTTCAAAAAATTGTCTTTATTTTGCATTATAGTATAGTCACCCCACTTTATTTAAATTAATATTTATAGTGCCTATCTGTCTAAAACACTATAAAGTAATATGTTTATATCTTTATGAGTTCAAACAATATTTTAATTTCTAACACCTATGTAAGAAGAAAGGCAAGATTGAAATTAGGCTAATTGGATTATACGGGTTAAATGATATGTCGTTAGAGGTTTAGAGTTTAAAAGAAATTGCGGTAATATCCTTAGACCATTCATAGTGAGGTCGGTGGAGGTCATTTTGCTCCGTCGAATCGATGAGTTAAATCAAGATCGGATTCGGTGGGTCGAATCTGACCTATATCAATACGTATAAGAAGAAGATTCGTAAAAAGAGGAGAGAGACAGAGATGAGAAAATCGACGTCAATGAATCTACAAACTCAGTGAGAAAGAATCGCCAAGAGAAAAATTGTCAAAAATATATTATCTTATCAACACTTGTTAATTTTTCAACGGGTAAAAGTTAGGATCAGATAGAAATATTACTTTAGATAAATATTATCAAGCAAAACGAGGTCAAGTTGAGCATGTCTTGTAATATATTATCATTATATTGTGTGTTCGAGATTTACAGAACGTTTGGGAGTCCGTTATAGAGGTTCGACTGAAGATGGCTTGAGAAAGATTAAAGTGGTCCTGAGCTCTTACTATGATAACGAGGTTCCTAGCCCCATAAGGGCCACATGAGTATAATCCTCTAAATTTTGTTGTTTTTGCTTTAGGCCCTGCTTATTTCTGAGCTCTCAGGTTTCCCTATTTTGTATTGATTGTTTCGTTTATAAATTTATTTATTTCTGATAAAAAGTATTATATTGTATGTTTGTTTTGTTGACATATTTTTTATTTTAAATACATTAGGTCTCGAATCCAATCATACATATATTAACTATTTATTTAAATAAATATTGTTTCAACTATTCATAAATCATAATCACTCACTAATTTTGATAGTTTAATATATGGATATAAAGGAAATTTCGGGTAGGTCAGGTTGAAAAAATATTGTTCCATCTCGTTATCATTCATGATTGAACTTAACCAATTTGATAATTCCAATCGACTGACCTACGTTGCCGTTGTCTAATTTAGATCTAAATCAAGTTATAAATAAAACTTTGTTGGTTTTGTCTTGCTTCTAAATTTATATCCATGAAATAAGTATGATTGAGACTTTGAATTGTAGGTTTAAAACCTAACAGACAATAAGCAATGGTCAGTGTTTTCTCTCTTCAAGTCTTTTCCATTTTGGTTTCCTCTATTATTAGAAGAACTTAGGCATCATGATTAGATGTATTGATCAAAATGTTGGAGTCTACTAAATACATATTTGATTAGGTCACAACTATTGCTTTCTTAGCTTTTAACGACACTTAATTTTAAAATTATCTGTTTATTTGTACATAAGACAACTTCTGGAAACTAATTTTTTTGAGCGAAAAGCGCAAATTTCATTAATTAAATTGTGGAATAACAATAAAGTGCATCAGAGACTCTCTGACCACGAAGAATGGGACAAGAACATTTAAGAATGTTCGCTATTTTTTTCTTAGTAGAACCGTCCACGACGGTGTTGAGTTGGCGCCCCATGGGCAAGGACAGAATATGGATAGGGGCACGGGATACCGGAGATCCAGAGGGACCTCGACGGTAATGGTGATGGTGGGAGGCAAAGCATCGTCTGGGGACCCCCTCCCAGGGCCAGTCTCCGATGCTCTGTCGATGCCTCATCCCTCCCGGCGGGGCCTCTTCCCCGCTTGTGGTGAGCTCACCCATGACGCGCCAGGCGCAACCCTCCCAAGAACTTCCGCAGCCTCCCTCGGTTGATCCCCAGGCGTTGGAACCTCAATATGGCGCGCCTCAACCTGGGTGCGTCCTTTACCTCCGAACCTTCCAATCCGGGATAACCGAGCGGTAGCAATCGAATCGGCAGAGAGTTGACCCCTTCGCAGCCCCCCGACCATCCCTTGTGCAAACGGGCCTGGGAGAGAGGTGGAGGACCACCCAGAGCGGCCTAGCTCGGTTGACAAGCTAGTATCCCGGTTGGGAAGCCAGGGACCCAGGTTAGGTAACGGGTCCACTGTTATGCCGACGTCCCCATACGAGATGACCTAGCGTTAGTAACGGGTCCACTATCAACGGCTGCAATCCCCAGGCTTCCAGATAACCACCGCGACCTATACATACTCCCCCTATAGCCACCAGGTGCGGACGATGCTATCGAGGGGGTTGTCCACCCACCGGTGTATACCGCAGCAGCCCCCGTCTGTACATCGGCGAGATCCGAACCCTATCAGGCACCCCTCGAGACTGTGGATCAGCATCCGATATCCACTCCCTCTTTCGTTTCCGCATCCAGTATCGGGAGACCCTAGTTGAAGACGTCTCCATAATGCTCCACTAAAACCTGGCCCGATCACAGGTCCATCCCCAAGCACGAGTCTTCACCAACATGACCGAGAAAACAACCGAGACCTCTGTAACGTCCCAAAACATTCCCACTAGAAATCGATGGGGTTGAGGTTGCAGCAGTCCTGGCTGAGATGGACTCCTAATCCGAGCAGGCGCCCCCTACGCACCAGAGCAAGGTCTTTGCACTGATGGGTCCCAATAGACAAGGTACGGTTTGGGCCACGGTGTGAGGGCCTATAGCGTGTAGCCGAAGCCACTGAGACCTGCCGCACCTAGTTGCACATTTCCCAATATTGGCGACAAGCAAACGCCTCAGAGGAGTCGGGGGACATTCCTCGTGGCCCGAAGAAGCCCGGCGATTCCCTCGCAACCGAAGTCGGGGTCCCCGCGCCTATCGAAGGAGAAGGCCAGGCCGAGATCAGGGAGAGTGAGGAGGGGTGGGGTGGTGATGGTAAGGCTCGCATACCAGACGACGGGATAGCAGGCGAAACTCGTGAGATAGGACGAGGGGACATGACGATCAGGCTATGAGTCGCCGGAGTCACAATAGGAGCGGAGAGGGGAAGAGGCGCAGAAGGTTGTGGAAACGCCACCCACTCCCACCCATAGTTAAACCCCGCACCAGGCGTGGTCTGCGAGGTCAACTGGATGGGGTACGCGAATACCGGGATGTCGAACCCGACATGGCCAAGCGGCGGGACAAGGACGATAGGCTAGAGCTCCATAACGGCGACAGACAGGCTAGGGCTAAGGTTATTCTCTCAAGGGCGAGAGAGGAAAAAAAACTTCAATTGTGACATAAAATAATCCATTTTCTGGAAACTAATTTTGAAAGGCTGGTTTAAGATTTTAAATTATTTTCGGTATTCATCTTTTTGCCTTTTTTTATCAGCAGATTTTTTATTATAAAAAACCAAGTTTTCAAAGTGAGAAACAAGGCCAAGGGGTGAACCCCTCAGGTTACAAACCAAACAGGGCTGAAAAGCCTAACATAAACCACAACAACCAACTGACAGGATCTAACAATTGCCTATACCCAGATGTAACTAACATGAAGTAAACCAAGGGCATCAACCAAAATTAAACTAACAAAGCCACATGGGCCGAGCCCAAACACAACAGAAACAAAGCCCAACCAGGGGCTAAAACGGGCCAATAAGGGCCAACTCGAAACGAAACCTAAAACTAAACGAAACAGAAAAAGAACCTCGAGCCCTGAGACACCGATGACACCTTCTCGGAAATGAAGCGCAACCGACCAACTCGGGCGAAAAAACACGAACCACCACCGGTCCAACCCAAAGAGATGAGAAGCAAGAGCCCAGAAACTCAGAGAAGCCGCACACGAAGGCACCGGAACCGAACCCCAAACAGAGCCGCAAAGCACTCAAACCCACAGCCCCAACCTCCCCCACACCCAGCAAAAAACGAATAATGGAACCCCGACCCCGGCAAACACCAAAACATAGACCCAATAAACAAGGGATATCCCTAGGTCCAACATAACCAACCACAACCAGAGAGAAACCCCACCGAACCCAACCCCCAAAAGCTTCAACGGAGACGAAAGGCTAAACAACTCACGGCGGTCAACGCCCCTGCGGGCCCCGAACCACACCACCGTGGTCGGGAAAGGAATACTAAAGAGGGAAGGGTTAGGAGAGTAAAACTTGAAGTAGAAGGAGAAAATGCCTAGGGAGAGCTCAGCCTTGAATAACCCGAAACCCATCTCTCTGATCTCTGAGAAGGAGATCCCGACGACGACCAACACCAACCTGTCGGCCAGGAGGGAGAGAGACAACATCTAAGTCTTCAAGAGAGAAAAGATGGAGCCAGGTATCAGGAGGGCACAGGTGAACGGGGAGAGAACTTACCTCGTCGTAGATCTGACGTCGTCTCTCAGAACTCGAAGAAACGAAGAACCCATCGGGGGCCTGCACCAACCAGACGACCAGCAACGGTGAGAGATAGCTCCACAGTGTCGCCTAGGAGTAGATTTGAGCAAACAAAGAAGGATGAGGATAGGGAGTCACAGGAGCCATGCGGACTGGTAGAGGGAGGAGGAGGGAAGAGATGGACGAAACGCAAGGAAAGGGTAGGTAGATGACCACCGACGATAGCCACAGAGGCCGTCACCGACGGTCAAACACCGAAGACGTTAGAGGGACGCGCTGGCAAAGGTTTGAGAGTTTTCTAGAGAGAGGTTGTTGTTCCTCTCTCTAGAAATTTTTAATACCGTGTTTATCGACTGCTATGACTTACTAATCTTTTTTCCTTGAAATCTAAAGTTTTGTTTTGAGAAAAAAATGAATGTGGCAACATAATTTATTAATCGTAAGAGGGTGGTGTCGGAGCACTCATTATTTAGATACATGCATAATCTTTGAACTCCAAATTATAGACTGGGACTCTTATATTAAGGCATGGGTTCGATGCTTTGGACCCATAAAGAATATATATTTTTCGTTATATATTCAAAATAAACATAATAATTAAAAAAACTAAACAGAGGAAAAAAAGCGCATATTAGCTCGAGGGTGCCTAAAATGCATTTTGGTTATGTAATTAGCACTTGCAACAGTCGAAGTGGAGATCGTCTTGAATGCCCGAAGGTAGTCTTTGTCCTCTAGAACAAGATAGGATGTTCCGCCCTATCGAGAGTGGATGAAGCGATCCAACCAATAATGATGTTGGGAATTCCTATAACTCGTTGTCTCACATATTGTCCGGGGTGGTTTAGTAGCCCTCGCCTGAAAGAGACACCCCTCAAGGTTCTCTAGGGTCGGGTATGGACCTATTAGCTCCAATTTCCGCTTCATCCAAGTCTTCAATGAACGGGCATGTTGATCCTTTTTCCTTGCACGAGCCTCCACCCTTTGATCTTCCTGGGCCCCAAGCTAGTGGAGTGGGCCGATGTCTACTTCCGCTTCTGGATTAGCAACTCCCCAAGCGGCATTGATGCAAACCCAAGAGATTCCAGTGTATTGGGATGGGCGACCAGTACCGAAGTTGGGGGGGGGGGGGATTAGAGGAAATGGCTGGTGATATGCTCCATTCACATTCTCTTAGCCCTCTTGTCCCACGTTAGGCATGACATGTATCTTTGTGAACTAGGCTCCTCCCACAATCTGATCCCGGATGGACCCACTCACTCCTTAGGGCCCTCCCTCCAAGGGTTCCCTTGAACATGTCATAACTCTCCGACAGAAGACAACCATCTCCATTTGTCACTCGAGCCGAGAATCTCGATAGTGGCCCTAGTAACCTCGACATACTTTCCAATACAGATGGATCCGTCCAACATGCAAGCCCCCTCGAACCTCTCTAGCAATCACCCAATTTGTCCTTCCTTAGAGGTGTCCTAGTCCGTTTGTAGTATGCCCTCGGTTTTGAGCCCTAGCGGAGATCGCAGTGATGCATCGAACCAGTGGTCCTCCCATCCCGCTCCAAGTAGGTTGGCCTGACATTACCGCACCCCATGGCCGATACGCGATTACATCAAAAACAGTAATACAATAGTCGTTCGTATTGGAGACAGACCTAGATAGGGTTAAGGTGACATGAAAAGGCTATACGAATGTGGCGGCTGATCGGCCTGACCACGTCCAATTAAAACCGTAACAAGAGGAAATAGTCTCATCCGTTCCTCTGTAGGCTCGTGGCGTGAAGACCTCATATCCGAGGGTAGACGTCAGGAAAGCCCTGGTTTGGGTGTTTCTCGGCTCCATTAGGACATTAAAGGTCTGGACACCAATCTGCATGTGGAAAAATTGCATGGCCTTCGGGTCCTCTTAAAAACGCACCCGGAGGGTTCCACCCCAAGCCATGCGCGTTCCATCTGTTCGGACATCCACAAAGCCATCAAGGTCATTGTCCACCTTGAAACCTGTGGTGGTGATGCGCCTGTCATGGGAAAGCGGTATCAGGAACGAAATGGGCATATCTAAGGGGTTCATCGGGTCATCCAACCCCGAATTTTACTCTAGTGGCTCCAAGGGCGAGCGCTAGAAAAGGGAAAGGGCAGGTCGAGGACCATTGCTTCTGACCTGAGGACCGTAATCACCATAATTATGACTTAGGGCTACGAGGTCGCTCTGCTCCCGCAAGGAGTACCTGACAGAAGAAACCAAGGGGTGGGGGGTGGGGGGGGGGGGTACAAAAGACGGGTTCCTTAGAACTCAAGCGGAGTACCCGAGGTCTACCAAGAATGTAGTCGCTTCTTCCCTTTCAACGGGTAGGAAGCAGCCAGAGCGGGAGTTGCAGGATTCAGAGTCGGAAAGAACTACATGTTCCAGGCGTGCATCGCATACGACGTCGAGGGCTATAAACACTCTCGCCTCGGTCAATGATTAACCAGGGGCCCAATGGGGGTTAACCAAAAATTCCACCCCATTGGAAGAAAGGTGGCAGTGGTCACACCGATACTCTTCTACCATCTTGGTTGCCAGTACTCTCACGTTTTGGAGCCCTACTTTATCATTCTAGAGAGGACGACGCACGCTGGCAACCCGGGATAGTACATAGTCCGTCTCGATGTTATTCCAGAAATGGATCGTCTCTGTCCTAGCTCCCAGTTTGGACTCGTTGTATCGATGTCTTTGGAGGCTACCACATCCCCTCGGAACATTTCAGTGGAACGGTTCAGCAACTTGAGCACTTTTATTTTATGTTTTCTGTTTTGATATGGGCCGCAAGATGTTAGGGCCAATTTTTTCACTACTTTCTATTTTGTGTTTGGTTTGTCCATTTTAAGTTAGACTTTTTATTTTATATGATAATCTCGTGTTATTCTAAAACAAATAGAAGAAATTTTTGAATTATAGGTAATGAAAATAACCCTAGAACTCCGTGGTTGAAAGAAAACTAGGACAAGCAATGTTATTTACCCATAAAATTTGTTTTTTTGATGAACCGGTCTACCATTTAATTTTCTTCATACTATCACGTACGATCCAATCTTTGATACCGACCTATACTACAAATAAATCGGTCAATAACACCCTTGGGAAGGAGCTACTTGTGTTGGTTGGCAGTGCAATAAAAACCAATCAAAGATGAACTAGATTTAATTGTTTGTATTGAAGTGGGCATGAACAAGAGAACATATTAGGCACATCATGTATGTACAATTCATCTTTCAAACTTATTCAAACCCAACAAGACTCATGTTCTTCGATTCTCATCTCATGTGTTCGTATTCTATTCCTCTACTTTTCTCATTCCCATGTTAAATTTCAAATTTTATTTCTCCTTTATTTGATTCTTTATGAATTCTAGTAACTAATACTTTTGGTTGATAAGTATGAAAGACAGAAGAAGAAAAAAAGTCACACCAAAAGTGCATTTACAATTGAATATTGGATCCATTCAATATTCTCAACCGTTAACATCTCATTCACTGCACTATAGCTAGGACTGATTTGATGATGATGTCATTGTACATATTTTGTTGTTGAATTATAGGTTTTACATTGAATACAAGAGAGAAAAACGCGATGTAAAAGTAGGGATCTAATTAACTATTAAGTTCACGTTTTAATTGTAGAGTCTTATCCGATATATAGTCGAAGTTTACAAAATGGAAGATATCAAAATGCGACCTCATTCGATGAGTCAAATGTAAAAGACCAGACATACACATCAAGTCGATCTATCTTCTTCTGGTGTTATATATAATTTGTGTGTCAATGAAATATTATTTGCTATGGCGTGCATGTGAAAGTCAAACCCTACACATGAATGAGAGGATTTTATAGATTACTTGTAATGTAAAGAAGCTAGCGTTTCTCACGTTTTTTATTTGTTCGGGTTGAAGCTGGTCTTGTATTCTATATAAATGTCTCAACTAATTGATCAAAATAAAGAAAGAATCGCACCCATTTAAAAAATGGAGATGCATGGGGATCTTTTATTTTTCATGTGATTTCACAATGATGTGTGTCAGTTGGGGATTCGATTGTTGGAGGGGATTCGTCCAGACGAGATGGGCTTCGCACACGCATCCCCGGTTGATTCGCCCAGACAAAAAACTTTAAAATCCTATTAGTCTAGTAGTATTTGCCTAATCTTCGATTCTTCATACGATTTTACAAAGAACCCGTTGGGGATTGAACCATCGGTTGACGATCATTAGAGGTGATTCACCTAGGTCGGAGTGGTTCGCCCTCACCTTCCCCAACATCGAGTTTTCCCATCAATTCTCCCATTTGTCGCAGATTAACAAAAGACTCTGAATCCTAAATCTCTATTCGTCCCGTTATATTCGCCTCCATTCAAACTGTTCTTATGGGACGAAAATTCCTCTCCGGCACAGCCACACACATCTTTTTTGACCTTGTATTAGAAACTCAAAAGACATCAATGGACCCTCACTAACCAACCACCGTTCGAAAGAACATAGGAAATAGACCGAGAATCAAATGGTCAACTAATCAACTTAATTCTGGATCACAGATCCAAATTGGCGTCTTGGACTTTATTTTTAATGCTTAAATATGTTGATTTCATGTTATTTTATTTTTATAACTAAACATTCTTTTCAGCCTGTTAATTGACCCTTAATACAACCACCTCCCCTTCCACTTGCATGATTTTATACAAAACAAACCCACAGAAAATATAATTATAAAATTATTAAATATAGTTTGACACTTAGAATTTTAAGATTGTAAGGCTTGGTTTACTAAGGTGTGCTCATGGGTCATGCTACCCACCATCGTGTTCTTTCTCTTCTCACTTCTCCATAATAATAATAATAATAATAATAATAATAATAATAATAAATGAAAAGTTGTAACCCTAATCTTCCTCTGACTTGAAAACCGTGCCCACCCTTACCCTAGCCGCCCGCTTCCCCTTCTCCCTCGCTGGCGACGGCCTCGGCCTTCATGGCTTTAGTGGTTGCCGGCGAGGACCTTTAGCCTCTAACCCCTCTTCTTCTCTTCCTCGGTTCCGTGGTTCTGTTGCCGGGAAGTACCGGAGCTTCGCGTCTGGTTCGTTTCTCCGGTGTACAAGGTTCTCCGGCCTCCTGTTGTGTCTCGACGGCAGATCTGAGGACAGGAGCTCCTCCGGTTGCGTTCTCCGGCCTCTTTTGTTGGTCTCGACGGCAGTTCAGAGGAAGGGATCTCCTCCGGTTAAAGCTGCGTCGGCATCCTTTGCCCGGTGCTCTTCTCTCCGCCCGACCAGAGACAGATCTGGCGTCGCTCTTCTCTCTGATTTGGTATGGTTTTGGATTCAGATCTGAAAGTTGAATCTCAGATCCGTTTTCTGTTTTTCCCTTCTCGCCGTTGACTGTTTTCCTCCTTTTTTTTTTATCTCTTGTGGTTTCTTTCCCCCTTGCTGTGAGGCCTTAATCTTCACACTTTACCGGTGGAGTGATGGAGAGGTTGGGTCGCATACTCGCCTAAGGGTTCGCCGTTGAGTGCCCTCTTGCTGTGAGGCCTTAATCTTCGCACTTTACCGGTGGAGTGATGGAGAGGTTGGGTCGCATACTCGCCTAAGGGTTCGCCGTTGAGTGCTGGCTCCGGTGGGTTCCATTTGGAACTGAGCAGTGCAAGAGAGTCATGGCCATCAGATTTGGAGGTGGGGAGGAGTTCAGTTAGACACCTAGTTTGCAGATGACGTGACCCTCCCTTATCTGTTCCCCTCTTCGTCGCCGGTGACTAATTGGGGATAGTTTGGGTTCGATACTTCCCATTGGTGTTGGCCTCGGGGGCGCCGTCAAGGTGTTGCTTTCGGATGTGGTTGCTTGGTTCTGCGCTCCTGGTGTTCACCTCTGCCTCTTCTTGGTAAGTCATGTTCTCCTCTTCCTATCTTACCAGTTTCTTATCCTCTCCTGCCCTAGTGTTGGGCCTCACGGTGTGCAATGTGGCCACCGTGATGTGTGTTGGTCTTGTCAGGTATGGCCTGTTCTTGAGGAAAGACTGGTGGGGGGTATTGGGATACATGCTTTCAAGGAGTAGGGTGTAGGTTCGGTTACGTGGCTGGGATCTGGACTTCTCTACCTTACTTGGAGTTTTGGGTGTCCTCTTGGTTTTGTGTTCTGGTTCGGGTGTTGGCACTTGTTTTCTCTTAGTTGTTGATATTTCTTATGGTAAGAGTCTTGTGTTTCGGTTCTAGGTTAAGGCTGAGGGTTGTCTCAAGCCTAGGTTAGTTGGCTCTTGTTGGCCCTTAGTGTTCTGCTTGTTTTCGACCTTGTAATGGTTCTAAGTTTAGGCCGGGGGTTGAGGTTTTTGTCATGTTCATTATTTGGGGAAAAAGCCCTCTGTACTCCCCATTAATGGGTTGATTGTTCTGGTTTGAGGTGCCTCTGACATTCTCAGTTGTGGTTTCGGGAGGGTTAAAATCCTTGGCCCTGTTTTCTTTTCGAAAACTTGGTCCATCTATAATAATTAGCTGATCAAAATAATAATAATAATAATAATAATAATAATAATAATAATAATAATAATAATAATAATAATAGTAATAGTAATCCAAATTTTATCAATTCTTCAGATGACTATATCTTTTGATATGAATTCGATTTATTTTGTAAGATATTATGTCGGAAGAACTTAAAACTAATTTCATACAAATTTTCCGGATAAACAATGGCGAATTCCACCCCCTCACACAGCTACTATCAATCAATTATAATTTGAAGTGATATTTTTTGTCAAGTTACCAATTTAATTCATACTTAATCTCTTGTTACGTTTACGGTTCATTCACTAAGATTCGAATCCAGATATGAGTCTTAAATCTATGGACAATCCCCTAAACGACGAGTATATTTTGAAAACTAATTACTTACATGTCATGAAAAAACTTGTTATACAAAAAAGTTAAATTACTTGCATACGGTCACCTCACCTGACCAATTTAAGACCATCCACAATGGAGGCCAATCCAGAGGTCGAATCGGTGTCGAAATGAGCAAAAAAGAAAAAACTGATGTGTCGTCACCGATTTTTTCACTCCTAACGATTTTCTCTTCTCTGAGTAAGCAGATTTATAGACGTTGTTTTTCTCTCTGTCTCTCTTCTTCCTCACACCTCTCTCCTCCCTCATCGAATCTTCTTCTTGCACATATTGACTTTGGTCAGATTCGACCCATCGAATCCAACCCTTCACTACAGAATCTACTAAATCCAAACCGATTCCATTAGTGGATTGACCTCGATTGCGATGGTCTTATGCGCATATTTGTTGAGGTAGTTCACAATGATAAATTGGTCCAAGTGTTATAAGTTTGAGGCTAGGTGATCTAAATCCAAAACATGATATGGAGATGGGTGGGCATACTTGGGCTAGGCTTTTAAGCGAAGAGATGGGCCCAACAAGACGAGCTGGGCTTGCCTCGACTCAATACATCTGATGAAGAAATGAAAGAAACTGTACTGTTCACAAAAACAAAACAAAATCTTATCATTATTCAGATAATCTATTGAGAGCAGAGCATAGCAGAGGAGAGGAGAATGGAAGGGTTGCAGCAAGTAGGGCTTCCAGTACTGGGAATAGTAGCAGCTGCAGCTCTCACCTTCTATGCTGTCAGCTTCAATGAGCTCAGAGAGGTTCTTCTTCTTCCTTAATTATTTCTCAGATTTTTCTTCCTTCTATGTGTTTTCATTTTAATGATGATAATGATGATGATGATGATGATGTTAGAAATCTTTGAGAGATTACGAAGAGGATGAGGAAGGAAGCCCAGGGTACAAATCAAAAATATTGAACACTAAAGAGAAGAGAGCCATGAGAAAAGCTAAAAGGGACGCCAAATCTTAATCCACACCAATTTTCTTCTTAGTATTGTTTCACTCATTTCTCGCTTTTTTTTTTCTTATATCCATTTTCTTCCATCAAGAGAAACAAGTCTTTTCCATCTGTATTACATATTTTTATTATTTATGAATAATTTTTAATCACTATAGTTTGAACATGATTGTTTTTTATCCAATGGAGAGATTTTATTAATGTAAGAGGGTCGAAATAATCATGAGTGGAAATACTTAAAAAAGATGAGGTATAGTTTTGATGATAGTCGAAACACTGTTCCTATGGCTAAAAACCCGGAGTATACCAGAGGGAATTTAGGGGGATATTTCTTATTCCAGTTATGTTTGGCGTTGTATATTTTTACATCACTCCGTGTCTCGACTTGACCGACTATGTTGAGTCGCAACAATCAAACAAAGAGTATGTCAGGGAAAAGAGGAGAAGAGAGATCAACAGAGAACTGACTCATGTCAATCGAGATGTGCCACTTCAGTGATACCGCAAGATCATCATAATATAATTCATGATGATCCGCGAGACATTTCAGTATACCATGCGGTGTTTGAATATATTTGTTAGTCTTGACTATGTAATTTTTTTAAAATTAAGAGACATACCTCGCTGTGTTTGAACATGATTCTTAGTCTTGACTATGTAATTTTTTTTAAATTAAGAGACATACGTAATTTTTAATTTTCATTCCTTACACTAGTGTTTGCAAGTGCTTAGTGGTTTGGTTAATTTGTCACGATGTATGAGAAAATGTTCAAATTTTACACAAATAAAGTATAACAAGGATAAAAGTGCCATTTTGAAACAAATGCAACAAACAAACAAAAAAAACTAAGGGTAAATTTCATCTCACTACCCTAAAAATAGTTAAATTGCATCTCACTACCCTAAAATAGTTAAGTGGCACCTCACTACCCTAAAAATAATTTGTGGCACCTCACTACCCTAACTATGCATTTTTGTTGCAGTTAAGTACCCGCCGTCAACTTGACATCCATTTTTGGATGGAAAATAGTCATGTGTCTAGCACATGACCCTAACTTTTTTGAAAATGACAAAACTTCCCTTTTCTTTCAGCTCCCAAAAATCAGAAAAGGGGCTGAGTAAGAGAAAATGGGGGCTGAAATAAAAGGGTAATTTTGTCATTTTTAACAAAGTTAGGGTCATGTTCTAGGAACATGACCATTTTCCATCCAAAAATGAATATCAACTTGACGGCAGGTACTAAACTGCAACAAAAATGCATAGTTAGGGTAGTGAGGTGCCACAAATTATTTTTAGGATAGTGAGATGAAATTTAAGAATTTTTAGGGTAGTGGGGTGCCACTTAACTATTTTAGGGTAGTGAGATGCAATTTAACTATTTTTAGGATAGTGAGATGGAATTTACCCAAAAACTAATCCACAGTGTGGTTTGTCATACATACATAAAAAAGAATTACAATTTGTAAAAAGAGAACATCAGGGGTCCTTTTTGCAATCACCTCTTACTTCAATAAAGGTTTCTTGTGTCTTGAAATGACGGGTTCGAGTTCAGCTCATTTTTTTAAGTCTACTCATTAATTTATCATAACAAATTCAAATTGAATGTTTAACGAATTGTCCTGTGAAAACTCACTCTTACAATTCTAATTACCCATAAATGGTGACCAATTGACCAAATAAACTTTATTAACGTTAAACAGTTCATTTAGTAAACTAATGAATAGAAGAAAAAAAAGATTCATAATTTAATAAATGGTTATTTTCATCTCATTACCTTAACTATGTAGTTTTTTTCATTTCAATACTCTAACTATTTTTTGTGGCACTTCACTACCCTAGAATATATTTTTTTTCACTTTCATATCCGCCGTCAATTTATCATCCATTTTTTTTTATGAAAACACTTAAAAAAATTCATAATACCCCTCACTAACAATCAAATTTTCAAAAACATGTCATTGGGTTTCAAAATTTCTTTAAAAAATAAGTTTTTAATGTCACAAAAACGCATTCTAGGGTAGTGAGATGCTACAAAAAATGCATTCTAGGATAGTGAGGTGCCACAAAAAATAGTTAGGGTATGAAAGTGAAAAAATGCATTCTAGAGTAATGAAGTGCCACAAAAAATAGTTAGGATAGTGAGATGAAAATATCCCTTTAATAAATCATTTCTAGCAAATTAATCTCTTCAAAATGATCACGCCCTGATCAGATGAAAGGCATTCCTGCTTTTATTTCCCGGGAAAATGAGATGATACAAAACATTTAAAGATTAAAATAGAATTCCAAACAAAAGGTCTTTATTAAGAGATTTACATATATATGTCTTCTAAATCACAACACCGAAATGGTTGCGCTTTACAGGAAGGCCGAAGCATGATTTATCGCCATCATCTGTTACCGAAATGTACTTGCTTCTCTACTGCTGCTGAGACTTGAGTTCTTTCACCCTCTCCTCAGTAGCTTTTAGTGAGTTCCCATAGATCCTTATTATCTGCCATTCATACCAAATCCAACCTTTCATTACCATTTCACTTTACCCTAGATGAATCCGGATTTTGGCTCAAATCGATGGACAAATTAGCCCGGCGAAATAGCCTGGGCGAATCGCCCAGGGTTAGCAAAAGCCAAAGGGCTACTTTTGTTCGATAAATCCCCGTGCACCAAATGTCCACTTCTTAAAAAAGACCCTGAGGTTTTTATTTTCGACAAGCCCTATTCTTTGATAATCGCAAAAAGAACTTGTCTTTTAGTTGCGGTTTGTGTAAATTTGTTTCAAAATGACGATTTCACCCTGGGAAATTTAAACTTACAAAACAATAATTAAAGAACAAAAAATCCAACTTTTTATATCCCTTAAAATTTCTTATTGTTTGTACGGTACAAAGAGGAAGAAAATTAAGGATATGAAAATTGGATTATTTTTGTTTACTTATTATTCTTCAAATGTAAATTGTAAGGGTAAAATCGTCATTTTCATACAAATTACAACAGAAAGACATGTTCAGTGAATTTATTTTACAATTATCAAAAAAGGGGCTAGAAGTTGCAAAAAATGAATACCAAGTGCTTTCTTACAATTATCCCCAAAAATATATTTGTATGTTACCTCATCAACTTCGTCGGGGGAGATGATAAGCGGAGGCGACATCATTATGCCATCACCTGCAACACGTACTAGCATGCCCTGCTTCTCACACTGAGCCCCAAAAAATGCTCCTACCCCTGCAAATCCACAATCATCAAGAAGCGCCATAAGATGGGGAAAGAGATCTCATAACACCATGCTCAGATCAACATGCTTAAATTCAATTATATACATAACCTTAGACTTTTTGAGTTGAACTTGACAATACACTAACGAATTCATTGTGAAATATGATTAAATGGCTCAGTTAATTTTAACTTTAAGTAAGAAGGAACTTGCCCCATTCAGGAGGAAATGGATCATTGGGTGACTTGTTGTTTGCAAATTCTGTACCAAGGATCAAACCGGTTCCTCGTATCTGCAGCACAATATGAGTAATCGAAACCAAATGCCTCATTGCTGAGTTATGTCTAGGGATAATTGTAAAAAAAGTACCCAGAGGTATTCATTTTTTGCAACTTGTAGTCCTCTTCTTTGATAATTGCAAAAATATCCTGAACTTGTCTCTTTGTTGCAATTTGTATGTAAATGACAATTCCACCCTCACAATTAATATTTTAAAAATAACAAGTAAAAAACAAAATTTCCAAATTTTCATATCCCTTAATTGTTTTCCTTAATACAAAGAGTACGAAATTGAAGGGATATGAAAATTTAGATTTTTCGTTCTTTACCTATTATTTTTTAAATTAAAATTTTCATGGGTAAAATTGACATTTTGAAACAAATTTATACAAAGTGCAACAAAAAGACAAGTTCAGGGCACTTTTTTGCAATTATAAAAAAAGAGGGCTATAAGTTGCAAAAAGTGAATATATCAAGGTATTTTTTTTTTTTTGCAATTATCCCTTATTTCTAATAAGCCATCACAACTGAAGTAATTCATATATTTACCTCTCCAATAATGGGGCTTTTAGAGAAGGCTTTAAGACCATCTTGAAACCTTGGAGCAATGTTCTTTACTTGTTCAGGAATGTTTCTTTCCCTACATACAGATTAGCAAGATCTAGTTCACCAATACTTTTGGATCATAAGCAACATGTTAAAGCACTATTATTACAAATGACTTGCATCGAGTGAGGGATGGGATTAACAAAATGTTTGTAAGGGAATGAAAAAGAGAAACATACTTGTAGATCTTGATAGCTTCTAATGCAACTGCACATGCTACGGGGTGTCCAGAATAAGTGAATCCATGCGAAAAATTACCTGCAACAGAGATAATCATGACAAAAACCGGGAAATGATCAAAGAAAGAGACGCTTTGCTGGCACAATAAACATACCAAGAGCATTGCTTTGAGAGTTTATAACTTCTGCAACTTCAGGACTCATCATAATAGCTCCTATTGGTATATACGCAGAAGAGAGTGCCTGACACCCAATTTCATGCAATATTGAAGAGTTAGCATTTGCCTACTTGGATGCAACTTCTTTAACTAAAGCTCTCGATATTACTGAAGTGTACCTTAGCTAGAGATACAAGGTCTGGCTTTATACCATATTTGTCACACCCATACATTGTCCCAAGTCTCCCAAATGCACAGATTACCTAAGATGCACAGAAAGTGAGGAGGCAAACTCAAACTTGGGAAAAGAAAATGGTATTAAAAAGTTGGAAGAATGTGTAGGACAGAGATGCCAAATACCTCATCAGCAATAAAAAGAATGTCATATTTTTTTATAACAGCTTGAACCTGCATTTAATATGTACCAACATAGAGCATTAGTAAGCAACTAGAGCTATAAATAGCAAAGACCAAGTTGATATAATGAACTAAGGAAAAAAGCAAGCTGAAGCAAATATACATGAAAATGAACTAGAATTGCATCGATACAAGGTTCACATCTTACTGAAAGCTTTTAACTATAACACACCTTATCGAAATAACCTGCAGGAGGAGGTATCACACCTCCTGCCCCCATGACAGGCTCAGCTATGAACGCAGCAATCTAAAACGAACAGCCGTATGAAATCAGAGACAAAAAAAAAATATTCATTTGAGCAGTAGAATGATTTTTGATATGGGTTTATCGTAATATTTAATCTGATTACCGTCTCAGGTCCCTCTTTTAGGATAAGATCCTCCAAGTTCTTGGCTAACCTCGTTGAGAACTCCTCCTCGGTCTCCCCTGACAAAGATATTAGCATGTCAGTCGTTTTATAAATGTTGACAAATAACGTGAATAGAAAGGTCGTCCATATAGCAACCTGGAAGATGATAGCGCCAGTAGTGAGGGCAGTCTGTATGCAATACAAATGGAGCAGGCAGATCGAACTTTTGATGCAAAGCTGGAAGGCTGCAATACAGAATATTAGTGAGATACAAATTTATATATGAAGCACGACAATAACATTTCAGAGAAAAAATTGTCAAGTTAAATCCTACCCAGTAAGACTGGCTGATATTAAGGTTGAGCCATGGTACCTGTCATAATACAAAGGTAATTTAACAAAACCTTCAACACAGGATAAAGAAAATAGAACCAGTTGAGGGACCGCGCATACGCTTTTGATCGAGCAATGAACTTTTTCTTATTTGGTCTCCCAAGCGCGTTATTATAATACCAAACCAGCTTCACCTACAAATAGTAGTTTTGGGGAAAAACAAATGTCAAGATTTTTTCTGTTGTTACTACTCATAAAAATGATGGATATGAACAGAAATTTTGAATTTTATCAATGAATCTGTATGAAAAATATTGAACAAATTCATACATCAACTTTATTATATGTGTCCAATTTTCCTGACTTTCACTCAGAAAATGTTACAGCTTGTTTGAAAAGAATATCACCATTTGTATGTCTTAAAGAATATGGATGCATGGTTATGATGTGCATGAAAATAGGGTAATCTGCTCCTAAGAAAGATTCAAAGATAATAAGCACACATGATACCAACTCTTATTTCATCTGAAATAACTTGAATCACATAAATCCATTTGATGCAATTTTAAATGATCTTCAAAATCTTTTTGAAGAGATTTCTGGAAAGCTATATAAACAAACCTGGGTATCATTGGCTTCGGATCCACTGTTTGTAAAGAAAACTTTTTCCATTCTTCTAGCTGTAAATGTTTGTAGAAGTTCCTTTGCAAGATCCTGGAACACGAAAGGTATGTTCATGATGATCAAGAATCAAGTTTCCAAGGTGGAGTAGTTAGACTCAAACGATGAAAAGTTCTCTGAAGTTTATAAATTAGAATGTTAACTAAAATGGAGTTATGTTATGAATACCAAAGAAGGTTTTGTAGTACGATTCCAAAATGAATGGTAAAATGGCAAAGTCTTCAGTTGTTCAGCTGCAGCATAAACAAGTCTGGGTTCATTTCCACCTGCAAATTTAAACAATATATGTAAGCAACCGAACCTCAACATTTATTCAACTGAAGTGTTTTCAAACACAAATATTCATATATAAAAGTACATAGCACAGGACACATACATATGAGTTATTGAAATCTACAACTTTGTAATGACTAATATATACCTAAGGCTGTGCACCATAGACCAGCAAGAGTATCGATATACTTCTTCCCATTGGTGTCGTAAACATAGACGCCCTAAATCCAATAATAGTAAGTTATAAGATTGAATCACAAGCCATCCATAACTATGATTAGATTAAGTTTTAACATGCCTCGGACTTTTCTATGATCAGCGGGTGCACATCATTACTCTGCCACCCAGCTGTGAAAGGTGCCAGCATATCATGCCCTTTAAACCTGAGATAATACAAGAAAATATTAATGCATAAGCCAGGGCAAAATCCTCGGGAAGACATTAAGGTAAATGTTCTCTAATAGATATAAGTACCCTTGAGAATCAGCTGCCTTTCCGGGGCTGTACCATCTTTCTTGTAAGGGAATCTGACGGAGATGGTCTTGTGAGCTCCCTGAAGCCGCAGCTTGTCTTGCATATGAACAAATCTGCAAACAAAAATCAAAAGGCAACACCAAAATGGAAGGAAGAGAAACATCAGAAGGTAATGATGGTCAGAATTGAAATGCAGCAGGGCCATTAGACCCGAAATTCTGGTTGACTTAGATGTAAAATTCTTGTCCATTTCGCAGCACACATGAAAATGCTAAAAAACACGAATCAACAGCTATTACAATCAGCTACAATATGATCAGCTATACTCAGGAATCAGGATTATGATAATTATCCAAATCATAGATAAACAATTGAATTGTGCCTACAAAATTAATCTAATAAACATGAGACCTGACAAGTGACAAATTCATCTCAGCCAAGCAAATCAGTTGCAACAGACATTAAAGAGCCTCTGATTAACACTATAGCATTGATTTCCAAACAAATTGAACCACAAACACATCACTCTCTCATCCATTATTTTCTTACCATAGCCGACATCCAAACACAAAATCGAAAAGCAAAAAAAATCACATAGAATAAAAAACAATATATAATGAAAAATCTATTGTTTCGATACCATTACCGATGAACAGATGCACATAATCATATGCTACAGTACGGCTCATAACGGTAAAATAACTTGCAAACGGAATGAATAGTCAAATATCAATCAATCTGAGAAAGCAAACCAACACCAGATTCAAATTGAACCTGTTCCTCAACATTTTCTAGGCAACCAAACAGAAAGATACCGATCATAAACAGAGAAAGCAACAACAACACGACACCAAAAACGGAAGCAATCGAGATAGAATGTCGGTGAGATTAGGAGTGAACGGATTCGATACCCGTGCTCGGAGATTGGATCGGAGAAGGAGACGATTGGTTGCCATTTCCACGGACAGAGCTCAATTTTCTTTCTCGCCAACCGATGCAGAGAGGGAGAGATGAAGCTCGTTTTCGTGGCTTTGCTCTTACTTTATTAGATTTTATTATTATTACTGATTACGCAATTAATTAGCCTCAGAGTAACGACGAATTGTACGGGGCCCAGTGGTCAACTTGTTACAAGCCTTTTACCATATTATGTTATTATCCATAGAAATAGGATTGCCAAGAGTTATTACACAATTTGCCAATTTAATTTGGGAGCAATTACTTGGATGAAATTAGTTTGAGTTGATCATTGATTTACTAAGGTAATTAATGTGTTAGTATTTAATTCTTCTAAAATAAGTTAGATTGAAATATGAAAACAATTTGCCAATTTAATTTAGGAGATATTACTCGGATGAAATTAGTTTGAGTTGAGCATTGATTTACTAATGTAATTAATGTGTTAGTATTTAATTCTTCTAAAATAAGTTAGATTGAAATATGAAAACGGTTTAGGGTGGGGCGTCCTAGGGCTTGGGACCTAGCATGTCATCGCCGAGAATGCTTCAGTGTTCTGATTGCTTTAGCGGGCGATTTCATGGTGACTGGTGGATGGGGTCAAGGGGTGGAGGTGCGACTCACACGAAAGAGTTCGAGGACCCCACTCTCCCAAGTTGTCTACAATGGTACAAACTCTGTCCATCTCCGACGATGTTTCGTCTATAAACGACCGCCCTTTCCTCAAACTGATTCCTCCATAACGTTTTTGGAGCTCGAGAACAATGATTTCGCCTACGTCTGCCACATTATTTATGACATCATGGGTCGTCGCAAGCTGAGCCCCTACCGGACACACGGTTAAAGGCGTCCCTCACGGTCTTTCTGGCAATTGGGGTTGTGCGTGGTCTTGACGATATTGTCTGTGGAGTGAGGTCGATCGATGTTAAGGATGTGGCGGCTAGAGTTGTGAGTAGTGATGATGGAATCATGAGTGGAATACGATTGATCGTTGTCAAGGACACGGTGAATGGGGTTGTGCACGATGCTGGCATAACCACGAAGTCAGAGGACGCTACAAAGTCCGATGGGGCATAGAGAATACCTACGAGGGACGATAAGCACCCTCGCCTTTCTCAATAAGTAATCGGGGATCGATGGGGGTCCGCGGGTACTCCCCCCTCATCGACCTTACATTCTCCTACTAGATCGGGAACTTGCAATTTTACGTTTCTAAAATAGGAGGATGGGCTTGAGCTAGCGAACCCTCCCTAAGCAAGTCCTTGAAGCCTCGGATGACTAACATTTCTTCTGGCAGGGCTGCTTACCAGCCCTCGCCTGATCTTCACGAGGTTCCCCCTGTTGGGTCTCGAGGTAAGGTTGGAGATGAACCAACTCGCAGCGGAAAATCAATGAAAACCAAGAGACGATTAAAACCATGAAACAACTAACAAAGAATGGATTCACAAGAGAAAATTTCAGCACTAGTTCTTACTAAAACAAGAACACCGGGTAACGAATGATTGGCTTGAGTCTCCAAGACGCCTACGTATCCACATGGGAATCAAAGCCACGTAGTTCTTCTCTTTGAGGACTCAAGAACACAAAAATGGAGGAGGAAACTAGCCAAACCCGAAATGGCCATGGAAGAGGGAGAGAAAATGTGTTTCCTATTCTTGTCTTGTGTTTGTTATGTTGAGAAAAGATGACTTAAACATAACAAAACCCATACTTGTCCAACTAAAGGCATGGGACAAGTATGGTGTCAAGTAAGGTGTAAATAGGACAAAGTATGGCAAGACAAGATTGGGTTAGGTGGTGAATCACCAACACCTTAATCCTTGTCTTGCTTACTTAGTACTAATTAATCAAGACTTGATTAATTAGTTCCATGGGCCTTGGTTGCATGGGCCTTTCATGGGCCTCTTGGAACATGGCCCGTGACCATTTCCAACGAGGTCCCGTGATTCGCTCATCGCCTCCATGCCTTCCATACCGGAAATGTCCAACATTATCCGACGCGATCAATCCCAAGACTCCAAGCCTTGTCTCGATCCGTAAAGTCCTATTCACTTACGGGCACATGACCCAAAACCCAGTTTTGGTCATGTCCCGAGACAACTCCCTTTTGGCCATTCTCCATAAATGTGTCAATGAGTTTCATCCTCCGGTGTGACCCTTAGGTTTATGCATGTCAATAGATCAACGTAAAATCTCATTTTACTTGATCCTATTTAAGTGGCAACTAACGAGACTTTAGTATTGCCTGACACTACATAACGAATCGACCCTGTCGATTCTAACCTTTCCGTCGTCCCTGTCATTATCCTTTTATCTCCGATATCCTGATTGAGATAAGGCATAGAGCCGTCATCCTTATTATTCTCAATCACCGTTCCTTGATATGTGAGATGACTGAAGATATGATACCCAGTATCATGTGCATGGCCATGCTATTCTTCCAGTCACTCTCGATCAAGTGGCCGAGAATCGATATCTTTCTCATACCTTAGTATGAGGGATAAATCCCTTAGCCGTCTTTCGTGTCACTCATGTAGCCCATCCCCAAGCCAATCCTGGCCGTTATGGAAGCCCTGTTACGGACAACATTAGGCTCAGGTCAAACTCAGTTGTTGACTACATAGCGATCACAAAGACTCCTTGGTCTAAGGATACATGACAAGCTACAACACTGAATATGTTCATGACTTAATCTATGGCACATATTCAGGGCGGGTCGTCCAATATCATGTCCCACATGATATCTATGATCAGACTCCGGAATCCCATTCCAATGACTAACAGAACGTAAGCCATAAAGAGCCATCTTTCATACTAGTCGCTTCTAGTGAAGCTTTGTTGACTAGGGACCCATCGAGTGTGATCTATCTCGATCTATGGTTCTATTCGCATGGTGGGCATAGATCAGAGCACACATCGATATATTACTCCAACACATAAGTAATATAAAGCCGCTTTAATTTTATTGCTAACGATGATATATACATTTGGACATTTAGGATTGAACTACGGGCACTAAGACTAACAATCTCCCACTTGCCCTAGTTCCAATCTAAACTCCAATATGTCCCCATCGACTTTACATGTCTAACATGTTCAGGCAGTGACACTGCCTTAGTCAAAGGGTTGGCTATGTTATCATCTATTGCAATATCGGTTATCTTCACTTCACCTCAGTTCAGTATTTAGCTGATGAGGTGGATACGCCGCAGTACATGTTTGGATTTTTTATGCGATCTAGGCTTTTAGCTTGCGCAATGGCCCTTGTGTTGTCGCAAAATGGATTCACCGGACTGGATGGGTTTTTAATTACACCCAGCCCTGCCATGAATTTCCAAATCCACATAGCCTCTTTAGCTGCCTCTGCAGCATCCATGTACTTGGCCTCTGTCGTAGATTCGGCAATGGTATCTTGCTTTACGCTTTCCCAGCTAAAGCTCTGCCATTCAGCGTAAACACATATCCTGATTGACTTCTAAAGTCATCTGGATTTGTCTTGGAAAACTAGCGTCTACTCATCCTTCGACGACTAGTTCAGCATCATCTTTCCCCCGGGTTAGAATGATGTCTACTGGTACAACATAAGGCTTACGAGACGTCTGGTCTCATACATGTCATGGCATATATGATCGATCCTGCCCCCAGGCGCATAGGATTCTCATCATCCTTTTCAGCTCATCAGGTGTCTTAGGACACTAAGTCTTGCTGAGATGAATGCCATGACTAGTGGGTAAGAGTCCTTTCTTTGAATCGAGCATTAAGAACCTACTCAATGCCTTGTTCACATAGGTTCCCTGACTTAAATCCAAGACCCTCTTGGTGCGATCTCTACATATCTTAATCCTTAAGATATGAGAAGCATCGCCTAAGTCCTTTATTGAAAAACACTTCCTCAACCAAGCTTTAGTCTCATGAAAGGTTGGGATGTCGTTTTCAATGAGAACCAGAAAGGTAATATTGCTCCCACTAGCCTTCTTATAAACGCAAGATTCATCCTCGTTCTTGATTAAGCCAAATCCAATTACAGCTTCATCAAAACGAAGGATCCAACTCCGAGAAGTTCGTTTCAATCCATAAATGGATTTCAACAACTTATAAATCTTTCCTTTATTCTTCGGATCGTCAAAACCTTTGGGCCGAGACATACAAACGTACTCAGTCAAATTTCCATTTAGGAAAGCGGTTTTGACATCCACTTGCCATATCTCGTAATTATGATACGCAGTTATGTCAAGAAGAATTTGGATCGATTTTGACCATAGCCACTAAGGAGAAGGTTTCCTCATAGTCAATCCATTGGATCTGCCTATAACCTTTCGCCACTAGTTGAGCTTTGTAGGTCAGAGGGTTGCCGTCCATGTCCATCTTCACCTTGAAGATCCATTTGCATCCTATGGTCCTCACACCATTGATGGGATCAACCGGTTCCCAGACTCGGTTGTCCGACATGGATTGCATTTCCTCCCTCATGGCTCCCAGCCATAACTCGGAGTTGGGCCCATCCACGACTTCCTGAAAGGTGGCTGGATCATCGTGATCCACCATGACTTCATTGTCACCTCCGGATACCATATCTTGGAGGTGGAAGATTGATCCTTTCAAATCGCCTTGGACCTTCCGGAATTGTAACAGGAATTGGTTCTTACTCTACGACAATCTCTGGCTCCTTTCTACTGGGTTGCCAATTGGTTTAGACAGATCTGTACCATCCTGAATTTCTTCGAGATGCACAGTCCTCCCAATGACGTCTTTGGAAACAAAACTTCTTTTCCATAAAGACCCCACCCCAAGCGACGAACACCATGTTCTCACTGGGATTGTAGAAATAGTATCCCCTTGTTGCTTTGGGATACCACACGAAGGTGCATATCTCAGATCTTGGTTCGAGCTTAGTCGAAACCAAATGTTTCACATAAGCCTCGCAACCACAAATCTTTAGGAAGGACAAAGCGGGCATCATCCCGTACCATTTTTAAAATGGTGTCCCTTCCACACCATTCGTCGAAGCCCGATTCACTATGAATGCGGTCGTCTCTAGAGCAAAACCCCTAAAAGAGATTGGGAGATCAGTCCAACTAATCATGGAACAGACCATTGTCTAACAATGTCCGATTTCTCCGTTTGGCTACACCTTTCAACTACAGTGACCTAGGAGGAGTCCATTCCGAAAGGATCCCATTCTCTTTTAGATGATCTAATAACTCTGTGGTCAAGTATTTTCCACCTCGATCCAATCGAAGTGCCTTAATACCTTTGTCGAGCTGGTTTTCTACTATAGTCTTAAACTCTTTGAATTTATCAAAAGCTTCAGACTTATGTCTCACCGAAGAGACATAACCATATTTACTGTAATCATCAGTAAATGTGATAAAGTAGTTAAAACCCCTCCTAGCAAGTGAACTTATTGGTCTACACACATTCGAGTGTATCAGCCCCAATAATTCACCCGCCCTTTCATCGCGATCGATAAAGGGCACTTTAGTCATTTTGCCCATCAAACAAACCTTGCACCTATCGATCGAATGGAATTCGAATGAACCTGAAAGCCCGCACTTCTGAAGTGCTGATAGGCGCTTCTTGTTTATGCGACCCAAATGACAGTACCATAACAGAGTTAGGTTTAAATCGTTGGATTTAGACCTCTTGGTATTAACGGAATATATAGAACTTGAGGCATTGTTACCCATATCTAATATGTACAATCCTCCAACCATGTCAGTACTGGTATAAAACATATCATTGCATAGAACATTGAAAACTCCATTTCCAATATTAACATTATATCCTTCCTTGTCAAACACGGATACAGATATAATATTCCTACTAAAAGTAGGTATGCAATATACATTATACAATACTAAGACAAGGCCTCTTGGCAAAGCAAGACTCATGGATCCTACAGTAGTTCCCACAACTCTGAGGTCCATTTCGTGCTTTCCAAATCTCTCCTACTTTCAGCCACCATATATTAGTGCATGTGTGAGATTCAGTCATGGTATCTAATACCCATGAATCTTTGGAAGTAGAGAGATGTAGCTCTATAGAGTTAATACCGAATGAAGGCACGATCCCACCGCCCTTCCTTAGATCATCCAGGTTTCCTGATGAAGGCGCAGTCCTACTGCCCTTCTTCAGATCATCCAGGCTATTTGATGAAGACGCAGTCCCACTGCCCTTCTTCAGATTAGCCGTGAACTTCCTGTAATCCCGGTTCCAATGACCAGGTTGTTGGCAGTAGAAGCAGACATTCTTAGGTGTCTCATCTTTCCTGCCAAGTGCGCATGGGCCCAGCCCTTGCCACTTCCAATTCCCTTGTTGACCATCAGAATATCCTTGGATCCCAGATCCCTGAGATATTCTTCTCAGCAGCTGATGACACTTCATGTAACTCTGATATGGTCTTAGAGACAGCCTTGTCAAGGACATATTCTTTGCGTTCAGACTTGAGGACTATCCTCAAAATTCTGTACCAGTCCAAATAGTTTGTCCCATTTAGCTTGACCCTGTCAAGAATGGTTTTTAATGACAAACTATTAATGTTCGCTGAATTTGCCATTTGATCTACAACAGATAAAATTCAATCAGTAAACTGAATAAATTTTATGAAGATCAAGCTTAAACACCAACAATCAATTCTAAACCTTTAGAATCTGAAACCAAGATCCTTGATTCACTCGATTAAGCTGAACTAATGCTCACCACTTAATCGAGCTATGTAGGTAGGACTCCATCCAATCACATCCAATGTGACTCTTGGCTAGGGTATGTACTTATGTACACGACTTACCCTATCTGTTACCCTAGCTCAACCTCAGGCCGAGAATCGTAGTCGGGTCCACCAATTTTCAACTATGGCTCGTCACTATGTAGGTGCTCCGCTAATGCGCACGACACCCACATATGTCGTCCAAACCTACTACCCCATGGATGCTCCGCTAATGCGCACGACACCCATAGGACGGGGAGGTAGTAAGGTGTTGATGATTGGGAGGTATCGGACATGACCCGCTTTTACTTGTCCAGTTGTGTTCAAAACTTTGGCACATCCTAGATGCGATGAGCACATCAACTACATTCCAAATGCAATGATGCCTCAAATTACATCCAATGTAATTCTTCCTTTGAACCCTTCAACTACATCCAATGCAATGACGGTTCTAAGGGTTCACACACAAGGATTAAAATTCCAATTTTATCTTTGCATGTGAGGTGATATGCTCGGTAAATAAAGTTAAGCATGCAATTCTAAAACACATAGAATTAATCATGCATAAACTAAACCAAGCATAAAGCGATAAATGTGCACATAATAGCCCCCTAAACTAACTCCCACTAGCTTCTTGGGCTCCACCGACTCCAAGCCGATGCCAACACCCGAAAAGCCACCAAATGACCTTTTCGCCCTTTCTTCGTCTTGAGTAAAATATTACAATTTAATACACGACTCGCAGGTCGGGAATAAATAAATATTACAAACAAGTGGTTCGACGACCACACCTTGAAAGAATAATTACACGTTAACTCTAACGGCTCGCAGGCCGTGAAAAGCGATAAATAATTAAATTGAGCTCGGGGCTATTATGTACACCATGCCAACATCACATCACACATCGTGTTATCAAACAAGCATGTTATCAAACATCATGTGATTTTCCGGTTTTAAGTAATAGCCAAGTTTCGAAATTTTTTGATGCTCGGTTTATCGAAACCGTTCAAAAATGAAACTTTTGAACATTTGATCTTCGAGTTCATCATGACGGTTCCAAACTCATCATAACTAACAAAACGGTTTAGCCTTGGCATATCAACCATCCAATGGTCATGCTTGGCCTAGCTCCGTCCAACGGAGCCCCGTTCGGTCCCGGTTTCGGCTCCCCGAGAGTCCCGCTCCCGAGACCCAAAAATCAAATTTTTTTCAAAATTTCCAGATTTGAAATAATTTTCAAAAATTCATTTTACATGCATTAAATCCATAAACAATAATTTAAAACATGTTATCAAACAATTTAGCAAAACAACATGCCAAAAACGAAACTTTCAAGCAAAACCGAAACTTTGAACACCGTCTTGTGAATCCCGAAGGTAGCACGGCTCTGATACCACTGTTGGGTCTCGAGGTAAGGTTGGAGATGAACCAACTCGCAGCGGAAAATCAATGAAAACCAAGAGACGATTAAAACCATGAAACAACTAACAAAGAATGGATTCACAAGAGAAAATTTCAGCACTAGTTCTTACCAAAACAAGAACACCGGGTAACGAATGATTGACTTGAGTCTCCAAGACGCCTACGTATCCACATGGGAATCAAAGCCACGTAGTTCTTCTCTTTGAGGACTCAAGAACACAAAAATGGAGGAGGAAACTAGCCAAACCCGAAATGGCCATGGAAGAGGGAGAGAAAATGTGTTTCCTATTCTTGTCTTGTGTTTGTTATGTTGAAAAAAGATGACTTAAACATAACAAAACCCATACTTGTCCAACTAAAGGCATGGGACAAGTATGGTGTCAAGTAAGGTGTAAATAGGACAAAGTATGGCAAGACAAGATTGGGTTAGGTGGTGAATCACCAACACCTTAATCCTTGTCTTGCTTACTTAGTACTAATTAATCAAGACTTGATTAATTAGTTCCATGGGCCTTGGTTGCATGGGCCTTTCATGGGCCTCTTGGAACATGGCCCGTGACCATTTCCAACGAGGTCCCGTGATTCGCTCATCGCCTCCATGCCTTCCATACCAGAAATGTACAACATTATCCGACGCGATCAATCCCAAGACTCCAAGCCTTGTCTCGATCCGTAAAGTCCTATTCACTTACGGGCACATGACCCAAAACCCAGTTTTGGTCATGTCCCGAGACAACTCCCTTTTGGCCATTCTCCATAAATGTGTCAATGAGTTTCATCCTCCGGTATGACCCTTAGGTTTATGCATGTCAATAGATCAACGTAAAATCCCATTTTACTTGATCCTATTTAAGTGGCAACTAACGAGACTTTAGTATTGCCTGACACTACATAACGAATCGACCCTGTCGATTCTAACCTTTCTGTCGTCCCTGTCATTATCCTTTTATCTCTGATATCCTGATTGAGATAAGGCATAGAGCCGTCATCCTTATTATTCTCAATCACCGTTCCTTGATATGTGAGATGACTGAAGATATGATACCCAGTATCATGTGCATGGCCATGCTATTCTTCCAGTCACTCTCGATCAAGTGGCCGAGAACCGATATCTTTCCCATACCTTAGTATGAGGGATAAATCCCTTAGCCGTCTTTCGTGTCACTCATGTAGCCCATCCCCAAGCCAATCCTGGCCGTTATGGAAGCCCTGTTACGGACAACGTTAGGCTCAGGTCAAACTCAGTTGTTGACTACATAGCGATCACAAAGACTCCTTGGTCTAAGGATACATGACAAGCTACAACACTGAATATGTTCATGACTTAATCTATGGCACATATTCAGGGCGGGTCGTCCAATATCATGTCCCACATGATATCTATGATCAGACTCCAGAATCCCATTCCAATGACTAACAGAACGTAAGCCATAAAGAGCCATCTTTCATACTAGTCGCTTCTAGTGAAGCTTTGTTGACTAGGGACCCATCGAGTGTGATCTATCTCGATCTATGGTTCAATTCGCATGGTGGGCATAGATCAGAGCACACATCGATATATTACTCCAACACATAAGTAATATAAAGCCGCTTTAATTTTATTGCTAACGATGATATATACATTTGGACATTTAGGATTGAACTACGGGCACTAAGACTAACACCCCCTATAGATTCTCTCTTCTTTCCAAGCATGATAGATGGGACAATCCATGAAGGACTAGCAGACCTATTCCTTGAGTTATGGCCCTCCTTCAGAGCCAGTGCCCCGTTCGTCCTGAGCCCCACCTTCCCTACCTAGAGGTTGGGTAGAGTGTTTGAGGTTACGATTGGTCCCCTTCCTCGAGGTGAAAAGGCCTTAGGTAGAGTGTTCGAGGTCAATGAGGACTCAATGGTCATGTTTAAACCGTCCCTCATCCGTGGCATAGGACTTATCAAGCTTGTATGGTTTGAACTCTAGGAGGGAATCATAAAACCTGGGTATCCTCGACATCTCCTAATCACAACCTCGGAACACATGACCGATTCGACCGCAGTTGTAGCAGAACGTGGAGAGCCTATCATAGGTTAGGGTGACCCTAATCGGTTTCCAGGAATTCTTGAAACCTCGTGACCATTGTCCATCGCAAGGGACGGTGGAGATCCATCCAGAATCAAACTTTAACAGTCCCTCCCCAGCACAAGCCCCAATGGTCACACAGGACATCCACGCACTCCCTTAACGTGGATCTAATGAATTCCCCAGTAGGCTTTTTTTTAAACCGATGGTGGGAGACCCCTTACATGCACCCATAGTTGGATACGATCTAGTTTGGGGAGATCCCTAGCCATCAGGTGCACTATCTCCCTAGCATCAATGGGTATCCATTGAAGCACCAAGGTTCATTGCTACGAACCTAAGCCCTAGCCTCTTGAGATTCAAAGTAGAATTCGTAGGCCCCTGGTTCCAAATCCTTCACCACTAATCCCGAAGCCGAACATCACCACACTCTCGTAATCATCTTGATCATGAAGTCCTTTTGGGGTGGCTTTGGTGCCAACAACCTGCCCACCCATGGGCGGCTAGTCAGCCGGAGGCAGCGATACCAACGATAGTGTAGAATGAGAGGCTTTAGGGGTTCTCTTCACTGGTCACAGAAGAGGGAGGGGATGTGGCGATCTATATTTGTGGAGTGATCGACAACACGAGAATCGAGGTGTCAAAGAAGATCGACATCGACAGGTGACTAGGGCTAGAAACCTCTAGAAAGGTTAGGGCACACAAGAGCCTGGGGTTTATCGTCTACCTTTTTTTTTTAATTATTCTTAGAGTTCCAATCTTTGTATTGAATCGGGGGTATTAGAGTTGGATTTTCCTTGTAACAAAATCAAATTGAATAAGTTGCGATTTTAAGATTCAGCTTTAAATTTTAATAAATTGAGTTCACTCAAATCTTCAGAACATACAAGTACAAATTACCTAAAATCACTTACTAGTTGTTTAAATTTATTTAAATAAAATATTCTTTCAGTTTTTATTAAATCATATGATGAAAAACAAGCTAAATCGAGTCAAACTATGTATTTCAAAACAAACTCAACTCTAAGTGTATCAGTTGATACATATTGAAACAATAATTCAAGTTATCCAAACCATATTATAATGACTTTAGATTCGATTGGTCTGTATAAACTCATACATTTAACCTTCCATAATGATAATTAATATTAAATCAATTGAATTTAAAAAAACCGAGCTAATAATAGTTTTACCTTCTAATTAAACCCAAAAATGTCTCATCTTTCATTTCATATTTTGAAAGTTATATGTTAAAGAATAGTTTAATGAAAGCGTTATCTAGAAGATAACTTTTAAAGATATATTTTTTCATTACATGTTTATTTGAAAATTATACTTAAATCGAAAATGGATTTATATTGAAGAGTCAACGAAAGCGTGCCAAATAATAAGTAGGTGTCGGAAGGGCCACTATGTGTACGTGACTTGGAGAGATAGAGACCGAAACGACTCTCTTTGCTCCTACCTATAACATTAATATATTCATCTCTCATTAATATATTATTATTTCATTTTGAGGTTCATTGCTATACTATGAATCATTTGAGCATGTATAGTGAAAGATCAAATATGAAAATCATGATGAGCGAAACATACGGTGATTGAGATGAATTGTGAAGTGCGTTCCTAAATTAAAAATTACAGTGTGAGAATCATGATTTACAGAAATGTTGAATTTTTATTTATTTTCTCGATTCGAAAAGTAAATCAATGTCTTTTTTTACAATCAAAGACATTAAATAAATTATTTAGAACAATACGAATCTAATAACTATAAGTTTATAAATTTTGGACACCATTTATACAAAGTCGTATTTTTTAAAGATCATATGGTTTGTTTCGGTTGGTGGCCGCGACTCGCGAATCTCAAAACAGAAGTTACGCTTTAATACTCTAATAATATATGAATGTGTTATCGTATCAATTTATTTTGACGTTCGAGTTTAATGATAAAAATGTCCGACAAAAATTAAAAGTCTTCAAAAGCTTGTTTATAGAATTAGAAATTTTAAACTAAGACATTTTTACCCCTTGTGTACTCGAAAGAGCCGGGAACAAAAAAGGTTCCAGCAAAGATGGAGTGGGACTAGTAGCTCAGAATATTAGAGCACATGGGCTGCTTTACAAATTACAATAAACTAGTGACCACCATAAAATAATGTACCAACACTTCCAAAATTAAATACTTAGTATAAAAATGAAACAAAAAAACAACTAAATATTTTAAATACTAAATACAAACTATAAAATGTTTTTGATAAAAGGTCAATTCAAACAAAAACAATCATTCAGAACAAAATGTGAACTACTATTTCAGGAAATGACCAATTCTTACACACGACAATCCACATCAGCAAAACAACCATAAACGGCCAAGTTTTAATCATCAATGCAAGCTTAATTAGTGGTACTTATCCGGAATTAACTTAAAATTCAAGAGCTCTCAATCAGTTTACAAAAAAAAATCTAAAAAAAGATAAAAAGTTACCTCATTTACATGCTTGAGTGGAAGTGTTAACAAAGCGTCAAATCTGAAAATCCAAGCGTGACAACAATTCTCGGTCCATCAATGTCGACCCAATCTCGGCACCGGCACGGGCTGCCACTTCAGCTCCGGCCGCAAACCCTGGTTACTTGCATGACAAGATTCTTCGAGGGCATCATATCAACAGTTACATTACCTCCAACCCGAGCCAGACAACGGGTTATGCTCAGACCCGCCCGGAGCAAAAACAGGAAGCTGGTTCGAGCCTGAATCTCTCCGGAACCTAGACTCCCGGGGAAGGTTCAGCCATGTCCTTTCCAGTCCCGAGCCCATGCCTAAACCCGAACCCCTTTCGTTTCTCACACCGTCCCTCTCCCTCTCCCTTGCCGGGCCACTCAACAGTGGGCCCCCGAAGAATATAGAATCTCCTGTGTACATCAACTTCTCTTGTTGTTGTTGTGGAGCCCTCGCTCCGCTGGACGAGGACTCTTGAAGCACCGTACCGGGCCTCAAATTTCCGTTAGAACCTGGCAACGCTATCTGAACGGACGGCCTGTTCCGTGACTCGGAAGCCGTTACGGGAACCGAAACGTACCTCCCAGCTTCTTGATCCCAAGCAACCGACGTCCTCTTGACGTCTCTGAGAAGAGCGGTATGCGAACCTGGGAGATCCCTCGGAGCTAACTGACGATCGGGGAGAAACCCTGGGGCTGCGGTAAAACGACCCAGACCGTGAGGTTGTGGGAGAGGGCTGAGCGTGACAGATTCGTGAACGTGGCTCGGGCTGCTAAAGCTGCTCACGCTCTGGGTGCCGATTTCATACTCGTCCCGACTACACTGACTGGGAGCGATCGAGTTTCCCAACGGTGATAATTTCGCATCTTTATTTGGTCCCGCGTTAGTGCTCACGCTGCTTCGGACACTCATATTGCTGCTAGAGCTTACCTCAGTATCGGCTAAGCGTCGGTTATCGAGTGGACGTAAAACAGAGGAAGATGCGCGGGCTTTGGCCGCGGCTCTGGCTGCCTCATCGGAGTCTAGTTTTGCGAGCTTCCAAGCACTGATACGGACGGGCCTTTTGGGGCCCTTTATCGGTCTGTCAGGAAACCCAGCAGCATCTGGATCAACGGTGGATGGTACCATACCGGGATCCAAGTGAGGCACAACTTCATCCTGAGATAATAATGGAAAATAATAATGAAAAAAGCTTCTAAACCAACTATTAATTAATTTGAGAATAAATATAAATATTCTTAAAAATAAAACTACAACAGTGACTAGAATCAAGAGGCACCATATCCTAGTTTAAATTGTTCATTCACGTCAGAAGAGACACAGATGGTTTACAGTACTGCTAGAGATGCAAAAAAAATAACTTACACAATTCCAGGATTGTACCAGGAAAATGACTGATAACAATCAAACCGTTACTAACAAAAGCAGAAGTTACCCATTCTGGACATCAAAGAGAAACTTGTACATTTCACCCGATGAATAAAGACGATAGTTCTTTCAAATAATAAAAAGGATAATTGCAAAACAGGACCCGGGGTATTCATTTTTTGCAACTTATGACACTCTTCCTTCAAAATTGCAAAAAAAATAATACCATGAACTTGTCTTTTTGTTGCAATTTGTATTAAAAAAAATGACGATTTGGCTTATAATTTAGATTTTTTAAATCCAATTTTTCATATCCTCTTTATACAGTATAAAGAGTAAGTTAAGGGATATGAAAATTTTGGAATTTTTGTTCTTTAATTATTTTTTGGGATAATTGTCAAAACATGCACTTAAGTTTCGTCCACAAATGAAATAGTGCACAACGTTTCGTCCACGTTGTGTGGCTACCCTAAAGTTTCGTCCACAAAATGAAATAGTGCACAACGTTTCGTCCACGCTGTGTGGCTACCCTAAAGTTTCGTCCACAAAATGAAATAGTGCACAATGTTTCGTCCACGTTGTGAGGCTACCCTAAAGTAATTTGCTGATTTAGGTTTCATAAGTAATTTAAAGTAATTTTTCTAACAAATGTTCGTGGACGAAACTTTAGGGTAGCCACACAACGTGGACAAAACATTGTGCACTATTTCATTTGTGGACGAAACTTTAGTGCATGTTTTGACAATTATCCCTTATTTTTTTAAAATTTAAATGTTCAAGGGTAAGTCGTAATGTTGAAACAAACTTATACAAAGTGCAACAAAAAGACAAGTTAAGAGCACTTTTTTGCAACCGGATTCATGTTTTCGATTTCAACACATGATGAACAGAAGATCAAGATAGCCAAACCTAGAGCTTCCCATTTAAGAAACAAACAAACAAAAAGGCAAGTGTAATACCAAAAACAATACCTGATAGTCCACGAATACCCTAGGAGGTGTACACCAAGCCCCCTTGTACTGCAAACCAATTGAACTTCCTCCACTCAAACCAGTTGTAGCGGAGCCTGATGGAGAATAGAGCACATTTTGCAATTCCTCATCGGCATCAGCTCCACCAGGTGCCTCACTCATGGCCCTCATAGCCACAACATATTCATAAGTTGTGATTCCCTGAATAATTTAACAAAAATGGCCGTCAAAGAAATTCCTGCCCCAGATTTAAAAAAATTACATAGATCTTTTTCTTCAGAAAATGACAAAAATGCCCTTGACCCTGATCTCAAAAAAGACTCCATAACCACCCAAAATATTTTGAGTAGATGTAAAAATCGGTTAACTGTATGTAAAAACTAAAAAGGCTCTTTAAAAGATAAAAGTATTAAAAAGCACATATTTTGAGACCAGGTCCAAGGGCATTTGCATCATTTTCTGGCAAAAAAGGGATATGTGAAATTTTTTTGAAGCTGCCAAACAAATTTGAAAATCAGGTGTAGCTAGGTGAAAAACATGTAAACTTTAGTGTAGGTGTAAGGGATTATTGCAAAAAAAAAGGGCCCCGAAGCAATCATTTTTTTTGCAACTTGTAGCCCCTTTCTTTGATAGGTGCAAAAAGGTGCCCAGAACTTGTCTTTTTGTTGCACTTTGAATAAATTTGTTTTAAAATGACAATTTTACCCTTGGATTAAAAATGACAATAATTAAAGATTAAAAAAATCCAAATTTTCATATCCCTTAAATTCCTTACTCTTTGTACAGTACAAAAAGGATGAAAATTACGGGATATGAAAAGTTGGATTTTTTGTTTTTACTTATTATTTTTCAAATCTAAATTGTAAGGATAAAATCGCCATTTTTATACAAATTGCAACAAAGAGACAAGTTCAGGGTACTTTTTTGCAATTATCAAAGAAGATGGGTACAAGTTTGTAAGTTACAAAAAGTGAACATCTCCGAATACTTTTTTGCAATTATTCCTACGTGTAATTAACCCAAAATTTCTTGCCACAAACCTTTTTGATCAAGATCATATGGAAAAAGAATAGCTCACTCAATGGTACACAAGCTAGCATAGAAACTGCTGTACATACAGCCTGCACAAAAATGAGATCTAATGTTAGCACAAGAATTTTAAGTTATAACCACTGAGATCTATCAAGTATCATGATTAGTCTTAGCATAAAAACTCGAGGCGTACCACTACAGTTGCGAATGGGGCACGCGAGAAACCATTTCCGAGTCTATCAACAATTTGTGTTTCCATGCTTTTCTTAACAGCAAAGCACCGGACAAAAACAGCAATGCCAACTCCAGCTTCAATAACAAGCTGAGGAAGGGGGAGATTATTAATTTATTATTAGGTAAAACTATTTTGGGATAATTGCAAAAAATGAATACAAAGTATCTTGAGGTATTCATTTTTTGCAACTTGCAGCCCTCTTTGATAATTACAAAAAAGTACCCTGAACTTGTCTTTTTGTTGTGATTTGTATAAAATCCAAAATTTCATATTCCATAATTTTCTTCCTCTTTGTACTATTGTACAGAAAATTTGGATTTTTGTTCTTTAATTATTATTTCTTAAATTTAAATGCCCAAGGGTAAAATCATCATTCTGAAACAAAAAAAAAATTTTATACGAAGTGCAACAAAAAGACAAGTTCAAGGCACTGTTTTGCAATTATCAAAGAAGAGGGCTACAAGTTACAAAAAGTGAATACTTAGGGTACTTTTTTGCAATTATCCCAACTATTTTCTTAGCCATATTATTATTAGTGAGTAACTATTACCCAAAGAAGACTGAAGGCCATGAGAGAGATAAAGGTCACATAATTTTTGTGCCCTACACAGTTGTTAAGCCACTGCAGCAATGTAACACATTGAGATTAATTTCCAAGCGATGACAGTATGTCTATTATAAAAGCAATTCAAAAAGATACATCAAGATGGGTACTTTAGAGACTAATTGGATAGACATACCCGGCAGTGATGATCAAAACCATCCACGCATTTATCACAGCTTCTGCAGTGTTTGCTAAACTTGCGCACCTGCAACATGATTGGCACCCATGGTTTATAAATAAAACCACAATTGTAAAATCGAATATTCTTCGCGGGCCTCCTTTTTAATGCTTGAAAAAACATATAGAGCTTTTCACGTCAAATAATTTGTACGGTTGGGACGAGTAATAATGTCACCCACATAGAAAGGGAAAATCTTACTCAGCTATCCTTAAGTATGCACCTTTCTCAACCAACTACTCTTAAATTCAATAAGTTTCTAGGTAATTGCAAAAAAATACCATGAGGTATTCAATTTTTGCAACTTGTAGCCCTCTTTTCTTTGATAATTGTAAAAAATGCCCTTAACTTGTCTTTTTGTTGCATTTTGTATAAAAAAGTGTTTCAGAATGACGAATGTACCCTTGAAATTTTGATACAAATTGCACAAGTTCAAGGTATTTTTTGCCCTAAGTATTTTTAGTCTCAAATCACCCAAATTCCATCAACTTTTTTCCATTAGGGTATTTCCATCAATTCACGTCCCAAAATTTACAGCATTGGGATAAGATGAGACTAAAAAAAATTTTAAAACGTAAAGATAGTTAGTTAAGAAAGGTGCATACTTAGGTGTAGCTGAGTGAGAATATCCCTTTAAAAAACGGACTTAGTGACCACTTGATATAGTTGTCTTGTTCTAATACCTCGGCATTGCATAACGTACAAAACAAAGCGTCTTCACCGCTGCCCGATTGCTCTTCCTCCTGTTTGCGGCAATCTTCATATACAAACAATGCGCAACAGATACCTCCTACATTGAATCTAGATTTGCCAACTCCGGGATCAACCGTGATATCTCCTCCACCAACATTACCTATTGACCCTTTTCTGCTAGAGTTAGGTGGTCCGATAGAACTTCTAGAAACCGATGATGGTGAAGAATGTGCCCCTGTGCCCATATCATCGTATTTTCTAGACAAATCCTTTCCCGACAAACCATATGTTGCGTTCAATTGATCTGTTGCTCCTCGATCGAATTTAGACATGATCCCGGGATCCGCGGGATTGATAGCGGTGCACCTAACATAGAGGATGAAAACAAGGAGTGCCTACAATGCCAAGACAAAAAGAGGAGGAGCATATATAAGTTTGTTAAATTGAGCGAAAAATGGCGCTATTAGTACATCTTGTAATTAGGTAATGCATAACATAAGGCCAAGAAAATGCGTGTGTAGCCTAACTATTTACCAAAAAAGACTAGTCATTTGCTCAAGGGTGAATTTCACCCAGCTACCCCTAAGTATGCATCATTCTCAACTAACTACCCTCAAGTTTTTTTTGTCTCATTTTATCCCAACTCCATCAACTTATGGGTGTGAAATCAAAAATACCCTCATAAAAAGGATAATTGCAAAAAAAGTGCCATGAACTTGTCTTTTTGTTGCACGTCGTGTGAATTTGTGTCAAAATGATGATTTTACCCTTGAAATTTTAAAATTTAAAAATAATAATTAAAGAATGAAAAATCCAAATTTTCATATCCCTTAAATTACTTACTAAGGAATATGAAAATTTGGATTATTTTTACTTATTTTTAAATCAAAATTGTGAGGAAAAAATAGTCATTTTCATACCAATTGCATTAAAGAGACAAGTTCAGGTAATTTTGTGCAGAAGGGCTACAAGTTGCCAAAGAATGAATATCTCAAGGTACTTTTTACAATTATCCCTTGGGGTTAATTGAGACTAAAAAATTTGGGGTCGTCAATAACTTTTTAAATTTAGGGGGTAGTTGATTGAGAAAGGTGCATACTTAAGGGTATGTTAGGACCCTGACTTCGGGATCGCGTTAGAGGACTTAAATACGTGTTAGGGTTGAAGTTCCGGCTACGCAAAGGCGAGCCCTTGTTCTTCCCTCTCCCAATCGTGAATGACACGAGCTTGTTTAGAGAGAGCTCTAACCTCAATGAGAGAACTAAATCTGATTTTAATTCTCAACATGTTTATTTTATTCTTTTCTCTTGGTATATATAGCCAAGGAGGTTACCTAAAACTCAAAGACCTAATACAACCGTACTTGGTCAATACTCTAACCAAATTACCTATTCCTAATACAATTAGCCAACTAAAGGATTTTTATTAAAAACAGGAAATAAACTAACTAATTCCAAATTTCCTTAGCCGGCCACTCTTGGTGGGCTTTGGTATGGCTCCTTTTACCGGCCCGTACGGCGCGTAGCAGGGTAGCTGAGGGAGGGAGATAATCCCTTTTCTCAATACAGGAGAGTACGTACAGTGTTAACAAAGAATGATTTGATTGGATTTCATACAACTACTGTACCAAATCAAAAGCAGAAAATGTAATAATGAACATGTTTGGTGCGTAAGCGCAAGCAAAATACAGCTGAAGTACAAAGAAACCAAATGAATTAACATACCACAGGAGAGTAAGTGCCAATCAAAACATACTCCCAGATACGGCCTCCAACAAAAGGAGCAAAGAAGGCATAGAATGCCACCACTAACAAGCAAAATACAGTAATTGCAACAACCTGCAAAGATTAAGACCATCACTGATAGTGAAACATATAGCATTAAGTCAAATAATCACACAAGAAAGAACAAGTATCTCTGACATCCATAGCATCCAGAAAACAGAAAGAAGAAAAAAAAACAGTTTGCAAATGCAATGGCTGATAGTGAAACATATAGCATTAACTCAAATGATCACACAAGAAAGAAAAAAGTACTCCACCATGCATAGCATCAGAAAAATAAAAAGTTTACAAATGCAATGGTGATAGTATCTGATTTGCAATTATCTTACATGTTTAGGGGTTACCCTTTACAGTCTTGCATATATGCCAATAATAATTGATCCATTTAAATACAAGTAGCAAGCAAATTTTCCAATGTTTTCTTGTAGCCATTACCTTGCACGTCAAACTAATTCTTTTGCTCCTTTTTTCATGTGCAACAAGTATCTCATAAAACGAAGGGATGAATGCAAAAACTTGCGGTGACCTATGTGTGTTTTGCAAATACTATCGGTGAACTATATTTTTTTTTTTGCAAAAAAACATCCCAACTATTTCCTTCTGCAAATAAACTAACAGGTTTAATTTTGTTTTGCAGAAAGTCAAAAGTAACCATGCAAAAGTGTATACATAAGGGTAACAAATTGCAAAACACGTATAACGTAAAGGGAAAAACTGCCATTCCCAAAAAACTGAAGTCAGGTGACTGTCATATGACTAATTTCCGTTAAACATAACGGAATTGCATACAGAAAATAGTTAGAGGGAGTTTTTTGTAAAAAAATGTATATAGTTCACCGATAGTGTTTGCAAAACGCACATAGCTCATAGCAAGTTTTTAGCAATTATCCCTAAAAGAATGCACTTGTTAGAGTACCAATAGCTTAGTGAGACCAAGAGTTTATAGAGCTGATTACGGTGAGCCCAAGAGTCTATTGGGTTAATTATAATGCCTATTGAGGTAACTATGGTGTCTCTTGAGTGTCCGTTTTTTCCTATATAAAGGGAGTCTCTATTTTATACTAATTATTAAGTAACAATAATACATATTTATAAGCATTCATTTTAAATAAAAGTTAACACTGCTAACACACATTAGTACATGAGCATTTTGGCTAATGAAACCAATTTTGCACAAAAGCAAGGAGCCTCAATAACAGATGCAAGGTTCACACAAACAAAACAAAACAAAAATCATCAGGTTTTATTTCTGATGAAAACAAACAAACCCAGTTCCACAATCAACCCCCAAAACAAACAGCAATTGGAGCAAATCACAGTCTCAACAAAACTGCAGAAGCTATAATCAATTACCTGAAAGGTGTGGGCAGGTAATTGCCATCCATGCTTCCTCACCATGACTGCCCAATCCAGAGCCTCCACCCAAAGAAAAAAAAACCCTAGACCCAGAAGAACAACCCACCCACCAGCAGAGATATAAATGGCAATCTCTTTAGGGACAAAAAAAGGAAAGTTTTTACAGTAAGCCAAAAACTACCCAACAAAGAATCAGTGGTGTAGAAGCAAAATCCATGGTGGAAAATGTGGTAAATCAAGTTCTCCTCTCCATGAACCAAATGGGTCTTCAGAGAAAGACGAAGAAGAAGATGGCGAGCAAGGTAGAGTCAAGAGAAAGTAAAAAAAATCAAGCTTGGAGCAGAAGGAGTGAAGAGAAGAGACAGAAATAGGGGAAAGAAAGGAGAGGAGGAACAACTGTTGAAGAAACGCTAATGACAAAGTTACAAAAGCGTTGACAGAGAGACCAGTGACCTTCGGATCCCTGTTTTTTTCTTTTTGTTTTTTTGAAAAAATATGAAAAGAAAAAGGAAATAGTGGGTATTAAATAATAAATATTAATGAATAAATAAATAAATCAATTAGTAGATATGATTTTTTAATGTGTTTGAATAAAAGGGATTGAATATCATTTAGAGAGTGCTTTACAACGAGAAAATAGTATGTATTAGGTTGAAAGTGGGTCCCAAATGATTCCTTCTATGTCAATTAAAAATAAAAAGGAAATAATTCTTTTAATTATATATGTAAATTCATAGATTTTTATTTCTGACTCGGATTTTCAGGAAGATTTAGTGATATTTTCTTGTGAAAATATGTAAACAAAAAAATCACATCTTTATTTATTTTAACGTTGTCACTTGTCACTGGGGACCTGCAATTATCAGCTGCTTTAGTGCTTAATGATAATATTAATTTATTATGATTTCTTTTTGTAACTTTTGTTGTAAAACCTCGGAGTACTCGATATGAAATTAACGTTCAAACAAGAGAGAAACATGGTAATATATTTGTGTTTCTGGTTAAGATTTTGTAGAATTTATATATTTTTTTTAAATTGATTGATAAAAAATTTGTGTGACAGATGACTTTCAATAAAAAAAAATTGTATTTGATGGTGTAATTGGTCAAATATTACAAAATTTCCAATGAGTTACACAATAAGTGTGAATCTCTAATATTAAATAAAGGTTGTTTGAGGACCTAAATATATTTTGAACTGTTGATGTCTTTATTTTATAAGAAGTTGTTATTTTGTACTTTTTTTAATTACGCCGTATAAGTTGTTATTTTGTACTTTTTTTTTAATTACACCGTCGACTTATTATTCATCTTCCTCAGTCATTATTTTGTGTTTTTTCTTTTCAAAAACCACGAAATTAACCTTTTCCCTCAACTCCCTCAAGATTTGTGTAGAATAATATAACCTTTATTTCATCGTATTTGAACTCCTCTGTAGACGGTGGAAGTTAAAAAAGTACAAGATAATATAAAAACGATAATAACCACCAACAAACAGTTTTAAGTACATGATATCGGGAACCAAACCAATTCACATCCTTTTTTTTTAATTCACATTGAAGTTCTCAACAACCAAACATCATATATCAAGACAAACATTAAACTAAAGGTTTTACTTGACCTTGTAATTCTCAAGAACCAAACACAATGTCAAGACAAACTACAACCTGGAGTAAAAAAGGTTCAGAAGAAGACCAGTCACTCCCTAGGGTTAAAACTGGGGCATGAATCTCAGAGACACTCGAAGTTCAAGCCTCAAAATCATCTATCAACCTATCGATGCCAACGGTGAAAAGAAAATAGGGATAATTGCAAAAGAGTACCTTGAGGTATCCTCTTTTTGCAACAACAACAAAAAATGTGCCATGAAGTTGTCTTTTTGTTGCACATTGTATAAATTTGTTTCAAAATGATGATTTTACCACTTAAATTTAAAACAAATAATGAAGGACAAAAAAAACAAACCATTTTCACATCTCTTAAATTTCTTACTCTTTGTACAGTACAAAGAGGAAGAAAGTTAAGAGAATATGAAAATTTAGCTTTTTTTGCTTTGAAATCGTCATTTTTATACAAATAGAAATAGCAACAAAAGACAAGTTCAGTATTCTTTTTTACAATTGTCAAAAAGGAGGGCTACAAATTACAAAAAATGAATGCTTTGAGATACTTTTTTGCAATTATAAAAAAGAGGGCTACAAGTTGCAAAAAATGAATACCTCGAGTCAAGGATACTTATTTGCAATTATCCCAAGAAAATATATACAATTCAAGTTGTTCAGTGAACTATTTACATGAAAATTTACAATACACTAGTCCATTTATTTAGGCTACATTACTTATCTTTATCTATCGAGCGAGGTGCTTATCATGAAGATGCTTTGATGCAATGCTACGGAACTGTGTGGAACCCTCAGATTGATCCTGCAGCAACCAAACGATAACCCCTGTAAACAATAATCAACGGCCCAGATGTGCTTAAACAACGGGATAATGAGGTGAGAGTGTACCAAATCATGCAAGCCTTCAGGAATGTCAAAACAACCCTGCATAGTTGGAGTTCTGAAACCGAGCTGTCCCTGCAACTACAAAACCCGAACACAAGCATAATACTAAGCAATTGTTCCTCTGTAAAAAAAAAACTCGATTTACAAAATAACCTAGAAGAAAAAGCTATCGAGTCCAATATATATACCAGTCCCTGCATGTTTTGGTGGGCCCCGTAGTGACTAATTCGTGTTGATATCGGATGTAACTGCCCCTAAAATACAGATGAAACAAAGATACATGTCAGGAGCTCCAACCCTGGATTTTGCTAGCACAGTATATATATTAAAGAGGGATAATTGTAAAATAAAGTACTTGGGGTATTAATTTTTTGCAGCTTGTAGCATTCTTCTTTGATAATTGCTAAAAAGGTACCCTGAACTTGGTACAAAACAAAAAATCCACATTTTAATCTCTTAATTTTCTCGCCTCTTTGTACCGTACAAAGAGTATGCAATTTAAGGAATATGAAAATTTAGATTTTTTGCACTTTAATTATTAATTTTAAAATTTCAAGGGTAAAATCATCATTTTGAAACAAATTTATACAAAATACAACAAAAAAACAAGTTTATGGCACTATTTTGCCATTATCAAAGAAGAGGGCTACAAATTGCAAAAAGTGAATACCTCATGATACTTTTTTGCAATTATCCCTGTTAAATCACGATGTTAAAATAAAATATAGGGATAATCTCGCAAAAATACATTAACCTTGTTACATTTTAAAATTTCTCAATTAACCTCTCTATACTTTATTTGTGGTAGTAAATGACAAAAATACCCCTCCATTAGTTTAGGGAATTCGGGTAAAATTTACCTTAGTAGTGGCATATTTTTGAAAATATAAAAATTAATGAATGGAGTTTTTGTCATTCATTACCAAAATAGAGTAAAGTAAGAAAATTTGAAAGTTTAGTGACATAAAGTGAGGAAGGCGATAAGGTTAGTGTAAATTTGAAAATTACCAGCCCCTGCATGGCCTGCTGATTGCTGTAATAGCCATCACGGACCAGAGAATTGGAGTTCAATTGTCCCTACAAAGAAGTAAACATGCACAATCCCTATGACATAGAATCGAATATACATTTTTTTTATCAATCAGAACTCGAGAGATGTCATACCAATCCTTGCATGTTTTGCTGGGCCCCATAATACCCATCAAGAGTTTGTGCTCTAGAACCTGGTTCCTATAAACAAATTTAAAGATCCAATTTGAAAAGCATCACAATGATAACCATTTTGTAATGATCAATGTCCAAACAAATCCCCAGAACAATTTGCAATAGAACTTCTCATACCATGCCTTGCATGTCGTGCTGTGGAATGTAACAGTTATCTAGGACATGAGCTCTTGAGTTCGATGATTCCTACATGCATATAAGCATATATCAAAGCTTATCACTAATATGTGAGGACAAAAAGTTGTGTTGTGTATAGGGGTAATCACAGCTCACTACCATGTACTTCAAAATCGTATCAATTAACCCCGAATATCCTAATTTGAGGTTTCATGATGAAAATGCTCCTTATATATAAAAGAACAAACACCATAGCCTTCTTACTTTAACACTTCCATTTTTATACAATTTTTCATTTTTTTCTAGGCTTTCTGGATTTTTTTAAATAAAGGGCATTTTTGTCATTAAACCTCAAATTAGGGTAAACTGATATCAGAGTGAATTGATATGCTTTAAAGTACAGGGTAGTGAACGAAAAAAAAACGCTCAGGTTAGTCAGCTGTAATTACACCTTGTATATGATAGTGATGAATCAAAAACTGAGATTGAAACGGCATATACCATCTGTTGACAGCCTTCTAGCATCCCATTCGTTGTTCCCTCCGATTCAGAATGAACCTACACACACAATTACGTAGAATGATGACTCAGCTTCAAAAGAACGAGAACTATCAGTAAATTCTAGGAACAATTGCAAAAAAGAACCCTGGAGTATTCACTTTTGGCAACTTGTAGCACCCTTCTTTGATAATTCCAAAAAAGTGCCATGAACTTGTCTTTATGTTGCACTTTGTATACATTTGCTTCAAAATGGTGATTTTACCCTTGGAAATCAAAATTTTAAAAATAATAATTAAAGAACAAAAAATCCAAATTTCCATATCCCTTAAATTTCTTACTCTTTGTACGGTACAAAGAGGAAGAAAATTAAGGGAAACGGAAATTTGGATTGTTTTTACTTTTGGGGTAAAATCGTCATTTTTATACAAATTGCAACCAAAAGACAAGTTGAAGAGCCTTTTTTACAATTATCAAAGAAGAGGGCTACAAGTTGCACAAAGATTAATACCTCAGGATACTTTTTTACAATTATCTCTAAATTCTAAAGCCTAATGAATCAATAAACCTTTCTTCTTTTGCATGATTTCTTTTTCTTAGATAATTTATTGACACTTCCATGATCGTCTTCCTCAACATCCACAAATCCATGGATAGCTAACATGTTGTTCTCCAAAACACCCTTCACAGAACCATTCACACCCACACAATGTTTCAAGATTTCCTCCAATGCCCGAAACACAATATTGTAGGCTTCTTCAGATAAAGACCCTTCTTCACTCAATTTAGCAGCTCGTTTACACAAATCATTAAAACGCTGAACCCGGTTATTAATCAAACTTGGCTTTTCCCGGCCAAATTGCCCAATTCTTGCCTCTTTTGTCCAACGCTTCAATATATAATGGGATGGGATGCTGAGAACACCAAACATTTGAAGAACAAGCATAACATGTCTACACAGAAAACCTCTATATTCAAATGAACGACATAAACAACGGAGACACAACTCAGCTTCGTTCCAAGCAACAAGGAAATGCTGATGTTCCTCAGAATCATTGACCCGGAAAATGACACTTGATTCATCTTCACCTTCTTTTTCGAGATTACAAGAACCGGTTCCCAATACCTCGATCTGAAATTTCTTGAATATTTCGTCTGTGTAAATCGATGACATTTGCTTCTCAAAAGGTGAAGAGGATTTTAGTGTGGGTTGAGTTTCAAAACCAGTTTTTGATTCTCTATCGTATCTATCTTCCAAAAATGCCTTGTACTGTTCAAGAAACTCCTTGAATGTAGTCTCCTGGTGCATGTACTTGTCGAAGGAAGAGATTATACTCTCGGAGCGCTCAATCGTGCACATTCCGGCTAAAGATACATCTCGAATATAAGTCGGCGCCCACTTTTTACGGTCTTCGTGTAATGATTGAAACCATTCATTCTCCCTCAGTTTAAATTCATCAACCATGCTCCGCCATCTCTTCTCAAACTGTTCTTCTGTCCAGGACCGGTAAATGCATTTGCTAAACTTTTTCATGAAATCTTCATTCTGATCCGTTAAACTCCCCAATTTTTCAGGAATCCTTGTCAAAACATGCCACAAACAAAAACAATGTTGTGTACCAGGTAAGACATCTGCAACAGCTTCATTCAAGGATGTTTCTTGATCAGTAATAACTACTCCCGGAGCCTGGCCACCCATTGCTTTCAGCCAAGTTCTCACCAACCACGTATAATCCGATTTAGTAACATCTCCAATCAAAGCGCATCCAAGCATCACAAAATCAAAGTGATTATTGACTCCAATGATGGGTATAAACGGAACTCTATAATTACCGGTTATATAAAAAGTATCGAAAACAACTACATCATAGAAGCTGCTATAATCATGCCTTGCTTTTGCATCAACCCAGAACACACTTTTTAAACGGCTTTCATTATCGAAGTCCATTGCATAGAAGAAGTTGGGATTTTCATCTTGCATACACATGAAATGTTCAAGCATCGATTGAACATCACTTTCATCTAAAGCCAGCTGCAAACCTTTCTTTTGAGAACAAGCCGTAGCAGCCTGTTTATTCCCTCCCTTTATAGGGTGATTAAAATCATCGGGGCAAATCTCGTGGTTGTGCTCTTTCACAAAACTACATATGACCCATTTTTCGTCTTGCCTCTTCATATGCATCCCTGCCTTGCAATCTGTCTTTGGACATGATCTTGGATTAGTAGTTGAATTAGACTCGCGCTTGCTTCCAAATCTGGAACATGCAATTTTCACATCAATAAATTTTCCAGATTTCTTTGAACGCCGACTTGCCTTTATTGTGATCCCAAAACCCACTGATCGTGCATACTCTCTGTAGAACGAATATGCAGCCTCCTTTGATTCAAATTCCAAACCTTTATGAGGGTCGGTAATGACCCTTTTATCTACATTCATCTGATCCTCCCCACAAGTAGCATTTTCATCAATACTTGGACCGCTGACTTCATTTATATGTCCATTTGTTATAGGACAAACTACATCCTTGTCCTTCACATCAACTCCATCAGCACTTTCCTCAAAAACAACTGTTGGTGTTGATTCAGGGTTTACCTTCTCTTGCTCATCTGAAGGCAATTCTAGATCTATCTCCATTGGAGGGTGACACGAAGGGAGAGAATATTTCACTATACGGAAAGGACCGCTTTACTGAGGACACCTGAAAAGTGAGAGGAAATATTAACTGTTACATAACTATTAATAGGGAAAACGCTGGTTCCCAACCTTTGTAAACGTTTCGTTTTCACGTCCTAACCCGGGCCAACGTATCGAGTCACTTCCATACATAAAACGTTTGGTTTTTTGCAGAAAGTATAAAAAACCGTCCAAGTTAACGATTTCGTTAACTTCGGAATCAAAAAGTCTAAAATACCCCCCCACATCGCGATAATGAAACGTTGGTCTGGGTTAGGACGTGATAATGAAACGTTCAGAAAGGTTTGGAACCAACATTTTCAGACCCAAAGGTTTGGAACACGTGACCCTCACGTGTCGACAAGTTAACGAAATCGTTAAGTTTGACGGCTTTTTATACTTTCTGCAAAAAACCAAACGTTTTATGTATGGAAGTGACTCGATACGTTGGCCCGAGTTAGGACGTGAAAACGAAACGTTTACAAAGGTTGGAAACCAGCGTTATCCCCTATTAATATTCAGTTTCAAGTGCATACATGTCCACCATTGTGCAAAATTAAGCTATGAGCACACATACCCGCTACTTAGATAAGAAGTTTGCACAATTATTGTAAAAGTAACAATGTGCTGATCACTTAGAACCCAATTGCATCTTCCTTATTTCCCCCCAGAAGTTACGCGGAGAAAAGTCTATCCATTGCCTACAATAACATTAAGGGATGATTACAAAAACTTGCGGTGGACTATGTGCGCTTTTCAAATACTATCGTTGAACTATTTTTTTTTGCAAATTACATCCCCAAAAGCAAATCGACTCACTGGGTTAATTTTTGTTTGCAAAAAGTCGAAAGTAACCATGCAAAAGTGTATACATAAGCATTCCAAATTGCAAAACACGAAGGGAAAAACTGTCATTTCCCAAAATAATTGAGTCTCGTGACTTCCTATAATCTTTAAGCATACCATCTGATTCTCCAGATACTGGAAAATGCAGAAGTTGAAACTACAGTCATATTTACAGGTTCCAATTTCATATAATTAAATTCATAGCTGTAACAATTGATTGATCAATTCTCAAAGCACCATCACACACACACACACAACAAAGAGCAATTGATGCAAAAATACTGATCATAACAGGAACCCAGAATTAAAACCCTAACACTATGTTTGGATGCTAAGAAAGGGAGGCAACAGAAATCGCGAGAAACATACACACAGTCTGACTCGGGCGCGATGTACAGAGAGATTCAACTACAGTTAACTTGAGCTATAAGTAAATCCGAAGGTAAAGAGATCGCATTTGGTCTGATTTTCCCTCCGTTTCTCAGCAGCGAAACAGTGAGGAAATAGGGAGGAAAGAAGAAGTAAGACAGGATAGTGTACCTCTTTCACTTTGCATCTTGCTTCTGCAGCCTCGTCTGCGTAGAAGAAGGTCTTGCATTGTTGGGAAATTAGGGTTTGAGCTTCACTCGCTCTATCTGGCGATTTGGGATCTTCTTCCAACCGTGTCTTTCCCTCTTCTTCTCGGCGCGTCGATCGAAACTGTCCGTTTCGCGATTTTGTTCCATTCTCACTCGCACGCTTGAGGCGTGTCCATACGCGCGGCGCGTGCTCACAGGTACCAGTTTGAGTGCATGCGTGAAAATGACAAGCACCACATTCATCTCATGCATCCTAAGAGCATCTTCATTGGTCTGACATGGCTAGTGTCAAAAAGTTATGGTAAGAGGTATTTTTTGTCATTCTCTCTCCTTCCTGACATGGTTTCTCCAATGGTTTGCTATGATTAGTGTCAGGAGCCCTGGTTTATAGTTGTTTTTGAAGCAAAATTGACTTCTCTCTCCTCTAAAGTAGCTCCTACCACGGCGACGCGTCGTTGTAGAATTATGCAACGACTCCTTGACACACCCCCCTGACACGCCCCTTTGACACGATCAGTCGTGCCAAAAAGTCGTGTCAGCGCTTACAACGACCCGACTGACACGACTGTTGGAGCACCTCAATTGGTGATAGCATCACTCAAGGAAATGCTATAAAGGGTGAGGTTTTGGGTTCAAGTCTCACCAACAACCTAGGTTGGTATTTGTCTGTGGACAATACACCAGAGGGGTTGGGGTGTATTGGGCTGGAAACCTAACATCGCCGCGCGTGGGGGCCTGTGTGGGACAGCGGGATGTTACAAAAAAAGCATTCCTCGCGGACGAACCGAGACACGGATCGGACACCGCAACCCGAGCAGCTCAATTGGTGATAGCATCACTCAAGGAAATGCTATAAAGGGTGAGTTCTTGGGTTCAAGTCTTACCAACAACCTAGGTTGGTATTTGTCTGTGGACTGTACACCAGAGGGGTTGGGGTGTATTGGGCTGCAGACCTAACATCGCCGCGTGTGGGGCCATGTGTGGGAAGGCGGGGTGTTATAAATAGCCTCAAACCTTGGGGAGGAAGTGAGGGCTGAGGGACCTAACTTAATCTTCCAGCTGACAACCCCAATTTTCTGGGTCCCCTTTTTACCTCTTCGTCTTGATATTGATATTACATGCTTTTTGAAGAGACATCTTGTCACGCCTCAAATCCGGTTCTTGCTCGGACCTGAGGCATGACTAGTAATAAGTGAGCAAAAGATAATAATTCAACAACTAGTTCCTGAAAATCTCCAATAATGAAAACAAACCCGCCAAAACTGAGTTCAAAACACAATAACCCTCCGGGGGTGTAATAATAATCCTCCACAAGTTTTGTTCAAAACATAAAAGTGAAAAGTACGAAGTCTCTATAATGCACCCACACCGAGAAGCTCCCGAGCTTCTACTCCTCAATCAAGCCTGTAAACACAACAATAAATTCATAGGGGTGAGCTTGCGCTCAGTAGGGAAAACGCATAACAAAGTGGACCTTAAACTCAATAGATTCAACCGTAAAGTCAACATATAACTCTTAACAATCACAGGCAATAGATAAACCGATCAATGCCGTGGCACATGGAGTCACCACCCTCTGATCCACATCTTATGTGTCCTCTCGGATTTTCCCTCCAATCCAGAGGAGACGCATATCATTGAGACTATCGGAAACACCCTTCAGGGCACATATCGTCGGAAGTCTCAGAAACGTCTCCAAGGGATTTTAGATCCTCGGGAACCCAGGGCATTACTCCCATAGGAAGTGCACACTTGGGCAATTCGATGATAAATAGTTAATAATTGAATAACGCACTCAAACAGAAACACAGAACAATCCAATTCCGACAACCACCAACTCATTATCACCCATAACTCACACATCACCAACTCACACAACACGCGGTACACGAATCACGTAACCATGGCACACCAATCACACAATCCCAACTTACCGTTCACTTACCAGTTTCGAACCATCGGGGCATCGATCACCTGATTGCACCGCTCGGTACAACCAGTCATACTCGATGCTCCAAACCACCACTTAAGCAAAACAAGTAATCATTCGAATACAATCAACGATCAGGCACGAGTTTAAACAACCAGTCATACAAGCCTTCAAACGAGCATTCAAACATGCGATTCCACTAGTTCCATTAGACTCTTTAGCCTATCCACTAAGCAATCAACAACCAAGCATGTGATCCTAACACGCAACTAATCCGAGGGCTTTGCCAAGGCTCCTCTACCAGACAATCAATTCCCAAGTATTGAAAGCGAATTACACTAGTGATTGACATCCTAATCGTTCACAACTAGACACTTCCGGTTATTAGTAATTGAAAGACAATTATGCTAGTTATTCGCATCCTATAGGCATTTCTAGGACCTTTCCAATTTTATTAGCCTAACATGCATACTAAGCATCGTAAACGAGAGGTTAAGGCTTTCCCTACCTCGAGGTCTTCCTCTCAACACTCTGATGATAAGCCCGGTGGTCACCATTCCGTTCTTCACTCGGGTCCCGGCGTGATCTTTGCTCCTCTAGCTCAAGTCCAAGTTCTTCCTTCCTTCCTTGCTCGGTACCACGGTCTTAGACCACCAAAAGGCCAAAGTTAATAACTCAACGGTGTTCTTATCCCCAAAGTATAGAACAATACTTAAATAATGGAATTAAGGTTTGGAGAAATGATTTAGGAATCAAAATGGGCTAAAAGGAAGGGGTTTGAGTTCTGAGGGTCTGATATGGAATGTGGCACTCTCCATTCCTCGTTCCGTATCAAACCTGACCAGTTTCTTCCCCTTTCTTCCCCAACTCGAGTTTCACGAAAATCACCCTAAAAACCCCATTTCCAAGTCCTCTCAACTCCAAAATGTTCATCCAAAGTTACCCAACATCAACACCCTCAATGGGTTCATCAAAGCTTCACCAAAACACAATCCAAACATCCTACTTCACTTCTTCTTCTCCAAGCAACACCCACAAAGCAAGTTCTTCAACTTTTAAGCCAAAACCCACAAAACCCATAGATTGGAAGTGGATGAAATAGAGAGTTAGGAGTATCTTTACCTCGAGGGAGATGAGATGAAGAAGATGAAGTGAAAATGGAGCCAAAAGGACCAAGAACAAGCTCCAAAATCCAAGCTTTCTTCTCTATCTTCTTCCTCAAGAAATGAGCTCTCCTCCTCCACTCTCCTAGTGAATTTCGGCTGCACCAACAAGGAATGAGCTGAATTGTAGCTCCCTTTCCTTTAAATGACCTAAAATGTCAATTTACTCAAAAGCCCTTAAGGTCTTATCCCTTTAAAGGCAACCTAGGAGGGTATGAGGGTCATTTGAAGCCCCATTTTCATCCTCCAAGCCAAGCATGACAAGTGTCATGTGTGGTCACTCCTATTTAATAAATTTCCAGCTTTCCAAGATTTATCGACAATTAACTGAAAGTAAGCCCGAGTTTGACCGACAGTTGACTTTAACAATATTACAGTCAAACTGAAGGAAACGACCCAACTAAGCTAATCGTGCTAATGGCTAAGCTTTTTGGGCCCCGGAAAGGTCCCGACTGACTTTCCGAGTCATCGGTTGACTTTTCCGGCCGAAAGTCAAACTTAGCTCGGATTCACCGGTTCTACCGGGATCGACCGGGGGCGGGTCTTACACATCTGATTTTCCAAGTTGAAGGAAAGTCGAAGCCAATCATTCTCCGGCTACAATATGAGCACTTACCGCCGTTTTCCCATTTTTGTGAAATGTTGGACCATACATTACCATCATGCAGAGCAATACCCATAGGAACTCGCCTCACCGAGACTCCATACAGGGACTGGTTGAGAGCCTCGTCGAAGGCCCCGACATATCTGGAACGCAGCCTACTTCATATGAATATTCAACCTCCGGTAATGTTGACGGGGACCCCAACGGGTATTTTTGCTTGTTCTCCTTTTCAGGTAATCGGCACGAGAAAGGACCGATGCATAGAACGAAAAATATTAACAGTCTCGCTGATACTTCGACTAAGAATTGGGATATGATCAACCCCACAACCATGCCTATATCATTTCCGGCAAACAACCCACTTTCAGCTACTTTAGGGAAGGGCAGGGATTTGGGTACAGAACCGGTGTTAGCTCCCATTTGGCCTCGGATAGTATCGCCATCAACCACATTGGCACAAAGTAACTTCTTGGCAAATTTCCTAAAGGAAACCCGGGGGACAAAAGGTATACCTAGTCATTGTGGGAGCACATCCACACACCCAAGACCTCTCAAGAGCTCAGGGACTTATGATCATACATGAATCGAGGGGCTTAGTGAGTTGAGAAAGATTGAAGGTACTGCCCCAACAAAAAAAAACCCAAGCAGGACAGCACAGGTCGGGGCATTGGATGACCACAACCCCAAGGAGAAGAACTTTCCAACAGTTGGAAGATCAGTAGTGGTTTCAAGAGTCCCTCCATGAGAATGTTTCACCTCGAACGACGAGGGCTGGTAAGCAGCCCCGTCGCAAGTCATGATAGGAATCCACGAAGTTGGGGGTTAGATGTTTTAGCCCCCCAAGGTGGAACGGGCCCTGCTTTGAAAGAGCGTGTTCAACGGGATGATCCCCAGTTTTGGGGAATGAGCCAGGTCTACCACCGTGAGGGATATTTAGAATCCTGGTTTCATCCGTTTGGGCATAGTATGGTTTCCACCACCTCTATACAGGTTTATTGTAGAATCGTTTTAGTATCCAAGAGTGATGAGTTACTTTTTCTTTCTAAGAAAGGGGAACACGTACTTATTCCTGGATTATATCGGGCTTTGTCCCTGGACTTGTTTTCTGCGGACTTTTTCGGGTGTAATTTTGAAAATTGTCAATCGAAAGCACAACACTTTAGCGTCAAAAAATAATCTTGATTAACCATGATATGAAACTTTTGTAATAACTCATTTATTGTGATAATTTTTGAAGGATTTCCCTTTCTCTTGACAATTTATTTTCTCATCTTGTTTGGCCAACCTTTTACTAATACACTACATGACAAATTCTTTTATCCTGATTAATAAAAAAACAGAAAATCATCTCCCTCTTTTTTAAGGCAAAGAGAAGTATTTGACAAATATTAGAGCATCTACATCGGCGGGGCATATGAAGGGGGCGGGGGCGCGGGGCTGAGGGTTGAGCTTCGGGGTTCGGCTCCGGCGTGGTGTGGGGAGCGGGGCTTGCGGGGCGCGAGGCAGATTGTAGGCTTCGGCCTCGCGAGGCCGAAGCGCAAGGCTGATTTCTGTAATATTTGGCTCAAAAAAAGAGAGAGAAGAAAAAAAAAGAAAAAAAAAGGGCCTAAATTTTGGCCATGAGCTAGCCCATTTAACCCAACTTAAGCCCATATTTTGTCTTAGGCCATGTTATCAACTAAAGCCCATATGTTTTGGCTTGTGTTGGATAACGGAGGAATATTATGGTTTAAATTGGGGACAAGCAACAGCCGAATAGTGCAAAGGGGATCTGATCTTTTTTTGGGAGAAGGCGGAAACTTAGTGATTGAGCAGAGAAGCTCTTGTTCCATTTATTTAGCTTGAGTGAAGGCATTTTCTTGGACAGAGAAGCCTGGCTGGGTGGGCGGCAGCAAAAGGCAAGAGCCGTATCATCTTTTCATAATCACTTGTCACGCCCCAAATCCAGTATTGACCGGACCCGAGACATGACTTAGTAAAATTTAAATAAAAACAGTTTAAAACAAGTAACATCTGATAAAGATAAATAAAATAGCTCAACAGAATTTTGAACTCTGAGTCCTACGCTCGCTTACATACAAAGTTCGAAAGTGAACAAAAACGTCTCTAATAACATAAAGACAGAAAGTCTCGTACCCTCGCTAGCCCCATGCTCCGCGATGTCCTCTACTCCAAGTCAAAACTAATACCCGTAAGAAACACGGTAAGGGGTGAGCTTGACGCTCAGTAGGGAAAACCACAAAAACTTCCTCAATTCGGATTTACCAGAAAGCCTTTCCACAATTTAAATTACATTAAAAAGTTTGATACAACGATGCGACACTTAAGCCAATTTAAAGACAAAAACTCCTTTAAACCCGACGCTCATGGTCCAACCATACCAACTTTAACTCAATCACCAACCATTAACCAGGCACACAACGAAGGGAACAATCCAAGTAAGACACCTAAGTACGTTTCCGAACTAATTTTTAACGATTAAAAGGAGAAGGCGACAACGAGAACATGCAACCAAATTAAACAACCATCACTTGACTCGACCACAAACTATCCCGGAAATCCTCGTCCCAAGCCATTTCACAATCGACTCACGGATAACCACAAAGACGGCGCTTTAACTTACACGGAAACCACACACATGAACTCATCATCAAACAATCAAAATCGAGTCATTCACGGTCACACACAACTCATAACAAGGAAACACCCATAGCCACAAACACAACAACACTCGTTCAATCCAAACATTTTCAAAACACACAACTCGTAACACATGCACGGTCTCGGGAGCAACCCACTCGGCCCGACGTAACCGCACACAACTTTCCCCTAACACACAGTCAGGAGGGGCGGTCGACCCCATCGCGGCACACAACGTTTTACCGATCGACGGAAGGCAGGGAAATCGCCTCTTCGCGGCCTAGAACCTCGCGGCACACAACACAACGTTTTACCGAGTGCTAGTCGGAAGGTAGGGAAACTACCTCTTCGCGGGACACGACGTTTTACCGACTCACGGTCGGAAGGTAGGGAAGCCACCTTTCTCGTGTAACCATAGTACACACAAGCCTCACACTTTACCGATCAGGCTCCGGAAGGTACGACTCACCTTACGGAAGTACATCTCTCACACTTTACCGGTGACGCAACGGAAGGTACGACACACCTCTCGGGCACAACTCAAAACGAATATCATCAGAACAATCACAATCAAAATCACACTCACAGGTAACCACAATACCATAACCCCAATCACGATCACATCGGTCTATCCCTCACCCGACCATATCACAACCAATGATTCACATCATAACAATCACGGCACACTTGCCCACACATAGCAACGACAAGTTACATCGAATATAAAATGCTTTGACCCTTAATTACACTCACAACTATTCCGCACTTACCATCACTTACCAACACCACACTCCACGTGGTAACCCCACCGGCTTAACCGGTATTCTTTCCCCCAACATCCCCAATTCAACATATCATATAACAGGAAATAACCACTCAAGTCACCAACATGCATCGTTAGATCCATTCTACTCGTTTTCGTGTTCGTTATTTATTAATCGTTCAAATAGCACAACACCAAGCGGATACATACAACAAACAATCCTATAGGCGCGACATGGCCCGATTCTACCAGCACGACAATTCCCAAGACTGAAATAGTAAATGTTCACAGTTTACACGTATACACTAGTTTTTCACATCCTACATGCATACTAGTTCTTTAACTGGTTATTAAGTTTCCCTATATGCATTCTAGTACATCCGAAATAAAGCGGGTTTCGAGGTAATCCCTACCTCAAGTAGAAAACACAGGTACGTCTCCTAGCTGCTCACGTCCTGGCTCGCTTCCTCCTCCACTTCACGATGTCCTCGGGTCTCCTCCTCCATCGATCTTGGGTCCAAAGCCTTGGGTCACACAAACAACCCCGAATCAGAACTAACTTCGAAAAGAAAAGACGAGAAAAACCAAGATAAGCCCGAGGTCCAAACATAGGCTAAAAGGCCCAAAGGTGGGTCTGTCACGGTTCGGGTCACGGATCCTTGATGGGCTCCGTCACGAATCTTATCACGGATCCGTGGCCCAGTCCGTCACGGAGCCGTGACCAACGCCGTCACGGTCTTCCTCACGGAGCCGTGACAGATCTGGAACAGTCCGTCTTCTTCTTCCTCCAGCTTTGGTTTTCACGATTTTAACCCCCAAAACCTCCATTGAAGACCACCCCAAGCTCCAAAACAGACCCTAAGACGTCTCTACTTCAAAACCCACCATGGGTAATCATCAAAACTCCACAAAAACGAATTAAATCCATCATCTAACATCAAAACTTCCAAAAATTCAACCTCCAACCACCAAACTCCAAAACCCACAAAGTTCTTTCATTCTCTTCCAAAACCCAGGAACCAAAGTTGATAGAAACGAAAATATGAGAGGGATTTACCTTGAGGATGATGAAAAGATGAAGACCCAAGAGGTTTTGAGAGATTTTGGGTAGGAAATGGCTTCAAGTTCCCACTTTTACTCCTTCCTTCTCCTTTCCTCTTCCTCTCTCACCCAAATTCGGCTACCTAGGGATTTGTGCTGAATTTGATGCTCCCAAACCCTTAAAACACCAACTTGCAATTACCCAAATGCCCTCCTTTGTCTAAACCTCCTTTAGTCTTAAGTTTGTGGCATAATGGTCAATCTTAGCTTGTTTCCTCTCATCCAAGCCACATTGGACACTTGTCCATGTGGGGACCATTCCAAACATTAATTAATTTCAGCTCAAAAACTTTTATCGGATTTAGTTCGGAAACGGACCACGTTTGACCGCTAAACGTTCCGGATTACCTTTTCCCAAAAGTACAGTCCACGGAAAGGAAGCGGCCCAACTAAGCTAACTGTGACGACGGCTAAGCTTTTTGGGCCCCGGAAAGGTCCCAAATGACTTCCGGAGTCACCGGTTGACTTTTCTGGCAACAAGTCAACTTTCGCTGAAAACCTCCGGTTCGACCGAGATCGACCGGGGGAGGCTCTTACATCACTTATGTGTGTCCGTGTATAATTGATGTTGTTAGCAACATCATATGATTGGGCATTAAATGCTCCAAGGTACCTTACGGGTCAGCAACATAAATCAATATGAAATGGAGCATTAAGAGCTTCATTTCGTTTCATGGATTTGCAGCAACAAGGAATCAATTTTTTGGTGGTTGTATTGCTTGGAATCAAGTGCGGAACGAGAGTCTAGCAAGCTATTGCAGGAGATTTGCAGCTGCTTTATGGATGAGGGGTAAAATCAAAGTAAAGGTGAGCTCTTGGTTTGATTTATCGGTAACGAAAAAAAGTAGGTATTTTTCTGGCGACCGGAGGTCCGCTGGAGCTCCGACCGGTCACCGGAGTTCCGTTCACCGAGTAAAGTGACCGGTCTTGGTAGGAAAAAGGGTCACGAGACCGTGATCGGCCACACGGTGGCGGTCCGGTCCGGCCACCCACGGTCCACGCGTGGCCGTGGGGCCCACATGGCCGAGTTTGGGTGGTTTCGTAATTTGAATGGTCGTGGGTGAACCCCGGGACGATGTTTTCACACTCGGAACGAATTATGGTTATGATTCATGAAACTTCGGGAAAAACGCTTAGAAACTTTAAATGCGAAATTAGAACGCTCGGACCTCGGAATTTAATTCCGTCAAGTGTGTTGGATCAAGTAAATTATTTATGATTTCTAGACTTGAATAGGGAAACTTTCGGAGTCTCGAGGGACGTTTTCTTGATTCTGGGCAAAATGGGCCTTCCGGGCCCATTTTGATAAGTCGAGCAATTGGGATTAGTTTGGGTATTTCCCTCTTTAATCCACACTTGAATTAACATTAATTCGTGTATCGCTTGTAATCTTAGACTTTGGACCTGAGCTTGACGGAGGAGGAGACTTTATACCTCGTGAAGTGACAAGGAAGAAGCTAGCCAGGTCGTCCGTTGCGAGATCGGATTATTTTTTAGGTAGGGAAAGTAGCGAATACCGGTTTAATTGCGGAAAGTTACTAGCATGCTTTTAGAATAATAATAATAACCGGAAAGGTCCTAGTTCGCATATAGGATGTGATTCACTAGAATAACCGCTTTCAATTACATTAATAACCGGACGAGTCTTAGTGTGCATGTAGGATGTGAGTCACTAGAATAATCGCTTTCAATTCTTGGGAATTTGCCGTGCTGGTAGAATGGCCATGTCGAGCCTTAGGGTTACGTGTTGATTGATGCCATGATCTTTGATTGAGATGCATGATGTGTGACTTAGTGTCGATAAGGTTAAGAAACAGGTTAAGATTATACTCAGTGAAGCATGTTGTGACTGTGTGTGGGCAAGTGTGCCGTATTTGCTATGACGTGAAACCCTTGTTTGTGGTATGACCGGGTGAGTGATAGACCGGTTTGTGTGTTATGGCGAGTTTGGCCTTGTTGGTATACCGGGGTTGAACTATGTTTTTTGATGCGTGTTATACTCTTGTGTGTTCCTTGAAAAGGGTTAACCGGAGTGGTACTTACACCGAGGGATAGTTCCGATGTAGTGTATCGAGGCCAAGGATGGCGTGATTGACACCCCGAGTCTCCGTGAAGGGAAGGAGTACGACCGAGGTATGTGTCGGTCCAGTATGCATGAGGCCCTGATTCTACGTGACAGGAAGACGTCCGACTGAGGGATTTTCGGTCTGGGATGTTACCCCGATTCTACGTGACGGGAAGATGTCGGGACCGAGGCTTCGTGTGCCGGTACGATAAAAATGGAACAAGTCATATTGGGCTTGAGGGTCGTGTTGGGCCTACGAGTCGTGATTGGGCCTACGGGTCGCGGTTGGGCCTACGGGTCGTGTTCCTACCCCGATGATCTATGATCCTTTGGGGACATTTCCGGGACTTCTGATGAGATGCCTTCCTAGGGAACGTTTCCGGTAGCCTCGACGCATGTGTCTCCTCTGGATCGAGGGGCAATTCGAGTTGATACGATGACTTTCTGGTATGTTATGATGGAGTTCGGGGACTGCGAGACGTGTGCTGGTTGCTTTTATGTGTTATACGTTTTGCTGTTTGGTTAATGTTTTATTGTGTGAAAGCGGTCGTTGAGTGTGTTATAAGTTTGGCTATGAACCCCGATTTGGCAGTTAGATATGTTGTACTAGTATGCACTAATTGGACGGTTACTCGTGGTGGTGAGCCGATGTTCATTACCTTTACTACTTTCTCTATTGGGCGAAAGCTCACCCCCCTTACCTTGCTGTTTTCAGGTGTTGAGCGGGGTTGTGCTAGCAGGACATAGCTGAGCTTGGGAGCTGGCGAGGGTCTTGTCTAGTAGGTCTAGTGACGTAACGTGCAATCGTTTTTGAACTAAGACCTGTTTTTACGTTTTATTCAAGAGTTGTTGACTCTTTTATTTGAATGTATGAAATTACAGTTTATTGTTTTAAGCTTATTTACTTTACTTTTCACGTTAATTATCTATTATTTTTGTTCACGTCTCGAGTCCGGTCAAAACCGGATTTGGGGCGTGACAATTTCGGCCTCGCGACTCGCGACCTCCCTGATGCCCACTCCCTGTGTGACGCGTGGTCTGCAAAAAAAAAATCAGTTTAATATATATTTTGTTAATTATCTGATTTATATATATATATATAATTAGTTTTTAATAAATTTATATACAAAAAAATATATGTTTTAATTTAAAAAATTAGTTTTAAATTTTAAAAATCAATTTTTAAATTTAATAATCAGTTTTTCAATTTAAAAATCAGTTTTTTATTTTAAAAATAATTTTTTTGTTGCGATAAAAAATATCCGACGACGAGGCTCAAACGTTATTATCAAGAATAGTAACTGTCAGTGCTTCAAAAAAATATATATGGTATTAGTAACGATCATCAAAGAATTCATCACTGAATAAGCTTATATCGACCAAATGAATAGTCAATTTGAATTATGTATTTTATTTAAGTTATGTAATTTTTAAATTTTGTATTTTATTAATGAACTTTTATTTAATTTATGAATTTTATTTCTATTTTATTTAATAGTTGTTGATTTAAAAATGACGTTCATAGATTCAGTTAAAAACTTAATTAATTGCACAGTCAGTATTTCTGAAAACTCTGCCCCCATATTTACCCCTCTGATGTGGAGCACACTCTGTTTTGGGGTAGAGGGCTGAACCCTGTCCAGTCAGCAGAGGATTAAGCCTCAGGCCTCAGGTATCAGCAGAGGATTCAGCCTCAAGCCTCAGGTTTCAGCCCCCTGATGTTGATGCTCTTATACACCTATGTGAAGATATAAATACAACATGCTGACCATACAAAACAAATGGTAATATTTTGAACTCCGTACTTATACTAGATAGTAATATTACAAACTCCAAATCACATATCGTTATATAGTACAGTATAACAAACACGCACGCCATACTTATATAATACAATTATCGTCCCAGATTCCAACCCCATACCTTTTATACGGAAGGTTAGACTTAAACCCATCTTTTACCCTATCCTTTCAAACACGACAATAGACATACTCTAATACTACCATGAACAAGAATAGAGGTGGCTTGGCAATCACGTTCTAAGAAAGACACTCACAAACCGTCGTACCACGCCACCGCCTAATTACATAAAAATTTAAAGGTGGTTTCAATAAAAAAAAAAAATTTGAAAGAGAAAGATAATCATATAGAGAGGTCTCTAGAGACCAAGTTTGATACAAAAGTAGGACCAACATCTTTCCAAGATAAAGATAATTTATCAATAACTGTTTTCTGCGCTATACCATGAGCAACCTGGTTTGAAGATCTCCTAATCCATTTGAGCTTTGCTAAAGGAAGTTCAACAAGATTCTGTATGATTTCTTCAACTATCTCACCATACAATCCTGCGATTTGTCTATTTTTACAAGTCAGAACCGCATGCATTGAGTCCGTTTCAATTTCTTCAATTTGAACGTTATGTTCTAAACAAAGCTTTATCCCAAGAGCAATTAACTCGGCACCGTCCGGTAGGAAAGGACCATCCATAAACTTGACACAACCTGCGAGCATCTCTCCACCCCAGTTTCGCACAACCACGCCCATACCTATACCATAGGAGCGAACACTAGCATCTTTATTTAACTTTAGACTACCAATACGAGGAGGCAACCATCGAATCATAGGATTCGAAACATTCATGTTCAGGGAAAGATTATTCTGTGTATGAATCAGCTGGTTCGTAAGTTTGAAACCTTCTATCCACTCTTTGCTCTGAATAACTACATAAGATTCAGCTTTCATATGATCTCCATGTATAAAATTGTTTCTCTCTATCCAAATACTGTAACAAAGACCCAGCCATAGAACAAAGTCCTCATGAGATAGAAGAGAAGCTGCTTCATGCATCATTGATCGCCCATCCACAGGTTTGAAGTTTTGATGGCTGATCTCAAATTCACTGGAAACCCAAAATCTTTTGGCAAACCTGCACTTTAATAAAGCATGTACTTCAGTCTCTAAATCTTCCCCACAAGTTCGGCAAAACCCATCCATTTTTATCCCACGATTGATAAGTTTCATAACAGTTGGGAGTAAGTTTCCCCAGAGCCTCCATCTAAACATCTTTAATTTACTCGGAGCCTGCAAGTGCCAAAACCAAGTCCACCAATTGTTCTTCCCCGAGAGTGAAGTATTAACTTGATTTTGGTTCCCCTGAGAACATGCTACCCTGTATCCTGATTTAACTGTGTATATACCAGATTTCTCAGACTCCCATAGCCATCTCGCAGTTCCTTGTAAACGGGGTCTAGGAATGCCTTTGATTTGCCAGCTATCCACAGTCCAAAGTATCTCTTGTATCTTGTCAAAATTCCAGCTCCCATCATCAGATATTATTTCATCTACAATCATGTTCTGGAACGAAACTTCCGGGGGAGTAATCGGTAAATGACTCGGTGTGTGTGGGAGCCAAGGGTCTGAGAATAAGTGAACATCTCGACCATGTCCAGGCCTAATTAACACCCCGGATCGCATTAAATCCCTACACCAGACAATACTTTTCCAAAACTCAGAGGGTGTATTCCCCAAACTTGCCAACCAGAGAGAGTTTGTAGAACAATATTTGTTTAGAATTACCCGTGACATCAAACTGTTTGGGGCAGTTAGTAGCCTCCAAAATTGCTTTCCCACCAAAGCCTTATTAAAACAGTGTAAATCTTTGAAACCAAGACCACCATGCGCTTTTGTCGTGCATACTTGTCTCCATGCTTTCCAATGCAGAATATTATTGTTGTCATCCCCTCCCCATAAAAAACGAGCAGCTAAGCTATTTAGGGCTGAAATAATTGATGCAGGTAGTTTGAAAATGCTCAAAGCAAAAGTGGGGATTGCTTGAATGACAACCTTGATGAGTATCTCTCTACCTGCAATAGAGAAGCGATTTTGCTTCCACAATTGCAACTTCTTTCTAACTTTGTCCACAATCCCTTTAAAAACATCAACTTTCGCTCTTCCGATCACCGATGGGAGACCAAGATATTTTCCATGACCCCCCTCTTCACAAATGTGTAGGACGCTAAGTAAGTAGCTTCGGAGGTCTTCACTTGAGTTTGGGGAGAACATTATACTTGTCTTCATATAGTTTACTTGTTGTCCACTAGCGACCTCATAAACACCCAAAATAGTTTTCAAATAGATCACAACTTCCATCCTTGCTGGTATAAAGATTAGAAAATCATCTGCAAATAATAGATGAGTAACTTTCGGACCTGTACGAGTGCATCCAAAGCCCTCCAAATCTCCTCGGAATTGGGCTCCTCGTAGGAGAGCCGAGAGTGCTTCCGAAACAATTATGAAGAGATATGGGGACAAAGGACATCCTTACCGGAGCCCTCTGAAAGGGACCACATGACCTCTTATTTCGCCATTCATTTTTAAAGAATAAGTCACAGTTCTCACACAATTCAAAATGACATTCACAAACCGTCTAGGGAAGTTCATACGGATCAACATATATTCGAGAAAGTCCCATTTAATTCTATCATACGCTTTTGCCATGTCTAGCTTAAGAGCACACCAATGTTTGCGACCTTTGGTTTTATGGCGGAGAGAATGTACAAGCTCAAAAGCTGTTATGATATTGTCCGTTATCAATCTTCCCGGGACAAATGCACTTTGAGCCTCATCAATCACCAAAGACAGCACCCTCTTTAGCCGGATAGCTAGAGCTTTTGAAACAATCTTGTAAATAACGTTGCATAAGCTGATAGGTCGAAAGTCGCTCGCTTTCCTAGCTCCATTTTTCTTTGGAATAAGTGTGATCGTCGTGTGGTTTACCTCCTCAATCGACTTCCCTTGATTCAGAATACCCAAACAAAACCCCGTAATATCCCTTCCCACGATGTCCCAGAAGCGCTGGTAAAAGCTTGCATGAAAACCATCGGGTCCGGGGGCTTTAAAGGCTCCAATACCAGCAATGGCTTGCTTTATGTCTTCGGCTGTGAAAGGGGAATCAAGGTTAGTATAATCTGCTTGGGAGAGGGATTGAATACCATCTAATGTAGCTCTGTCCATATGTGCAGAACACGGCCTCCCTGAGTTGAAAATGGATTGAAAATGATTCTCAATGATAGTTTGCATTTCTGCTGGATCATCATGCCACTGCCCCTCCTCATCTTCAAGACCAAAAATTGAATTTTCAGCTCTCCGTCTCGATGCTCTTGCGTGAAAATATGCTGTATTCTTGTCCCCCGATTTCAGCCACTCCGATCGGGCTCTCTGTTTCCAGTACTGTTCCTCAAGTAGTAAAAGTCTTGCCCTCTCAGACTCTAAAGCATGGATCCGATCTAGATTGAGCGAGCTTCTGTCCCCCTGATATGTCCTCTCCAATTCCTCAGAAACTATAATGATATCTCGCCTTAGCTTCCCAAACTTTGATCTACCCCATCCTCCTAAGTGAGCGGCACAAGTTCTCAGTTTATTTGTAATACTTTGGTGTTCCGTAAAACGATCGAGCCTCTCTTGTATATTGTCCCAAGTGAATCTCTGACCAATAAATCCAAGGTCCTGCAAGCCAACATGCTCCAAAGTTTCCCGAAACATATCCGAAGAGGCTTCATCTCTCTGGTTGCCTCCCACTTTCTCTCCCATATGCAATCCTGTGAATCTGAAAGTCCTCCCAGCCCCCTCCGTAACAGAACAATCAATATGGCAATGAGAGAAAGATAATAAAGTCACCTGCACATCCCCATTCCAGAGCAACCCTATACCTCCTTTTCGACCTGTTGCAGGCGTTCATACTGAAGGGTAACCGTAGTACGTACATCACTGCTCAATCTTATCACCAGCGAATGTGGAAGAGGTTTAGTTATATCCAATCGGACTCAGGAATTCGTTCCCCCAACATCGGACGCACTCGCCTAATTTATTACCTATCCTCCTTCCAACCTTTTCAATCATAGCATCAAAGGAAGACCAAAAACCCTTACCCAAAACCAAGTGTATTTGAAATGAAGATCATCATGAACCTGGTTTCCCCGAAGATCCGATAGCACAATCAACGACTTATTAAAGGTCCACGGTTCTGTATGAAGGATTCGTGCTTTCTCCTCCTCAGTGGGAAAGAAAATTCCCAACTTGTTTGCCCCCAAAGATTCAATTGTAATTCCATGGACTTTCCAGGCCCTGGCTAGTACGTCCCGCATGACCATAAAATTGCAGCGCTTTCAGAGCAAATTTGTACTCGTTTTCTCTGTCACCCAACGCTTCTTCTTCAATCACTACATCATTCTCACCTTCATCGATGGCTACACCATCAATCCCATCTCCAATCCGATCCATTAGGCCGATCAGTCACCAAAAATCCTTCTGTCGTAGACAAAGGAACCGTTTCTCTCTAGATTAATTAATATATTTATATTTTAAGGTTCTTACTTAAACGTTACGTATAAATACCCCAAATCAAATTCTTATAGACATATAGCTAGGTCGTCACCAAACAAAAAAAAGAAGCAGCCGCCATGAAAATCAAAGAACGAGGAAGAGTTGCAGAAGAAAGATCTCCCAAGTTACCTGACGATCTAATCACCGAGATCATCAGTCGAGTGCCGGCCAAGGACCTCATGCGCTTTCACGTGCGTCTCCAAATCATGGTGCTCCTTAATTTCCACCGACTCTTATTTCTCAACCCTTCAATTACAACGCACCGCCTCACTACACCGACATTTGTCTGTCGTTGTCGTCAAGGAAGTGTACAATGATTATGAATATGATTATGATTCAGAAGGAGATCAAAACATTGATTATAATGACTATAAATTCAATTTCTTGATCGATTTGAATTCGGTAGAAGATCAAGACACTGATCTCTGCGAAATCACCGATCCACGGTATGAATTTGAGGACACGGGCATTGTGGTCGCCTCGTGCCACGGTCTGCTAGTTCTTCTACAAAAGTCAGGTTGTAAGATGACCGTGGCCAACCCAACAACAAAAAAGTATCACATTGTCCATCCGAACCCAGCTGGTGATGATAATGTTTTCTTTTGTGGATTCGGGTACGATCGTGTTCATAGTTGCTATAAGTTGGTCACCCAAATCGGCTCTATTTTGAAGTATGATCAGACCCTCGAGCTTATGGTTTATGATGTGAATCGAGCTACGTGGAAGAGACTGCAATTTGGTACGTGGTTGAGATCTGTGATCGATGGTTTGGATCATGATAATAAGCCTTACGCCCCGTGGTGGTTTAGTGAAAAGGAATGTGTTGATGGTGCTGTGTATTGGTGCCCGAGAAGGTTCAGCGGAAGCTGGGTGACGAAAAACATGATATGTTTTGTTCTAGCCGAAGAGGAATTTCACGTGGTGGAAACTCCTGATTTTTGTGATGTTATGTTTAGTCAGAGGATCGCCGACTTTGAAGGTCGGTTGTGTTTGGCGGGTAGAGGGGCTAGCTATAATACGGCCGAGTTTTGGATGATTGACATGGAACATAAAGAGTCGGCGTATTCTTGGCGGTGGACTAAGTTTTTTACTATATTGGATCTGTTCGCAACCCTACCGCCATGGCTGGAGAGCTACGCTATGGTTCCTGTATGTTTTTCAGTTTGTAAGAACAAAATCTTGTTTCTTGTTAGTAATACAAAATTGTTTTGGTACGACGTTGCAAGCAAGGAATTTTCATCTTGGGAGAAGGGTAGTTCTGAATCTTGGTATTCAGCTTTGTATTGTGTTAGAAGCCTCGTTGGGAATGGGATTTTCTGAGCTCGTTACACGGGGAGCTTTGTTGGGTTATTATTTTTGATATTGAAGGTAGTCAAACTAGAATAAATAAAATAGATTTGTTATGATTTGATTTAATTTGATTATTGTATTTAATTACAATATTATGTATATTAGTTTACTTTTAGTGATTTTGTAATTTCCTATAGACAGGAGTAGCGAGTCTTCAATATAATCATCCAAAGTTATTTTAATTTTATAATATTACATGATATCAGACTTTTGTTTCGATCTTTGATAAGGTCTTATGAATCTGTAACTTTGCTCACTTGTTAGTTTATAGTTCTAACAAATGGATAGAGCGTTTGAAGGATATGTTTAGTCCTAGTTTTTATTTTATTTTCATGTTTTATTTTGCTTCCGTATCATGGTCATCAACCACAACCGTTTTCACCTTCTATGATGTTTACACCGTCGATCACGAGATAAGATGTTTTTTGCGCTGCCAGCCACGAGATGAGATGATGTTTGCACCGTCGACAACGAGACGAGATGTCGTTTGCACCGTCGGCCTTAAGACGAGTAGCCGTTTGCACCGTCGACCACGAGACGAAATGCCGTTTGTATTATCCATCAAAGGCATTAGACATGACCGTTTTATAATCTTCTTTTCAAGTTAAGCATTACGAATCTTCATGCTTCAATTTGAGGGAGAGTATTGAAGGTAATCAAATCAGAATAAATAAAAGAGATTTTTTATGATTTTATTTAATTTGATTAAGGTATTTAATTACAATGTTATGTAATATTAGTTTCCTTTTAATGTTCTTGTAATCTCCTATAAATAGAAGTAGCGAGTCCTCCGTAAAATCATCCAAATCTATTTCAATTTTATATTTTACAAAGAGAGAAATAAATGTATTAGTGAAAAGAGAACCTAAGTCACGGAATAAAAACCACAAACAACTAAATCCAGGTTTGTGTATGGATTGTATCATTTTTGTTATTGTTATTATTATTATTTGTAAAAATATGTCTTTTCAGAGCATCTCCAATTGGTGACGGAAAGCGGCCGGGGTAATCGTCATCATTGAGGTGGAAACGGTGGCGTAATACTACGACGATTAGGAGGCGACGGTATCAATACCATCGCATATGGAACCGTCGGCATCAACCACTCTTTTTCTAAATTAATTACTTTTTTGTTACTTTTTTCGGATTTGTCTCACCTTTCTTCTTACACGAGTCTATTAAACTGTGAATGAAATTATATCAATTAGGCTGAAAGAAAAGAGAAAATTTGATTCTCTTTTCAGTTTTCTCCATTCAGTCTCAGTCGGGCTGAAGGACAATATATCTTTCTTGTTTTATGTATGGTTTTGGGTCGGTCACGACGTGTTTACGAGTCCCATGTATTGTAGGGTGAAGTTAGGTTAAGAGATGGCATGAAGTTAAGTTAAGTTGGATCATGGTGGAGTTAGTATTTACTATTTATTATTAGTTTTTGAACAAGCAACGTATTTGGTGAGGACAAGTAGTGAAAACAATACCATAATGTGTGACAGAAGTGATAGAGCATGAATGTTGAGTGAGTTTTGGACTGGTATAATAATGAAGAATCGGAATTTATGTGATTAAAACATGGAGAATCAAAGTACCAAGAGGATGATGGTAGAAGGATCAACGCATGCTGGTGTGAAATGTAGTGACAAGGGTCCGGAGATCTCCCATTTGCAGTTTGCTGATGATACATTAACTTTCATTCAAGCTGGTAGAACAAGCAATCAATTTGAAGCATACACTTAACTGTTTACAAAAGGCCATTGGGCTGAAAATTAATTTTCATAAGTCACATGTATTATTATTGAATCCAGATTCTATGAATTTACTTGAGGTCACTGAGATTCTGGGGTGTAGAGCTATGCAACTTCCTTTTGAGTATTTGAGATTTCAGTTGGGTGCCAATCCTAGAAAGGCTAAAACATGTGAACCTATTGTGAATAAATTCAAAAGCAGATTGAGCCTTTGGCAAGCTAAAAACAAATCCTTTGGAGGTAGTATTACTTTGATAAAATCTTCCCTCAGCTCACTACCTCTTTACTATATGTCTCTCTATAAGGCTCCTAAGGGTGTGATTAAGGAGATGGAGAAGTGGCAAAAGAGATTTTTGTGGAATGGTACCTTAACTAAAAAGGTTTTACATAAAGTCAGTTGGGAGAACATTTGCAGGCAAAAAAGTGTTGGGGATTTGGGGATCAAAAGGTTGAGTATCATGAATAGGGCATTATTGGCAAAATGGTGGTGGAGATTTGCCTTAGAAGAAGATTCATTATGGAAACAGTTGTTATGTTCTAAATATGGATGGGATCCATCTGCTTGGGATCTATCAAAATTTCTGCTATATAATGGTCAGTGTTTTTTGAGACATGTGTGGGCTCTTCTTGAAAGTCCTGAATTTGCTAGTGCTTTTGGAGCATTGAGACTACAATGGACTGTTAATTCTGGCAACTCAGTACTATTTTGGGAAGACTTGTGGGATTCTGAGGTTCCCTTAAAGTATTTGTTTCAAAGGTTGTACCATCTCAGTCAACAAAAAGGGCATTTGTTTCACAATTTTGGGAGAATGGGGATTGGGTTTTACTGTTTAGAAGGGACTTGAGGGGTTGGGAAGAGGACCAATATGAATTATTATTTGGTGTCCTTTTTGTAATGAAGAGCCAGAGAAATTGGATCATCTATTTCTTGGTTGTGCTATGTCTTGGTCTGTGTGGACATCAGTGTTGAACTGGTGGGGAATCAAAACTGCTTGCCCTGAATCTGTCAAAGACTGGTTCATCACTTGGAGATCTTTAGGCCCTCATAATTCTACCTCATTGGAGTATGTTAGTGTCAATTACATTATGGAGAATCTTGCTTAGCAGGAACAACATGATCTTCAATTTGGGAATTTTTGAGTGTTTGTTTTGTTAGCTTTGATTAGTTTGGCTGGTAACAATTGTATTGGAATGGCTTACTCTGTTGGGTTCTACAGGTAGTAGTGCAACTGGTGCTGATTTCTTTTACTACAGAACCGGTTGGGTTTTGTTTTGGGTGATTTGACTGGTGGTGTTCTGAATTGTATAGGAGTTGGGTGTTGGGTTGTAGGGTTTGGAACCTTATTGGTTAACTTGAATTGTAAGTTATTGTATTGGGTTCGGTAATCTTGGGGTAGGTTTTTGTGATATTTGGAAGGTTGTAGGTTACTTGTGGTGTAAGGTAAGTATTTTGAGGCCATTAGTGATGGTGCTTGAGTTTGTAAAATCAATGAGGGGTTCCCTTGTCCATTATCCTTTATTTCAAAGGTTTGGTTATATTTTTTTAAAACAATTTGCTAATAAAAAAGAGGATCAACGCATGCAGGAGGGTCCAATGGAGCTGTTAGACAGGTAGTCACCATATTATGTTACATTTGTGTTTATCTTGTATTAGGATTATGTGTACACATGTTTATTCTATATTAGGATTGATTGTATCTGAATTGTATCTCTACACATTGTACTTGGGATAATTCTCAATTTTCATGGTATCAGTGAATCTGCCTCTGGATCCCAAGTCCACCAACTGTACTGTTCCGAGACTTTCTCCAAACGGCTCGTGTGGGTGTTCGGTTGATAACGCTTACCAAAGACAAACCTCGACAAATCGAAGCCATAAATTTTGGGGATCGATTTCGGAATAGCCCTGTAGGCTCGTTGTAGTCTCTTAGACTTGGGGGAAGGTTGCAACTGTTGTGCTCGAGCGGAGAACAAAGACGACTGCTGAAAGAGACTTGACGCCGGAGCCCGAGGGAGGAGAAGAAAAGGTCCGACCACCACCGCCGGAATACGGGGATGGAGGACCAGATCCCTCTTTTCCTATGCCGACGAACACCCTCCAAGAGAGGAGACATCCGACTGCCTTGGGGAGAGCCACCAGATCTGTGGCCGCCCAGGGCTTCTAGGGTGGATCTGGAGGATGGGAGCGTTTTCCCAGAGATGGAGGACGCCAAACTCAAGTGACGTCGTACGACTTGACTCGCCGGAAAAACACTCGTTGCGAGGGGCGCCTGCATTAAGGTAAGCACGACCGGGCTCGCCCAACAGTAGAGGCGACAGGGACAACTCTTCCAGAAATGGCTACGAGACTGCGTGGGTTTGAAATCAATGGAGAGAAAAAGAGGGAGGAGAGGTAAGATGAACATAAGGAGGAGAGGAAGGGATGGGGCCGCCGACAGGTCTGATAGCCACCAACGACGATTGTGTTTGAGAAAAAATACTCTCAGTAAAGAGAATTTAGAGTTATATATATAAGATAAGATTCAGGTGCAAATTTCATCAAGCTAATGGACTATAATCAATTTGAAAGAGTAATTTTCTCCTCTCTTTCTTTACCTTTATTAGGCTATTGGACTGCACAGACTCTTGAAAGAGCACAAGATTTTCGGTTGGGGAACATTGGTACAAATATGACTATCTTACATGGGTTCACGAAACAAAAACTTGCCTGTTACCAAGGTAAAGTACGTACCACCCAACATCTTTGTGGCTAGGGATAACTTTGTTTCCTAACTTTTACAAACGTTTCATTATCAGATCCTAACCCAAGTCAACGTTTGGTCTCAATTCCTAACATAATAGGTTTGGAACTTCTCAACTATAAAAAACCGTCTAAACTCACGATTCCGTCAACTCATCCAAGCGTTGTCGTTGTTGGCGTACATTACCCATGGTGCTTTCCTCGACGTTGAACTTATCCTCGTTCTCAAGCAACCGAACTCAATGCTCGACGAGTTGACGGAATCGTGAGTTTGGACGGCTTTTTATAGTTTCTGAGAAATTCCAAACCTATTATGTTAGGAATTGAGACCAAACGTTGGTCTGGGTTAGAATCTGATAATGAAACGTTTGTAAAGGTTAGGAAACAGAGTTTTCCCTTGTGGCTACATGTAATTGAACTAGGAACTCAGTTTTCAATACCTTGAGCTGCAGCATCTCCAATAATATATTTAATTAGGAACTATAACTGATACAACAATAATAGTACAAACATACTTTACAAGACGTATGAACCAACCCTAAACTACAATCTGCTCACACTTCTGACAACAAATTGACATTGAATCTAAAAACACCAAGTCGTTATATGTTACATAAATATATGCCTATATACATTATATCTTTATCTTACAAGCACCCGAAAGGACGTTCTGCATAATATTTTCCATCCACAGCTCATGATACACTTCAGTCTTTACACAGTTTCCAGCTTCAATATAGATTCTTCCTACCTAACATACAAACAATGCCAATCCTTTGTTATTGATGATGTAATCGAGCTGGTAAAGAAAATTATTTAGTGAATTAGGATGCAAAGTACCTCATTAAAAGAAGTAATGGTTATGCATTTCTCCTTTGATAATTGCAAAGAAGTTCCCTGAACTTGTCTTTTCATTGCACTTTGTGTTCAAATGATGATTATACCCTTGAAAATTTAAGTCGAAAAACTAATAAGTAAAAAACATAAAATCCAAAATTTCACATCCCTTGAATTTCTTGCTCTTTGAACAGTACAAAAAGGAAGAAAATTAAGGGATATGAAATTTTAGATTTTATTCTATTTTAAAACTTTAAAGGGTAAAATCGTCATTTTGATACAAAGTGCAACAAAAAGACAAGTTCAAGGAACTTTTTGTCATTACCAAAGAAGAGGACTACAAATTGAAAAAAGTGAATACCTCAAGGTCATTTATTGCAATTATCCCTTAAATGAAGTGGTCTATGCATTTCTTGATGCATCTTCATGAAGTTGAGCTGCTCTCACATTGGGATCATCCTGACACGAGAGAAACCCCAAAGGCTTGTCAATAATGGTGGTGTGATCCCATAACATTACAATAGCAACATACTACATGCAAAACTCACTCGAATGGTGTAAGTGAAACCAGTTGGTGGCCGGAAAAAATCCATCTGACCCTGAAAGGATTAAACCCCGAAGAACCAATTTGTTATACATCAAACTCCACAATCTAATAAAATTGAGTACATCACCATGGACTATCCATACCAGCCCATGCATGCTTTGCTGGGAAGCGTAATACCCGTCGTGGCTTGGCGCTATGGAGTTCAATTGTCCCTACAGAAACGAAACATGTAAAAGTATTGTTATATAATTAAAAAATAGGGATAATTGCAAAAACTTGAGGTGAACCGCACGTTTTGCAAATACTATCGTTGAACTATTTTTTTTTTGCAAATGACATCCGCCAACTATTTTCTGTCAGCAAATCTGCTAACAGGGTTAAGTTTTTTTGCAAAAAGTCAAAAATATCCCCACAAAAGTGTATACATAAGGTTTCCAAATTGCAAAACACGTATAATGTAAGGGCAAAACTGTCATTTTCAACAACAAAAAACACGTGACTGTTACACAACTAATTTCCATTAAAGATAACGGATTTGTAGACGGAAAATAGTTGGGAGTTTCATTTGGAAAAAAATGTAGTTCACCGATAGTGTTTACAAAACGTGCATAGTAGCAAGTCTTTCAGTAACAAATCATGGTTACAGGACATACCAATCCCTGAATAGTCTGTTGATTCCCATAATAATTATCACGATTCGGTGCCATCAAGTTCAATTGTACCTACAGGAATACAAATGGTGATGAAAGGTATATGAATCTTGTTTTAAGTTCTTGTAACCATGAACAATCTTGAAAACCTACCATCCCTTGAACAGTTGGTTGAGTGCCATAGTATCCATCAAGGGTTACTGCTCTAGAATTTAATTTGTCCTGCAAAAATATTGTAGATGTCAAAGCCAATATTAGTTGGGGAAAATTGCAAAAACTTGCAGTGAACTATGCGCGTTCCGCAAATACTATGAATCATTTTTTGCAAATTACATCCCCAAAAAACTATTTTCCTGTCTGCAAATCCACTAACGTTTTTTTTTTGCAAAAAAAGTCGAAAGTAACCATGCAAAAGTGTATACATAAGGGTTCCAGATTGAAAAACACGTATACATGACGGTCACAAATTGCAAAACACGAATAATGTAAAGGGGAAAACTGTCATTTCCAAAAAAAATGAAGTCACGTGGCTGTCACATGATTTGCAGACGGAAAATAGTTGGGAAGTCATTTGCAAAAAAAAAAAAAAGGATCCCAACAGTTCATCCTAGATTGTTGTTACTGAGCTCATGAAACAGCAAGATTCAAGTCATAATGTACGTGACTTGGTAGCAATATGATGAAGCTAACTTTTTAGGAAATAGGACAAACCATTTGCTGCAAGCTCTCTTGTGCTCCAACGGTTATAACTTCAGTTTCGGAGATCACCTGCATTTTATAAGGAAGATTAAGTTTAGCAACTATAACTACTACCAAAGCTTGCTTATCTAATTGGTCAAGCGCTTGAACTTGGGTTTGGGGCCCAGGGGCCCAGGGTTCAACTCCCAGCAGCGGTTTATCACTTCTAATTTCTCTTCCCAACTTCTGTTGGGCCTATCTCCCTCTTTATTCAGCCCTTGTTGGGCCTGTCTCAAGGTGGGGGTCAAGAACTTAGTGCACTCTTCTACATAAGAGGGCCCATTTCTTGCTTGATACATCAATCTCAAAAAGTTATTTAAGCCTTGTTCTTTTTTTCTTCACAGATTATCACCTCAAAGTTTGAAAATCCTCAAATTCTGAATTCCGTGACTTTATCTGTCATGTTTGACAGAACAAACCTTATAATGACGAAAATACCTTTCTAAACCCTTACACTTGGTTAGTTTTTCAGAAGCAAGGGTATTTCTGGGTTTACATCTACAAAAGTCACAGAATTCAAAATTTGAGGATTTTCAAAACTGAGATAATAATCTGTGAAGAAAAAAAGAAGGCGAGTTTGTGGAAAAAAGTGAAAGGACAGAGTAGTGGATAAGCAAGAACTTGTGCTCGAAATGCTTTGATACAACTAATTTAGTGGATAAAAAGAGGGATAATTACAAAAACTTGCAGTGAGATATGCGCGTTTCGCAAATACTATTGGTAAACTATTTTTCTTTTGCAAAAAACACCCCCAACTATTTTCCGTCAGCAATTATCCCTAAAAATGTAACTATTACCCCTTAAGTATTTCAAAATTTATCCAGAACTAACCTTCCTTTTCTTGGTTGCATTCTTCTTCTTAATTGTCTTGCTCACACTTCTATTTTGGTTATCATCTTCAACACAGAGCAGACCATGACTGGCCGGCGTTCCAGCTTCGGTAAGGCTCTTGCTACAATTGTTCAGACTCACACAATTCCCAAAAGCTTCTTCATATGCACGAAAAACAAGATTGTAACTTTCGGGAGACAACGATCCTTCTTCACTCAGTTGCATTGCCCTCTGACACAAATCATTGTACCGTTGGACCCTAGATCGAACCTGTTCACATTCTTCACCCATCACATGCCTGCTCTTTGCATCTTTCGTCCACCGTTTCAAAATATATCGAGAGGGAATGGTAGAAACACCACATATTTGAAGAACTATCAGTTCATGCCGACAAGGGTATCCCTTGTATTCATATAACCGGCATAAACAAGAAACCTCGGAATTCATTTCATGGCATACAACAATGAAGTCCTGACTCTTCTCACAATCTTGAACTCTGAAAGTAGTACCCGTCTCGTTTTGTCCTTCTCTTTTAGGGTGACAAGCAACTGCACCCAAGACCTCGGCCTGAAACTTCTTGAACACCGCATGAGTGTACATCCCCGAAACATATTTCTCTAAAGGAGATGGAGATTTCAACACAGGTTGTTTAGTCCATGTATCAGAATCTGCTTTCGCCTCCTCTTCATACCTATCTTGTAGGATTACTTCATATTGTCTCACAAACTCAGTGATAGTGGTCTTCTTGTGCACATACTTGTCAAAGAAAGAGTTTACACTCTCAGAACGATGAACTGTAGACATCCCAGCCAAAAGAACATCCTTCATGTAGGTTGGAACCCATTGTTTGCGATCTTCATACAATGACTGGAGCCATCCATCGTCTTTCAGTTCAAACCTATTTATCATTTTCCCCCATCTTTTTTCGAACTCTTCATCTGTCCAAGATCTATAGATGCACTTTTCAAATTTAGCCATGAATTTTTCATGTCTCTTGATCACCTGACCGAGATTCTCGGTGATCTTCCCCAGGACATGCCACAAACAAAAGCAATGACGAATATCGGGAAAAAGATCTGCAACAACCGATTTCATTGCTTTGTCTTGGTCTGTAATCATTACTTTTGGAGGTTGCCCACCCATTGCTTTCAGCCACGTCTGCATCAGCCAAGAATAAGTCATGGCACTTTCATCTGATACCAAAGCACATCCAAGTAACATGAATTGGTAATGCTGATTTACTCCAACAAAAAGTGCAAGTGGCATTTTGTATTTGCTCCTGATATATGTAGTATCAAAGGACACTACATCACTGAAATTAACATAATCATGCCTGCTTTTTGCATCAACCCACAATAAGTTCTTCAACCGTTGATCTTCACCCAGATCTACAGCATAGTAGAAATTGGAATTTATACTCTGCATCTGAGAGAAAAACTCGAGCAATGCCTTGGCATCTCCAGCTTCTAGTGCTAAATTCCGACTTTTATCAAATGGATTTTTGGGATCATTCTTGAGACCAACCACATTTTTATATTCAGCAAATTGTCTAGCCATAGCAGCATACATCTTTCTTGTTTGCTCACTAACAGCCTGGGCCGGTAAAAGTTCATGGTTATGTTCCTTCACAAAACTATGTATAACCCATTTTCCATCGGACCTTCTCTTTACATGCATGCTTGCTTTGCAATCTGTCTTTGCACATGACCTTCGACTAGTTCCATTTTCAGGATCTTGCTTTGTTTGCCTAGCACGTGGTCGGTTATAGGACTTATCATACTCTCTCTTTGTCCCATATCTAGAGCAAGCAAATTTTGCATCAATGAATTCTCTTGAAGTCTTTGAGCGCCGGCTGTTCTGTATTGCAGTATTGAAGCCCATAGATCGAGCATATTCTTGATAGAAAGAGTATGCTTCACCATGTGATTCGAACTCCATACCAGAAAGTGGCTCAAGATTATTATCTTCTTTAAACAATGGAATATCCATTGTGGGAGAATGCATGTCTCCTTCATCTTCAGCATGTATTTCTTCCCCAACAATACCCATCATATTTCCATTCCCTAGGACTCCACTATGAGGTTTTTCTTCAGCTTCCAAGATATTATCAATTCCACTGGCTCCTTCATCTTCTTTATCATGCTCACCAGAAGGTAACCGAAGATCTATTTCCATGGAGTAGGCTATCGAGTTTCGGTCTTCCAGCAGCTGCTGTTTTTGTGGTTACTTGAAAAGTGAAAGAAAAACAACACAAATTAAACACAGATGGGATTAAATACAGACGGGGATGAGTGGATGAGATACTTCCCTTGATAAAAAGGAGAGGAAAAATAAATAAAAATGCATTCTTTAATACTCTCGAATATCAATCAAATACAGGATGTGTATATTAAGCACATGGTAATTTCTAGCATTTTTAGTGAAATTTCATCTTCAACACGGATAGCAGATGCAATGTGAAAAATATTTAAAATTGAAGGACAAAAATAACAAATGAACAGACTAAAATGACAACCATAAAGTAATGTCTTGGTCAACTAAAGACTATTAACAGACCAAGCCCAATCGACTACAGTATGTTCAGCTATAGGTATATATTTGGGGTAACTCCATTAATCAGAGGTATAAATTTTACATTCATCAACCCAGCAGATAACAGGAAACAAATATTCATTACATTCTGAAACTGCAAAAAAGTAGAAAAGAAATTATAGATATAATGATTTTACGTTGAGAACTAAGCATGATTGTAAGACTTTTTTTCTTCTCCTGTCTTGGTGCTTTGCAGTGGCTGCTTCCCATTGGTTTTGCTCTTAATTCCTAAACTTTAGCGACGGTTTAGATGACACGCCTACTCTACCATAATGATACTGTTCCAACTGATGGAATTTTTTACCATGACACTCAATAATAAGTTCATTCACAATACAAAGGTTGTAATATGGTGAATTACTATACAAAATGGAGCTTCTTTTTTTTGTGCTTTGTCAACTTTACCCTACTTTATGGCTTGAAACCGTGATGTCAAGGTAACAATCTTACCGCTACATTAATGCCCACCCTCACTGTAAGAAGGGATGATTGCAAAAAATACCCTGACGTATTCATTTTTTGCAACTTGTAGCCTTCTTATTTGATAATTGCAAAAAAAGTACCTTGAATTTGTCTTTTTGATGTAATTTGTATTCAAATGACGATTTTACCCTTACAATTTAGATTTAAAAAAACAAAAAATCCAAATTTTCATATCCCTTAATTTTCTCTCTCTTTGTACCATACAAAGAGTAAGAAATTTAATGGATGGTGAAAATTTGGGTTTTTTTTCATTAATTACTACTTTTAAAATTTAAATTTCCAAGGGTAAAATCGTCATTTGAACAAATTTATACAAAGTGCGACAAAAAAGACAAGTTCATGGCACTTTTTTGCAGCTATCAAATAAGATGGCTACAAATTGCATAAAAATGAATACCCCAGGGTACCTTTTTGCAATCATCCAAGAACCTCTCCAATATCCAAACTCTATCCCAATTGCAGAAGCTCCCCGACATAAACGGCTAGCAGTAAATACATAAACTAAATACTTACAGCTGCATAAACATAACAGTTTATCAAACAAGAAGTTGAATCATTCACGTAATTGTCAAAAGACTCACAACCATGATACAGATTTTAGACACAAGTAAACTAACTTGGAAGCATAATCACCTCATACAAGTAAAGGATGGTGATTGCAAGAATCATCTAAATCCAAGTAAGTTTCCATACCCGTCTTTGTTCCCTAGACACGGGAACTCATGATTGAACAATCCAATGAACATAACCTCATCAAGATGAAAACAAACAAAACAACAGGTACCATCACACCCATTTGGTCAGAAATAGTGGCTAATCAATGTGATCACAAGTTGAGTGAACGTGTACATTATGCACATAAATGGCACCATAAATAAAAGAGCCCAAGCTGATTCAGATGCTCCAATTTTAGTAACTGGTTTTAGTACAGAAGTATCTGTGCAAAAATGTCAAACTTCAAAAATCCAAAATGATACAATCATCATCATAGAATATTTACAAGTCATAATCCCTGAATTACCTTATTAATCACATACATATACAGAGTCAGGGGATCACTTTCCCAGGAAACAAACAATAAATACTTGGCAGTAATAAAATAAAATCAATATATATATATAAGCTCCTAAAGTGTGTGAGTGTGAAAAACAAATGATAAACAGTGCTCTTCTCTCCAGTTACTGATTCAGACCACACAGAAAAGAAGAAAAAAAACAATCATAGTGGAAAATTCAAAATTGTATCAGTGACCAGAAACAAAACGAAATTGAAAACTGGAGAAGGAACAGAGAGAGAGAGTGAGGGTCTTTGAAGACGAAGAAGAAGGTACCTCTCTGAGAGAAGGAGCTGGAGGAGACAGTATGAGCAGAGAAATGGGTGATGGATGATCCGAGACAGCGAAAATTTTACACGCGACGGAGGTGAGCGAGTGGAGCTCCTTTTTCCCCCAAATCTTTCGTCTAGGGTTTCAGCTTCGCATCTGGCTCTCGGGGCTGTCTCACGCTCCGTCTTTTCCTTTCGCCCTCACTCGCACGTCGCGCGTGCCGGACGTGGCAGTTTTTGTGTAATTTTCCGGAAAATGAGGTATTGTGGGACCAGGTGCGTGAGCTGTACTAGGTTGGGTTGACGAGGCGCGTGACGCAAGGCTGATATGAAACGCACGTATAAAAATCATTTTCTAGTAGCTGAGATTAAAATAGTACAGTTCTTCCTTTCGATAGTTCATAATAGGGCTGGACATAATACACCGAATTCACCGTCCCCGCCCGTCCCTGGCCGGAACCGGCACCGGAGACACCGGAACCGGGACGACTCGGGCGTGGTGCCGGTGAAGATTATGGAGAACCGATCTTCTCTCGGCCGGTGGTCGGTTTTGGGAAAGGAACACCGTCAGTTGACCGGCACCGGCCGGCACAGTGAAAATCTGAGATCCGACTTTCTGAAGCCCTAAATTGTATTTCCGATTAAAGTTTTCGATAGGGTTCTTAGATTCAATTTTAAGAACTCATATTAACAAGTTAGGGTTTTTAATCTACTGTTGTGATTTTTTATTTCATGTTATACATATTCATTTATTTATAATTATTATGAGTTTTTATTATCCACTGATATCACCTCTTTCCTTGTTTCGATTTTGTTTTTAATTCTCTGCTCTACAATTTGTTCTTTTATTTTTATTTTTTAGTTGTTGTTTTTATTGTGTACTTAGATCTTGTTTTCAACTTAATCTTATATCCTTACATGATGGTAACTAAGTTCTGTTATATTATGTTATCTTCAAATTAGTAGATCTTGTTCTTATTTTGTATATGTAGATCTTGTTCTTATTTTGGTATGTAGCTCTTATTCCTATTTATTTTATTGTGTCAAGTTTATTTGTTACCCATTTATCTCCATTCATTTGCTGAGATTCAGATATTCATATCTATTATCTTACTGTCGATTTTTTTGGTTAAAAATCAACCGAGATTCATCTTATTGAAGTGAAACTAAGCATTCAATTATGTAACAGAATTAATATAATGTAATGATTTGTGAGATGCTTTACCCAAAATAAACTGAATAATTGGTAAGTGATGGGCAAAAAATCGTCTTGAAATTATGCTAATTAAAAACCAAAAGTAGGCCCAAACTTGTAAGCCCAAGTATAGGCCCATTGGGCTCTGTTGAACCAGTTAAAAACCGGAACCGGCGGTTATAATAACCGCCGATTTTTGACCATTTGGACGGTGATCGGTGCTGGCGCCGGTGGCACATACTGGTTAACCGGGAGTGCCGGTTCCGGTGACCTGAAGTCGATCCGGTGCCGGTTACCCGGCCGTGTCCAGCCCTAGTTCATAATACTATTATAGGGGGAAATTACGTCATTAATTTTCAGTACGGGTAATTATTTGGAGGGGTAGTATTGTCATTTTTAATAAAATTGGGGTCATGTGTACATGACCATTTTCCATCCAAAATGGATGAAAACTAACGGTGGGTACTGATTTGAAACACAATGTTTCGTTTGGGTATTAATCCGTCGCAAAGTATTTTTGGGGTACTCGGATGAAAACCAAGTATTTTTAGGGTACTCGAATGATTACAAAAAAAAATAACATTTGATTTATTCACTGTTCATAAGTTAGTTAGTTTTAAAAAAAAAATTGGTTAAAAAATGACTTGAATTTGTCTTTTCATTACATACAAAATTAAAATTTTCTTATGTCTTAATTTTATCTGAGCAAAAATAAAAATAATATTAATATTTTCTTATAATAAGCTTACATAAATTGAAATTAGTAAAAAAAAAAAATGAATCTGGTTAATGGCTGAGCAGTCCCGCGTCCGGGCTCAACAACAAAACATTTGTATTGAGATTTCCAAACTTGATTATCAGGAAAATAAGTGTAAAAAATAAATTCAAACATAATCACACATGTCTCGACTTAGATTTTATTAAAGTGTGTTAGCTATCCAAAAAACTGCCTACCAACTTTAGCATATGAGACTTTAGGTAGGATGGTCAACTTTGGCGTTTAACATTTCGGTCAATAAGTTTACAAACTGTCTTAGTTAAAACGATCGTGACGGACGAAGTCATCATTTAGAACATCTCTAGTAATAAACTACTAGTTAATAGTAGCAACTAATAGTTAGAACACATTTTTATTTTCTCTCCATCGAACTACTAGCTGTTACCACTAATTGTGAGTGGTAAACTACCAACTAGTAGTTAGTTGTTTTTACAATTTTTAATACAAAACAAAATACTAATTTTATTTCAAGCAAGGAAAGACATCATTTATAAAAACGACATTTAAGCAAATATGGGATAATTCAACTACTTAGTCGCCCTGACTTGAGTCTAGTATGTTTCGGTCTTTTTTTACTTCCCTCCAATGTTATCAAAAGAATTATTGAGTCATGCATTTGTCAATTGAACCTCCTCATCAATGCTCCATTTGATCCTCAGGGGTGCAGATGATGTTGATTTCGTCGTCCGACACCTCGAGGGTTTGGACGGAACAGATTGGACAAGTTGCTCGAAGGCGAATTGCGACAACGTCGATTGGAAAGACTGCTCTGGGTTGAATTGCGGCGGCGAGTGGGTAGGTTGATTGAGCGAGCTTAGGGATCGGATGTGAGAGTGAGATTTCTTCATTGGGTGTCTCGTTCAACTCCATATCTTCGAGAAGTGATTCGTAATTGTCAGCGTCGGCAATGGAAGAGAACTAGTTAGGTTTTGAAGCAAAGAAGAGGTATTGTTATGTTCACGGTAAGATAGTGTATTTATAGGAAATTGACGGATTTTTTAATAGCCGTTGGGCATTGCAACGCTGCGTCGCATCATTGCAAGATCCTGCAATGAGTCGCACTGCAGCGCCATCTTGGAACGCTTTCTGCGTTGGGGTCTCGTGGCAGGAGTCGTTGCAACACCAACAACGACATCCTTGATTCAACCTTACAGCGATCCACTGGAGTTGCTCTTAGTGTGAGCTCTGGGTTTTAAGCTATTTATGTCTAAGATGTCTCATTTTTAGGGTCCACTGCAGATCTATTGTCATGAGAAACATTTTTAAGATATATGAAGCTGAAAAGCTCAAATTACATGATGTTTCCATTAAAACAATTTTCAGTCTGTTGTTAACGGACACTTAGACAAGCAACTGCTAAATTCCTGCTCACCCTTCCTTGGACCAAAATTTAAAATTAAACTAAAATAAAAGCAACTTCTTTATTCCTAGCATTTCATTTCTAGGACAATCTTCATGAACTCAGTACTCAGTAGTAATGCTTGAGATTCTAATCCATCACAAAGAGAAGAGGCACACGAAAACCACTTCATCAATGAATATTTTCACGACGATACCTCATTCACTGCCCCTCAGACCTCTTCTTCACCTTGCACCACAACCCGTTCTTCGTATGAAGCGTCGCACCAGTAACCAGTTCCACAGATTCTGGAGGTCCCTTCAGCTCCACATTGAACTTCTGCAACAGCAAAGCCAGTGCTATAGTTGACTCCATCAGCGCAAACTGGTCTCCTACGCATTTTCTGGGCCCTCCTCCGAAGGGTAGGAAAGCAAAATCCGCAATAATCTGGTGGTTGCAAGTGTATAGTTGTTACTGTGGGACAGTTTGATAATAAGAACTCCGGAATATTTAGAGCAAGTAGCTACCTCATTTGGGTATAGAGCTCCAGGGCTTCTAGATGGATCAAAACCAGCCCAACCTTCTATCCCGTCGCTGTTTTTTTGCACTAGGAACCTTTCTGGCTCGAATTCATCAGGCCTATCCCAGAAGTATGGAGATCTGTGAAGATTATATACCTGAAAGCAAGGATTTTAAAGTATGAGTGTACTTATCAAGGATAATTACAAAAAAAAACACCTTGAAGTATTTAGTTTCTGCAAGTTGTAGCCCTCTTCTTTGATAATTGCAAAAAAGTGTCATGGACTCCGACTAAATTTGTTTTAAAATGACGATTTTACGTCCAAATAGGAAGAAAGGTAAGAGGTGGAAATTTCGGATTTTTTGTTTTTTACTTATTATTTTTAAAATTTATAATTTCAAGGGTAAAATCATCATTTTGAAACAAATCTACCCTAACTGTAACAAGAAGGTAAATTCATGGGACTTTTTTGCAATTATCAAACAAGAGGGCTACAATTTGCAAAAAGCGAATATCTCAAGGTAGTTTTATGCAATTATCCCTACTTAATATGATCTGCAATGAAGTAAACCTATAAACCATTACGGGGAATATGGAAATTGCTTCTCATGGAAATGATCCAATCCTCAAGACTAAAAGCGTTGCATTTAAGATGGACTCGAAAGTGAATAAGTGAATACATTCCCATGCACTGTATAGTTTATACTTAACATAAACTACTCACAGAAATGAAGATATCAGTTCCAGGGGGAATTTGATAGCCATCTTTGTCACCCATGTAGCCTCCTGCACAATTGAGTTGAACACACATTGACATCAGGAAAATAACTATTACTTCACAATTACTATACTCAAAGAAATCATTTAACAAATAGAACCCATTGCATTGAAGCCGGTCAGTCTTTCACAGCAAATCGAAAACGATCGATATGTTTCAATGCAGCGTTCATTCTGTAATATTCTTTTCTTTTTTACAAAATTTTGTAATGTGAGGGACAGTATGGTCATTTGACATGATCACTCTTCTCATTGTGGGTAGTAATATGATCAATTTTGAAGTTGAAAGTAGTGACATGATTTTTGAGTATAGTTTGAGGTTGTGACATCACTGACATGATCATTTTTTAAATTGAGTAGAAACAGGATTTTCGTACACAGTTTAAGATAGTAACATAGAACTTCCCCAAATTAAATCCCTGATGCACTAATTCCCAAATTGAAAGAATTGGTCATAATAGACTATAAGAAATTTAAGGCATATAAAAATTTGGACTTGTTATTCTTTAACTATTTTTTTTCATTTTGAAACAAATTTATACAAAGTGCAATAAAAAGACAAATTCATGACATTTTTTGGTGATTATCAAAGAAAAGGGCTCCAAGTTGCAAGCAGTGAATACCTCAGGTACTTTTTTAGAGTTACACTTATCTTCTATGACTGCACAAAATGGAGTAGTCAACCTAACCAAGCTTCATTCAATGTGTTTTCTTTTCCTGCTTGTACTTTAAGGAAGGTTGTGTTAGAAATGAGAATTAATACCTGGTAGTACGTCTGGTTTGAGGGAACGTCTAATAAGCAATGGAGGCTGAGGATATAGACGAAGAGACTCTACAACAATGAGTCTTATGTACCTGTAAGGTTGCGTGCAACATACACATTATTACTCTCTGAGCTATTAGAAGAATTTACAAACATACAAAAACAAATCCAATTGCAAATAAGTAAAACGCCACCTAGGCAGATCCTAAAAAATAAACTATTACCATGTCGCCACTTGCATATTCTTATTGGTACTTCAAAATTTTCTTTATATTCACATGGAAACTTCTTTATATAGCAGCTATCGATCGAAAGAAGAAAAAATTGAAAGGAGTTGTGGTTTAAAGGCTTACTCCAACTTTTTGAGTGATGCCAATGTTATTTTCTCTTGACCAAGAACCGAATCAATCTCTGCTTGAGCCTTTTTCATTTTGGAGGGATTCTGCAATCAACATAATAAATTAGTGGGGAAACATTATTTACATACCCACTTTGACCTTTCGCAATCAAAAATACCCCTAAAGGTGAAGCATTATCAGTAACACACTGTCACCTTTCGTCTTAATCAAATACACCTGGATTTACACATAAAGGTGATGGTTTTATCAAGAACACATTGTCACCATTCTCATTTATCAGTGGTTTTTTGGTGGGACAAAATGACCCAAATCCAGGTGTTTTAGGTGATAAATGAAAGGTGACAGTATGTTACTGATAACGCTTCACTTTACATTTAGAAACAAAGGTCAAAGGGGGTGTTAATAAAGTTATCCCCAGATTAGTCACTTGTCAAAGATGGCTCACAAATAAAGTAACGGATTTATAAAAGAGCATCAATACAAGTTAGTCATTACTCTATTATGAAAGTAGCACAGCTGAAACCAAAATCAGGTCGGAATTACCTGTGCAAGAAGGAAAACAGACCAAGTAAGAACAGCAGCAGTTGTTTCATGGCCAGCAATTAGCATCGTCATCAAATCATCCCTTAGCTGTATATAACAACAGCATATTTGGAGTTAAAATTTAAATAAGAACACTAACTTTGATTAAAAAGCATAGATGAAGAACTTAACTACTACTGAACATATTTACCTGGCGATCATCGACATCAGCTCCCCGCATATCAACTAAAAAACGCAAAAGACTAGCATCCTGCAAATTACTTAGTTATGATTCTAGAATCAACTTACCTTAAATCAACAATTTTCCAAAGCTCCTAGAACAACTGGTACAGCTTTAGAGTTAAAAGGTAAACCACATGTTCATTAATAAAGGATAGATCTCCACCTTAAGATTTAAGTAGTCCCTTTGCTGCAGCTTCTCAACATCTGTTTCCTGCCATATAATATAATCAGAACCAAGCTCTAGACTTTGATTTACAACATATTTAATCTTGTATATCAAAGTAATGATTAACCAACCTCAACAAGAATAACAAAAGAAACAAATCAATGTTATACAGTTTAGTCAAACTCATAAAGTGATGATATTTGACCTTCATAGCATTCAATCTCCATGAATCATCCATCTCAAATACATTCTCACCTGTCTGGTATCTTTTGCATTTTTGATGAGCCCATCAAGACAGTCATTGATAACCTTGAGATCACTGTGGAACTTCCGCTGTCTAGGGACTATCCACCTTGCCAGAGGAAATTTCCAGTAAGGAATATAAAATGTGGATCTGTGTTCAGCTTCAAAAAGAGTACCATATACTGCCTGCAACATGTTCATGAAATAATTTAGAATCAACACATGGTACCCAAATATTTTACACCAATGCCAAGAGATTGTAAGGAAACTAAAAGGGAACTGAGATGATTTTGAACTTTTCAACACTTAGACTTCAACTCATGATTCCTAGCTTAAGTAGTTAACTACTTAGAGACATACCCCCATCTGATATTTCATTCACAAATTTTAGTAACAAGGACAGTAAATACTGTGAAACTTAAGTATAAAATATAGGAGTACTCATGACCCAATTAGAATATTTGTGGCACAATTATGCACAAGTTATAATGAAGTGGGTGGGAGTTGAAGCTTGGAGGATAGTAAGGCAAGGAACCTAAAATTCTGATGGAAGACCATTTCTTGGAGGCATGCTATGAAGGTAAACCATGCGATGAGTATAGAAGATGCAAGTCAAGTAGCCTGAAATTGCACGAAAAAAGGAATATTGGTGACATATTTGAGAATGAATAGGCATTTTATCAAACCTTGATCACAGGAGATTCTTTTGTAACAGAACCAAAGTCAAAGTTGAAGACACCAAGCCCAATTATATCCAGAGCCAAATTAGAAAACTCCGCTTCAAGGTCTAACTCAATCTCCTTCTCTTCTTGTGACCCTCCTTCTAGAAGCCTCTCAAATTTCAACATTGTCTTCTCCGAACATTCAGTAAATGTTTTGACCATAGCCTCCAAGTATAAGGTATGAAATGCGGGAGCAATAACTGTGGGTTATTTTGAAAGAATAAAGGAAACAGCTTAGCAAGTAACACCTAAAGATAATTCTATTAACCGAAGAATAAAAATATAAGAATCGTTTTCCTTCTCATTACCTGAAAAGAAAACTTGAAAGAAACATAATTGTTATTTGCTCACCTCTTCTCCTTTGCTTCCAAGTGTCCAAGTCCGCAGGTATGAGTCCTTTCCCCATTATTGGTTCTAGGATATCAGCAAGAACTCCCTAGTTAAAAAAATATGACAACTTCGGTACATGGAATCAGAATGAATAAAGTTATATAGAAGAAAAGAAGGGAGAAACTAGCATCTAACAAGAGGCTCAAGAGCTTACTTTACCGGACACATAGCCTTAACACTAATGCTCAGCTTTTAATGGCATGAGCTTTTATTCTTTCCAGTCTACTTACTTCTATTTTCTATTTTCCTAATGAACAGGAAGAGACAATATTAAAATGAAGAAGAAAGTGGATGAACGGAAATTCAATAAAGAAAAAAATAACAAACAGAAGTACCATGAAAATGAAAGCTTTATATACCCATTAGGTAATAGATCTTCACTTCATCAATCACTTATTGTGTTCTTAACTGAATTTTGGCATGTCATAAACAACATTAAAAATAATGAGGTATCAGAGTGATGCTATTAATTGAGTGATAGTATTTCACTTTCTATTGCACAAGATCAAACAAAACTTTAAACATTGAAAACACTATATTTGTTGAGTAAAATACAGGCATTTCCTATACAAATGAGAGATCATAAATTCATACTCCTGAACTAGAACATTATGTTACTCCAAGATGATATATAAGCACAACGCATTTGCACAAGTTAAGTATCCATAACCAGGTCTGTACCTTGTCATAAGAAAATGCGTTTTCTCGGAGAATATGTCTTGCAACGATAGGGTCTGATACAACAACAAAAGCTTTGGGGCCAAAAGCCAGCTTATATACAGAGCCATGCTGCCAGGTTTTCAAACAGACAATTAACAAGGGAATACATGTCAGATGAAGGAGGGAGGCTCATAATTAGCACCAAAATGTCAAATAACAAAGGCACGTTGATTGTTTACACTACTAAAGCTAAATAAGATTAACAGCAAGAAATGAAGTTGTTTGAGGGTGCTTCAAAACGCCAACCCATTGGTATAATTTATATGGAAGTGAAAGGGAAATTCCCAATTGAAGCGTTAACCAACTTCAAAACCAGAATCAGATGATAGTAAGTACTAATTTAAGAAAACAATCAAACAAACACAAATGGGTAAAAGAAAATACCTCTATGAACCAATCGTAGAGGGCGAAGAAAAGAGGCCGAGCAAACAAATCAGAGACCGCTCCTTCCGCTATGGGCATTGATCCAAGACTGCCCCCACTTAACACATTCGTCAACAGGTTGCTTGCATTATCCAGAATTGTACTCTTCTTGGGTGTTTTCTGATCCTCCTTGGTACTGCTACTCTGGCATCTACATGTATATGGGTACATACTCAAATACTTTCTATTGCCCCCCTCAAGAACATTAATATGATTGTTTTTATATTTTCACCTCAACCAAACAAAATATCAAATCCAATACTCTCCGTTGCTACCTCAATAATACTAACATAATTCTAAAAATTAACTTTCACAACAACCAAACAGATTAGCAAGTACATGCACACACATGATCAGTCATTCTCTATTGCTTCCTCACTAAATCTAATTGTTGAAATTAAATTTAATAAAAAAACATAAAAGAAAACAAATCAACACAAAACTCAGTAGAGGAAGGTGAAAGAGTGTTTGGTAGCCGAGAAAACAAAAGAGAGAAATGAACGGCTAGAAAACATGAATTTGTTAATTTTCATCAGAACCAAACAAAATAACAGAAAATTATACACACGAATGTATTATAAAATGAATCTCTCCATAGCTACATCAATAACATTAACATAATGATTAAAATCAACTAACACGACAACCAAACAGATTAACCGAAAGTACATGCACTGATGCACACACATAATCGGTCACTCTCTATCGCTTCTTCATTAAATCCAATTGTTGAAATTAACTTTAACCAAAACAAATCGCCAGAAATTCAGCAAAAAAAAGGATAGTCACGGAGGAAGGTGAAAGTGTGTTTGGTAACCGAGAAAAGAAGAGAAAAAGAGCAAAGCACCTGACAGTGAAATTACGAGGAGCTTTAGGATGCCAATAACAAGAATTAAGAAGCGAAGAGGAAGGTCGGCCAAAATCGCATCTTCTGGGACTCACAGAAGAGGAAGAAGCGCCATGGCCGATGAAGGAAAGGTGCTGAAACTGGGACTGCAACAGAGAAGCTGCCATTTTCGCGATTTGAGGTCCAAAACCACAGAACTCACCGCCTTGCTCCCTCTGGCTCTCGCTTCTGCAATAAAGCGGAAGATGTGGATTTCTGACGAGTACGACCAAAAACTGTAATAGATAAATAGTACCAGCTTTTGTGCGCTCTGTATTTTAAGATATCTTTCTTCTTTGCGAAACATTTCAAAAATAAATTGGTTGCTTTTTCTTTTATGTATGGAGATTATGTCAGCAGATACTGAGTTAGGTATTGTTGGAAATTGTTTCAAAATATTTATGACATATTTTTTTAGTTGTAAATTCAAGTATTTTATTTAGGAAAAACTACAAATGATACTCTTAAGTTGACACGTTTCACCGATACTTACCCTAAATTTCAAAAACTACTATGCATACCTTGAAATTACGTGTAACTAGAAACCCCTCTGTCAGCTAAAATGACGAAAATACCCTCAACTACACTTCAATAATTATTTTAAAAAAATTATTTAAAAATCACTTTTGTTATATATAATATACTTACTTATTAAATGACTTCATTTTTATTTAAAAAATCACCGAGGGTATTTTCGTCATTTTAGCGGCGGAAGGGGTTTCTAGTTACAAGTTATAACTTCAAGGTTTTTTTTATTAGAGATGTTATATATATCCTTGTCTAAATGACAGGTAGCCAGGAACGGCTATAACGTGTCTTAAAAGACTACAACCAAGGTTAAAACCTCAACAAAAATAACACTACAGAGACCTCTATACTGAGAACAAAGAACATGAACATAAGACAGAACAACTAGAACACCAAAATTAGCCTTTGGAACGAATGGAGCTCTTACAACTCACGAAAGGGTACCTGCACCATTCCACAGAAGAATAGAGGAAAAAGCAGGGAGGGATGTCTTGACTAATCCAAACGAAGCAACCTGGACCGTGGAGACCACAAAATTTAATTCATGAGGCATAACAGAAAACCGGATTTCTCTTTCAGATACCTCCCATAACGAACTCCTCTTTTGATCAGAAGATTTAAGAGGATGAAGACTAGGCGTTGCAGCCTCCAACATCCCGACTCTTCCTCAGAATCCATCCTAGGTTCGCGATCCCCAGCAGCCACATACAATTCTGCATTTAAAGCCTCCAGCTCACGTCTGAATTGATCTCCAGATGACTTTGATTTGAAGCCCATGGCACTGTAATAAGCCCAGGCCTTTTCAGCCGCTTGCAATTGTCCTTGGGCTCGAGATTCTGGGCTCGGCCCATACGTGTCCTGAGCAATCGACTCATCACTCACAGTGGCTTGAGAATCGGCCTTGTCTCTTGCTTTTAGCTTCGTTTTCTTTTTCTTCTTTTTCGAAATCACACTACCTGACACAGTCTTCTCCGAATCCACGCTAATCTGAGTTTGTGGCACAATGCTAATGTCCTCAGGTTGCTCAACAAGAGGAAGCAGAGGCAAAGTTGATGATTCAGGGGGTATCATCCCAGTAGAGTCAAAACTCTCAGAAAGGTTGGCATTCACAGGGGATAGTCGGTTACCTTCGGCTTCTGGATTCACTCTAGCCGAATTTTCAGGGCTATAAGACAGCCAGCTATCATCCGCCTTATCAGTATTCGGGATTATCAATGGAACCTGAATATCTTGGGCTTCAGATACTTTAATGCTGCATGTCTCGCCATCAAAGGACACTCGAACAAATTGCTCGGATTTGCTCTCAGAACAAAGATGAATCAGAACATAGGCTTCGTCAAAGTCCAAACCCACAACCGATTCTGGGTGAACCATCACCACCTCACCGAAAGCCCCTGCAACTTTCTCCAAATTCCTCTTTGTCCAGCATTGGATTGGAATTCCCTGAATCCTTAACCAACGGAATGAGCCACTTTTTAGCAAGAGTGGTTCCTTGTCTAGACCCATCGTTATCCATTGGGCTAACCATGACCATCTACTCTCTACCATGTGTTCCTCAAAAGCTTTGTCATCGCAGGAAACCATCACCACCCTATTGCCTAGTGATATGACCTGAATGTCGAAAACCCCTTGTCTGCCTAGCTCTTCCTGCAACATTTTTGAACTTAGATTACCATGAAGCACACCCAGCCATCCATTGCTCGCCTCAACATTCAGCTTTTCATCCACATCTAACAGAATTGGGTCTGAACAACCTTGGTCGGACCAAGGACTATCCGTCTTTTCATCTGCCTTTCTATTGAGGAACAACCTTAGATCCTCCCTTGGAGCTCTCTCCCAACTCTTGTTCTTATCCCAGGCCTGAGCCGCAAACAACATCTTCGACCCAATTTTTGACCCATTGGTGGATTTCACCACTTTCTCCAAATCAGCACCTGCTTTATACCGGATGAACCCGAAATACTTGCCTCTTATGTTAGGATTGTATGGCAGATGGATATGATCAATCGCTCCAAAATTACTGAAAATGGCCTTCACACCTTCCTTTGTTGAGCCCTCAGGTAAATTGAGGACAAAAATGGTGTTGGGTTGAAGGACTCCTCTCTCCTGGACTCGAGGTCGGCGAAAATCAACCCCCTCAACCTCCCTCTCTGGACTGGTGAAACTCAGCACCGGCTTCTCCAAACCCAATCGGAGTTCACTCCCCTCGTCTGAACTCGAATCCATGGCCTCTTGCTTGTCTCTCCTCAGCGAACATTCAAAAGCACTTGATCTCTTTCCTGACATCTTGCCGGCCGATTGTCTGGGAGATCGAAAAAACCAGGTCCCCGGAAATTTGAACAGACTTGGCCTCTGTTTTGATTTGTTCCTAAATCGGAGAATCGGATTCGCTGAATAAAAACCCCAATGGAATTGACCTTGAATCAGGAAGAAATTGAACTTGTAGTCGTATCTGAGCGGCGCTTGCGTCGCTGGCCTTGACGAGGAAAGCGGGGCGTGGCTTGAGGAACAGGTTACTGATCGAATGGAGAGGTTAAGGACGCCGGCGAGAGAAAAACCTTCTTCTCCCCCATTGCAATTGGTCTGAAACGGCCGGAAAAACGGAACGGAGCCGTACTTGGGAGGAAGGTCTGGAGCGCAGCCCTAACTCGGGTTGGGGGCGCGTGACAGGCGCGTTCAATTTGGTCGCCAAAGAAAAACTTATAACTTCAAGGTATGCATCAGTAGTTTTTAAACTTCAGGGTAAGCATCGGTTAAATGTGCCAACTTCAGGGTATGCAATTGTAGTTTACCCTTTTATTTAAGGGAAAATTTCATAAAATTACCCTCAACTTTTAGCCATTTTCAAAATGTTACACTTAACTTTAAAAAGTAACAAAAAGATACCTTAACTTACAATTTTACACAAATTAGTCAACGGCGTTAACTTTCCATCCAGAAAAATGTAAAAAGTCTAAAATACCCCTCCCTTACAATCTAATTTTCAATCTATGCCATTTCTTTTAAATTTTAATTTATAATATGTATTTATTTTCTAATATTTATTATTTTTTCTATTTCAAATTTTGATTTTTTTATTCATTTTCATTAAAAAAAATCCAATTTTTTTAGTTTTTAAATAAATCTGACTTTAATTTATCAAAATATATAAAAATTATATTTTGTTTTTTAAAATATAAAAATCAGATCTTAAATACTTTTTAAAATTTTCATTATTTTCTTTAATTTATCTTTTCTTAAATTTTGAACTTCTTTATATTTTCATTTCATTAAATCCTATTTTCATTTATTCTTAATTTTCGTTAATTCCTAATTCATATTGGTCTTTGGAGCAACAATGGTCTCCACGAACCAAATGCACCAAACCAGGAACAACTCTTCTACAACTCAACAAACCAAATCTCCAGCCATAAAAAAATTCTTGCAAACCACAAGCAAAATTCATGGCTACTTCTCGTTTTTTATTCACCATAGACTCACACATTCAATCCCTAAAATTTGAGACAAATCCCCAAACTAAAATTGAAACAAAATTCCAGCACAGAGGAGGATGGAGCAAAAAAAGCAGATGAATTAGAAACTAAATAGAGATGAGAAATTTCAAATTTCAATCTCAGCACATTCCATAAAATTTCAAAAAGTGAAAATTCCATCAAATTGGTAACATTCCCTTCTAGATCTACTTGGGACTTCCACGGTGGCCTAAAATTCCATCATCGTCACCGGAGTTGAAGAAAAAGGCTGAATTCGAGCTCCTCCATTGACATCGCCTTCGTCAAGATCTGAAACCCCATTTCACCTCTTTTGCTCCAGATCTGCAAAACCCCCGCTACCCATCAAACTTTTATCCATTGGTTTCTGAAACAAAGGGGTTATTTTTTGTGAAGCTTGGGCGGCGGAGGACGGGTTGGGCTCAGCCGAGCAGTGGAGGAAAAAAAGGACTCAGGCTTAGTCTTCTCGTGGAGGTGGAAGTTTGGTTTAGAGAGAGAGCCAAATCAAGAGAAAAAAAACAAAGAGAAGATAAAGATGAAGAAGGAGGTGTGGTTGTGAAGAACTGAAATGAAGGAGGCGTGGTTGTGAAGAGGTGTGAAATGAGCAACTAAATGTATTTTTTAGGGTTGGGAAGTACAGGGGTAGTTTTGGTATTTTAAAAAATTTTAGGGTCATGTGCATTACACATGACCATTTTCTGTTAAAATTTTAACGACGTTGATTAGTTTAAGCAAAATATGAAGTTAAGGTATCGGTTTGTTACTTTTTAAAGTTAAGTGTAATATTTTGAAAATAGCTGAAAGTTGAGGGTAGTTTTATGATATTTTCCCTTTATTTAATCTTAAACTACCTTTTCTTTTAATTGTATTTGTAATCAATATATTATTCAAAAATAAAATCTCGATTCAAAATGGAATAATCAGAAAGTATGAAACCCAAAGATAACAGTAAGACATAGACTGAAACGTCCGAACATCTTGGAATGACAAAAGAAAATTTAAAAAAAATGTTTATGTGTTGAAATGCTACAATGTGGATGTCGGGAGAGGGATATTGAGATAGCAGCCACGGTCGATGTCGAGGCAACCGGTACAACTACACCAACCGGTGAGTTAGGATAAAGCGGACCCTTTTATGGAAGAATGGCGTCGAGGTAGACTAAATACTCCTTGGAAGATCCAACATGTGTCGTCCTCCCTTGATAGATATCGTAGGGCTCCAAGAACACGAGAGTGCTGGCTCCCGAGATAGTAAAGGAATATCGTGCCGCTACTTGGTGGAACCACTGATGTAGGCATAAAATGCATCGGTTTTGGATGTTTCCCTTTTTGTGAGTTAATTCTCAGGGCGTCAACCACTACCACCATGCGATCAGTGAGGAGATAGTACCCGCGTAGCACCCCTCGTCGGTCTATCAGTTCCTCCCTTGGGCCCAACAAGCCTCTCCGAGTAAGTGTCTAGAGTTCACATCGAACCTAAGATCGTCCAAGCACTAACAAAAGACAGGTACACCATCATAGACGTCTCAAGCTTTAAGCGAGTTAAGCAACCGCTTAAGGCCTCAGGGCGAAAAAGCCTCATAAAATTAAATGATCACCCTTCTAAGGCTTTGGATCGAAAAAGACTCCCAAAATTAAGGATTTGTTATTATTTGATCAAATCTAATCAAACGAAAATATAATATTTCTAATTTTAAATTAAATTTTATCACTAGTTGTGACAATTTTGATCTCGATACAAATTTGTTTTTTATAAGAAACAAAAATAATCACCATCCAAAAGGAATACAATTTTATAATTAAACATTATAACAACTCTATGGATCTTCATTTAGTAGTGAAACTATCGTTTTTATCAGCTCGGAAAATTTTATTGAAAAAAAGACCAAGTCCAAGAAGGACCAGGACAAAAGTTCTACCACGAGTACAAAGGAGCTCTTACAAGAGTTAAAGGGACAAAGCCCAAAAATTAAAACAAGAGGACTACAAGTTCCAAACAAACGCCCAAAAAAGAAACGAAATCAACTCTCATCAATAACCTACTCTTCACCTTTCGAGATAAAAGTTGGACCATCAAAAGACTTCTCCTTCACGAGACGCCCAATTTGGCCAAATTTAGCACCTTACGAAACTTGCTTCATCACATCAACATGATTAACAACTCCTTTCGACTCAGAGATCGAGTTCTTGACTTGGTGTGATAAAAGTAATGGGAATTTGACGAGCAAGGTGTCAGGGGCGGAACCAGTAAGGGTTTAGGGTGTTCCATGGAACACCCTAAACATATAGAAATGTAGCTTGATGGTTAAAGGCTTTGGTATATTTTGCTTTAAACCCGAGTTCAAACCCCACTTGGAACACCCTTATTTTAACTCACAAACCTCACTTGGAACACCCTCTTTTTGAAATCTGCAGCAGAAGTACGCGTGTTATGGACTGGTTTTAGGGTACACTACAAATGCATACCCTGAAGTTGTCACGTTTAACCGATGATTACCCTGAAGTTTAAAGTTAACTGATGCATACTTTGAAGTAACGAGTTGTAACTCAAAACCCCTCCGCCAACTAAAATGACGAAAATACCCTAAACTACACTTCAATAATTATGTTAAAAAAATTATTTAAAAATTACTTTTGTTATATATATATATATATATATATATATTTACTTATTAAATGACTTCATTACTATTTAAAAAATCACTTCATTTATATTTTAAAAAAACTCACTGAGTGTATTTTCGTCATTTTAGCTGACAGAAGGGGTTTTTAGTTACAAGTCGTAACTTCAGGGTATGCATCAATTAACTTTATACTTTAGGGTAATCATCGGTTAAACGTGCCAACTTCAGAGTATGCATTTGTAGTTTACCCTTGGTTTTAACTCACAAACCTCACTTAATGGGCTTGAGTGATATTAGATGGTCTTTGGGCTTTAATAGATATAAATAGGAAAGAGTTTATAATAATAATAATAATAATAATAATAATAATAATAATAATAATAATAATAATAATAATAATAATAATAATAATAAATTAGAAAGAGTCTGAGCTACTTTTATATTTAACAAAATTGGAAAATGTTTGAACTACTTCTGTATTTAACATACATAGTATTATATTTGAATGGTTTGAACTTGTCCCCCGTAAGCTTGTACAAATATGGATGATGAATTAATTGGGTTAATTTAATTAATTAATTTTGAGCTGAATTAATTTTAAAATACATGATTTTAGGGGTTCAAAATATTAATATTACACATATATATACATAATATAATTAAAAAAATAAAATTCGCCTAAGCCTTGCCTAGTCCCCGCTTGGCGTCTAGGGTTTTTTGCCGATCGACTAACGCCTATTGATTTTTACAACTTTGACTACATGTATAACTCTACTACTAATTACATTTCAGTTAAATTTAATTTAATATCTTACGAGTCTAAATCGGAATTCGTATGAAAAAATGGTGGGTTTTTGAAGATCCGGCGGGTATTTTACCTTTTTTCAGTCCAGAACGCTCAATTTTAGCTTCAAATTCTTGTAATTTTATTAATATTAATATATGTAAAAATATTTTATTTTTGTATCAATTATACACATGAATTATTGAACAAACAATACAAAATAATCCAGTTATCTATGAGTGAAAAAAAAAAACTTGACATATTTAACAATTATCGACGGAACACCCTGAAAATTTTTCCTGGTTCCGCCCCTGCAAGGTGCCAATAGATTCTTTGGGGGCGACCTTTACGCCTCAGGGGTTCGAGATGGGCATCCTTCCAAGCAGTGAAAACTATCATTAACAAAACAAAACATGCAAGTTTAATTTACCAGTGATTGATGAACTAAAAATAGGGATCAAACAAAAAAATGTAAAAAATGCGAAGAAAAGAAGTGTGAATATGTATATACAAATACTATAATATTTGTTTGAGAAATGACAAAAAAATTATCAACTTTATTATGAAAATGCTTAAACCAATTAAATTATAAAGTAAGTTGTCAAGCGAAAGAGAAACTCTTCCAAAATTTATTGTAATGAATGAGGTATTACGAAAGTTTCATTTTATGATTAGTCAAGATAATAAGTAGAGTTGACTTTATATACCTATAACATGAAGTTGTATTGTCCAAACTCTCGGAAAATGATTCACTAATTGGAGATAGAGATGCTTCCCAGTCGTTGACATGAAGATATTCAACGAAGCACAAATATCAGAGTCCATGAACATGAATTATGAATTATTTCTGGTTCCTTAGTCCAAAATCAAAAAGATCAATAAACGTGGGTTTTTTTATAATAAACATCTTCAATCTTTAGAGAGTAACAACAATTAAATGAAGTTGGATATATATATATATATATATATATATATATATATATCATGAGGTAACCAGGAGAACGTGTTGGGTTTGTCCTGTTTTGTTTTTGTCGGTTAAACGATGGGTTTCAACACCGAATACCTTTAGTTCTTGAAAATGATAACCTACCTACTACCTTGCACCGTTATTCTAAGTCCTGACGCTTTTTTGTTTTGTTTTTTT